>JARQOC010000003.1:868239696-868839696 GCA_033576535.1 Allobates femoralis | reverse complement strand
CTGATTGCAGGTTTCAAGGATGCACAAGAACATGATCCAATGTGATTAATCTGTAACATGCTGTCACTTGCTCATTACTTATTCTTTTGCATCAGGTCCACATATTATGTGAGCATTGGCTGCTGCTGTAAGTTACACCAGCAGTATGAGCAATTTCTTCGGCAGTATGGCTATATTATCTGATCACAGGTGTCAGTGATGCCTTAGATAAAACATGACCCTGTTTAGATATAATATATCATGCTGTCACTTGCTCCTTTCCTATTCTTCACAGACGTTCCACTCCCAGTGTGAGTAAGGTCTGTGGTTATACCATCTAATCACAGGTATCAGTTATGCATGTGAATATGTGTGATTACACTATAAGATACTGGCACTCGCTCATTACCTATTCTTTAAATCAGGTGCTCATCATACCAGGTGCTAGTGATGAATATCATGTTTTAATTTGCTCATTACCTTTTTATTTACATCAACAGGCACTACAATGTAATCAACGACTTCTGAAGGAAAGTTATTCCATTTCATTTGAGTATCAATAACAATTCTATGTGATCACAGTTTAACATGCTGTCACTTGCTCATTACCTATTCTTCACATCAGATGCACCTGTAGTGAGAACACTGGCTTCTATGAGGTTATTCCCCCTGGCTTTAGGTATCAAGGAGGCACATTAACACAATCCTGTGTTATCATAAGTGATTACAATAAACAGATACAGCAAGCACAAACAAGTGCTTGCTTTTCCCCAGGGTCTGCTATGCTATTTGCCTTGCTTGGCTTCTAAAAAAGAAGAAAAATAATGGGCAACCAAGATTACAACTTATACAAATAGCATAGGGCGTAATATAAATGTTTGGTGCTTGCTACATATGTAGCATAGCTGTCACTTGCTAATTACCTTTTCTTGACAGCGGGTACTCAAGCGCCTCTGCTGAAAGGTTATACAGTAGATTTTCTAATTGCAGACTGATGCTTAGGATGTACCTACACTTTAACATCATTACAATATAACAATGCAGTCACTCGCTAATGACCTTTTCTTAATAACCATAGCAAAATGAATAGAACATGATTCTCAATTACATAGTATCCCAGGTGATAACAATACAGAACACTGACTACAGTGATACAAATATTACATAGCTGTCACTTGTTAACTACCTTTATATACCAATCTGAACAAAATATGCAGACAGTGATTCTTAACTGGAGTTTAGGACAAGAAATAAATTGCGTTATTAGTACATTTCCACAGGATCCTAATATCTCTGTGACTCGCTCATTATCTAGTCCAACAACAGGTATAATATTAATAAAAACAATGGTTCCTGATGGAAGGTTATACAACTTGATGGTAATAGTCACTGACACATGTGAACATGATCCTGGACTTTATGCCAATGTACTGCAGTGATATCACAATTGTTGGCACTTGCTAATTACTTTTTCTAGTCAAACTAAACAGCAGGAATGAGAAGTAGTTATCAGCAAATATTTCATCATTGTGCAAAATCACTATCCTGTAATACAGAACAGTAAACTGGAGTGATTAAATTATACCATTACTGTCACTTGCTCATTACCTTTTTGATTCAGCCAAGAGAAAAAAAAAACCTTTGCTTTTAATTGTATATTATGCCACTCCATGCATGAGAACATTATGTTATAATACACAACTTCAAAATTGCCTAATATTGTGCTTCAATTATACACTAACTTTATTGGCACTTGCTAATTATCCATACTTATAAACACAGAATATGGAGTTCATTATATAATATGATGTTTAGCATGAGAATTACAAAATTCATTACTAAAACAGTTTATTATAGTAATCATAATATTTCTTAATAATTCTGTCACTTGCTCATTATCTTATCTAGACAATTACAATAACCAGAGTAAAGGGACTATAGCTGCTACATTATGTCCTCTGATATCAGATGTAATCGCTGAACATATACATGATCCTGTAAATTAGGCAAAGGTTACGTGTTGATAATGATTTTATATCACTGTCACTTGCTAATTACCTGAGTTAATAACGAATACACACTATATGTAACTCCAGCTTATGGAAAGTGTCATACCTTAATGATAACATGATTGTTTTTTTAAGATTATTGTTCTAAAAGTCATCAGAATATAAAGTACAGTCACTGTCACCTGCTAACTACCTATCTTGATTAAATAAAATATATAACATCATCATTGGGACTTGCTAATTACCTGAGTTAACAATGAATGCCTACTTTGTCTAACTCCATCTGATAGAAAGCATACCTTGATGATAACAGGTTCCTCTAGTCAAGAGTGTATTGTTCTAAAGTGATCAGAATATAATGTACGGTCACTGTTACTTGCTAACTACTTATCATGATAAAGGAAAAAATAATATCAGTGTCACTTGCTAATTACCTAAGATCATAATGAATGCCCACTTTATGTAACTCCATCTGATACAAATTGTTGGACCTTGATGATAACATGATCCTCCAGTTAACAGTGTTGATCTAAAGTGATCAGAGTATAATATATACTCACTGTCACTTGCTAACTATGTATCCTGATTAAATAAAATATATAACATCACGGTGACTTGCAAATTATCTGAGCCCATAATAAATGCCCACTTTATGTAACTTCTCTGATAGGAAGCATCATAACTTTATGACAAAAATGATCCTCTAGTTAAGGCTATTGATCTAAGGTGATCAAATTATAATGTACCATCACTGTCGCTTGCTAATTACCTGAGACAATAATGAATGCCCACTTTATGTAAATCCATCTGATAGAAAGTGTCATACCTTGATAATAGCATGATTCTCTAGTTAAGAGCCTTGATCTAAAGTGAATAGAATATAATGTACTGTTAATTTTGTACACTTGATAAGTATACTCACTGTCGCTTGCTAACTACCTATCCTTATGAAATAAAATATCTTAATATAATTAAGATATCTATTATATAAAGATATAATTAATATATCTTTATATAACTCTATCTGATAAGAAGTGCCATACCTTTATGATAACATGATCGTCTACTTATGATTATTGCTCTAAAGGGATCAAGTTATAATGTACCATCACTGTCACCTGCTAATTACCTGAAACAATAATGAATGCACACTTTATGTAACTCCATCTGATACAAATTGTTGGACCTTGATGATAACTTGATCCTCCAGTTAATAGTAGTGTTGATCTAAAGTGATCAGAGTATAATATATACTCACTGTCACTTGCTAATTACCTATCCTGAATAAATAAAATATATAACATCACGGTGACTTGCAGATTATCTGAGCCCATAATGAATGCCCACTTTATGTAACTCCTCTGATAGGAAGCATCATAACTTTATGACAAAAATGATCCTCTAGTTAAGATCGAAAGTGATCAAATTGTAATGTACCATCACTGTCGCTTGCTAATTACCTGAGACAATAATGAATGCCCACTTTATGTAAATCCATCTGATAGAACGTGTCATACCTTAATAATAACATGATTCTCTAGTTAAGAGCCTTGATCTAAATTGAATAGAATATAATGTGCTGTCACTTGATAAGTATACTCACTGTCGCTTGCTAACTACCTATCCTTATGAACTAAAATATCCTAATTAAAAAGGGGCTTTCACTTGTATTTGCTTTCTGAAGAGACAATGAACACATTTATTATTTTTTTTACTTTTCATGTAACTATTTCCCCAATGCACAAATTAATTTTAGAGCAAGAAAACCTTCCCTTTAAGCATCTTATGACATATTCTAGGTCAGAGATTTCACCTCGGCCATCTCACATGTGACACATTATACGATTATTCCAGAATAATTGACATTAAATCTTCTAGGAAGAAGCAGAGATACAAACTCCTCCACTTCTCCCCATTATAACCTCTATATAAGAGCTCATCATCAAGGTTAATGTGGGCGACGGTGATTGACAGGTCATAAATAGCCCAAATAGTCCTGCCCTTGTCTGATGAGAACATTCACAGGTGAAAGGTCCAGAACACATCCCCATCCTGACATTTCAGGAAGCCTCCCGGCCGCTGATCAATGTGTCGGCTAATTACCGGCATCATAACCCACTGAGCGGGACAGGCCCGAGGTGAGGTGTGGGGTCAACCAGACAGCTGCTGGTATATATATATACTGTATATATAGGAGGATACAATCTGCTCACATCCACCATACTGATATACAACGATGAATATTCACTGCCCAAAACTCCACAGTGTAAAAGTAGATACAACCCTGCATGTATCACATTAATCCTAAATATAAAGGAAAGTGTAAAAATACTATTGTTATTCTACTGAATTATTATACTCCAGAGCTGCACTCACTATTCTGCTGGTGCAGTCACTGTGTACATACATTACATTACTGATCCTGAGTTACCTCCTGTATTATACCCCAGAGCTGCACTCACTATTCTGCTGGTGCAGTCACTGTGTACATACATTACATTACTGATCCTGAGTTACCTCCTGTATTATACTCCAGAGCTGCACTCACTATTCTGCTGGTGCAGTCACTGTGTACATACATTACATTACTGATCCTGAGTTACCTCCTGTATTATACCCCAGAGCTGCACTCACTATTCTGCTGGTGCAGTCACTGTGTACATACATTACATTACTGATCCTGAGTTACCTCCTGTATTATACTCCAGAGCTGCACTCACTATTCTGCTGGTGCAGTCACTGTGTACATACATTACTGATCCTGAGTTACCTCCTGTATTATACTCCAGAGCTGCACTCACTATTCTGCTGGTGCAGTCACTGTGTACATACATTACATTACTGATCCTGAGTTACCTCCTGTATTATACTCCAGAGCTGCACTCACTATTCTGCTGGTGCAGTCACTGTGTACATACATTACATTACTGATCCTGAGTTACCTCCTGTATTATACCCCAGAGCTGCACTCACTATTCTGCTGGAGCAGTCACTGTGTACATACATTACATTACTGATCCTGAGTTACCTCCTGTATTATACTCCAGAGCTGCGCTCACTATTCTGCTGGTGCAGTCACTGTGTACATACATTACATTACTGATCCTGAGTTATCTCCTGTATTATACTCCAGTGCTGCACTCACTATTCTGCTGGTGCAGTCACTGTGTACATACATTACATTACTGATCCTGAGTTACCTCCTGTATTATACTCCAGAGCGGCACTCACTATTCTGCTGGTGCAGTCACTGTGTACATACATTACTGATCCTGAGTCACCTTCTGTATTATACTCCAGAGCTGCAGTCACTATTCTGCTGGTGCAGTCACTGTGTACATACATTACATTACTGATCCTGAGTTACCTCCTGTATTATACTCCAGAGCTGCACTCACTATTCTGCTGGTGCAGTCAGTGTGTACATGCATTACATTACTGATCCTGAGTTACCTCCTGTATTATACTCCAGAGCTGCACTCACTATTCTGCTGGTGTAGTCACTGTGTACATACATTACATTACCGATCCTGAGTTACCTCCTGTATTATACTCCAGAGCTGCACTCACTATGCTGCTGGTGCAGTCACTGTGTACATACATTACTGATCCTGAGTCACCTTCTGTATTATACTCCAGAGCTGCACTCACTATTCTGCTGGTGCAGTCACTGTGTACATACATTACATTACTGATCCTGAGTTACCTCCTGTATTATACTCCAGAGCTGCACTCACTATTCTGCTGGTGCAGTCACTGTGTACATACATTACATTACCGATCCTGAGTTACCTCCTGTATTATACTCCAGAGCTGCACTCACTATTCGCTGCTGTGCAGTCACTGTGTACATACATTACATTACTGATCCTGAGTTACCCCCTGTATTATCCTCCAGAGCTGCACTCACTATTCCGCTGGTGCAGTCACTGTGTACATACATTACATTACTGATCCTGCGTTACCTCCTGTATTATACTCCAGAGCTGCACTCACTATTCTGCTGGTGCAGTCACTGTGTACTTACATTACTGATCCTGCGTTACCTCCTGTATTATACTCCAGAGCTGCACTCACTATTCTGCTGGTGTACACTGTATTGTGACATTGCAGGGGAAATATAGATTTGTTACACTTGTCTCTGAAGTTTACAGATTTTAATAGCATTAAAAAAAAAGTCATAAAAAGTGACAGAAGAAGAAACGCGGAGCTTTATGGCGACATAAAATGTGAGATGAAATTAGCGGATCTGTGGATTCCTGTGATATTAGGACTCGTGCAGTCACTCGCTGCGGCCGGCGCCGTCCTCGCTGATGGAGGAGCTGTCACAGTGACAGTAAATTACAGAGCGAAGTAATGAGGTTCCCGAACCATCAAATTGACATTTTATTCTCAAGCCGCAATTCACAATTTATTTTATGATTGATTTGATGCAAAAAGAAAAATCCTAGAAATAACAAAGAGACATTTATCATCACTGTATATGGAGACCCTCTGAGCAGTGATCTGAGTCCCCCAGCCTCTGACCCTGATGTATAATCACTGTACATGGAGACCCTCTGAGCAGTGATCTGAGTCCCCCAGCCTCTGACCCTGATGTATCATCACTGTACATGGAGACCCTCTGAGCAGTGATCTGAGTCCTCCAGCCTCTGACCCTGATGTATAATCACTGTACATGGAGACCCTCTGAGCAGTGATCTGAGTCCCCCAGCCTCTGACCCTGATGTATCATCACTGTACATGGAGACCCTCTGAGCAGTGATCTGAGTCCCCCAGCCTCTGACCCTGATGTATCATCACTGTATATTGAGAACCTCTGAGCAGTGATCTGAGTCCCCCAGCCTCTGACCCTGATGTATCATCACTGTACATGGAGACCCTCTGAGCAGTGATCTGAGTCCCCCAGCCTCTGACCCTGATGTATCATCACTGTATATTGAGAACCTCTGAGCAGTGATCTGAGTCCCCCAGCCTCTGACCCTGATGTATCATCACTGTACATGGAGACCCTCTGAGCAGTGATCTGAGTCCCCCAGCCTCTGACCCTGATGTATAACCACTGTACATGGAGACCCTCTGAGCAGTGATCTGAGTCCTCCAGCCTCTGACCCTGATGTATAATCACTGTACATGGAGAACCTCTGAGCAGTGATCTGTGTCCCCCAGCCTCTCACCTTGATTTATCATCACTGTACATGGAGAACCTCTGAGCAGTGATCTGAGTCCTCCAGCCTCTGACCCTGATGTATAATCACTGTACATGGAGAACCTCTGAGCAGTGATCTGAGTCCCCCAGCCTCTGACCCTGATTTATCATCACTGTATATGGAGAACCTCTGAGCAGTGATCTGTGTCCCCCAGCCTCTCACCCTGATTTATCATCACTGTACATGGAGAACCTCTGAGCAGTGATCTGAGTCCCCCAGCCTCTGACCCTGATGTATCATCACTGTATATTGAGAACCTCTGAGCAGTGATCTGAGTCCCCCAGCCTCTGACACCTGATGTATCATCACTGTACATGGAGACCCTCTGAGCAGTGATCTGAGTCCCCCAGCCTCTGACCCTGATGTATAACCACTGTACATGGAGACCCTCTGAGCAGTGATCTGAGTCCCCCAGCCTCTGACCCTGATGTATCATCACTGTACATGGAGACCCTCTGAGCAGTGATCTGAGTCCCCCAGCCTCTGACCCTGATGTATAACCACTGTACATGGAGACCCTCTGAGCAGTGATCTGAGTCCTCCAGCCTCTGACCCTGATGTATAATCACTGTACATGGAGAACCTCTGAGCAGTGATCTGAGTCCTCCAGCCTCTGACCCTGATGTATAACCACTGTACATGGAGACCCTCTGAGCAGTGATCTGAGTCCCCCAGCCTCTGACCCTGATTTCATCATCACTGTATATGGAGACCCTCTGAGCAGTGATCTGAGTCCCCCAGCCTCTGACCCTGATGTATAATCACTGTACATGGAGACCCTCTGAGCAGTGATCTGAGTCCCCCAGCCTCTGACCCTGATGTATCATCACTGTACATGGAGACCCTCTGAGCAGTGATCTGAGTCCTCCAGCCTCTGACCCTGATGTATAATCACTGTACATGGAGACCCTCTGAGCAGTGATCTGAGTCCCCCAGCCTCTGACCCTGATGTATCATCACTGTACATGGAGACCCTCTGAGCAGTGATCTGAGTCCCCCAGCCTCTGACCCTGATGTATCATCACTGTATATTGAGAACCTCTGAGCAGTGATCTGAGTCCCCCAGCCTCTGACCCTGATGTATCATCACTGTACATGGAGACCCTCTGAGCAGTGATCTGAGTCCCCCAGCCTCTGACCCTGATGTATCATCACTGTATATTGAGAACCTCTGAGCAGTGATCTGAGTCCCCCAGCCTCTGACCCTGATGTATCATCACTGTACATGGAGACCCTCTGAGCAGTGATCTGAGTCCCCCAGCCTCTGACCCTGATGTATAACCACTGTACATGGAGACCCTCTGAGCAGTGATCTGAGTCCTCCAGCCTCTGACCCTGATGTATAATCACTGTACATGGAGAACCTCTGAGCAGTGATCTGTGTCCCCCAGCCTCTCACCTTGATTTATCATCACTGTACATGGAGAACCTCTGAGCAGTGATCTGAGTCCTCCAGCCTCTGACCCTGATGTATAATCACTGTACATGGAGAACCTCTGAGCAGTGATCTGAGTCCCCCAGCCTCTGACCCTGATTTATCATCACTGTATATGGAGAACCTCTGAGCAGTGATCTGTGTCCCCCAGCCTCTCACCCTGATTTATCATCACTGTACATGGAGAACCTCTGAGCAGTGATCTGAGTCCCCCAGCCTCTGACCCTGATGTATCATCACTGTATATTGAGAACCTCTGAGCAGTGATCTGAGTCCCCCAGCCTCTGACCCTGATGTATCATCACTGTACATGGAGACCCTCTGAGCAGTGATCTGAGTCCCCCAGCCTCTGACCCTGATGTATAACCACTGTACATGGAGACCCTCTGAGCAGTGATCTGAGTCCCCCAGCCTCTGACCCTGATGTATCATCACTGTACATGGAGACCCTCTGAGCAGTGATCTGAGTCCCCCAGCCTCTGACCCTGATGTATAACCACTGTACATGGAGACCCTCTGAGCAGTGATCTGAGTCCTCCAGCCTCTGACCCTGATGTATAATCACTGTACATGGAGAACCTCTGAGCAGTGATCTGAGTCCTCCAGCCTCTGACCCTGATGTATAACCACTGTACATGGAGACCCTCTGAGCAGTGATCTGAGTCCTCCAGCCTCTGACCCTGATGTATAATCACTGTACATGGAGACCCTCTGAGCAGTGATCTGAGTCCTCCAGCCTCTGACCCTGATGTATAATCACTGTATATGTAGAACCTCTGAGCAGTGATCTGAGTCCCCCAGCCTCTGACCCTGATTTATCATCACTGTACATGGAGACCCTCTGAGCAGTGATCTGAGTCCCCCAGCCTCTGACCCTGATGTATAATCACTGTACATGGAGAACCTCTGAGCAGTGATCTGAGTCCCCCAGCCTCTGACCCTGATTTATCATCACTGTATATGGAGAACCTCTGAGCAGTGATCTGTGTCCCCCAGCCTCTCACCCTGATTTATCATCACTGTACATGGAGAACCTCTGAGCAGTGATCTGAGTCCCCAGCCTCTGACCCTGATGTATCATCACTGTATATTGAGAACCTCTGAGCAGTGATCTGAGTCCCCCAGCCTCTGACCCTGATGTATCATCACTGTACATGGAGACCCTCTGAGCAGTGATCTGAGTCCCCCAGCCTCTGACCCTGATGTATAACCACTGTACATGGAGACCCTCTGAGCAGTGATCTGAGTCCCCCAGCCTCTGACCCTGATGTATCATCACTGTACATGGAGACCCTCTGAGCAGTGATCTGAGTCCCCCAGCCTCTGACCCTGATGTATAACCACTGTACATGGAGACCCTCTGAGCAGTGATCTGAGTCCTCCAGCCTCTGACCCTGATGTATAATCACTGTACATGGAGAACCTCTGAGCAGTGATCTGAGTCCTCCAGCCTCTGACCCTGATGTATAACCACTGTACATGGAGACCCTCTGAGCAGTGATCTGAGTCCTCCAGCCTCTGACCCTGATGTATAATCACTGTACATGGAGACCCTCTGAGCAGTGATCTGAGTCCTCCAGCCTCTGACCCTGATGTATAATCACTGTATATGTAGAACCTCTGAGCAGTGATCTGAGTCCCCCAGCCTCTGACCCTGATTTATCATCACTGTACATGGAGACCCTCTGAGCAGTGATCTGAGTCCCCCAGCCTCTGACCCTGATTTATCATCACTGTACATGGAGACCCTCTGAGCAGTGATCTGAGTCCTCCAGCCTCTGACCCTGATTTATCATCACTGTATATGTAGAACCTCTGAGCAGTGGTCCGGTGCCATTAAATCGCCATAAAGGCTGTTGAGCCTGTACGGTGTGTGGCCCCTGTGTGTGGCCTCTATAGTTCTGTGCACCCATTGAATCTTTATTGCACATTTTTATGCAGATTTGTTACAAAAGCTGATGGTGAATGAGAGCCCTGAGGTGCCTGCACACACTGAGGATTGTCTCTTTGCAGGCTTGGTGCAGTGGTCAGGCTGGGTTCACACTACCGCTTTTATAGAACAGAATTTAGGTAACACCTGCATCCCGCCAGATTCTTCCGGAATTGTAGAACCTGATGCAAATGGATGCACCCGTACCGGTATTACCACTGACCCGCCTCACGGTGCGGGACCATCCCCTTGCATCAGGTTGTGTGCCTTCTTTAGCTGGATCCGGTGGACCCTTTAGTGGGTGTGTCATTTAAAACTGGGTTCTGGGCATGCTCAGTCAAAAAACCCAGATCCAGCGTCCAGATCCGGATTCCATAGAGCACCATTATCATTTACCCACATTGTCGTATCGTTGCTGCGTCGTTGAGTAGCTCTGACTGTTTGACATCTCATGTAGCGACGTTCCAGCGATCCTTACCGGTTCGTATCGTTGTCTGGATCGCTGGAACGTCGCCAAGTGTGACGGGACCCTTAGTCTGCAGATGTCAATTCTTCAAACAAAAAACAGAGCAGAAACTCAATGGTAAGCATGCAGTAGGGGCATGTTCACACTGGCCACGTAATAGAAAAAACAACAAGGAAAAAGTAAAATGCTAAAGTGCATAAAAATAAATAAGGTACATGGTGACATTATTTTGATCAAAAAAACGTGCAAGTCGTCCCACCACGACACGGTGACCCCAGCGGGATGTCAATTCTTGCTTCATTTCTCACGCATTCTGAGGAAGCTGAAAAATCTGTGGCAAAAAATGCAACAAAAATGCACCAAAATTGTGGCAAAAATGTTGTATTGTTTTTCTTGAAAACAGGTCAATCAAGCATCAGGGTGCTCATGAACAATCGTTACTTGATCGAGCATTGGGGAGTTTGGGCACGCTCGTTACTCAATTGAGCATTAGGGTGTTCAGGAACAATCGTTACTTGATCGAGCATCGGGGAGTTTGGGCATGCTCGTTACTCAATCGAGCATTAGGGTGTTCAGGAACACTCGTTACTCAATCAAGCATCAGGGTGTTCAGGAACAATCGTTACTTGATCGAGCATCGGGGAGTTTGGGCACGCTCGTTACTCAATCAAGCATCAGGGTTTTCAGGAACACTCGTTACTTGATCGAGCATCGGGGAGTTTGGGCACGCTCGTTACTCAATCGAGCATTAGGGTGTTCAGGAACACTCGTTACTCAATCAAGCATCAGGGTGTTCAGGAACACTTGTTACCTGATCCAGCATCGGGGAGTTTGGGCACGCTCGTTACTCAATCGAGCATCAGGGAGTTCAGGAACACTCGTTACTCAATCGAGCATTAGGGTGTTCAGGAACACTTGTTACTTGATCCAGCATCGGGGAGTTTGGGCACGCTCGTTACTCAATCGAGCATCAGGGTGTTCGGGCATGCTCATTAGTCAATCAAGCATTGAGATGTTCAGACACGCTCATTACTCGATCAACCATCAGGGTGTTCAGGAACACTCGTTACTTGATCCAGCATCAGGGAGTTTGGGCACGCTCGTTACTCAATCGAGCATGAGGGTGTTGGGGCACGCTCATTAGTCAATCAAGCATTGAGATGTTCAGACACGCTCATTACTCGATCAACCATCAGAGTGTTCAGGAACACTCGTTACTTGATCCAGCATCAGGGAGTTTGGGCACGCTCGTTACTCAATCGAGCATGAGGGTGTTGGGGCACGCTCATTAGTCAATCAAGCATTGAGATGTTCAGACACGCTCATTACTCGATCAACCATCAGAGTGTTCAGGAACACTCGTTACTTGATCCAGCATCAGGGAGTTTGGGCACGCTCATAGCTACATTGAACATCAAGGTGTTCAGGCAACACTCGGTACTCAATCGAGCATCCATGTGTTTGGGCATGCTCCTTATTTGCTTGAGCATCGGGGTGTTCAAGCATGCTTCTTACTTGATCGAGCAACGGGGTGTTTGGGCACACTCATTCAATCGAGCATCAGGGTGTTCGGGCACGCTCATTACTCAATCGAGCATTGAGATGTTCAGGCACGCTCATTACTCGATCAACCATCAGGTGTTTGGGCAAGCTCGTTAGTTGATCCAGAATCAGGGTGTTCAGGTACACTCGTTACTCAATCGAGTATCAGGGTTTCAGGAACACTCGTTACTCAATCGAGCATCAGGGTGTTCAGGTACACTCGTTACTCAATCGAGTATCAGGGTGTTGGGGCACGCTCATAGCTAAATCGAACATCAAGGTGTTCAGGCACACTTGGTACTTGATCGAGCATCTGGGTGTTTGGGCATGCTCCTTACTTGATCGAGTATCGGGGCGTTCGAGCACGCTCATTACTCATTGAGCATCGGGGTGTTCGGGCACGGTTCTTACTCGATCAAGCATTGTGGTGTTCGGGCACGCTCCTTACTCGATCGAGCACTGGGGTGTTCGGGCACAATGGTTACTTGTTCGAGTATCTGGGTCTGCTCATTACTAGATAGAGCATCAGGGTTTTCAAGCACATTCATTACTCAATTGAGCATCAGGGTTTGTGGGCACACTCATCACTTGATCGAGCACTGGAGTGTTTGGGCACACTCTTTACTTGATCTAGTGTCAGGGTGTTTGAGCATGCTCCTTACTCTATTGATCATCAGAGTCTTCAAGCATGTTCATTACTTGATCAAGCATTGGAGTGTTTGAGCTTGTTCATTACGTGATCGTGCATGGGGTTGTTCAGGCACGCTTGCAACTTGATCGAGCACCAAGGTGTTCAGGCACATTCATTACTTGATCGAGCATTGGGGTGTTGGGGAATGCTCATTACTCGATCGAGCATCAGGGTTTTGGGGAACACTCATTTCTTGATCGAGAATAAGGGTGTTGGGGAACACTCATTACTCAATCGAGCATCAGAGTGTTGGGGAATGCTTATTACTTGATCAAGCATAAGGGAGTTGGGGAAGACTCATTACTCGAATGAGCATAGCGGTGTTGTGGCATGCTCATTAATTGATCGAGCATTGGGATGTTGGGGCATGCTCATTACTTGTTCGAGCATCGGGGTGTTGGGCATGCTCATTACTTGTTCGAGCATCGGGGTGTTGGGGCATGCTCATTACTTGATCGAGCATCGGGGTGTTGGGCATGCTCATTAATTGTTCGAGCACCGGGGTGTTGGGGCACGCTCATTAATTGATCGAGCATCGGGGTGTTGGGCACGCTTATTAGTTGATCGAACATAGCGGTGTTGGGGCATGCTCATTACTTGATCGAGCATCGGGGTGTTAGGGCACACTCATTACTTGATTGAGCATCGGGGTGTTGTGGCATGCTCATTAGTTGATCGAACATAGCGGTGTTGGAGCATGCTCATTACTTGATCGAGCATCGGGGTGTTAGGGCACGCTCATTACTTGATTGAGCATCGGGGTGTTGGGGCATGCTCATTACTTGATCGAGCATCGGGGTGTTGGGGCATGCTCATTACTTGATCGAGCATCGGGGTGTTGGGCATGCTCATTAATTGATCGAGCATTGGGGTGTTGGGGCATGCTCATTACTTGATTGAGCATCGGGGTGTCGGGGCACGCTCATTAGTTGATCGAACATAGCGGTGTTGGGGCATGCTCATTACTTGATCGAGCATCGGGTGTTAGGGCACGCTCATTACTTGATTGAGCATCGGGGTGTTGGGGCATGCTCATTACTTGATTGAGCATAGCGGTGTTGGGGCATGCTCATTACTTGATCGAGCATCGGGGTGTTAGGGCACGCTCATTACTTGATTGAGCATCGGGGTGTTAGGGCATGCTCATTACTTGATTGAGCATCGGGGTGTTGGGGCACGCTCATTACTTGATCGAGCATCAGGGTGTTGGGGCACGCTCATTAGTTGATCGAGCATCGGGGTGTTGGGGCACGCTCATTAGTTGATCAAGCATCAGGGTGTTGGGGCACGCTCATTAGTTGATCGAGCATCAGGGTGTTGGGGCACGCTCATTAGTTGATCGAGCATCGGGGTGTTGGGGCACGCTCATTAGTTGATCAAGCATAGCGGTGTTGGGGCATGCTCATTACTTTATCGAGCATCAGGGTGTTGGGGCACGCTCATTAGTTGATCGAGCATCATGGTGTTGGGGAACGCTCATTACTTGATCGAACATCGGGGTGTTGGGGCACACTCATTACTTGATTGAGCATCGGGGTGTTGGGGCACGCTCATTCGTTGATCAAGCATTGCGGTGTTGGGGCACGCTCATTAGTTGATCGAGCATCAGGGTGTTGGGGCACGCTCATTACTTGATCGAGCATCAGGGTGTTGGGGCATGCTCATTACTTGATCGAGCATCAGGGTGTTGGGGCATGCTCATTACTTGATCGAGCATCGGGGTGTTGGGCACGCTCATTCGTTGATCAAGCTTTGCGGTGTTGGGGCACGCTCATTAGTTGATCGAGCATCAGGGTGTTGGGGCACGCTCATTACTTGATCGAGCATCAGGGTGTTGGGCATGCTCATTACTTGATCGAGCATCGGGGTGTTGGGGCACGCTCATTAGTTGATCGGGCATTGGGGTGTTGGGGCACATCATTAGTTGATCGGCATCGGGTGTTGGGGCACGCTCATTACTTGATCGAGCATCGGGATGTTTGCGGCACGCTCATTAGTTGATCAAGCATAGCGATGTTGGGGCACTCTCATTAGTTGATCGGGCATCGGGGTGTTGGGGCACGCTCATTACTTGATCGAGCATCGGGGTGTTTGGGGCAACGCTCATTAGTTGATCGGGCATCGGGGTGTTGGGGCACGCTCATTACTTGATCGAGCATCGGGATGTTGCGGCACGCTCATTAGTTGATCAAGCATAGTGATGTTGGGGCACTCTCATTAGTTGATCGGCATCGGGTGTTGGGCACGCTCATTACTTGATCGAGCATCGGGGTGTTGGGGCACGCTCATTAGTTGATCGGGCATCGGGGTGTTGGGGCACGCTCATTAGTTGATCAAGCATAGCGATGTTGGGGCACGCTCATTAGTTGATCGGGCATCGGGGTGTTGGGGCACGCTCATTAGTTGATCAAGCATAGCGATGTTGGGGCACGCTCATTACTTGATCGAGCACCGTGGTGTTAGGGCACGCTCATTAGTTGATCAAGCATCAAGGTGTTGGGGCACGCTCATTACTTGATTGAGCATCGGGTGTTGGGGCACGCTCATTAGTTGATCGAGCATAGTGGTGTTGGGGCATGCTCATTACTTGATTGAGCATCGGGGTGTTGGCGCATGCTTATTACTTGATCGAGCATTGGGTGTTGGGGCACGCTCATTACTTGATTGAGCATCGGGTGTTGGGCAGCTATTATTGATCGAGCATTGGGGTGTTGGGGCACGCTCATTACTTGATTGAGCATCGGGTGTTGGGGCACGCTCATTAGTTGATCAAGCATAGCGGTGTTGGGGCACGCTCATTAGTTGATCAAGAATAGCGTTGTTGGGGTACGCTCATTAGTTGATCGAGCATTGGGGTGTTGGGGAACGCTCATTACTTGATCGAGCATCGGGGTGTTGGGGAACGCTCATTACTTGATCGAGCATCGGGTGTTAGGGCACACTCGTTACTCAATCAAAAAAAATATATATTTTTTTTTCCAATGACTGCAGTTCCGTCATTGAAAGGTTAACGAAACATGAGGAAATCTCTGTAAATTCCAAAAATCTTCATTAGGAAACGGTCTCCAAAAACCCTAACGACGGCGCAGATGTTTGCGCTCCATCAAAATCAGAGAATTTACTTAGGACTTAAACTTTAAAATCCATTATATAAAGCCTCCCCGTCCCCGGAGACTCCAGAGCATAAATCGTGTTGGGTTTCGTGATTTTCTCCCGGGCCCCGGAGAGCCGGACACCTGGTTCTAATAAGAACCTGTGATTCTTAGCATTTCACTTCACATTATGCAGATCACACTCAGGCCCCTTTAAGGAAAGTCAATGACGGGTTATTGTTCCTGACAACCTGCACTTATCACACATCAGCCCCCGGTCGGGGTAATTAGTGCAGGAATGTAGGAATATTATTAAGCAGCTTTCTGTGTATTATTCTAGTGCAGGAATATTTGTGCGCTGTCTCTTTTAATTCACTTTTCGGGGTCAGGTCTCGTCTGAACCCGGTCCTCGTCCTCGGACGCTGCGTGAAGTCGATTGGGAAATCAGAACTAAAGTGTAGGAACCAATTTGCCACCAACTGGTGTCCAAACCTGAGCGGACCCCCGATCCCAGGGCGGGGTGGGAATCCGAATATTATTGTCAGGGGTCACATTGTGTCTCCTGGAGGATAAATATACAAGAATGAGCGGCAATGACAGAGGAGGCGCCATCTCTGACCGCCCAATCACATTCCTCGAATGTTCATCATTCTTTACACAATATCAATAAATAGAATGTAACAATGTATCAGAACATCGCCGGAGATTTAAAGGGACCTGACCGACATAACAGAGCACAAACCCTAAGAGACGAGTCTAATTGACATATCTTGGCTTCTACTAGTTATATTCAGGTATATTGAGGCAGTATTAAAGTACTTATATTCTTCTACATAAGAGCAGTATTATAGTAGTTATATTCTTGTATATAGGAGCAGTGTTATAGTAGTTATATTCTTGTATATAGGGGCAGTATTATAGTAGTTATATTCTTGTATATAGGAGCAGTATTATAGTAGTTATATTCTTGTATATAGGGGCAGTATTATAGTAGTTATATTCTTGTATATAGGGGCAGTATTATAGTAGTTATATTCTTCTACATAAGAGCAGTATTATAGTAGTTATATTCTTGTACATTGGGGCAGTATTATAGTAGTTATATTCTTGTATATAGGAGCAGTATTATAGTAGTTATATTCTTGTATATAGGGGCAGTATTATAGTAGTTATATTCTTCTACATAAGAGCAGTATTATAGTAGTTATATTCTAGTACATAGGAGCAGTATTATAGTAGTTATATTCTTGTATATAGGAGCAGTATTATAGTAGTTATATTCCTGTATATAGGGGTAGTATTATAGTAGTTATATTCTAGTACATAGGAGCAGTATTATAGTAGTTATATTCTTGTACATAGGGGCAGTATTATAGTAGTTATATTCTTGTATATAGAGGCAGTATTATAGTAGTTATATTCTTGTATATAGGAGCAGTATTATAGTAGTTATATTCTTGTAATAATAGGGCAGTATTATAGAAGTTATATTCTTGCACATAGGAGCAGTATTATAGTAGTTATATTCTTGTACATAGGGCAGTATTATAGTAGTTATATTCTTGTATATAGGGGCACTATTATAGCAGTTAAATTCTTGTATATAGGGGCAGTATTATAGTAGTTATATTTTTGTACATAGGGGCAGTATTATAGTAGTTATATTCTTGTATATAGGGCAGTATTATAGTAGTTATATTCTTGCACATAGGAGCAGTATTATAGTAGTTATATTCTTGTACATAGAGGCAGTATTATAGTAGTTATATTCTTGTATATAGGAGCAGTATTATAGTAGTTATATTCTTGTATATAGGAGCAGTATTATAGTAGTTATATTCTTGTACATAGAGGCAGTATTATAGTAGTTATATTCTTGTATATAGGAGCAGTATTATAGTAGTTATATTCTTGTATATAGGAGCAGTATTATAGTAGTTATAATTCTTGTATATAGGGGCAGTATTATAGTAGTTATATTCTTATACATAGGACCAGTATTATAGTAGTTATATTCTTGTATATAGGAGCAGTATTATAGTAGTTATATTCTTGTATATAGGAGAAGTATTATAGTAGTTATATTCTTGTATATAGGGACAGTATTATAGTAGTTATATTCTTGTATATAGGGGCAGTATTATAGTAGTTATATTCTTGTACATAGAGGCAGTATTATAGTAGTTATATTCTTATATATAGGGCAGTATATATAGTAGTTATATTCTTGTATATAGGAGCAGTATTATAGTAGTTATATTCTTGTACATAAGTGCAGTATTATAGTAGTTATATTCTTGTATATAGGGGCAGTATTATAGTAGTTATATTCTTGTACATGGGGCAGTATTATAGTAGTTATATTCTTGTACATAGGAGCAGTATTATAGTAGTTATATTCTTGTATATAGGAGCAGTATTATAGTAGTTATATTCTTGTAATATAGGAGCAGTATTAAGTTATATTCCTGTACATAGGGCAGTATTATTGTGTTATATTCTTGTATATAGGGGCAGTATTATAGTAGTTATATTCTTGTATATAGGAGCAGTATTATAGTAGTTATATTCTTGTACATGGGGCAGTATTATAGTAGTTATATTCCTGTACATAGGGGGCAGTATTATAGTAGTTATATTCTTGTATATAGGGGCAGTATTATAGTAGTTATATTCTTGTATATAGGGGCAGTATTATAGTAGTTATATATTCTTGTATATAGGGGCATATTATAGTAGTTATATTCTTGTACATGGGGCAGTATTATAGTAGTTATATTCTTGTATATAGGGGCAGTATTATAGTAGTTATATTCTTGTACATAGGGGCAGTATTATAGTAGTTATATTCTTGTATATAGGGGCAGTATTATAGTAGTTATATTCTTGTATATAGGGGCAGTATTATAGTAGTTATATTCTTGTATATAGGAGCAGTATTATAGTAGTTATATTCTTGTATATAGGAGCAGTATTATAGTAGTTATATTCTTGTATATAGGGGCAGTATTATAGTAGTTATATTCTTGTATATAGGGGCAGTATTATAGTAGTTATATTCTTGTATATAGGGGCAGTATTATAGTAGTTATATTCTTGTATATTGGGGCAGTATTATAGTAGTTATATTCTTGTATATAGGAGCTGTATTATAGTAGTTATATTCTTGTATATAGGAGCAGTATTATAGTAGTTATATTCCTGTACATAGGAGCAGTATTATAGTAGTTATATTCTTGTACATGGGAGCAGTATTATAGTAGTTATATTCTTGTATATAGGGGCAGTATTATAGTAGTTATATTCTTGTATATAGGAGCAGTATTATAGTAGTTATATTCCTGTACATAGGAGCAGTATTATAGTAGTTATATTCTTGTACATGGGAGCAGTATTATAGTAGTTATATTCTTGTATATAGGGGCAGTATTATAGTAGTTATATTCTTGTATATAGGAGCAGTATTATAGTAGTTGTATTCTTGTATATAGGGGCAGTATTATAGTAGTTATATTCTTGTATATAGGGCAGTATTATAGTAGTTATATTCTTGTATATAGTGGCAGTATTATAGTAGTTATATTCTTGTACATAGGAGCAGTATTATAGTAGTTATATTCTTGTACATAGGGGCAGTATTATAGTAGTTATATTCTTGTATATAGTGGCAGTATTATAGTAGTTATATTCTTGTACATAGGAGCAGTATTATAGTAGTTATATTCTTGTACATAGGAGCAGTATTATAGTAGTTATATTCTTGTATATAGGAGCAGTATTATAGTAGTTATATTCTTGTATATAGGAGCAGTATTATAGCAGTTATATTCTTGTACATAGGAGCAGTATTATAGTAGTTATATTCTTGTATATAGGAGCAGTATTATAGTAGTTATATTCTTGTATATAGGAGCAGTATTATAGTAGTTGTATTCTTGTATATAGGGGCAGTATTATAGTAGTTATATTCTTGTATATAGGGGCAGTATTATAGTAGTTATATTCTTGTATATAGGAGCAGTATTATAGTAGTTATATTCTTGTATATAGGAGCAGTATTATAGTAGTTATATTCTTGTATATAGGGGCAGTATTATAGTAGTTATATTCTTGTATATAGGGGCAGTATTATAGTAGTTATATTCTTGTATATTGGGGCAGTATTATAGTAGTTATATTCTTGTATATAGGAGCTGTATTATAGTAGTTATATTCTTGTATATAGGGGGCAGTATTATAGTAGTTATATTCTTGTATATAGGAGCAGTATTATTATAGTAGTTATATTCTTGTATATAGGGAGCAGTGTCAGCTCTTGGGGTCACGTCTTCCATGGTGAGGAGGCTCTGTGGGGTTTATTACCAGTCATCCGTTAGTATTGATTCTCTTAAAGTGACAGCGCTTCCCATCAGTTTCGGTTTTCCTCGGGGGTGGAGAGCCGCGCAGTTCCTCACATTAGTGGATGAGGCAGTGGGGACGGCCGGGTCCCTGCAGCAGTTTATAATGACAGTCTATAGCCGCCGCTCCCCGATCGCTCTTTGTTCTCAGAAAGGAAATAAATGTTTTTTCCATAACACGATAAATTTCCTGTCATCAAGTGAAAGAACAGAAGTTACCAGACGTCAGTGATGGCCGTTCTCCTCAGATAAACGACTCGTCCTTTATGTGCTGGTGATTGAGTGCTGCTTCGTGACTCTGGTACAAACCACTCCGGGGAACGACTTCTCCGCTCTGTCCTCCCAGACCGAAGCTTCATGTCGTATATATGGGATCATCACCAAAGCAAAACCTTCTAAATGCCACAGTCCACCTAAAAGTTTATACATCACCCAAAATGCATTGCAGAACTGCAGGTACTCCGAACGCTTGCAGTAAGCCAACAGAATTATGATTGCAGCTCTGAAGGAGACTGGAATGTAACATTTCATATAATGGCATAAGTGCATAATAATGGTACATTGCATTGCAGGAGATTTTTCTTTTTACAAAAGGCCTGGTATAAACCTCATCTGCAGACACTGAACCAGCAGGGATTAGCAGATCTTCCAGTGAAACCAGGACTGGAGTGTAACATTAAATATGAATTAGCAAAAAAGTCAGCACCACCAGAAATTAGTTTGCAATAAAAGCCGTGCAAATGCACATATTCCTTGCACACTGTATAATATTACAAAATTGAGATATTTGGCAAAATATTAATCAACATTTTGAGCCACCCTGCCACGTCAAGGCAATCTCATCAGGGTGGTCCCAGTCTATACATTTGTACTTTAGTTGTGTGATGCGGCCTTCAACATACACATGAAGTGTAAACATTATTATAAAGTATCAATGTGGTAATACACCAGCAGACACTGAATCAGCAGGGCATGCAACGACCTCAGGAATGGCTGGATTATCAGTACTATATTGGTCATTAATCAAGTGCCTTGTAGGTGGACCAATGGAGTCCAGCCCCCAATCCCACGTCTTCAACTGATTCCACTTGTAGGAGAATATTTTAGATGTAACAAGTCTGCTTTGAGACTTGTCTGCTCTGTGCCTCATTAAAGTGCCTCATATAAGGGTTATGAGATGAATTAGACCAGAATTTGACCGGGAATTAACCGTAAGGTATTAGAACACAGCTTGCTGTGATGATATCTTTTTGCTTAACTGAACTTCTCACCTTATTTTAACCCCAGTCATGGTATAATATGTGCTTTCGCTGTAAACTCTATCCGTCATCTCTTTGCACTATATTCAACACTCACCAGTATATCTAGTTCCTTATTTGTAAACTTTATCTGATGGTGAAGGTGCGCTTGCACATGTCATCTTATATGAATTGTCATCATTGTTAAGTGCTGCAGCTAGCTTAATAGCAGTCAGTCAGGCAGGAGTCAGGTAACCCACACTCTCTCACTCCCTTCTTTAACTATGTCCTTTATTTCAATGTCTATCTTCCTATGTGCTTTTGTCATCCACTTACTCCTTCACCCCTCATCCACATCAGCCCCTCTCTTCTTCCCTCCCCTATGTTCAGCTCCCATGCTCTCCTCACTTTACTGAATCATCTCAGTCCATCATATTCCAGGGGTTTTGTATCATAAACTGTGTCACAAATCCAAAAACTACTTGCTCTCTCCTTTTTGCTGCTGCTCCTGTCAGGTGATATCTCTCCTAATCCTGGTTTACCCTCTGCCAATTTCAACCCCTCCCCCACCCCACAGAGAAACCCCGCTAACCTTATCACCATTACCTGCACACCTTCATCTCCCTCTTTTCACCGCGCACTCTGGAATCCACGGTCTGTATGCAACAAACTTCCCTTCATTCACAATTACTTTCTCACTAAGTCTCTTAACCTCCTGGCCTTCACTGAAACCTCAATCCAGGATTCAGACACAGGGTCCCCGGCCGCTATTTCTTATGGCGGTTTACATTTCTCCCATTCCCCAAGACCTGGGAACAGACATGGTGGTGGAGTTGGCATACTCCTGTCCCCACAATGTACTTTCCAGGTCATCCGCCCAGCTCCATCATTCTCATTCCCCTCTTTTGAGGTCCACACAATTAGGCTCTTCCATTCCCCTCAGAGTAGCGGTGGTATATTTCGCCCCCCGGGTCACCCACCCAGTTCCTCGATCATTTTTCCGCGTGGCTGCCGCACTTCATGTCCTCAGAATTACCAACCCTTATTCTGGGAGACTTTAACATCCCCATAAACAGCCCCATCTCCCCATCTGCATCCCAGCTCCTATCTCTAACCTCCTCTCTTGGCCTCTCACAGCTCTCAACCTCTGAGACACACAAGGATGGTAAGACACTTGACCTGCTCCTTAGACAATTCACCTCTTCCCCTCTCTGACCACAACATTCTCTCCTTCACGCTCACAAATCCTCACGCACCCCAGCACACCCCTACCTATCAAACATCCAGAAATCTACAGGCCATTAACCCTCATGCACTCACAGACATCTCATCACTGTCCCCAATCTCTTCCTTCTTCTGTCCTGATCTGGTGGTGAATCACTTAATTGACTCTCTCAGAAGTTCCCTGGACTAAGTAGCGCCCCTCACCCTCAGAACCTCCAAACACAGAGTAAAACAGCCCTGGCTCACATTACAAACTCGATTCCTCCAGCGATGCTCTAGGAGTGCTGAACACCTATGGAGGAAAACTCGCACACCAGAAAACTTTATCCATTATAAATTAATGCTCAAAACCTACAACTCTGCCCTTCACCTCGCCAAACAGACCTACTTCACCACCCTGGTCTCCTCACTATCCAGAAATCAAAAAAAACTCTTTGACACCTTTCACTCTCTCCTCAGTCCTAAAGTGCAGGCCCCCATCACTGACCTCTGTGCTGATGATCTGGCCTCTTACTTTATGGAGAAAATAGAAAACATCCAACAGGAAATCAGCTCCCGCCTCCATTCCAGCCAACATCTCCTCCGGTTCACTCTCCACATTTTACCCAGTCACAGAAGAAGAAGTCTCCAGACTCCTCTCTTCCTCTCGTCACACTACATGCACTGCTGACCCCATTCCCTTACACCTACTTTAGTCTCTACTCACCTAACCAAAATCTTCAATCTCTCCCTTCAACTGTCAAATGCTATGGAAATCCTGAAAACCTGGACTGTGTGTGGCCCTCGAGGCGTGGAGTTTGAGAACCCTGCACTATAAGATCTGCTCTGTGCCAGTCATTGCACTGGTTGCCCATACACTATAGGATCCGCTCTGTGCCAGTCATTGCACTGGCTGCCCATACACTCTAGTATCTGCACTGTGCCAGTCATTGCTCTGGCTGCCCGTACAATATAGGATCCACTCTGTGACAGTCATTGCACTGGCTGCCCATACATTATAGGATCCGCTCTGTGCCAGTCATTGCACTGGCTGCCCATACACTCTAGTATCTGCACTGTGCCAGTCATTGCTCTGGCTGCCCGTACAATATAGGATCCACTCTGTGACAGTCATTGCACTGGCTGCCCATACACTATAGGATCCGCTCTGTGCCAGTCATTGCACTGGCTGCCCATACACTATAGGATCCACTTTGTCCCAGTCATTGCACTGGCTGCCCATACACTCTAGTATCTGCACTGTGCCAGTCATTGCACTGGCTGCCCTTACAGTATAGAATCCGCTCTGTGCCAGTCATTGCACTGGCTGCCTATACACTCTAGTATCTGCACTGTGCCAGTCATTGCACTGGCTTCCCTTACAGTATAGAATCCGCTCTGTGCCAGTCATTGCACTGGCTGCCTATACACTATAGGATCCGCTCTATACCAGTCATTGCAATGGCTGCCCATATACTATAGGATCCGCTCTGTGCCAGTCATTGCACTGGCTGCCTATACACTATAGGATCCGCTCTGTACCAGTTATTGCAATGGCTGCCCATATACTATAGGATCCGCTCTGTGCCAGTCATTGCACTGGCTGCCCATACACTATAGGATCCGCTCTGTGCCAGTCATTGCACTGGCTGCCCATACATTATAGGATCCGCTCTGTGCCAGTCATTGCACTGGTTGCCCATACACTATAGGATCTGCTTTGTGCCAGTCATTGCACTGGTTGCCCATACACTATAGGATCTGCTCTGTGCCAGTCATTGCACTGGTTGCCCATACACTATAGGATCCACTCTGTGCCAGTCAATGCACTGGCTGCCCATACACTATAGGATCCAATTCAAACTGCTTGTTATCACCCACAAAGCTTTTCACAGTGCAGCACCTCCCTACATCTCCTCCCTCATCTCTGTCTATCACCCCACACATTCTCTTCACTCTGGAGGTGACTTTAGACTCACTTCTGCATTAATCCGAACCTCTTACTCCAGTCTCCAAGACTTCTCATGAGCTGCACCAATTCTCTGGAATGCTCTACCCTAAGAAATTAGGACTATTTACAATTTACATAGTTTTAGGTGCTCCCTAAAAACACATCTTATTAGGGCGGCCTATCATGATCCCTAATCAGAGTCATTCACACATAGGTTATACATTACTTCCCTGAACATAACTGTTTAACTCATACATAACATCAGACTGGCTGGTGGCCACTCATGCAGCTCTTATCTGTTCCCCTTCCCCTCACATTGGCTGGACCATCATTGTACTCAGTGTCACCCTCACCTTATTGTAGATTGTAAGCTCTTACGAGCAGGGCCATCAGTATTGAACCTCTGAATTGTACAGCGCTGTGGAATATGTTGGCGCTATATAAATAAAGATTATTATTATTATTGATGAAGATGATCTCTCCAGATACAATGCACTGCAGTATACACAGACACTGAACCAGCAGGGACATGTGAGGGCAAAAAAAAGTCCCACTAAGCCTTGTATGTAGCTCCTGGTGATTCTCCTACAATGCAATACAGCAAAACATGCAGACACTGAACCAGCAGGGAGTGACTCCCAGACATAAGCAGAAACCAGAAACATTGTCCTCCCAGCCTTGGATCTGACTATACTGTAAGATTAATAACAAATAAAAGATTTTTCTGGAGTTATTGCAGCACAGCAGGGCAAGCTCTGTGCAGATACTGAACCAGCAGGGGATGAGTGTGAGATATGGGAAGATTCCAGTGAAATTCTACCTGCACTCTTGGATGTGACTGGAGTATAATTTACTAAACTGTAAAAGATATTACAGTTCATTGTTGTTCTACCAGCCGCTATGCATTACAGTACAACATGCTCTGTGGAGACTTTGATCTAGCAGGGGGTGACTGTTAGACATGAAAAGAAACCAAGTACACTGTAACTCCCAATCATGGATGTGATTACAGTATAACATTATTAATCTGTAAAAGATATTATTTCATGGTTCAGTTTCTTGTTGTTTTCCCAGCTGTAAATCATTCTAGCAGAACATGCTCCCTACAGACACTGAACCAGCAAGGGGTGACTGAGCTATGAGAAGAAACTCAAAATATTGTACCTCCAAGCTTGGATGTGATTGGAGGATAAGATTGCTAATCAGTAGGAGTTTTATAATATTGTTGTAGTATAGCAGGTGTGCTTTGTGAAGACACTGAATCAGCAGGGGAGAGTTTTGAAATATGAAAAGAAAGCAAAAAAAAAAAGTACATATACTGTAGCTTTGGCTGTGACTGCAGTGTAAGATTACTAATCAGTGAAATGTGTTATTTTGTTGTTGCAGAGTAAAGCTCCTCTCAATTCTCTCACTTCTGACAGCAGAACATTCAATGTGCAGAAACTGATGCAGCAGGGGGTGACTGTCAGATAGAAGAAAAAATTGTAATTTCAGCTTTGAATTGTGAAAGCAATCGGTAAAGTCAGTAAATCCATTCCTTGTGGTTCTACCACAATGGATCATAGCATAACTTTATATATGCAGACCCTGAAGCAGCAGGGGGTGACTGTGAGATAAGAGAAGGAACCAACAAACCTGTAATACAGGCGTGGATGTGAAGGGAGTAAAATAATTACCGTATACTCAGCGAAGACTTTTATAGTATTATTTCATTGTACAGTACCTGGTTTCTTCTCCAATATGCAGACATTGAAGCAGCAGGGGCTGCAGGGTTTTGGAAAGTTGTACATCCTGAGAGATAACAGGGAGTCAGCACTTGACCTGAGGTCACAGGGGTGGCACACTTCTCTTATTGGAGGAAAGTTCTCCTAATATGGATCATAGGAGAGTCATGGGATGTCGCTTCAATTTCCAAATAATTATGAAATCCCAACTTCCAGGAGATCTTCTTCCCTGGAGGTCCCAGATGGAAGATATCATGGTCATGTTTCTTATCACGATTTTATCTTTCGATAGATAATAAATATGGCATGACCACTTGCCTAATAATAACTTGGAGCTCATAGTCACCCATGAATGTATGTTCTTCCTCTGGGAATCCCAAAACTAAAAATATATTTCCTATTAATAGCCAATGGCTACAATCCCCAATATTCATAATTTTCCCAAGGTGATCAAGTGCCTGAAAAAATGTATTGGACTGAACACACTGGTTCCTATGGAAGGCTACTTCTCCGCCCTTACATATACAAAATCCTGGCTTCATGTCTATTCCCAACAGATGTACATGCTTTAATTACCTGTCCTCATCAGGAGGTGCCCTGTCTCTCTACCTCTTCAGTCATAATTAATTGTTCTCCCTTCTCACTATTCAAGGGTACCATCAGTACCATAATGAAAAATGACCTGACAGAGTCACTTAAAGGGATTCTAATAGTATCCTTAAATACTGCTCGGACAGCCTTTTCAGAATATGTAAAAATCATTACTGTACCCTTTGTAGTTCTCTTGCTATAAGCACCTTCACACCCAGCAGGCAGCTCCCTTCAACAGTAAAAGTAATTGGCCAGGGTATGTAAATTCTCATTTATTATTCACTCCTTCCCAATCAGCTCCTCCCTCCCTACCCCCTGTGCTCTGTCTGTCTAGTTTCATTTTCATTTTGAGGTCCTGCACAGAGCTTCTCATGAGGAGGGGGGGTGAAGAGATGGAAGAGACATATCTACTAGCTCATCTAGATAAGGCAATCTCCTCCATTTGTTTCTCTGAGCAGAAGGCGTCCTGTTTGTGAGAGATTCTATGTGTTTATTGAACACTTGTTTAGCTGCATACAAGGTTAGGAGACAGAAGGATACAGACCCCCCTGCCTGTGAGAGAGTCTGCGTGTTTAGTTGAACATTTGTTTCTCTGAGCAGAAGCCTGTGCTGTCTGTGAGAGATTCTGTGTGTCTAGTTGAACATGTGTTTCTCTGAGCAGAAGCTGTGCTGTCTGTGAGAGATTCTGTGTGTTTAGTTGAACATTTGTTCTCTGAGCAGAAGCTGTGCTGTTTGTGAGAGATTCTATGTGTTTTATTGAACCCTTGTTTAGCTGCATACAAGGTTAGGAGACAGAAGGATACAGACCCCCCTGCCTGTGAGAGAGTCTGCGTGTTTAGTTGAACATTTGTTTCTCTGAGCAGAAGCCTGTGCTGTCTGTGAGAGATTCTGTGTGTTTAGTTGAACATTTGTTCTCTGAGCAGAAGCTGTGCTGTCTGTGAGAGATTCTGTGTGTTTATTGAACATTTGTTTAGCTGCATACAAGGTTAGGAGACAGAAGGATACAGACCCCCCTGCCTGTGAGAGAGTCTGCGTGTTTAGTTGAACATTTGTATCTCTGAGCAGAAGCTGTGCTGTCTGTGAGAGATTCTGTGTGTCTAGTTGAACATTTGTATCTCTGAGCAGAAGCTGTGCTGTCTGTGAGAGATTCTGTGTGTCTAGTTGAACATTTGTTTCTCTGAGCAGAAGCCGTGCTGTCTGTGAGAGATTCTGTGTGTCTAGTTGAACATTTGTTCTCTGAGCAGAAGCTGTGCTGTTTGTGAGAGATTCTATGTGTTTATTGAACCCTTGTTTAGCTGCATACAAGGTTAGGAGACAGAAGGATACAGACCCCCCTGCCTGTGAGAGAGTCTGCGTGTTTAGTTGAACATTTGTTTCTCTGAGCAGAAGCCTGTGCTGTCTGTGAGAGATTCTGTGTGTTTAGTTGAACATTTGTTCTCTGAGCAGAAGCTGTGCTGTCTGTGAGAGATTCTGTGTGTTTATTGAACATTTGTTTAGCTGCATACAAGGTTAGGAGACAGAAGGATACAGACCCCCCTGCCTGTGAGAGAGTCTGCGTGTTTAGTTGAACATTTGTTTCTCTGAGCAGAAGCCGTGCTGTCTGTGAGAGATTCTGTGTGTCTAGTTGAACATTTGTATCTCTGAGCAGAAGCTGTGCTGTCTGTGAGAGATTCTGTGTGTCTAGTTGAACATTTGTTTCTCTGAGCAGAAGCCGTGCTGTCTGTGAGAGATTCTGTGTGTTTAGTTGAACATTTGTTCTCTGAGCAGAAGCTGTGCTGTTTGTGAGAGATTCTATGTGTTTATTGAACCCTTGTTTAGCTGCATACAAGGTTAGGAGACAGAAGGATACAGACCCCCCTGCCTGTGAGAGAGTCTGCGTGTTTAGTTGAACATTTGTTTCTCTGAGCAGAAGCTGTGCTGTCTGTGAGAGATTCTGTGTGTTTAGTTGAACATTTGTTCTCTGAGAAGAAGCTGTGCTGTCTGTGAGAGATTCTGTGTGTTTATTGAACATTTGTTTAGCTGCATACAAGGTTAGGAGACAGAAGGATACAGACCCCCCTGCCTGTGAGAGAGTCTGCGTGTTTAGTTAAACATTTCTTTCTCTGAGCAGAAGCCGTGCTGTGTGTGAGAGATTCTGTGTGTCTAGTTGAACATTTGTATCTCTGAGCAGAAGCTGTGCTGTCTGTGAGAGATTCTGTGTGTCTAGTTGAACATTTGTTTCTCTGAGCAGAAGCCGTGCTGTCTGTGAGAGATTCTGTGTGTCTAGTTGAACATTTGTTTCTCTGAGCAGAAGCCGTGCTGTCTGTGAGAGATTCTGTGTGTTTAGTTGAACATTTGTTTCTCTGAGCAGAAGCCGTGCTGTCTGTGAGAGATTCTGTGTGTTTAGTTGAACATTTGTTTCTCTGAGCAGAAGCCGTGCTGTCTGTGAGAGATTCTGTGTGTTTAGTTGAACATTTGTTTCTCTGAGCAGAAGCCGTGCTGTCTGTGAGAGATTCTGTGTGTTTATTGAACATTTGTTTAGCTGCATACAAGGAGAACAGAGACAGAAGGACACATCCCCCCCCCCCCCCCATGTAAATGGCTTCTACTGAACTTTCCTTGTGTGCAGTGCAGTGATGTCACTTCATGAATATTCATTCCCTGGGGAGTGGTCAGCAGAGAAGTAAGTGATCACTCACTATGATTGACAGATGGAATGAATCTCTTTATTTGCAGTTTACAGATGATCGGGGGGAGTATAAATAATAGAAATACATAAATAGAGAGAGCTTCACCAGAGGAATTAGAGAATGATAGCAGTTACGTATGGATTTTTGACCTGACGGATTCCCTATGATCCCATATGTTCAGTGTGGGGGGTTTATAATTTCTCTGACTCTTCTCCGATGTCACAGTGGAGAGAGTATCGGTGTATGTGATGTGGTTATCATGTGCGGTATTATTATCCTGGAGTATTATATGATTATAACAGCGCACACTCTTTATTGTATGGACGATTCTCACTCCAGATGTGATGACCTCTGTAAGACACATGGACGCGATGACGGGCGGTCACTGAGCAGCTGCCATTACCTGATTATAGTACCGCGGCCGGACATGGAGGTGCTCCGCCTGTCAGACCTCACATTACACTAATGCCGCCATCAGACATTGAGCCATTACTCAGGCGGGAGGGAGAGTCCTTCTGTTGTCAGTGCAATATCATCCAGAGAACGGTGAAGGGGAAAGATTCCAAATAATATGAAAAAATTGCAAAAAATGAGGTTTATGCGAGAAAATGTCAAAGTTCAAAATCTCCTTGCTATCGGCTGTACAGGCTGACATAGTGCGGGGCCTTATGATAGGGAACAAATGATAAAGTTTTAATGTTTTCATTAAAAAATAATTATTTTGTAATAGTATAAAAGATGAAAAATGATTAGAAAAGTTTGGATATTTTCCACTTTTAAACACTGGGGGGCGCTGCTGCCATGAACACCTACTGTACTGCCAGCTCGCCTTACAACTGCTGTAAAAGTGGGCAGGGCCTGCTGCCATGTGTCTGATGACTCCTCCCCTTCTCCGCAGGATGAAGTTTAGGATCACAGAGAAGAAACATCACTGGTGACTGCAATGTGACTCCAATACCGAGGACGGCGGACAGCACCGAGTCCGGAGTGTATCACACAGAGTGGGATTAGATGTTCGGAGTGTATCACACAGAGTGGGATTAGATGTTCGGAGTGTATCACACAGAGTGGGATTAGATGCACGGAGTGTATCACACAGAGTGGGATTACATGCACGGAGTGTATCACACAGAGTGGGATTAGAAGCACAGAGTGTATCACACAGAGTGGGATTAGATGCACAGAGTGTATCACACAGGATGGGATTAGATGCACGGAGTGTATCACACAGAGTGGGATTAGATGCACAGAGTGTATCACACAGAGTGGGATTAGATGCACGGAGTGTATCACACAGGATGGGATTAGATGTACGGAGTCGGAGTGTATCACACAGGATGGGATTAGATGTACGGAGTCGGAGTGTATCACACAGGATGGGATTAGATGTTTGGAGTGTATCACACAGGATGGGATTAGATGTTTGGAGTGTATCACACAGGATGGGATTGGATGTTCAGAGTGTATTGGTGGGTTTACACACACCAATTTATCTGTTCAATATCTGAACCAATCTCTGGTTGCAGTGAAATCATGGACAGATTGCTCCATGTTGTACACAGCCACAAAATGGAACTATGTGTCCATGATTTCACTGCAACCAGAGATTGGTTCAGAGATTGAATAGATAAATTGGTGTGTGTAAACCCACCATAACACACAGAGTGGGATTAAATGTTCGGAGTGTATCACACAGGATGGGATTAGATGCACGGACTGTATCACACAGGATGGGATTAGATGTTTGGAGTGTATCACACAGGATGGGATTAGATGTTTGGAGTGTATCACACAGGATGGGATTAGATGTTTGGAGTGTATCACACAGGATGGGATTAGATGCAAGGAGTGTATCACACAGGATGGGTTTGGATGCACGGAGTGTATCACACAGGATGGGTTTGGATGCACGGAATGTATCACACAGGATGGGATTAGATGCACGAAGTGTATCACACAGGATGGGATTAGATGTTCGGAGTGTATCAGACAGTATGAGGTTGGATGCACGGAGTGTATCACACAGGATGGGATTAGATGTTCGGAGTGTATCACACAGAGTGGGATTAGATGCACGGAGTGTATCACACAGGATGGGATTAGATGCACGGAGTGTATCACACAGGATGGGTTTGGATGCACGGAATGTATCACACAGGATGGGATTAGATGCACGAAGTGTATCACACAGGATGGGATTAGATGTTCGGAGTGTATCACACAGTATGGGTTTGGATGCACGGAGTGTATCACACAGGATGGGATTAGATGTTCGGAGTGTATCACACAGAGTGGGATTAGATGCACGGAGTGTATCACACAGGATGGGATTAGATGCACGGAGTGTATCACACAGGATGGGTTTGGATGCACAGAGTGTATCACACAGGATGGGTTTGGATGCACGGAGTGTATCACACAGGATGGGTTTGGATGCACGGAGTGTATCACACAGGATGGGATTAGATGTTCGGAGTGTATCACACAGAGTGGGATTAGATGCACGGAGTGTATCACACAGGATGGGATTAGATGCACGGAGTGTATCACACAGGATGGGTTTGGATGCACGGAGTGTATCACACAGGATGGGTTTGGATGCACGGAATGTATCACACAGGATGGGATTAGATGCACGAAGTGTATCACACAGGATGGGATTAGATGTTCGGAGTGTATCACACAGTATGGGTTTGGATGCACGGAGTGTATCACACAGGATGGGTTTGGATGCACGGAGTGTATCACACAGAGTGGGATTAGATGCACGGAATGTATCACACAGGATGGGATTAGATGCACGGAGTGTATCACACAGGATGGGATTAGATGCACGGAGTGTATCACACAGGATGGGATTAGATGCTTGGCGTGTATCACACAGTATGGGTTTGGATGCACGGAGTGTATCACACAGGATGGGATTAGATGCATGGAATGTATCACACAGGATGGGATTAGATGCACGGAGTGTATCACACAGTATGGGTTTGGATGCACGGAGTGTATCACACAGGATGGGATTAGATGCATGGAATGTTTCACACAGGATGGGATTAGATGTACGGAGTCGGAGTATATCACACAGGATGGGATTAGATGAACGGAATGTATCACACAGAGTGGGATTAGATGCACGGAGTGTATCACACAGGATGGGTTTAGATTAGGGGTTTCCAACTCCAGGCCTCAAGGCCTGCCAACAGTGCAGGTTTTCAGGATTTCCTTAGTATTGCACAGGTGTTAATGTGATCATCTGCACAGGTAATGATTCCAAGCCCTGTGCAATACTAAGGAGATCCTGAAAACATGCACTGTTGGCGGCCATTGAGGCCTGGAGTTGGGGACCCCTGGTTTAGATACACGAAGTGTATCACACAGGATGGACACATGTACACTCAGATGCAGAAGTATATCCTCATCCAGACGTTCCTGCTTTACAGACATTGAGGCGTTACTCTGGATGAGTAAAGCTGAGTCAGTGATCATGTAGCACCCCAGGGGTCTGGTTGCAACGGTGGCATTGCCTCCCTCACCGGGGGTGATGTCACGTCTGCAAGCAAAAGGGGGTTCCCTATTCAGGTGGCACAGCATCCAACACTTTCCTGGCTCCAGACCAGAAGGGGGAGCTCTAGAACCCGTCTTGAAGGGAGCTTCCCTGTATAAATTCTGGCCTGGGGGTGGGGTTAGTCAGAACAGCCATGGAGTGAGTCTGAGGAGGAAGGAGAGGAGAGCGTCGTGCTCACCCCAGAGGAAGGCGCCAGGAAACAGACACCAGGTCCGAGGCTGTGCAGGGTCACACATACCGGCAGTCAATACCAGAGGGTGTGGGTTCCAGATTTTCCAGCCACAAAGGGTCAGGAGGCAAAGCAGCGTACTAGAGCTCGGGGTCTCCATCGATGAGCGACCCCTGAAACAGGACTCGAGCTGCCTGTCATACGGCACACGCAGGAGAGAGAGGGCAAGCAGCTTAGCTTCAAGCAGCCGCAGGGACCACAGGAGAACGCGCAGAGGAGAGACCTCCAACCCACCAAGCTAGGTGAAATCCCCGATTGCTTCCAGGCCACCCAGGTCCACAGTAACATCTAAATCGGTGCCCCGGACTGTACCTGCACCGTACAAGTAAAAGGTAAAGGAAATGTTCACTGCTGTGGCCTCCAGTTATTTGCACATGCTCCATCCTGCACCCTACACCCTTCAACATCCACTGCCTCGGGGATCCGCTCCGCCTGCGGGGAGCCGCTCCATCCCAGCTGCTCATCTATCATCCCCGGAGGTTCTGCAGCAGCGGTGGTCACCTATAACCACATACCACGGGTGGCATCACAAACTAATTCCTTTTAAACCACCCCATTCCCAAAGACTCCCTTTTCAACTGACCCAGGGTCACAGAAGCTGAGTTTCGATCCCTGTGACTCCCCAGAGACAGTATAGCCCAGTTCCGAGTACCCCACGGCCCCGGGGCTTGTCTATCATGTAAGGGGGGTGATGTCAGGAGCTCTGGTGATGGGTAGTGAGCGGTGGTGTCAGAGTATTTCACTCCAGAGCTACACTCACTATTCTGCTGGTGCAGTCACTGTGTACATACATTACATTACAGATCCTGAGTTACCTCCTGTATTATACTCCAGAGCTGCACTCACTATTCTGCTGGTGCAGTCACTGTGTACATACATTACATTACTGATCCTGAGTTACCTCCTGTATTATACTCCAGAGCTGCATTCACTATTCTGCTGGTGCAGTCACTGTGTACATACATTACATTACTGATCCTGAGTTACCTCCTGCATTATACTCCAGAGCTGCACTCACTATTCTGCTGGTGCAGTCACTGTGTACATACATTACATTACTGACCCTGAGTTACCTCCTGTATTATACTCCAGAGCTGCACTCACTATTCTGCTGGTGCAGTCACTGTGTACATACATTACATTACTGACCCTGAGTTACCTCCTGCATTATACTCCAGAGCTGCACTCACTATTCTGCTGGTGCAGTCACTGTGTAATATACATTACATTACTGATCCTGAGTTACTCCTGTATTATACTCCAGAGCTGCACTCACTATTCTGGGTGCAGTCACTGTGTACATACATTACATTACTGTCCTGAGTTACTCCTGTATTATTACTCCAGAGCTGCACTCACTATTCTGCTGGTGCAGTCACTGTGTACATACATTACATTACTGATCCTGAGTTACCTCCTGTATTATACTCCAGAGCTGCACTCACTATTCTGCTGGTGCAGTCACTGTGTACATACATTACATTACTGATCCTGAGTTACCTCCTGTATTATACTCCAGAGCTGCACTCACTATTCTGCTGGTGCAGTCACTGTGTACATACATTACATTACTGATCCTGAGTTACCTCCTGTATTATACTCAGAGCTGCACTCACTATTCTGCTGGTGCAGTCACTGTGTACATACATTACAATACTGATCCTGAATTACCTCTTATTATACTCCAGAGCTGCACTCACTATTCTGCTGGTGCAGTCACTGTGTACATACATTACATTACTGATCCTGAGTTACCTCCTGTATTATACTCCAGAGCTGCACTCACTATTCTGCTGGTGCAGTCACTGTGTACATACATTACATTACTGATCCTGAGTTACCTCCTGTATTTATACTCCAGAGCTGCACTCACTATTCTGCTGGTGCAGTCACTGTGTACATACATTACATTACTGATCCTGAGTTACCTCCTGTATTATACTCCAGAGCTGCACTCACTATTCTGCTGGTGCAGTCACTGTGTACATACATTACATTACTGATCCTGAGTTACCTCCTGTATTATACTCCAGAGCTGCACTCACTATTCTGCTGGTGCAGTCACTGTGTACATACATTACATTACTGATCCTGAGTTACCTCCTGTATTATACTCCAGAGCTGCACTCACTATTCTGCTGGTGCAGTCACTGTGTACATACATTACATTACTGATCCTGAGTTACCTCCTGTGTTATACTCCAGAGCTGCACTCACTATTCTGCTGGTGCAGTCACTGTGTACATACATTACATTACTGATCCTGAGTTACCTCCTGTATTATACCCCAGAGCTGCACTCACTATTCTGCTGGTGCAGTCACTGTGTACATACATTACATTACTGATCCTGAGTTACCTCCTGTATTATACTCCAGAGCTGCACTCACTATTCTGCTGGTGCAGTCACTGTGTACATACATTACATTACTGATCCTGAGTTACCTCCTGTATTATACTCCAGAGCTGCACTCACTATTCTGCTGGTGTTGACGTTGAGCGCACCTCTCTATTTGTGGCATAGCCTGGGTATTGCAGAGTTGGTAATAAAGTCAATCAGTTGAGTTCTTTCAGGACCATAGACAGCGACAATCCAGAGCTGTAATCACAAAGGCTCTCCTTAGTATATATTGATTTAGGCTGGACTCGGCTGCTTTAATAATGAGCGATGTCCGTATTCTGGAGGTGCCTCTCGTTAGGTGAACTACACGGCCAAGGCCAGACACAAGGGAATGCTGTGATGTTTTCTGGCTGACAGCCGTCTGCCCGTCTGAACCTTACCAAAGTGCTGCAGGAATTTGGTGCCTTTGAGCAGAAGCTTTTTATCTAGTATTTAGTGCCAGGAAAATATGAATTATTTCCATTGTGTTGGAGACACGGCAGAGCTGCCTACTAATGCTCCACCACCGGTGTCTGTAGGACCAAATTCGACATGCAACTCCTCTCCCTCTCTGTGAATTGCTTCCCCCCTTTCTTTTAGCAAATGGTCGACCCGAAATGCTGAAGTTTTATTACTCTGCCAAGCAACACAACTGAATGTTCTTTCTCCCTCCAAACCCAAGCACATGTAAGGTCTTTGTTCTTCAGCTATAGACCTTTGGGGTGTCATTTAATAATCACTCAGTAGTGCCACAATTACATAAATCTGTTTTTTGGGGTGCAGATGACTTGGGGAACCCCCAGCACCCTTTTGATTTTCTGTAAAAGTATCAGAAATCTGGGAAATGAATTTCTGTCCATCCGGAAGCCACAGACATACCATGTTTGGTCTCAAAAAACCCATAAAATCAAAAGGCAATAGATGATAATGATATCTTTGTCTTGTGATGCTCGAGGACAAAGATATGGACAACTCTAGGAATTGATCATTTCATATTCAGGTGTCCCACCCAGTGACAGCCCACTTACATGAGGACAGATGGGAGGAGAGACCAAATAAGATAAGAGCAGGTACCTGAAAGGGGGCTTCATTCTGAGCCGGACGAAGGTCACAGCATGACATATAGCTGTGAGGCAGAGTCATAACCGATATCAGGAGAGCCTTCCCTCCGCAGGCCTGCGAATGTCACCACGTGACACAGGTTTTCCCATCTATTTTCATAACTGTTTATACATATTTGTGTTTTGTCTCTTTTGTAATATCTTTTGTATCTTTTGTAAACACTGCCATTTCTTTTGGAGTAATAAATGAGTTACGGATCCACCTATAAGAGGGCAGTGGTGGCAGCATAATTTTCGTATTTCTGCGGTGTTGTGGACCTGGTTGTGACTGAATCGCAGTATTTATATGTCCCTTGCAGGAAGCGGTGCTATATATACATCCCGACACATCCTGTGCCTCAATAGTCGACTTCAATTAGAGCAGCTGTGCTCATTTCTTATCTTCTGCCATTATCTTGATTGGCCAGCACAATAAGGAGGCGCCAGAGTCCTGCAGGTCCTGACTTAGTTTGTGACACTTAGATTCTAAATTAAAGGAGAATATCACTGGTTAAAGTCATTGAATTTTAGGAACTTATCATGTGGGTGAATAGCAGGATGGGGGCTATGTTCCTGGACAAAGGCCGTTTCACACGTAGGTGTAAGAAACAGCCGTTGTCCAGGAACATAGCCCCCATCCTTCTATTCATCCGCATGATCCCTGTTTTTTCACAAATGTTAGGGGTTAAAGTAATTGATTTTTAGGAACTTGTCATGCAGGTGAATAGGAGGATGGGGGATACGTTCCTGGACAACAGTTGTTTCTTACACCTGCGTGTGAAATGGCTTTTGTCCAGGAGCATAGCCCCCATCCTCCTATTCACCCTCATGATCCCTGTTTTTTCACAAATGTTAGGGGTTAAAGTAATTGATTTTTAGGAACTTATCATGCGGGTGAATAGCAGGATGCAGGCTATGTTCCTGGACAAAGGCCGTTTCACACGTAGGTGTAAGAAACAGCCGTTGTCCAGGAACATAGCCCCCATCCTCCTATTCACCCGCATGATGCCTGTTTTTTCACAAATGTTAGGGGTTAAAGTCATTGACTTTTAGGAACTTGTCATGTAGGTGAATAGGAGGATGGGGGATACTTTCCTGGACAACAGCTGCTTCTTACACCTGCGTGTGAAATGGCTATTGTCCAGGAATATAGCCCCCAATCTCCTATTCACCCTCATGATGCCTGTTTTTTCACAAATGTTAGGGGTTAAAGTCATTGAATTTTAGGAACTTGTCATGCAGGCGAATAGGAGGATGGGGGATACGTTCCTGGACAACAGCCGTTTCTTACACCTGCGTGTAAAATGGCTTTTGTCCAGGAACATAGCCCACATCCTCCTATTCACCCGCATGATGCTTATTTGTTCACATATGTTAGGGGTTAAAGTCATTGACTTTTAGGAACTTGTCATGCAGGCGAATAGGAGGATGGGGGATACGTTCCTGGACAACAGCTGTTTCTTACACTTGCGTGTGAAATGCCTTTGTCAAGGAACATAGCCCCCATCCTCCTATTCACCCTCATGATGCCTCTTTTGTCACAAATGTTAGGGGTTAAAGTCATTGACTTTTAGGAACTTGTCATGCAGGTGAATAGGAGGATGGGGGATACGTTCCTGGACAACAGCCGTTTCTTACACCGGCGTATGAAATGGCTTTTGTCCAGGAACATAGCCCCCATCCTCCTATTCACCCTCATGATGCCTGTTTTTTCACATATGTCAGGGGTTAAAGTCATTGACTTTTAGGAACTTGTCTGTACTGTCCCCATGTAAACACTTCTTGCCCTTTTGCCTCTCAGTGTTATCATAGGGCCACAGTTTATCTTGCAGTATTGGCGCAGTCTTTTCTTTGTTTTTCCTCCTTGCTGTACTTATTTACACCTCGTTCTGCGTCTTAATTACATTGTATGGAATTATATGAATCTCCCCATAAAGCAGATATAACAAGGCTATAAGCGGAGCTAATGTATCCGGCGATCCCGGTGTCGGCGCCTCGTCTTTATTACCCTCGTTCACAACACGGCGGCTCTTCACTCATTTAATTACGAGCAAAGAAATAGGGAAAAAAAATAAAACATTGAAGTAACAAAGAGGTGAAATCCTCGGCAGAAGACGCGCTCCCCTCCAGGACGTGATGAGAGTCGCAGAGAGTCCACGGATGTGACCGACAACGATAACAGAGAACGTAACAGATAAAGAGGTGGAAGATAAATGATCAAGTGATTGGAGGATCAGACCCAGGGGAAATCAGAGCTCAGGTATCAGTACAAGTACCATGCAAAAATGGCGCAGTTCCTGCAATCAGCAGTGTGTACAGATTATTACACTGTAGGGGAACCTAGGTTTTTCGATATACCGGTCGGGAAACTCATCGGCAGGTTACCGTAAGGGTAAGTGACCAGGACGTATTTTAAATGTCTGTGTACCCACCCACTTTTGCTAGGTTGTGACAGTCAATACTTACAGATACTATAGACAGCAGGGAAGTCAGGAATTCCAGGGTCAGGTTTCAGGAGAGAATATGATATTCATGGAGTAGACAGAGACATAGTAATGCAATGGGCCAATGTCAGGTTTCCAGGAGAGCTTGTAGTATTTAGGGAGTAGACAGAAACATAGCAATGCAAAGGTCCAGGGTCAGCTTTCCTGGAGAGCTTATAGTATTCAGGGAGTAGTCAGAGATGTGGTCATACAACAGTCCAGGGTCAGGTTACCCGGAGAGCCCGTAGAATTCAGGAAGTAGAAAGACACGTGGTGATGCAACGGTTTAAAGTCAGGTTTCCAAGAGAGCTGGTAGTATTCAGGAAGTAGAAAGACATGTGGTCATACAACAGTCCAGTCAGGTTTCCAGGAGAGGTTGTATTATTTAGGAAGCAGACAGAGATGAAGTAATGCAGTAGCCCAGGGTCAAGTTACCTAGAGAGCTCATAGTATTCAGGAAGTAGAAAGAAACGTGGTCATGCAACAGACCAGGGTCAGGTTTCCAGGAGAGTTTGTAGTATTCAGGGAGTAGACAGAGATGTAGTAATGCAATGTTCCAGGGTCATAGTTCAAGGAGAGTTCATAAAATTCAGGGAATAGACAGAGACATAGTCATGCAACAGTTCAGGGTTAGGTTTCCAATAGCACTCCTAGTGTTCATGAAGTAGAGATGTGGTCATTGAACAGTCCAGGGTCTGATTTCTAATAGAGCCTGAAGAGGATTCAGGGAGTCAACTGAGGTGTAGTCAGGTCATGGTCGAGGAGTCAAAATACCAAGGGATCACAATAAGGGAGCAGAGAAAATGAAAACCAAGCAACAGTCTGGAGTCAGATAGCAAGGATTAGAACAAGACAGACACCGGAATGCAAGTCAAACACCGCTTCAGATAGAATGTACAACTGGCAGGATTCTGGAAGAGGCTGCTCAGTAAAGTAGCAGAGTAATCACAGGGAAGATGGAACACCTGAGCAACCCAGCACCTCCAGAAAACCAAACTGTCAGTCAACTGCTGACAGCTCAACACATCAGTTACCAAACACAGCAGCAACTTTTATTGCATCAGAGATGTATTGCATGGGGGAATTATGACAACACTTCAGGGTTTTTTAAGCAGATTAGTTTGGCTTTTTGTCATCAGTGGAAGATACTGAAAGAGTGAATATGCGACTTGTAATTGCTTTCAGTCAAAGACTGAAGCAATTAAAAGATTTGATAACCCTTAACTTTTCAGACAGCACAATACTTTATTAACATTGCCATATAGAACATCATTTGACAAATTAATGGATTGCTACATGTATACAGGATCTGAACCAATAACTATACAGGAATACATCACCAGAAAAAGCATCAGTACAGAAATACATTACCAGAAAGACCAACACTGCATGAATACTTCACAAGAACCACCTTCAGTTCAGGAAAACATCAGCAAAATAATCATCAGTACAGAAGTACATCACCAGAACCACCAACTGTAAATGAATACTTCACCAGAACCACTAAGAGTACACAAATACATCACCAGAACCATCAGCAGAACAGAAATAAAATCCCTAGAATTACCTATGCACATAAATACAGCACCAGAACCAGCATCAGTACAGGAATGTATTACCAGAAGCACCAAGAGTACAGAAATACTTCACCAGAGCCACCATCAGTACAAGAATACATCTGCAGGATAATCACAGCACACTAGGGATGAGCTAATCTACTCGCTACTATTCGGGACTCGCCCGAATAGTAGCGGACTCGGGGGACTCGCTACTCGCCGAGTTTCCTTAGGAATTACTCGGGGGTAGCGAGTCCCTGTACTTTTGCAGTGTATCTATACAGATACACTACAAAAGTACCCTAAAAGTTAATCTAAGGGGTTAAAAACAATAAACATTCATACTCACCTTCTGTGGGGCCTGTACCTTATGTACCGGGACCGGTACAGAAGACCTCCGGACGTCACAAGACCTCAGATCACCGGGAGAAGATGGGCTGAAGGACCTGTTAGATTTCAGCCAAACAGCATGCAGCAGAGCGGTCACATGGGTTTATCACGTGGCCGCACTGCCAGCCAATCAGATTGGACAGATCGCTCTTTGGCTGGCAGTGCGGCCATGTGACAAACCCATGTGACCGCTAGCCGCATGCTGATTGGCTGAAATCTCACAGGTCCTTCAGCCCATCTTCTCCCGGTGATCTGAGGTCTTGTGACGTCCGGAGGTCTTCTGTACCGGTCCCGGTACATAAGGTACAGGCCCCACAGAAGGTGAGTATGAATGTTTATTGTTTTTAACCCCTTAGATTAACTTTTAGGGTACTTTTGTAGTGTATCTGTATAGATACACTGCAAAAGTACAGGTTACTATTCTGACTCGCTGGACTCGCAACGAGTACCGAGTCTCGGACCCGGACTCGTTAGAGTCCAGCGATTCCGAGTATTTCAGGATTCGCCCATCCCTACAGCACACAAATACATCACCAGAAACACCAATTGTATATGAATATTTCACCATAATCACTGTTACAAGAATACATCAACAGAACCACCAACAGTACACAAATACATCACCAGAAATACCATCAACAAAAGATATCACCAGGACAATAATCAGAACAGAAATAAATCACTAGAGCCACAGTCAGTACATGAAGGCACCACCAGAGTCACTATCAGTACATAAATATTTCACCAGAACTACTACCCTCAGTACATGAATGCTGCAGTAGAACCACTATTAGTGCATGAATACATCAATTGAATTATCAACAGTACAGAAATACATCCACAGAAGCGCCAATTGTGCAAAATACATCAATAAAGCACCATTGAACAAAAATGCATCATCAGCACTATCCTGGTACAGGAATAAAGCATCACAACCAACATTGGTTAATGAATAAATAACCAGAACCACCATCAGTACATGAATACATCACCAGATTCACCAACAGTACATGAATATATAATCAGAACCACCAGCATTACATACATACAGCACAAATACCACCATGAGTACATGAAAACAGCACCAGAACCACCATCAGCACATGAATACATAATCAGAATTACCAACATTACATGAATACAGCAAATAAACACCATCAGTACATGCAAACATTACCAGAACCAGCATCAGTACATGAATGCAGCACCAGAATCTTCATTAGTATATGACTACATCACCAGAACAAGCATCATTATATAAATACATTACCAGAACCAGCATCGCTACATGAATACAGCACCAGGGCCACCATCAGAACATGAATACAGCTCCAAACTTAGTATGGCCATCAAATATATTGTCAGGTCAGCCCACACAAAATGTACTGTGGGTTGTTGTTACCAGCCATTATCAAACAGCAGGCCGTACATGAAGCACACTACTGATGAGATGTAGTCAGTATCACAAATAAACATCTTTAGGATCAGTGGAGATTGATCTCTAGGACTGATAATGGATCCAGCCCATCTGCGAGCCCGGCCTCCCTTGGTTTTAGCATTGAAACCAACCCTTCTTCAGGATTATTGGTGTAGATAGCCAATCATGTGGAACTGTCAGGATTTCCGGCATTTCAAGGATACCTTTGGTGTTTCCTCGCTCTTGGTCAAGATGGAGTCTGGTGCCTCACCATGTCCATGTGTTTCCTGCCTTTCCTGCTTTTCAAGCTCCAGTCTGACATCAAGGCCTTGCTTGAGTATTGTGTTTCTGCTCTGTCTCAACTGTGCATCATTTGCATCATGCTCAACCTCCTGCTATCCAGGGTCGGCTCTGTATCTCTGCCTTGAAATAACCTTCTCTGCTTCATCTTGGTTACTCTCCAGCAGCTTGTGTGTGCCTTGTAAGGGATCTTCCTGCTGCCAGCTCCATACAGACTACTCTGCCTCACATAAGAACAAAGGATCCAAGGAATCATGGACATAATAAGAGGTACAACACTAGGGCAATATATGAATCAAAAGAACAAAATCAGATCTTACCTTCTATATGGTTTAGCAAAGTAGAGCTACAATGTATGGCATGTGCTTAGTGCAGAATTTATTTAGTGACACCAATTGTTATACAAATAACAACTAAACCAGTTACATGGTAAACCAGTTACCTTGATCCGCACTGTATGTAACTGGTTTAGGTATTTGTACAACCATTGGTGTCACTAAATAAATACTGCTCTAAGCATATGCCATACGTTGTAGCTCTACTTTATTAAACCACATAGAAGGTACAATCTGATTTTGTTGTGCCTCATGTAAGCCTTGTTTGCTGAAATCTGTTTATTGTGTATTTGTGCAGTGCGTATTTCAGGACAGTTCAGGACTGGTGTTTCTAGCTGCACTGCACAGTTCTAAGTCCGGAGCTCTGTGAACTGTGCTGCAAAGACTTTTACATTATCTTGGCAACAAACTGTGAACTGTGCTGCAAAGACTTTTCCATTATTTGGCCACCCACTGTGTGAACAGTGTATTTCTTGGACTCATACCCGCTGCTGGCCTTGCCTAGTTTGGTATCATTTCCACAGAACTTGTATACGTTCTATGCTGTAGTTTGTCTACAAATTTGAACTTGAACCTGTCTCTGCCTAGTCATTGCCCTACATCATCAGATTCTTTTAGTTACCCACATAAAGTATTACAGAAACAGTTGAGAATTATCTTTAAAATCAATAATGGTGCATGCCCATCCTTGGCATCAGTGGAGGAGCCTACACAATTTCGGGCTAGTGAAGGTGCCTGTGTATCCTCAGGACCAGCAGTGGAGCTTGCCCATATTGGGGATCAGTGGAGGAGCATGCTGATCATTAGGATCAGTGGAGGAGTCTGCCCATATTGGGGATCAGTGGAGGAGTCTGTGTTTCCTCAAGACCAGCAGTGGAGCCTGCCCATATTGGGGATCAGTGGAGGAGCATGCCGATCATTGGAGGAGCCTGTGTATCCTCAGGACTAGCAGTGGAGCCTGCCCATATTGGGGATCAGTGGAGGAGCCTGTGTATCCTCAGGACCAGCAGTGGAGCTTGCCCATATTGGGGATCAGTGGAGGAGCATGCTGATCATTAGGATCAGTGGAGGAGTCTGCCCATATTGGGGATCAGTGGAGGAGTCTGTGTTTCCTCAAGACCAGCAGTGGAGCCTGCCCATATTGGGGATCAGTGGAGGAGCATGCCGATCATTGGGATTAGTGGAGGAGCCTGTGTATCCTCAGGACCAGCAGTGGAGCCTGCCCATATTGGGGATCAGTGGAGGAGCATGCCGATCATTGGGATTAGTGGAGGAGCCTGTGTATCCTCAGGACCAGCAGTGGAGCCTGCCCATATTGGGGATCAGTGGAGGAACATGCCGATCATTGGGATCAGTGGAGGAGCCTGTGTATCCTCAGGACTAGCAGTGGAGCCTGCCCATATTGGGGATCAGTGGAGGAGCATGCCGATCATTGGGATTAGTGGAGGAGCCTGTGTATCCTCAGGACCAGCAGTGGAGCCTGCCCATATTGGGGATCAGTGGAGGAGCATGCCGATCATTGGGATCAGTGGAGGAGCCTGTGTATCCTCAGGACTAGCAGTGGAGCCTGCCCATATTGGGGATCAGTGGAGGAGCATGCCGATCATTGGGATCAGTGGAGGAGTCTGTGTATCCTCAGGACTAGCAGTGGAGCCTGCCCATATTGGGGATCAGTGGAGGAGCATGCCGATCATTGGGATCAGTGGAGGAGCATGTGTTTCCTCAGGACTAGCAGTGGAGCCTGCCCATATTGGGGATCAGTGGAGGAACCTGCCCATATTTGGGGCTAGTCAAGGTGCCTGTGAATCCTCAGGACCAGCAGTGGAGCCTGCCCATATTGGGATCAGTATTTGTCCTCAGGACTAGCAGTGGAGCCTGCCCATATTGGGGATCAGTGGAGGAGCATGCCGATCATTGGGATCAGTGGAGGAGCCTGTGTATCCTCAGGACTAGCAGTGGAGCCTGCCCATATTGGGGATCAGTGGAGGAGCATGCCGATCATTGGGATCAGTGGAGGAGCCTGTGTATCCTCAGGACTAGCAGTGGAGCCTGCCCATATTGGGGATCAGTGGAGGAGCATGCCGATCATTGGGATCAGTGGAGGAGCATGTGTTTCCTCAGGACCAGCAGTGGAGCCTGCCCATATTGGGGATCAGTGGAGGAACCTGCCCATATTTGGGGCTAGTCAAGGTGCCTGTGAATCCTCAGGACCAGCAGTGGAGCCTGCCCATATTGGGGATCAGTGGAGGAGCCTGCCCATATTGGGGATCAGTGGAGGAGCATGCCGATCATTGGGATCAGTGGAGGAGCCTGTGTTTCCTCAGGACTAGCAGTGGAGCCTGCCCATATTGGGGATCAGTGGAGTAGCCTGCCAATCATGGGATTAAGGAAGGAGCCTGTATATCCTCAGGATTAGTGATGGAGTCTTCCCATTTTGGGCATTAAAATGGCTTCATGCACATAGTTGATTGCCCGTCCCTCTGATAAGTTGTGGAAACTGTCCATCTTGGGGATCAGTAAAGGAGCCAATCCATCATCACAGACAGGAGAGGAGTCATCCCATTCTTAGGGTCAATAATGGAACCCGTCTGGTCTCTGGATAAGCGGAGGAGCCAATCCATTCTCAGGATAAATGATGGAATTTTGGTTGCACTGAAGTCAAAAAACCTGAGCTCAAGTTCCTTTCTTATCATTTGGCAGCTTCTTGTGGTTAAACCACAGATTGGAAGTGAATTACTGCAGATTTACTGCAGCATAAACCCACAGACATGCCAAAGCTTTCCAAAAATTCATGAAAACTTAGCTAAAATAGCTTCCAAAAATGTATCTGGTTGAGGACTGGGAGCAACTAATGAAAAACTCTCAAGCACTGACACTCCAGGAACGTCCCTCAACCAGGTGATAATGATAAACATGAGCGATAAACAATCTACAATGGGTCTTCTGGCTCTGGCTGTGCTGGCCCATGTGTCAGATGGGCTGGGGAGAAGATGAAAAGCTGCACAAGGTGGGGTGTAAGTGTAGACTGTACAGTGTGATACACAGGTTTCATACCTAAAAGCAGTGTTTCCCAACTCCAGTCCTCAAGGCACACCAACAGGTCATGTTTTCAGGATTTCCTTATCATTAGACAGATGATGGAATTATCCCCTGTGCAAGTGATTAAATTATCACCTATGCAATCCTAAGGAAATCCTGAAAACATGACCTGTTGGTGTGCCTTGAGGACTGGAGTTGGGAAACACTGCCTAAAAGCATCCAAATGTTTGGGTTTGTTGATGTCTCTTTATATTGATTCTACTTGGATGAGAAATCAGTATGGTGACTTCTGGTTGGCTGAGGTCTTCATATGGTATTTCTGGTTGGTTGGGATCTCTGTATGGTGACTCATGGGTGGCTGAGGTCTTCATATGGTATTTCTGGTTGGTTGAGGTCTCTGTATGGTGACTTCTGGTTGAGGTCTCCATATGGTATTTCTGGTTGGTTGAGGTCTCTGTATCATGACTTCTGGTTGGCTGAGGTCTTCATATTGTATTTCTGGTTGGTTGTGGTGTGTACAGTGAATTCTGGTTGGCTGAGGTCTTCATATGGTATTTCTGGTTGGTTGGGGTCTCTGTATCATGACTTCTGGTTGAGGTCTCCATATGGTATTTCTGGTTGGTTGGGGTCTCTGTATCATGACTTCTGGTTGGCTGAGGTCTTCATATCGTATTTCTGGTTGATTGTGGTGTGTACAGTGAATTCTGGTTGGCTGAGGTCTCCATATGGTATTTCTGGTTGGTTGGGGTCTCTGTATGGTGACACATGGTTGGTTGAGGTCTTCATATGGTATTTCTGGTTGGTTGGGATCTCTGTATGGTGACTCATGGTTGGCTGAGGTCTTCATATCGTATTTCTGGTTTGTTGTGGTGTGTACAGTGAATTCTGGTTGGCTGAGGTCTTCATATCGTATTTCTGGTTGGTTGTGGTGTGTACAGTGAATTCTGGTTGGTGAGGTCTCCATATGGTATTTCGAGTTGGTTGGGGTCTCTATATGGTGACACATGGTTGGCTGAGGTCTTCATATGGTATTTCTGGTTGGTTGGGATCTCTGTATGGTGACTCATGGTTGGCTGAGGTCTTCATATGGTATTTCTGGTTGGTTGGGATCTCTGTATGGTGACTCATGGTTGGCTGAGGTCTTCATATGGTATTTCTGGTTGGTTGAGGTCTCTGTATGGTGACTTCTGGTTGAGGTCTCCATATGGTATTTCTGGTTGGTTGAGGTCTCTGTATCATGACTTCTGGTTGGCTGAGGTCTTCATATTGTATTTCTGGTTGGTTGTGGTGTGTACAGTGAATTCTGGTTGGCTGAGGTCTTCATATGGTATTTCTGGTTGGTTGGGGTCTCTGTATCATGACTTCTGGTTGAGGTCTCCATATGGTATTTCTGGTTGGTTGGGGTCTCTGTATCATGACTTCTGGTTGGCTGAGGTCTTCATATCGTATTTCTGGTTGGTTGTGGTGTGTACAGTGAATTCTGGTTGGCTGAGGTCTCCATATGGTATTTCTGGTTGGTTGGGGTCTCTGTATGGTGACACATGGTTGGTTGAGGTCTTCATATGGTATTTCTGGTTGGTTGGGATCTCTGTATGGTGACTCATGGTTGGCTGAGGTCTTCATATCGTATTTCTGGTTTGTTGTGGTGTGTACAGTGAATTCTGGTTGGCTGAGGTCTTCATATCGTATTTCTGGTTGGTTGTGGTGTGTACAGTGAATTCTGGTTGGTGAGGTCTCCATATGGTATTTCGAGTTGGTTGGGGTCTCTATATGGTGACACATGGTTGGCTGAGGTCTTCATATGGTATTTCTGGTTGGTTGGGATCTCTGTATGGTGACTCATGGTTGGCTGAGGTCTTCATATGGTATTTCTGGTTGGTTGGGATCTCTGTATGGTGACTCATGGGTGGCTGAGGTCTTCATATGGTATTTCTGGTTGGTTGAGGTCTCTGTATGGTGACTTCTGGTTGAGGTCTCCATATGGTATTTCTGGTTGGTTGAGGTCTCTGTATCATGACTTCTGGTTGGCTGAGGTCTTCATATTGTATTTCTGGTTGGTTGTGGTGTGTACAGTGAATTTCTGGTTGGCTGAGGTCTTCATATGGTATTCTTCTGGTTGGTTGGGGTCTCTGTATCATGACTTCTGGTTGAGGTCTCCATATGGTATTTCTGGTTGGTTGGGTCTCTGTATCATGACTTCTGGTTGGCTGAGGTCTTCATATCGTATTTCTGGTTGGTTGTGGTGTGTAAGTGAATTCTGGTTGGCTGAGGTCTCCATATGGTATTTCTGGTTGGTTGGGGTCTCTGTATGGTGACACATGGTTGGTTGAGGTCTTCATATGGTATTTCTGGTTGGTTGGGATCTCTGTATGTGACTCATGGTTGGCTGAGGTCTTCATATCGTATTTCTGGTTTTTGTGGTGTGTACAGTGAATTCTGGTTGGCTGAGGTCTTCATATCGTATTTCTGGTTGGTTGTGGTGTGTACAGTGAATTCTGGTTGGTGAGGTCTCCATATGGTATTTCGAGTTGGTTGGGGTCTCTATATGGTGACACATGGTTGGCTGAGGTCTTCATATGGTATTTCTGGTTGGTTGGGATCTCTGTATGGTGACTCATGGTTGGCTGAGGTCTTCATATGGTATTTCTGGTTGGTTGGGATCTCTGTATGGTGACTCATGGTTGGCTGAGGTCTTCATATCGTATTTCTGGTTGGTTGGGATCTCTGTATGGTGACTCATGGTTGGCTGAGGTCTTCATATCGTATTTCTGGTTGGTTGGGATCTCTGTATGGTGACTCATGGTTGGCTGAGGTCTTCATATCGTATTTCTGGTTGGTTGTGGTGTGTACAGTGAATTCTGGTTGGCTGAGGTCTTCATATCGTATTTCTGGTTGGTTGGGGTCTCTGTATGGTGACTCATGGTTGGTGAGGTCTCCATATGGTATTTCTGGTTGGTTGAGGTTCCCATATGGTATTTCGAGTTGGTTGAGGTCTCTAAATCTAGTACTTCTGGTTAGTTGAGGTCTCTGTATGTGACGTCTGGTTGATTGGGAACTCCTCATGGTGATTTATGGTTGGTTAAGTCTTTGTATAATGACTACTGACTAGATAAGGTCTTCTTATGGTCTTTCTGGTAGGTTGAGGTCTCTGTATGGTGACTTCTGGATGGCTAAGTTATTAGTGCCTTCTGGTTGGTTGAAGTCTCTAAATAGTAACTTCTAGTTTAAGTTTCTCCATGTTGACCTCTGGTTGGTTGAGGTCTCATTGTAATAGCTCTGAGTTTGTTGAGGTCTCTACCTGTTGACTTCTGGTTGGTGGAGGTCTCTATATGATGACCTCTCGTTGGTTGTAGTCTTCTTATGGTCCCTATGGTTGGTTGAGATCTCTGTATAGTGAATTCTGGCTGGTTAGGGTCTCTGTATGGGGACATTTTGTTGGTTACGTTCTAATGCATTCAGGTGGGTTGATTTCTTTGAATAGTGACATCTGGTTGTTTGTCTCTGTATGGGGAGTTTTGGTTGGTTGACATCACATTATGGTTGCTCTATGTTGGTTGAGGCTTGTGAATAGTGACTTCTGGTTGGCTGAGGTCTCTATATGGTGACCTCTAGTTGGTTAAGATCTCATTGTGGCTGTGAGTTGGTTGAGGTTTCTGAATAGTGATTTCTGATTGGCTGACGTGGCTGTATGGTGACCTTTGCTTGGTTGTAGTCTTCTTCTGGTCCCTTTGGCAGGTTGAGGCTTCTGAACAGTGACTTCTGGTTGGCTGACGTCTCTGTATGGTGACTTTTGGTTGGTGGTAATCTCCTTCTGGACCCTTAGATAGGTTGGGGTCTCCGAATAGTGACTTGTGGTTACTTGAGGTCTGTGTATAATGACTTCTGTTTAGCTGAGGTCTATGTATGGTGATCTCTGGTTGGTTGTAGTCTCCTTCTGGTCACTCTGGTTCGATGAGTACTCTATATGCTCACCTCTGGTTGGTTGAGGTCTCTGTATGGTGATCTCTGGTTGGTTGAGGTCTATGTATGGTGATCTCTGGTTGGTTGCAGTCTCCTTCTGGTCACTCTGGTTGGATGAGTACACTGTATGGTGACCAATGATTTGTTTAGGTCTCTGTATGGTGTCCTCTGGTTGGTTGTAGACTCCTTCTGTCCCTCTGGTTGGATGAGTGACTTTGTTATATGAGTGACTGCACTGTATAGTGATTTCTGGTTGGTTAAGGTCTCTGTATGGTGACTTCTATTTGCTGGGATTTGATACTTGATTGAGGCATCCATTCAGATCAATTAGTTGATGGTGATGGTTCCAGATGGTGTGGGAATGTTGCATCAATGGACCATCTTCCCATAATGTCTGGATATTTGCATATTAGTATAATACGTTTTGCAGAAGACTTAGAGTGAGTCGAGACTCCAGCAGGAGCAGGGATGTGGACATGAGAAGTGCTCACATATTACTCTTTCTTGTGGCAATGAGTCATTTATCCACTTTAATGAGGTGAAGCTGCACTCCTGGGCACAACAGCGCCCACAGGAACTAACACACTGAGACGCTTCCACATCAAATAGCAGCTACAAACAGTAAAGTGGATCCAGATGAGGAGCCGCTGCCATGAGACATTCAGACAAACATCACACCGAGCTTCAGAAACAGATCACACCGAGCTTCAGAAACAGATCACACTGAGCTTCAGACACAGATCACACCGAGCTTCAGAAACAGATCACACCGAGCTTCAGGCACAGATCACACCGAGCTTCACGCACAGATCACACCGAGCTTCAGACACAGATCACACCGAGCTTCAAGCACAGATCACACAGAGCTTCAGGCACAGATCACACCGAGCTTCAAGCACAGATCACACCGAGCTTCAGGCACAGATCACACCGAGCTTCAGGCACAGATCACACTGAGCTTCAAGCACAGATCACACTGAGCTTCAGGCACAGATCACACCGAGCTTCAGGCACAGATCACACCGAGCTTCAAGCACAGATCACACTGAGCTTCAAGCACAGATCACACCGAGCTTCAGGCACAGATCACACCGAGCTTCACACACAGATCACACCGAGCTTCAGACACAGATCACACCGAGCTTCAGGCACAGATCACACCGAGCTTCAGGCACAGATCTCACCGAGCTTCAGGCACAGATCTCACCGAGCTCATCACAGACACAGACATCACACGAGCTACAGGCCAGATTCACAGAGCTTACCGAGCAGACTACACACACAGCTTCAGCACAGATCAACCGAGCTTCAGACACAGATCACACCGAGCTTCCAGACACAGATCAACAAATCACACCGAGCTCAGAAAGATCACACGAGCTTCAAGGCACAGATCACAAGCTTAGGCACAGATCACACGACTCAGACACGATCACACGAGCTCAGCACAATCACACAGTTAGCACAGACACACGAGTTAGCACACACAGATCACACCGAGCTCAGAGCACAGAATCACACCGAGCTTCAGCACAGATCACACCGAGCTTCAGCACAGATCACACCGAGTTCAGGCACAGATCACACCGAGCTTCAGACACAGATCACACCGAGCTTCAGGCACAGATCACACCGAGCTTCAGCACAGATCACACGAGCTTCAGGCACAGATCACACCGAGCTTCAGCACAGATCACACCGAGCTTCAGACACAGATCACATCACACCAGAGCTTCAGGCACAGATCACACCGAGCTTCAGCACAGATCACACTAGCGAGCTTCAGGCACAGATCACACCGAGCTTCAGCACAGATCCCCACCGAGATTCAGGCACAGATCACACCGAGCTTCAGCACAGATACACCGAGCTCAGGCACAGATCCACGAGTTCAGGCACAGATCACACGAGCTTCAGCACAGATCACACCGAGCTTCAGCACAGATCACATCCGAGCTTCAGGCACAGATCACACGAGCTTCAGGCACAGATCACACCGAGCTTCAGGCACAATCACACCGAGCTTCAGCACAGATCACACCGAGCTTACAGATCACAGAGCTCACAACACGAGCTTCAGACACAGATCACACCGAGCTTCAGACACAGATCACACCGAGCTTCAGGCACAGATCACACCGAGCTTCAGGCACAGATCACACCGAGCTTCAGACACAAGATCCACACGATCACACGACTTCAGGCACAGATCACACCGAGCTTCAGGCACAGATCACACCGAGCTCAGGCACAGATCAATCGAGCTTCAGGCACAGATCACACTGAGCTTCAGGCAACAGATCACACCGAGCTTAGGCACAGATCACAATTGAGCTTCAGGCACAGATCACACTGAGCTTCAGGCACAGATCACACCGAGCTTCAGCACAGAGATCACACGAGCTTCAGGCACAGATCACACCAGAGCTTCAGACACAGATCACACCGAACTTCAGGCACAGATCACACTGAGCTTCAGACACAGATCACACGCAGCTTCATGCACAGATCACACCGAGCATTCAGAAACAGATCACACTGAGCTTCAGACACAGATCACAACCCGAGCTTCAAACACAGATCACACCGAGCTTCAGAAACAGATCACACCGAGCTTCAGGCACAGATCACACGCTTCAGCACAGATCACACCGAGCTTCAGACAGATCACACGACTTCAGAACAGATCACACCGAGCTTCAGGCACAGATCACACGAGCTCAAACAGATCACACCGAGCTTCAGCACAGATCACACCGAGCTTCAGGCACAGATCACACGGCTTCACACAGATCACACGAGCTTCAAACAGATCACACGAGCTTCAGAAACAGATCACACGAGCTTCAGACACAGATCACACGAGCTCAGCACAGATCACACCAGCTTCAGAACACAGACTCACACACTCAGAGACAGTACGACCAGGAGTCTTCAGCACAGATCACACCACGCTCAGAAAAAGATCACACCGAGCTTCAGACACAGATCCACCGAGCTTCAGGCACGATCACACGACTGCAGACACAGATCACACCGAGCTTAGGCACAGATCACACCGAGCTTCAGGCACAGATCACACTGAGCTTCAGAACAACACGATTCACACCGATCCACGACTTCAGCCAGATCACACTGAGCTTCAGACAGATCACACCGAGCTTCAGACACAGATCACACCGAGCTTCAGCACAGACACACTGAGCTTCAACACAGTCACACCGAGTTGCACAGTCACGAGCTTCAGACACAGATCACACCGAGCTTCAGAACAGATCACACCGAGCTTCAGACAGATCACACGAGCTTCAGGCACAGATCACACCGAGCTTCAGCACAGATCACACGAGCTTCAGAACAGATCACACCGAGTTCAGCACAGATCACACCGAGCTTCAGAACAGATCACACGAGCTTCAGAAACAGATCACCGAGCTTCAGACATCAGCACAGATCACATACAACAACGATCAGCACAGCCGACTACCAATCACACACTCAACAGATCCAGTGACATCACCACAGACACACTCAGCACATCACACAGCACAACCATAGACGATCACAGCTCACAAATACACACTCACATCACAGCTTAGCACATCACAGCTTGCAACACACGACTCAACAACACACTCACAATCACCCCACAAGTACACTAAGCACACAGTCCGAACGACTAAACACATCGCCATCACACTCCAATCACACACAAGACACGGCTTCAGCCAGACACACCATGCAACACGCTAGCACATCCAGCTCACACAGATCAACACCACAGCTCACACTGCGCTTCAGGCACAGATCACACCGAGCTTCAGAAACAGATCACACCGAGCTTCAGAAACAGATCACACCGAGCTTCAGACACAGATCACACCGAGCTTCAGGCACAGATCACACCGAGCTTCAGAAACAGATCACACCGAGCTTCAGAAACAGATCACACCGAGCTTCAGAAACAGATCACACCGAGCTTCAGGCACAGATCACACTGAGCTTCAGACACAGATCACACCGAGCTTCAGGCACAGATCACACTGCGCTTCAGGCACAGATCACACCGAGCTTCAGAAACAGATCACACCGAGCTTCAGAAACAGATCACACCGAGCTTCAGACACAGATCACACCGAGCTTCAGGCACAGATCACACCGAGCTTCAGAAACAGATCACACCGAGCTTCAGAAACAGATCACACCGAGCTTCAGGCACAGATCACACTGAGCTTCAGACACAGATCACACCGAGCTTCAGAAAAAGATCACACCGAGCTTCAGACACAGATCACACCGAGCTTCAGGCACAGATCACACTGAGCTGCAGACACAGATCACACCGAGCTTTAGGCACAGATCACACCGAGCTTCAGACACAGATCACACCGAGCTTCAGGCACAGATCACACTGCGCTTCAGGCACAGATCACACCGAGCTTCAGATACAGATCACACCGAGCTTCAGGCACAGATCACACCGAGCTTCAGGCACAGATCACACCGAGCTTCAGACACAGATCACACCGAGCTTCAGACACAGATCACACCGAGCTTCAGGCACAGATCACACGAGCTTCAGACACAGATCACACCGAGCTTCAGGCACAGATCACACCAGCTTCAGGCACAGATCACACCGAGCTTCAGGCACAGATCATACCGAACGTATCACAGAGTCACACGAGTCAGGCACAGATCACACGCGCTTCAGGCACAGATCACACCGAGCTTCAGGCACAGATCACACGAAGCTTCAGGCACAGATCACACAAGCTTCAGACACAGATCACACCGAGCTTCAGACACAGATCACACCGAGCTTCAGACACAGATCACACGCAGCTTCAGGCACAGATCACACGAGCTTCAGCACAGATTACACCGAGCTTCAGGCACAGACACACCGAGCTTCAGCACAGATCACACGAGCTTCAGACAAGATCACACGAGCTTCAGGCGCACAGATTCAACACAACTCAGAGCTCACAGATCACACGAGCTTCAGGCACAGATCACACCGAGCTTCAGGCACAGATCACACCAGCTTCAGACACAGATCACACGAGCTTCAGGACACAGATCAAACCAGTCTTCAGGCACAGATCACACCGAGCTTCAGGCACAGATCACACCGAGCTTCAGGCACAGATCACACCGAGCTTCAGGCACAGATCACACCGAGCTTAGACACAGATCACACCGAGCTTCAGGCACAGATACACCGAGGTTCAGGCACAGATCACACCGAGTTCAGGCACAGATCACACCGAGCTTCAGGACACAGATCACACCGAGCTTCAGGCACAAATCACACCGACTTCAAGCACAGATCACACCGAGACTTCAGACACAGATCACACCGAGCTTCAGGCACAGATACACCGAGCTTCAGGCACAGATCACACCATCGATTTTCAGGCACAGATCATATCGAGCTTCAGGCACAGATCACACCGAGCTTTAGTACAGATCACACTGAGCTTCAGGCACAGATCACACCGAGCTTCAGGCACAGATCACACCGAGCTTCAGGCACAGATCACACGAGCTTCAGGCACAGATCACACGAGCTTCAGGCACAGATCACACTGAGCTTCAGGCACAGATCACACCGAGCTTCAGACACAGATCACACTGAGCTTCAGGAACAGATCACACCGAGCTTCAGGCACAGATCACACTGCGCTTCAGGCACAGATCACACCGATTCTCACTTTCTGATGTTGGATGAAAAAAATGTTTTTACTCCAAAAAAGCCCAATCTAAGGTTCCATATCAGGTGCGGAGTGACGTCACCGCTCGTCGCTCCATCATCTCAGTCCATTGACTGTAATTGTTTCCCATGGCTCCTATCAGCCTCCAGGCATTCTCACAATCACATGACGGATGGGCTCGTTACAGTGTGTCAGCGCAGGCAATCTTCTTAAAGAGTTTGCTACAATTTACATATTAGTAAGAATGAAATATTCACTGGCTCAAGGGCAGATGAAAATGTTTCCAGCTGGATAAAGAGTAGCTACAATGGCAATATAATGTGGGAAGAACGGGTACGGCGGGCTGACGAGCCGCCATCACCTATCCCCTTGAGATAAGTACTACAACAAGACCAGTTTGAAAAAAATATGACTTTGAGATACTCTGTTGGGTGATGTTTGTGCTATAAGTGTCTCTATGTAGCCACCTAGTTGTGATGGGAATTGTATGGGATACAACCACGTTCTTCATCCCTTTAAGTAGCCTTATAAGCGTACAATCCCCCCTTATGTACTGTAGGTGTGTATGTGCCGCCGGTCAGTACTCTGCACCATTGCGACCTTTATCACATACCCTCAGCTGGGGGCGGCGTTGTTTATAAATTACTCCCGTCATTTTCAAGTCTAGAGCAGCCAGAGGACGGTAGTATTATCTGAGTACTGTATGGTAAAATTATTTGAGTACTATATGCTAGCATTATTTGTATATTATATGATAATATTATTTGAGTGATATATCATTTCTGTACTACGTGGTAGCATCATTCGAGTACTGTATTATTTGTGTACTATATGGTAGTATTATTTGTGTACTATATGGTAGTATTATTTGTGTACTATATGGTAGCATTATTCATGTACTATATTATTTATATACTATATGGTAGCATTATTTGTGTACTATATAGTAGCATTATTCGAGTACTGTATTATTTATGTATGTGGTAGTATTATTCGAGTACTTTATTATTTCTGTACTATATGTTAGCATTATTTGTGTACTATATGGTAGCATTATTCGAGTACTCTATTATTTCTGTACTATATGGTAGCATTACCTGAGTACTATATTATATGTGTACTATATGGTAGTATTTTTTGAAAACTATACAACGACATTATTTGAGTACTATATTGAGTATTAAAGTGATATTATTTGAGCACCTTATTATTATACTTAAACCTTGCACAATTAGATTATTTTATCTATATAGATTTACTTGGGCATTGTATGTTAGTCTCCTTTATTACAGTATTATGTGATCCCTGATGGTTGTAATTGTGTATTACCGCTACTCTGGCCATGGCAGTCCCGTCTTATGCCCCGGCTGGTGGTCTTTGCGCTGTACAGCAGTGTTATATGGCATTATGCGGTTATTTGTATAACATAAGGGAGATGGCACCAACAGACGGTTATACACAGAGCGCCAACTAATGTAGGGCACACAAGAAGATTGGGGTCTCCCACTACATTACAGCATGGCATCTACATCATACACATCAGGTGTTTTTGTAACCCGGAGGGTCTGATAATTCATAGGGTCTGATGATCCGGAGGGTCTGATCATTCATAGGGTCTGATGATCCGGAGGGTCTGATCATTCATAGGGTCTGATGATCCGGAGGGTCTGATAATTCATAGGGTCTGATGATCCGGAGGGTCTGATAAACTAGAGGGTTTGATATTACAGAAGGTCTGATGATCCAGAGTAGAGGGTCTGATAATCCAGAGGGTCTGACCATCCTGAGAGTCTGATGATCCAGAGAGTTTAATGATCTGGAGTGTCTCATAATCCAGAGGGTCTGATAATCCAGAAGGTCTGATGATCTAGTGCAGAGGGTCTGATAATCCGGAGCGTCTAATGATCCAGAGTAGAGGGTCTAGTGATCCAGAGGATCTGATAATCCAGAGGGTCTAATGCTCCAGAGGGTCTGACAATCCAGAGGGTCTAATGATCCAGAGTAGAGGGTCTAATGATCCAGAGGATCTGATAATCCAGAGGGTCTAATGATCCAGAGGGTCTGATAATCCAGAGGGTCTAATGCTCCAGAGGGTCTGACAATCCAGAGGGTCTAATGATCCAGAGTAGAGGGTCTAATGATCCAGAGGATCTGATAATCCAGAGGGTCTAATGATCCAGAGGGTCTAATGCTCCAGAGGGTCTGACAATCCAGAGGGTCTAATGATCCAGGGGGTCTGATAATCCAGAGGGTCTAATGCTCCAGAGGGTCTGACAATCCAGAGGGTCTGATGATCCAGGGGGTCTGATAATCCAGAGGGTCTAATGATCCAGGGGGTCTGATAATCCAGAGGGTCTAATGATCCAGGGGGTCTGATAATCCAGAGGGTCTGATGATCCAGAAGGTCTGATAATCCAGAGGGTCTGATGATCCAGCACTCTTCCGGACACCATTACTGGTAAACTAGTGATGAAGTCGGAGCAGATGAGGTTAATATCCTCCCCGGGGTCTCGTCTAGACCGGGCCCCAGTATTTGGTGCCATTGTTCTATCACAGTATTGAGGGGCCGGATGACGCAGACCCCGTCACATATTAAATGTTGGGGTGTTGATCTGAGCCGCGTGATTTATGGATGTCTGGTGCAGTAATTAGACATCTCTGTGTCATTAACTCCCATCAGCTCCATGTATTAGTGTTAACGAGCAGCACGTCTCATAAAGCCGCAGACTAATACATCTGGCACATTCTCCACAAACACAACCAGCCTGTAAAATCAAAGATGAGAATCCGCTAATTATACAAGAGCGAACCACCAGGGGGCGCCAAAACGCCTGTTACCTCAGGGCCCTGTCTGTGAAGGTCAAAGGCCAAACCATCACTGCACTGTGCCTACAGCCCCTCACGACCTCTGCTCCAATCACATCCAGAGCTGCAGAACCAAATCTGCAATACAGGACCCATCATTGGTAACAGATGACCCCAACAAGTATGGTGGTGGCCCTACATCTCCCAGCCATGCAGGCTCTCACAAGGCAACAGACATCATGTACCCAACAAGTACTGTTTATACAGCCACCACTAGGGGGAGCTCACTACATACAGATTTTTACAGCCACCACTAGAGGGAGCTCACTACATACAGATTTATACAGCCACCACTAGGGGGAGCTCACTACATACAGATTTATACAGCCACCACTAGAGAGAGCTCACTACATACAGATTTATACAGCCACCACTAGAGAGAGCTCATTACATACAGATTTATACAGCCACCACAAGAGGGAGCTCACTACAAACAGATTTATACAGTCACCACTAGAGGGAGCTCACTACATACAGATTTATAGTCACCACTAGAGGGAGCTCACTACATATAGATTTATACAGCCACCACTAGAGGGAGCTCACTACATATAGATTTATACAGCCACCACTAGAGGGAGCTCACTACATGCAGATTTATACAGTCACCACTAGAGGGAGCTCACTACATACAGATTTATACAGCTATCACTAGAGGGAGTTCATTACATACAGATTTATACAGCCACCACTAGAGAGAGTTCACTACATACATATATACAGTCACCACTAGAGGGAGCTCACTACATACAGATTTATACAGTTACCACTAGAGGGAGCTCATTACATATAGATTTATAGTCACCACTAGAGGTAGCTCACTACATACAGATTTATACAGCCACCACTAGAGAGCTCATTACATGCAGATTTATACAGTCACCACTAGAGGGAGCTCTCTACATACAGATTTATAGAGTCACCAATAGGGGGAGCTCACTACATGCAGATTTATACAGTCACCATTAAAGGTGACGACTATTAAAAATTGCTGTGAAAGATTTCAGTAATCAGGATGCAGCTTTTATTTGTTCATGATTTACTGCAGGATTTTCATAAAGTCATAGGGTTTGGGAAATGACCCCACCCCCCACCCCACCCCATCTCCCGCACCCTCTCAGCTGCCATGTTTCCACCCCACCGCCAGCATATTTCAGCTGTTTTTGTAAATTATGGAGAGGTCTATGTGTAATCTGCTGCCAATTGTGAGATCAGGGAGGGGGTCCTAATTAAGGCATATAAGTGCCTCGCTCCAGCTCCTCGCAGTTCATCATGGCGCGGCCTTCTGTCAGGTCTTACCCGCTCGCTTTGTTGCATGTTTCATTCCGCCAGGATCCCATAAAGAAGAAATTTGTTTAATCTCTGCCTCAATGTTCACCAGTCCTCAATCATTCAAAGATGTTCAAGGGTCGGATCCAAGCGGGCCACCCGCCAGACCCTCCGAGGCTCCAGCCTGGTCCATCTTTGGTCATTGTCAAGGAGCCAACTACCAAAGACTGGACCCACCCAGCACAAGTGATTACTCCCCTCCCCGGCCGGGAGACGAGATCCCTCCATATATCTTATGTTATCAATAATACATGGAGACTTAATACTTTTCATATGAGACATTTATAGCGAGTCTGAGAGACATTGCGTTCTCTGCCCAGCGCCATAAAGACGGTTTACGAGGAGATTTATGGCTGGAATGAAGTGATAAAGTGTCTAAAACTATTATATGAGGAGAGGGAAACGGTTCTCTGAATGGCAGAGGAGGAAGAAAGAGGCGAAGACGAAACGCTGAACCGTCCCGGACAAAACCTCTGAGACGACACAAGTGTTTGTCACTCTTATCGTCGCTGTTTCCATGGTTACTGATGGACAACTATGAACATTCCGTCAGTTGTTACATTTTATTGACAAATACGTGAAGGTTCTATAGAGACCGAATATCTCCAGCGCTGACCCCCTCTATGGATAAGAAGCCCCCACATATTGTGAGTGACCCCCTCCATGGATGAGAAGCCCCCACATATTGTGAGTGACCCCCTCTATGGATGAGAAGCCCCCACATATTGTGAGTGACCCCCTCCATGGATGAGAAGCCACCACATATTGTGAGTGACCCTTCTATGGATGAGAAGCCCCCACATATTGTGAGTGACCCCCTCTATGGATGAGAAGCCCCCACATATTGTGAGTGACCCTTCTATGGATGAGAAGCCCCCACATATTGTGAGTGACCCCCTCTATGGATGAGAAGCCCTCATATATTGTGAGTGACCCCCTCTATGGATGAGAAGCCCCCACATATTGTGAGTGACCCCCTCTATGGATGAGAAGCCCCCACATATTGTGAGTGACCCCCTCTATGGATGAGAGGCCCCCACATATTGTGATTGACTCCCTCTATGCATGAGAAGCCCCCACATATTGTGAGTGACCCCCTCTATGGATGAGAAGCCCCCACATATTGTGAGTGACCCCCTCTATGGATGAGAAGCCCCCACATATTGTGAGTGACCCTTCTATGGATGAGAAGCCCTCATATATTGTGATGACCCCTCTATGGCATGAGAAGCCCCCATATATTGTGATGACCCCCTCCATGATGAGAAGCCCCCACATATTGTGAGTGACCCCTTCTATGGATGAGAAGCCCCCACATATTGTGAGTGACCCCTCCATGATGAGAAGCCCCCACAATTGTGAGTGACCCCTCCATGGATGAGAAGCCCCCACAGATTGTGAGTGACCCCTATGGATGAGAAGCCCCCACATATTGTGGAGTGACCCCCTCTATGGATGAGAAGCCCCCACATATTGTGAGTGACCCCTTCTATGGATGAGAAGCCCCCACATATTGTGAGTGACCCCTCTATGGATGAGAAGCCCCACATATTGTGAGTGACCCCTCTATGGATGAGAAGCCCCCACTATTTGTGAGTGACCCCTCCATGGATGAGAAGCCCCCACATATTGTGAGTGACCCTCCATGGATGAGAAGCCCCCACATATTGTGAGTGACCCCCTCTATGGATGAGAAGCCCCCCACATATTGTGAGTGACCCCCTCCATGGATGAGAAGCCCCCACATATTGTGATGACCCCTCTATGGCATGAGAAGCCCCCAATATTGTGAGTGACCCCTTCCATGGATGAGAAGCCCCCACATATTGTGAGTGACCCCTCTATGGATGAGAAGCCCCCACATATTGTGAGTGACCCCCTCTATGGTGAGAAGCCCCCACATATTTGAGTGACCCCCTCTATGGATGAGAAGCCCCCACATATTGTGAGTGACCCCCTCTATGGATGAGAAGCCCCCACATATTGTGAGTGACCCCTCCTATGGATGAGAAGCCCCCCATATTGTGAGTGACCCCTCCATGGATGAGAAGCCCCACATATTGTGAGTGACCCCTCTATGGCATGAGAAGCCCCCCATATTGTGACTGACCCTCTCCATGATGAAAAGCCCCCACATATTGTGAGTGAGCCCCTCTATGGATGAGAAGCCCCCATCATATTGTGAGTGACCCCTCATGGATGAGAAGCCCCCACATATTGTGAGTGACCTCCTCTATGGATGAGAAGCCCCCACATATTGTGAGTGACCCCTCTATGGATGAGAAGCCCCCACATATTGTGAGTGACCCCTCTATGGATGAGAAGCCCCCACATATTGTGAGTGACCCCTTTATGGATGAGAAGCCCCACATATTGTGAGTGACCCCTCCATGGATGAGAAGCCACCACATATTGTGAGTGACCCCCTTATGGATGAGAAGCCCCCACATATTGTGAGTGACCTCTCTATGGATGAGAAGCCCCACATATTGTGTGTGACCCCCTCCATGATGAGAAGCCCCCACATATTGTGAGTGACCTCCTCCATGGATGAGAAGCCTCCACAAGATTGTGAGTGACCCCTCCATGGATAGAACCCCACATATTGTGAGTGACCCCTCCATGGATGAGAACCCCCACATATTGTGAGTGACCCCTCCATGGATGAGAACCCCCACATATTGTGAGTGACCCCCTCTATGGATGAGAACCCCCACTATTGTGAGTGACCCCTCTATGGATGAAGCCCCACATATTGTGAGTGACCCTCTATGGATGAGAAGCCCCACAATGTGAGTGACCCCTCTATGGATGAGAAGCCTCAATATTGTGAGTGACCCCCTATGGATGAGAAGCCCCACATATTGTGAGTGACCCCCTCTATGGATGAGAAGCCCCACATATTTGAGTGACCCCCTCTATGGATGAGAGGCCCCACATATTGTGATGACCCTCTATGATGAGAAGCCCCCACATATTGTGAGTGACCCCTTATGGATGAGAAGCCCCACATATTGTGAGTGACCCCTCTATGGATGAGAAGCCCCCACATATTGTGAGTGACCCTTCTATGGATGAGAAGCCCTCAATATTGTGAGTGACCCCCTCTATGGATGAGAAGCCCCCACATATTGTGAGTGACCCCCTCTATGGATGAGAAGCCCCCACATATTGTGAGTGACCCCTCATGGATGAGAAGCCCCACATATTGTGAGTGACCCCTCATGGATGAAAGCCCCCACATATTGTGAGTGACCCCTCTATGGATGAGAAGCCCCACATATTGTGAGTGACCCCTCCATGGATGAGAAGCCCACATATTGTGAGTGACCCCTCCATGGATGAGAAGCCCCCACATATTGTGAGTGACCCCCTCTATGGATGAGAAGCCCCACATATTGTGAGTGACCCCTCTATGGATGAGAAGCCCCCACATATTGTTATGACCCCTCATGGATGAGAGCCCCCACATATTGTGAGTGACCCCTCTATGGATGAGAAGCCCCCACATATTGTGAGTGACCCCCTCCATGGATGAGAAGCCCCCACATATTGTGAGTGACCCCCTCCATGGATGAGAAGCCCCCACATATTGTGATTGACTCCCTCTATGCATGAGAAGCCCCCATATATTGTGAGTGACCCCTTCCATGGATGAGAAGCCCCCACATATTGTGAGTGACCTCCTCTATGGATGAGAAGCCCCCACATATTGTGAGTGACCCCCTCTATGGATGAGAAGCCCCACATATTATGAGTGACCTCCTCTATGGATGAGAAGCCCCACATATTGTGAGTGACCCCTCTATGGATGAGAAGCCCCCACATATTGTGAGTGACCCCTCCATGGATGAGAAGCCCCCCACATATTGTGAGTGACCCCTCCATGGATGAGAAGCCCCCACATATTGTGAGTGACCCCTCTATGCATGAGAAGCCCCCATATATTGTGATGACCCTCTCCATGGATGAAAAGCCCCCACATATTGTGAGTGGCCCCTCTATGGATGAGAAGCCCCCATATATTGTGTGTGACCCCTCCATGGATGAGAAGCCCCACATATTGTGAGTGACCTCCTCTATGGATGAGAAGCCCCCACATATTGTGAGTGACCCCTTCTATGGATGAGAAGCCCCCACATATTGTGAGTGACCCCTCTATGGATGAGAAGCCCCACATATTGTGAGTGCCTCCTCCATGGATGAGAAGCCCCACATATTGTGAGTGACCCCCTCCATGGATGAGAAGCACCCACATATTGTGAGTGACCCCTTATGGATGAGAAGCCCCACATATTGTGAGTGACCTCTCTATGGATGAGAAGCCCCAATATTGTGTGTGACCCCCTCCATGGATGAGAAGCCCCCACATATTGTGAGTGCCCCCTCCATGGATGAGAAGCCCCACAGATTGTGAGTGACCCCTCCATGGATCAGAACCCCACATATTGTGAGTGACCCCTTCCATGGATGAGAACCCCCCACATATTGTGAGTGACCCCCTCCATGGATGAGAAGCCCCCACATATTGTGAGTGACCCCCTCATGGATGAGAAGCCCCCACATATTGTGAGTGACCCACTCTATGGATGAGAAGCCCCCACATATTGTGAGTGACCCCCTCTATGGATGAGAAGCCCCCACATATTGTGAGTGACCCCCTCCATGGATGAGAAGCCCCACATATTGTGAGTGACCCCTCATGGATGAGAAGCCCCACATATTGTGAGTGACCTCTCATGGATGAGAAGCCCCCACATATTGTGAGTGACCCCTCCATGGATGAGAAGCCCCACATATTGTGAGTGACCCCTCCATGGATGAGAAGCCCCACATATTATTTGTGAAATATTGTGAATGACCCCCTCCATGGATGAGAAGCCCCCACATATTGTGAGTGACCCCTTCATGGATGAGAAGCCCCCATATATTGTGAGTGACCCCTCTTTGGATGAGAAGCCCCACATATTGTGAGTGACCCCCTCCATGGATGAGAAGCCCCACATATTGTGAGTGACCCCCTCTATAGATGAGAAGCCCCCACATATTGTGAGTGACCCCCTCTATGGATGAGAAGCCCCCACATATTGTGAGTGACCCCTCCATGGATAAGCCCCCACATATTGTGAGTGACCTCCTCATGGATAAGCCCCACATATTGTGAGTGACCCCCTCCATGGATGAGAAGCCCCACATATTGTGAGTAACCCCTCATGGATGAGAAGCCCCCACATATTGTGAGTGACTCCTCCATGGATGAGAAGCCCCCACATATTGTGAGTGACCCCTCTATGGATAGAAGCCCCCACAGATTGTGAGTGACCCCTCCATGGATGAGAAGCCCCACAGATTGTGAGTGACCCCCTCTATGGATGAGAAGCCCCCATATATTGTGAGTGACCCCTCCATGGATGAGAAGCCCCACATATTGTGAGGGACCCTTCTATGGATGAGAAGCCCCCACATATTGTGAGTGACCCCCTCCATGGATGAGAAGCCTCCACATATTGTGAGTGACCCCCTCTATGGATGAGAAGCCCCCACATATTATGAGTGACCCCCTCCATGGATGAGAAGCCCCCACATATTGTGAGTGACCCCTCTATGGATGAGAAGCCTCCACATATTGTGAGTGACCCCCTCCATGGATAAGAAGCCGCCACATATTGTGAGTGACCCCTCCATGGATGTAATGTCTCTATATATAAATACAGTTGTGCTCATAGGTCTTCCATACTCCGGCAGATTTTCTGCTTTCTTCTCCTTTTTTCAGACAATATGGATGATAACATTCTCTCTTTTTTCCCCTCATGGTTAGTGGTTGGGTGAAGACATTTATTGTCATCTACTGTGTTTTCTCTTTATAAATCATAGTGACAACCAAAAATCATCCAGATGACCCTGATCACAAGTTCACATCCCCCAGTTCTTAATCCGGTGTATTACCCCCAGTAACATCAATGACAGCTTGAAGTCCTTTGTGGTAGTTGTGGATGAGGCTCTTTATTCCCTCAGATGGTAAAGCCGCCCATTCTTCTTGGTAAAAGCCTCCGGGTTCCTGTAAATTCCTGGCTTTCTGCATGATCTGCGCTTTGCTTGAGTTCTCTCCAGAGCGGCTCAATGATATTGAGGTCAGGAGACTGAGAGGCCACTCCAGAACCTTCACTATGTTCTGCTGTAGACAATGACAGGGTGACTTCGCCTTGTGTTTTGGATCGTTGTCATGTTGGAAAGTCCAAGTGCGTCCAATGTGCAGCTTTCGGGCTGATGAGTGCAGATTTGCCTCCAGTATTTGCTGATAACGTGCTGCATTCACCTTTCCTTCAACTTTGACCAAGTTTCCTGTGTCTTTGTAGCTCACACATCCCCACATCATCAGAGATCCACCTCCATGCTTTATGGTAGGAATGGTGTTCTTTTTATCATAGGCCTTTTTGACATCTCTCCAAATGTAACATTTATGGTTGTGGTGATTTGGTCTCATCACTGCAGATGACCTTGTTCCAGCAGTTTGGATCTTGTCTCTGTGCTGTTTGGTGTATTGTAGGTGAGATACTTAGTGGCATTTGTGCAGTAATGGCTTTCTTCTGGTGACTCAACCATGCAGCCCATTGTTCTTCCAGTGCCTCCTTACTGTGCATCATGAAACAGTCACACCGCTAGTTTTCAGTCAGTCCTGGATTCCAGCTGATGTTATTTGTGGGTTTTTCTTTACATCCCAAACTATTCTCCTGGCAGTTGTGGTGAAAGTTCTGTTGGTGCCTGATCGTTACAGAGCCCCTGATTTTCCATTTGTTAATCACAGTGTGAACACTGCTGACTGGCAACATCAATCCCTTGGATATCATTTTATATCACTCTCCTGTTATCTTTTCCTGTAGATCCATTGACAATTCTTTTGCTTTCCCCATGACTCACAATCCAGAAATATCAGTGGCTGGATGAAAGATGCAAAAGTCTCTCTAGATCCAAGAAACTCACTCAGCTTTTATACACACAATGATTACAAGCAAACAGGATGTTACCTCTATTAGCCATTCACACCCATTCGTGTCCGTTCTGTACATGTTATCAGGCCACAATTACCAGGGGATGTGAAGCTGTGATCAGGTCATTTGGATGTTTTTGGTGTCATTATGATTTAAAAAGAAACAACTCAGAAGTTTGACAATAAATGTCTTCACCCGACCACTAACCATGAGGGGAAAAAGAGAGAATGTTAATATTCATATTCTGTGAGGAAAGGCAAAGAAAGCAGAAAGTCTGCCGAGGTGTGGAGACTGAGGAGCACAAGTGTATATACCAGGGTGTGGAGACTGAGGAGCACAGGTGTATATACCAGGGGTGTGGAGACTGAGGAGCACAGGTGTATATACCAGGGGTGTGGACTGAGGAGCACAGGTGTATATACCAGAGGTGTGGAGACTGAGGAGCACAGGTGTATATACCAGGGGTGTGGACTGAGGAGCACAGGTGTATATACCAGGGGTGTGGACTGAGGAGCACAGGTGTATATACCAGAGGTGTGGAGACTGAGGAGCACAGGTGTATATACCAGGGGTGTGGACTGAGGAGCACAGGTGTATATACCAGGGGTGTGGACTGAGGAGCACAGGTGTATATAGCAGGGGTGTGGACTGAGGAGCACAGGTGTATATACCAGGGGTGTGGACTGAGGAGCACAGGTGTATATACCAGGGGTGGGGACTGAGGAGCACAGGTATATATATCAGGGGTGTGGACTGAGGAGCACAGGTGTATATACCAGGGGTGTGGACTGAGGAGCACAGGTGTATATACCAGGGGTGTGTGAGACTGAGGAGCACAGGTGTATATAGCAGGGGTGTGGGACTGAGGACACAGGTGTATATACCAGGGGTGTGGACTGAGGAGCACAGGTGTATATACCAGGGGTGTGGACTGAGGAGCACAGGTGTGATATTACCCAGGGGTTGGAACTGTGAGAGCACAGGTGTATATCAGGGGTGTGGACTGAGAAAGCACGGGTGTAATCACAGGTGTGTGTGACTGAGAACAGGTGTATATACCAGGGTGTTGGAGTGAGGAGCACAGGTGTATATACCAGGGTGGTGGAGACTGAGGAGCACAGGTGTATATACCAGGGTTGTGGACTGAGGAGCCACGGGTTTTGTAATATACCAGGGGTGTGGAGACTGAGGAGCACAGGTGTATATACCAGGGGTGTGGACTGAGAGCCAGCTGTATTATACCAGGGGTGTGGACTGAGGAGCACAGGTGTATATACCAGGGGTTGGGAACTGAGGAGACAGGTGTATATACCAGGTGGTGGGGACTGAGGACACAGGTGTATATTACCAGGGATGGTGGAACTGAGGAGCATACAGGTGTATATACCAGGATGTGTGTAGACTGAGGAGACAAGGTGTATATAACCAGGGGGTGACTGAGGAGCACAGGTGTAAATCCAGGGTGTGGAGACTGAGGAGCACAGGTGTATATACCAGGGGTGTGGACTGAGGAGCACAGTGTATATACCAGGGGTGTGAGACTGAGGAGCACAGGTGTATATACCAGGGGTGTGGAGACTGAGGAGCACAGGTGTATATATCAGGGGTGGGAGACTGAGGAGCACAGGTGTATATACCAGGGGTGTGGACTGAGGAGCACAGGTGTATATACCAGGGGTGTGGACTGAGGAGCACAGGTGTATATACCAGGGGTGTGGAGACTGAGGAGCACAAGTGTATATATCAGGGGTGTGGACTGAGGAGCACAGGTGTATATACCAGGGGTGTGGAGACTGAGGAGCACAGGTGTATATACCAGGGGTGTGGACTGAGGAGCACAGGTGTATATACCAGGGGTGTGGACTGAGGAGCACAGGTGTATATACCAGGGGTATGGGACTGAGGAGCACAGGTGTATATACCAGGGGTGTGGAGACTGAGGAGCACAGGTGTATATATCAGGGGTGTGGACTGAGGAGCACAGGTGTATATACCAGGGGTGTGGAGACTGAGGAGCACAGGTGTACATTGTATCCACACTCGCTGTTCCCTGATTGGATACATTCCGCCATCTGTTCCCGGTTGCCTCCCACGTTATATAATATACAGTAACATACAACCATTATCTCGTCATCAGGAGAGTCCTGACCGCACTACAACTCCCATTATTCATCTGGAAACATGAGCCGCCATCTCCGGTTCTGTCCCTGATTGTCCCCCGCCGGCTCCTGTCCGCACCTCCACCCTCCAGGGACCATCAGGGATAATTCACAGATTCATGTTACACTGATTAGCGGCTCTGACCTCAGTGCAATCACCATCATCATCCTCAGGGGAGGATACATCAGCCGTATCTGATGTCTGCAGGGTGTGAACAGCAGCACAGAGGATTTCTGGAAGACCATACTCTAATAGGATAATGTCTTCCACAAGTTCATCAAAAAAAGCCACAATTTACAGAAAAATGTACAAAGCTCATGTGAACGTCAGAGGATCGAACCTCTCCTGAGCTGAGAGTTTGTCACAATGTATCAGTCAGGAGGCCAAGCCTTAAACTGAACTATGGGAGTGATCGGCGCCCGCAATAAGCATATGTGAGAACTCCAGAGAGAGCAGAACAGGCGAAACACACGACCACAAGCAACAACTGTATCCACACACTGGACATGACAGTTCAGCATCAGTAATGTAATGTATGTACACAGTGACTGCACCAGCAGAATAGTGAGTGCAGCTCTGGAGTATAATACAGGAGGTAACTCAGGATCAGTAATGTAATGTATGTACACAGTGACTGCACCAGCAGAATAGTGAGTGCAGCTCTGGAGTATAATACAGGAGGTAACTCAGGATCAGTAATGTAATGTATGTACACAGTGACTGCACCAGCAGAATAGTGAGTGCAGCTCTGGGGTATAATACAGGAGGTAACTCAGGATCAGTAATGTAATGCATGTACACAGTGACTGCACCAGCAGAATAGTGAGTGCAGCTCTGGAGTATAATACAGGAGGTAACTCAGGATCAGTAATGTAATGTATGTACACAGTGACTGCACCAGCAGAATAGTGAGTGCAGCTCTGGAGTATAATACAGGAGGTAACTCAGGATCAGTAATGTAATGTATGTACACAGTGACTGCACCAGCAGAATAGTGAGTGCAGCTCTGGAGTATAATACAGGAGGTAACTCAGGATCAGTAATGTAATGTATGTACACAGTGACTGCACCAGCAGAATAGTGAGTGCAGCTCTGGAGTATAATACAGGAGATAACTCAGGATCAGTAATGTAATGTATGTACACAGTGACTGCACCAGGAGAATAGTGAGTGCAGCTCTGGAGTATAATACAGGGGGTAACTCAGGACCAGTAATGTATGTACACAGTGACTGCACCAGCAGAATAGTGAGTGCAGCTCTGGAGTATAATACAGGAGGTAACCTCAGGATCAGTAATGTAATGTATGTACACAGTGACTGCACCAGCAGAATAGTGAGTGCAGCTCTGGAGTATAATACAGGAGGTAACTCAGGATCAGTAATGTAATGTATGTACACAGTGACTGCACCAGCAGAATAGTGAGTGCAGCTCTGGAGTATAATACAGGAGGTAACTCAGGATCAGTAATGTAATGTATGTACACAGTGACTGCACCAGCAGAATAGTGAGTGCAGCTCTGGAGTATAATACAGGAGGTAACCTCAGGATCAGTAATGTAATGTATGTACACAGTGACTGCACCAGCAGAATAGTGAGTGCAGCTCTGGAGTATAATACAGGAGGTAACTCAGGATCAGTAATGTAATGTATGTACACAGTGACTGCACCAGCAGAATAGTGAGTGCAGCTCTGGAGTATAATACAGGAGGTAACTCAGGATCAGTAATGTAATGTATGTACACAGTGACTGCACCAGCAGAATAGTGAGTGCAGCTCTGGAGTATAATACAGGAGGTAACTCAGGATCAGTAATGTAATGTATGTACACAGTGACTGCACCAGCAGAATAGTGAGTGCAGCTCTGGAGTATAATACAGGAGGTAACTCAGGATCAGTAATGTAATGTATGTACACAGTGACTGCACCAGCAGAATAGTGAGTGCAGCTCTGGAGTATAATACAGGAGGTAACTCAGGATCAGTAATGTAATGTATGTACACAGTGACTGCACCAGCAGAATAGTGAGTGCAGCTCTGGAGTATAATACAGGAGGTAACTCAGGATCAGTAATGTAATGTATGTACACAGTGACTGCACCAGCAGAATAGTGAGTGCAGCTCTGGAGTATAATACAGGAGGTAACTCAGGATCAGTAATGTAATGTATGTACACAGTGACTGCACCAGCAGAATAGTGAGTGCAGCTCTGGAGTATAATACAGGAGGTAACTCAGGATCAGTAATGTAATGTATGTACACAGTGACTGCACCAGCAGAATAGTGAGTGCAGCTCTGGAGTATAATACAGGAGGTAACTCAGGATCAGTAATGTAATGTATGTACACAGTGACTGCACCAGCAGAATAGTGAGTGCAGCTCTGGAGTATAATACAGGAGGTAACTCAGGATCAGTAATGTAATGTATGTACACAGTGACTGCACCAGCAGAATAGTGAGTGCAGCTCTGGAGTATAATACAGGAGGTAACTCAGGATCAGTAATGTAATGTATGTACACAGTGACTGCACCAGCAGAATAGTGAGTGCAGCTCTGGAGTATAATACAGGAGGTAACTCAGGATCAGTAATGTAATGTATGTACACAGTGACTGCACCAGCAGAATAGTGAGTGCAGCTCTGGAGTATAATACAGGAGGTAACTCAGGATCAGTAATGTAATGTATGTACACAGTGACTGCACCAGCAGAATAGTGAGTGCAGCTCTGGAGTATAATACAGGAGGTAACTCAGGATCAGTAATGTAATGTATGTACACAGTGACTGCACCAGCAGAATAGTGAGTGCAGCTCTGGAGTATAATACAGGAAGTAACTCAGGATCAGTAATGTGATGTATGTACACAGTGACTGCACCAGCAGAATAGTGAGTGCAGCTCTGGAGTATAATACAGGAGGTAACTCAGGATCAGTAATGTAATGTATGTACACAGTGACTGCACCAGCAGAATAGTGAGTGCAGCTCTGGAGTATAATACAGGAGGTAACTCAGGATCAGTAATGTAATGTATGTACACAGTGACTGCACCAGCAGAATAGTGAGTGCAGCTCTGGAGTATAATACAGGAGGTAACTCAGGATCAGTAATGTAATGTATGTACACAGTGACTGCACCAGCAGAATAGTGAGTGCAGCTCTGGAGTATAATACAGGAGGGAACTCAGGATCAGTGTTATTGTGTCTTTCTGGCTTTTCTCCTGTGACTGGTTCTGTGATTGTGCTCCGGGTGAGTCTGATGTGAAGTGTTGGATTTGGGTGGTAATCCCATATTTGTGGCCTCTGTGCACTCTCCGGGTTATATAATGCTGCAGACAGACGGTTGGTGTGCGGAGTGTTTATGTCGGGGATTAGCACATGATCAAGGTTTCCATACAACTCATTAGTGCTGATTTGTTTGATTTCGGCTCTGGGAGATCTGCCACGTTCTGGAGTCTGGAAATGTTTGTGCAGGGATTTGGGACATAAATGTTCCCAAGAGGCTGCGGCAGACGGCGACCCAAGGAAAGGCTGCCTGCCAAACCGGAGCGGCTGAGGAGGCACCGCGGGGCGAGAGGGGCACCAAGCAGAAGACGGGTCACCACCGGGGCAGGAGCTGCCGGAGAACACAAGAGAAAAACTACAAGTTTATTATGAGCCTTAAACAGTTGTCACATTTTACAGATTTCACATGCAATGCTGTAGGTTGTTGGTTGAGTCCTAGCTCTCGCCTGCAATGCTGTAGGTTGTTGGTTGAGTCCTAGCTCTCGCCTGCAATGCTATAGGTTGTCAGTTGAGTCCTAGCTCTCGCCTGCAATGCTGTAGGTTGTTGGTTGAGTCCTAGCTCTCGCCTGCAATGCTGTAGGTTGTCAGTTGAGTCCTAGCTCTCGCCTGCAATGCTATAGGTTGTCAGTTGAGTCCTAGCTCTCGCCTGCAATGCTGTAGGTTGTTGGTTGAGTCCTAGCTCTCGCCTGCAATGCTATAGGTTGTCAGTTGAGTCCTAGCTCTCGCCTGCAATGCTGTAGGTTGTTGGTTGAGTCCTAGCTCTCGCCTGCAATGCTGTATCTTGTCAGTTGAGTCCTAGCTCTCGCCTGCAATGCTGTAGTTTGTCGGTTGAGACCTAACTCTCGCCTGCAATGCTGTAGGTTGTTGGTTGAGTCCTAGCTCTCGCCTGCAATGCTGTGGGTTGTTGGTTGAGTCCTAGCTCTCGCCTGCAATGCTGTAGGTTGTTGGTTGAGTCCTATCTCTCGCCTGCAATGCTATAGGTTGTCAGTTGAGTCCTAGCTCTCGCCTGCAATGCTGTAGGTTGTTGGTTGAGTCCTAGCTCTCGCCTGCAATGCTGTATCTTGTCAGTTGAGTCCTAGCTCTTGCCTGCATTGCTGTAGTTTGTCGGTTGAGACCTAACTCTCGCCTGCAATGCTGTAGGTTGTTGGTTGAGTCCTAGCTCTCGCCTGCAATGCTGTGGGTTGTTGGTTGAGTCCTAGCTCTCGGCTGCAATGCTGTAGTTTGTCGGTTGAGTCCTAGCTCTCGCCTGCAATGCTGTAGGTTGTTGGTTGAGTCCTAGCTTTCGCCTGCAATGCTGTAGGTTGTCAGTTGAGTCCTAGCTCTCGCCTGTAATGCTGTAGTTTGTCGGTTGAGTCCTAGCTCTCACCTGCAATGCTGTAGGTTGTCGGTTGAGTCCTAGCTCTCGCCTGCAATGCTGTGGGTTGTTGGTTGAGTCCTAGCTCTCGCCTGCAATGCTGTAGTTTGTCAGTTGAGTCCTAGCTCTCGCCTGCTATGCTGTAGTTTGTCAGTTGAGTCCTAGCTCTCGCCTGCTATACTGTAGTTTGTCAGTTGAGTCCTAGCTCTCGCCTGCTATGCTGTAGTTTGTCGGTTGAGTCCGATAGAGGAAGAAACAAGAAAGAAAAAATAATGTTTTTTCAGTTGTTTATATAAAAGTGTTAAAATTTATAAGAAACAAAAAAATCTGACTTTTTCCTCAACTTTAGAAGACCGGTACATAGGAATACACAGGTGTGTACAATGTGATTATTATTAACTTTATTATTTATTGTTATAGTGCATACATAGACAAGTACAATGCAAGGCACACACAAGTACAGGAGGGGAGAGGACCCTGCCCATGAGGGTTCACAGTCTACAAGGGGTGGGTGAGGATACAGTATGAGAGGGTAGAGCTGGTCGTGCGGTAGTTCGGTAGACTGAGGATCATTGCGGGTTGCAGCTTGTGGGAAGAGTTGGGTCTTCAGGTTCCTTTTGAAGGTTTCCACAGTGTGCGAGACTCTGATGTGTTGGGGTAGAGAGTTCCAGAGTACGGGGGAAGCACAGGAGAAATCTTGTATGCGATTGTGAGAAGAAGAGATAAGAGGAGGGGAGTAGAGAAGGAGATCTTGTGAGGAATCGGAGGTTGTGTGTAGGTAAATACCGGGAGACCATGTCACAGATGTATGGAGGAGACAGGTTGTGGATGGCTTTGTATGTTGTAGGGTTTTGAGCTGGAGCCTCTGGACAATAGGAAGCCAGTGAAGGGCTTGGCAGAGAGGAGACTATAGGGAATAGCGGGGAGACAGGTGGATTAGTTGGGCAGCAGAGTTTAGGATAGATTGGAGTGGTGCCAGAGTGTTAGAGGGGAGACCAGAGAGTAGGAGGTTGCAATAGTTGAGGTGGGAGATGATGAGGGCATGCACGAGGGTTTTTGCAGTTTCTTCGTCAAGTAATGTCCGGATGCGGGAAATATTTCTGAGTTGGAGTCGGCAGGAGGTGGAGAGGGCTTGTATGTGTGGCCTGATAGGGAGGGCAGAGTCGTGGATCACCCTGAGGCAGCAAGCAGCCATTAACTTTGATGGACAGGTCTGGTGGAGGGGTACAGTGAGATGAGCGGAAAGATGATGAATTCTGTTTTGTTCATGTTCAGTTTTAGAAAGTGAGCAGAGAAGAAAAATGAAATAGTGACAGACATTGTGGATTGTGGTCAGTGAGGAGGTGACGTCCGGTCCAGAGAGGCCGATCTGTCATCAGAGTAGAGATGATACTGAAGACCGTGGGATTCTATGAGCTGACCCAGGACAAAGGTGTAGATGGAGAAGAGTAGGGGGTCCTAGAACTGAACGTTGGGGGACACCGACAGACAGGGGGCGAGGTGAGGAGGTGGGAGAGGGAGAGGAGGACACTGAATGTCCAGTGTGTTAGATATGAAGAGATCCAGGACAAGGCCAAGCCTGTGATACCAAGAGATGAGAGAATCTGTAACAGGGCGGAATGGTGTACAATGTCAAAGGCAAGAGGACAGGTCTAGGAGGAGGAGGACAGAGTAATGTAGAAGGTAGTGGACAGGTCCAGGAGGAGGACAGAGTAATGTAGAAGGCAGAGGACAGGTCCAGGAGGAGGAGGACAGAGTAATGTAGAAGGCAGAGGGCAGGTCTAGGAGCAGGAGGACAGAGTAATATAGAAGGCAGAGGACAGGTCTAGGAGCAGGAGGACAGAGTAATGTAGAAGGCAGAGGACAGGTCCAGGAGGAGGAGGACAGAGTAATGTAGAAGGCAGAGGGCAGGTCTAGGAGCAGGAGGACAGAGTAATATAGAAGGCAGAGGACAGGTCTAGGAGCAGGAGGACAGAGTAATGTAGAAGGCAGAGGGCAGGTCTAGGAGCAGGAGGACAGAGTAATGTAGAAGGCAGAGGACAGGTCCAGGAGGAGGAGGACAGAGTAATGTAGAAGGCAGAGGACAGGTCCATAAGGAGGAGGACTGAGTAATGTAGAAGGCAGAGGACAGGTCCAGGAGGAGGAGGACAGAGTAATGTAGAAGGCAGAGGACAGGTCCAGGAGGAGGAGGACTGAGTAATGTAGAAGGCAGAGGACAGGTCCAGGAGGAGGAGGACTGAGTAATGTAGAAGGCAGAGGACAGGTCCAGGAGGAGGAGGACAGAGTAATGTAGAAGGCAGAGGACAGGTCCAGGAGGAGGAGGACTGAGTAATGTAGAAGGACAGAGAACTGGTCCAGGAGGAGGAGGACAGAGTAATGTAGAAGAGCAGAGGACAGGTCCAGGAGGAGGAGGACAGAGTAATGTAGAAGGCAGAGGACAGGTCCAGGAGGAGGAGGACAGAGTAATGTAGAAGGCAGAGGACAGGTCCAGGAGGAGGAGGACGAGTAATGTAGAAGACAGAGAACTGGTCCAGGAGGAGGAGGACAAAGTAATGTAGAAGGCAGAGGACAGGTCCAGGAGGAGGAGGACAGAGTAATGTAGAAGACAGAGGACAGGTCCAGAAGGAGGAGGACTGAGTAATGTAGAAGCAGAGGACAGGTCCAGGAGGAGGAGGACAGAGTAATGTAGAAGGCAGAGGACAGGTCCAGGAGGAGGAGGACTGAGTAATGTAGAAGGCAAGAGGATAGGTCCAGGAGGAGGACAGAGTAATGTAGAAGACAGAGGACAGGTCCAGGAGGAGGAGGACTAAGTAATGTAGAAGGCAGAGGACAGGTCCAGGAGGAGGAGGACTGAGTAATGTAGAAGACAGAGGACAGGTCCAGGAGGAGGAGGACTGAGTAATGTAGAAGACAGAGGACAGGTCCAGGAGGAGGAGGACAGAGTAATGTAGAAGGCAGAGGACAGGACCAGGAGAACAGGACTGAGTAATGTAGAAGGCAGAGGACAGGTCCAGGAGGAGGAGGAGACCTGAGTAATGTAGAAGGCAGAGGACAGGTCCAGGAGGAGGAGGACAGAGTAATGTAGAAGGCAGAGGACAGGTCCAGGAGGAGGAGGACTGAGTAATGTAGAATGGCAGAGGACAGGTCCAGGAGGAGGAGGACAGAGTAATGTAGAAGGGACAGAGGACAGGTCCAGGAGGAGGAGGACAGAGTAATGTAGAAGACAGAGGACAGGTCCAGGAGGAGGAGGACGAGTAATGTAGAAGGCAGAGGACAGGTCCAGGAGGAGGAGGACTGAGTAATGTAGAAGGCAGAGGACAGGTCCAGGAGGAGGAGGAGACTGAGTAATGTAGAAGGCAGAGGACAGGTCCAGGAGGAGGAGGACAGAGTAATGTAGAAGGCAGAGGACAGGTCCAGGAGGAGGAGGACTGAGTAATGTAGAAGACAGAGGACTGGTCCAGGAGGAGGAGGACTGAGTAATGTAGAAGACAGAGGACAGGTCCAGGAGGAGGAGGACAGAGTAATGTAGAAGGCAGAGGACAGGTCCAGGAGGAGGAGGACTGAGTAATGTAGAAGGCAGAGGATAGGTCCAGGAGGAGGACAGAGTAATGTAGAAGACAGAGGACAGGTCCAGGAGGAGGAGGATGAGTAATGTAGAAGGCAGAGGACAGGTCCAGGAGGAGGAGGACTGAGTAATGTAGAAGACAGAGGACAGGTCCAGGAGGAGGAGGACTGAGTAATGTAGAAGACAGAGGACTGGTCCAGGAGGAGGAGGACTGAGTAATGTAGAAGACAGAGGACAGGTCCAGGAGGAGGAGGACAGAGTAATGTAGAAGGCAGAGGACAGGACCAGGAGAAGGAGCACAGAGTAATGTAGAAGACAGAGGATAGGTCCAGGAGGAGAAGGGACAGAGTAATTTAGAAGGCAGAGGACAGGTGTAGGAGGAGGAGCACAGAGTAATGTAGAAGGCAGAGGACAGGTCTGAGGAGGAGGACAGAGTAATGTAGAAGACAGAGGACAGGTCCAGCAGGAAGAAAGGAACAGTAAATGTAGAAGGCAGAGGACAGGTCCAGGAGGAGGAGGACAGAGTAATGTAGAAGGCAGAGGACAGGTCTAGAGGAGGAGGACAGAGTAATGTAGAATGCAGAGGACAGGTCCAGGAGGAGGAGGACAGAGTAATGTAGATGGCAGAGGACAGGTCCAGGAGGAGGAGGACAGAGTAATGTAGAAGACAGAGTACAGGTCTAGGAGGAGGAGGACTGAGTAATGTAGATGTCGGACCCCTCGGGACGGGGGTACTCGGTACCGGACCGGTCGGTGCCGGGGAAGTCACGGGTGGCTTGGTCCGGACCGTGTCCCGGGCTCGGCAAATAAAAAGGGGACAATTATTTACAGGGGAAATGTCACTCGTGACGCCACCCACTATATGCAGCCAGTAAGGGGGCCGCCGCTGCTGCAGAACCTCCGGGGATGATGTAGTGGCAGCATAGATGGTATAGTTCCTGTGGGTAGAACTGTATTCCCCGGGGCAGTGATGGTATAGTCTATAAGGGGTATAGATGGTGGAGACGGGGTTAAAGGACACACACTCACGTTTGGTAGACACTGGTGCACTTCTCCTTCTCTCCTGAGGCTGCAGAGCTGACAGGCTTGTAGCAGGGGGAAGCTCTCTGTGCTGAATGTAAGGCAAAGGTCGCAATCAATACACAGACTCACAGTTTTGCTGTTTTCCAAAGCTTTACTGCTGATGTTATTGCAGGTTATAGTCCACGGAGTCTGTAATGGGGCTGAGCTCTCTTCCCACCCTGTCCGGGGTCGTCAGCTTCCTTGTGCTGCACTGTGTGTGTGTCCTGGCTGCTGCTATTAGCTGAGCTGCTGGGATTTCTCACATCTCTCTCTCTCTGTGTTCTGCTGGTACCACTTGGCTAGGCAACTTGGGTCCTCTATGCTGCACTGACCCCTCCGTGTTGCTTTGCACTGGTACTAGGGGCATCTAGAGATCCCACTGTTCCTGGATTCACTGTGCTGTGGGTGCCAGACACAGTACCGGATCCGGTGTCCGTTCCATGCGCTCTTCTGGGGCAAGTGATGGTATCACTCCAGCTCCCAGACGTGTTCCTCAGTCTGTAGTTCTCCTGTTCCTCTGACCCTTGCTAGGTCTGCACTAAGTTCTGCACTAGCTCGTGCTCTTCACAGCACTGCACCGTGCTGTATGGTCTGGTCTCAGCTCTCAGTTCTCCTGAGCTGTTCTGAGCTCTCCCTCATGAGCAAGAGTATATAAGGAAGCAGGTTGTGCTCCCCCTCCTGGCCCAGAGGTGCTAGTGTTTGTCAGTGTGTAGTGGGGAGAGAACCCATATGATGTTATTGTGGCACATTAACCCATGGGGTGCCACATAGAAGACAGAGGACAGGTCCAGGAGGAGGAGGACAGAGTAATGTAGAAGACAGAGGATAGGTCTAGGAGGAGAAGGACAGAGTAATGTAGAAGACAGAGGATAGATCCAGGAGGAGGAGGACAGAGTAATGTAGAAGGCAGAGGACAGGTCTAGAGGAGGAGGACAGAGTAATGTAGAAGACAGAGGATAGATCGAGGAGGAGGAGGACAGAGTAATGTAGAAGACAGAGGACAGGTCCAGGAGGAGGACAGAGTAATGTAGAAGGCAGAGGATAGATCCAGGAGGAGGAGGACAGAGTAATGTAGAAGACAGAGGACAGGTCCAGGAGGAGGACAGAGTAATGTAGAAGACAGGACAGGTCCTGGAGGAGGACAGAGTAATGTAGAAGACAGAGGATAGATCCAGGAGGAGGAGGACAGAGTAGTGTAGAAGGCAGGGGACAGGTCTAGAGGAGGAGGAAAGAGTAATGTAGAAGGCAGAGGATAGGTCCAGGAGGAGGACAGAGTAATGTAGAAGGCAGAGAATAGATCCAGGAGGAGGAGGACAGAGTAATGTAGAAGGCATAGGACAGGTCCAGGAGGAGGACAGAGTAATGTAGAAGGCAGAGAATAGATCCAGGAGAGGAAGGACAGAGTAATGTAGAAGGCATAGGACAGGTCCAGGAGGAGGACAGAGTAATGTAGAAGGCAGAGGATAGATCCAGGAGGAGGACAGAGTAATGTAGAAGGCAGAGAATAGATCCAGGAGAGGAAGGACAGAGTAATGTAGAAGGCAGAGGATAGATCCAGGAGGAGGAGGACAGAGTAATGTAGAAGACAGAGGACAGGTCCAGGAGGAGGACAGAGTAATGTAGAAGACAGGACAGGTCCTGGAGGAGGAGGACAGAGTAATGTAGAAGACAGAGGATAGATCCAGGAGGAGGAGGACAGAGTAGTGTAGAAGGCAGAGCACAGGTCCAGGAGGAGGACAGAGTAGTGTAGAAGGCAGGGGACAGGTCTAGAGGAGGAGGAAAGAGTAATGTAGAAGGCAGAGAATAGATCCAGGAGGAGGAGGACAGAGTAATGTAGAAGGCATAGGACAGGTCTAGAGGAGGAGGACTGAGTAGTGTCGCTTGCTCTTGGCGGTTAGTAGGTCATTGGTGACTTTAGTTAGGACTGTTTCAGTTGAGTGATGCAGTCGGAAGCCAGAAAATAAGGGGTCACAGAGGGAGGAGAGGACAGAGGACATTACAAGATGGACGTGCTGTTCCAGAAGTTTTGAGACATAAGGGAGAAGTGATATTGGGCGATAGCTAGACACAGAGGATGGGTCGAGGGAGGGCTTTTTGAGGATGGGGGTGATAGAGTCATGTTTGAAGGATGAGGGGAAGACACCATTTGTAAGTGATAGGTTAAAGAGATGTGTTAGGGTTGGGATGAAGACTGCGGCGAGGTTGGGGATGAGGTGGGACGGAAGCAGGTCATGTGAACAGGGGGTGAGATGTGATTTTGACATTAGAGAGGAGCGCTGATCTTGTGTCATGGTGGAGAGGCTGGATTTGGAAGAACAGGGCTGAGCAGTTATGAGGGGGGCATAGAGGGCTGAGGGCCAAAGCTTTCTCCAATGTTATCAATCTTCTGCTTGAAGAATGAGGCAAAGTCTTCATCTGAGATGAGAGGAGAGGGATGGAGGTGCTGGGGAATGGAGGAGAGAATTGGAAGTGTTGAATAGCTGTTTAGGGTTATGAGACATGGAGGATATGAGAGATGAGAAGCTTGTTTTGCAGCAGTGAGTCTGGACTTATAGATGGCGGGGGACTGATTGTATGTGATGAAGTGAACGGGATCTCGTCCATCTCCGCTCAGCGACCCTGGAAGCCGCTCTCGGGTCTTAGTCAGGCAGGTCTGCAGGGTTACCTGTTGTTTGTGTGAGTTTTGCTATGTGTGAGGGGGCGGCCGTATCTCTATGTACCTGTATAATCTGCTTTTTGGTTCACTGCAGGCAATAAAGGTCAAGTCTATGCCTAATCCTCCCCTCTTCATTGCTGTGGGCTGTGTCTCATTGCTAGAGCTGTTTCCTGCAAACATGGTGACCACGAGCAGGAGTTCCTGGGACACCAGAGAAGGAAATTGTTTATTTATGCTCATGTACATGGAATTGGTGAGGAGAGAGCAAAAGGAAGTCAGAACATAGTACCGACTACCGAGAGTCCTCAAGTCCTCAAATTGTGACAATACCACTGGATTCATGACGATTAGGAGCTTTGCTAAATTTGACCCAATATTCAAAAAAAGTCCTAATTTTTCATATTTCATAATTATTTCATGACTAAATAAACTTCATATTCTTGTATATAGGAGCAGTACTATAGTAGTTATACACATATTACTGATCCTGAGTTACCTCCTGTATTATACTCCAGAGCTGCACTCACTATTCTGCTGGTGCAGTCACTGTGTACATACATTACATTACTGATCCTGAGTTACCTCCTGTATTATACTCCAGAGCTGCACTCACTATTCTGCTGGTGCAGTCACTGTGTACATACATTACATTACTGATCCTGAGTTACCTCCTGTATTATACTCCAGAGCTGCACTCACTATTCTGCTGGTGCAGTCACTGTGTACATACATTACATTACTGATCCTGAGTTACCTCCTGTATTATACTCCAGAGCTGCACTCACTATTCTGCTGGTGCAGTCACTGTGTACATACATTACATTACTGATCCTGAGTTACCTCCTGTATTATACTCCAGAGCTGCACTCACTATTCTGCTGGTGCAGTCACTGTGTACAACATTACATTACTGATCCTGAGTTACCTCCTGTATTATACTCCAGAGCTGCACTCACTATTCTGCTGGTGCAGTCACTGTGTACATACATTACATTACTGATCCTGAGTTACCTCCTGTATTATACTCCAGAGCTGCACTCACTATTCTGCTGGTGCAGTCACTGTGTACATACATTACATTACTGATCCTGAGTTACCTCCTGTATTATACTCCAGAGCTGCACTCACTATTCTGCTGGTGCAGTCACTGTGTACATACATTACATTACTGATCCTGAGTTACCTCCTGTATTATACTCCAGAGCTGCACTCACTATTCTGCTGGTGCAGTCACTGTGTACATACATTACATTACTGATCCTGAGTTACCTCCTGTATTATACTCCAGAGCTGCACTCACTATTCTGCTGGTGCAGTCGCTGTGTACATACATTACATTACTGATCCTGAGTTACCTCCTGTATTATACCCAGAGCTGCACTCACTATTCTGCTGGTGCAGTCACTGTGTACATACATTACATTACTGATCCTGAGTTACCTCCTGTATTATACTCCAGAGCTGCACTCACTATTCTGCTGGGCAGTTGTCTTCATCTTTGCTCGCAGGTTTGTGCTGATGTTTGCATATATTGATGGGATCATAGCCGCATCACTCGGACCCTTCGTGTTTGTCCTCAGAGCACCACCATTCTGGGGCCCCTCGTCCCCAGCCTTCGAGCGCCATCACTCAGACCCCTTGTCCCTCGACCTGGAGCAGCCACCACTCAGGGCCCTTGTCAACCCGTCCTCAGAGCCGCCATCACTCGGACCTTCTCCCGTCCTCGAGCGTCATCACTCGGGACCTCTTACCTTCTCGAGCCGCCATCACTCGGGACCCTCGTTCCCCGTCCTCAGAGGCCACCATTCACTTGGGACCCCTCGTACATGTCCTCGGAGCCGCCATCACGGGACCCTCGTCCCCCGTCCTAAAGCCGCCATTCACTTGGACCTCGACCCCCGTCTAGAGCCGCCACCACTCGGACCCTCGTCCCGTCCTCAGAGCAGCCACCACTTCGGAGCCCCTCGTCCCCATCCTCGGAGCCGCCATCACTGGACCCCTCGTCCCCGTCCTCGGAAGCCACCACCCACTGGGACCCTCCGTCACCCTGTCCTCAGAGCCGCCATCACTCGGGACCGCTGTCCCCCGTCCCTCAGAGCGCTCATCACTGGAACCCTCGTACCCTGTCCTCGGAGCCGCCATCACTCGGGACCCCTCGTTCCCCGTCCTCAGAGCCACCATCACTTGGGACCCCTCGTACCATGTCCTCGGAGCCGCCATCACTCGGGACCCCTGCGTCCCCCGTCCTCAGAGCCGCCACCACTTGGAGCCCCTCGTCCCCCGTCCTCGGAGCAGCCACCACTTGGAGCCCCTCGTCCCCCGTCCTCGGAGCAGCCACCACTGGAGCCCCTCGTCCCCCATCCTCGGAGCAGCCACCACTTGGAGCCCCTCGTCCCCCGTCCTCGGAGGCTCTGCTCACCATCACGCTGCAGCTGAACCGCTCCCGGACGCAGATTATACAAAGAAAAGAAAATCCTGATAGAACGAGGCGACTGCTCCCGCACGTCATGTTCACATGTTGCATTTTTGCAGTGTTTTCTTCAAGAGTTTTATGCAAATTAAAGTGCTGAAATCCCAGGAATCTCCTGCACAAACACTGAGGGGTTTTCTGCATTGTTTCCCCATTGAAAGCAATGAGAAAAAGCAACAATAATGCTGCAAAAAAAAAAAACACAACTGTGGGGTTTTGTTGCTTTTGTGGTAAATGAAACTAAATTGATTAAACATAAACTGTAGAGAAATGACACCAAAAGGGCAACAAAAAACGCAGCAAAAAAGCAACAAAAAAGCCGCAAAAAATGCCACAAAATGCAACAAAATCATAGTAAATACGCAAAAAAAAGCAGCAAAAATTCAACAAAAAAGCAGCAAAAAGTAAAACAAAAAATACAACAAAGTCGCTCAAAAAATGCAGCAAAAATGCAAGAAAAATGCAGCAAAGAATGCCACAAAATGCAACAAAATCATAGTAAATATGCAAAAAAAAGCAGCAAAAATTCAACAAAAAAGCAACAAGAAAAAGCAGTAAAAAAAAGTAGCCAAAAAGGAACACAAATTCAGCAAAATCACCTTTATTACTGCCAAGTGAGCAGATTTTCACTGCAGAAAAAAATGCAGCAAAAAAGCAACGTGTGAACACAGGGATAGTGTTTGCCATAGTGATTGGATGCCATTGTAGAATGAACTCTTCCACCTGTCTCTACGTCTCCCCATGCTTTACACTGCAGTTCTGCTCCCTGATGACACCATTATGATCAGTAACTCCACTGTACTGTACTGCTCCCTGTCCCAGGCTGCACTTACGTCTCGCCATGCTTTACACTGCAGCTTTACATTCTTGTATAGCGCCCCCTTTGGCCACTGATGTCATATATCCCCCTCCTGAATTAGTAGATAAACACTTCACGTTCCCATTACCGGGCGCTGTGTACCGGGGTGTAATGGCCGCCGCTCCGGACTCCCATCTATTACAATTCTCTGCTAATTGACAGGAGCCGTTGTCCTGAAATCTGAGAAAGAAATCTGGAAGGTGTCAGGGACAGAATTGAGATGGATGAGATACATGGTACCGCTGTGGTGCAGGCGAATAATAGCGGGTACACTCCGCCGTGTAGAATCCGCCGCTCCGTCCTTCACCTCCAGTTATAAAGATGGAAACATTTCCCACAACACCAAGTCCTGACCGCGTCAGAGCTCGAGGGGTTAAATGATAATACTCCGTCTAAGCTTTTCTAGGTCAATAACTGGTGGAGGCAGGCAATAATGCTGTATACAAACAATGGAGATGAAAAGTCTGCACGCCCCTGATGAAATCACAGCTCTGTGTTCTGTAGAAAAGATCAAGAAGAATCGTTCCAGGACTTTTCCCTCTTTTTCTGTCTCCCATAATCTGGCAAAATCCAAAAATAATAAGAATACAATATTGTGGTTGCATAAGTGTTCATGCCCTAATCGAAGATATGGTTGTGTTCAGAATCAGCCAATCACATTCCCCCCTATTACTTTGTAGAGAGTCCTCGGCTGCCATCATTTACAGTAATTCTAAATAACCTCAGAGAAAGTGTTGCTGTTCTAGGAGGATTTTCCTGGTCTATAAATAGCTGACAACACAGCAAAGGATCTCACTGTGGAAAGTTATCAGTCTACAAGGGATGGGTGAGGATACAGTAGGTGAGGAGAGAGGACCCTGTGCACGATGGCTCACAGTCTACAAGGGATGGTGAGGATACAGTAGGTGAGAGAGAGGACCCTGCACGAAGGGCTCACAGTCTACAAGGGATGGGTGAGGATACAGTAGGTGAGGAGAGAGGACTTGTCCACAAGAGCTCATAGTCTACAAGGGATGGGTGAGGATACAGTAGTGAGGAGAGAGGACCCTGCCCATGAGAGCTCACAGTCTAAGGGATGGTGAGAAACAGTAGTGAGGAGAGAGGACCCTGCCACGAGGTCACAGTCTGTAAGGGATGGGTGAGGAACAGAGGTGAGGAGAGAGGACCCTGCCCACGAGGGGTCACAATCTACAGGGATGGGTGAGGATACAGTAGGTGAGAAGAGGACCCTGCCACGAGGCTCAGTCTACAGGGATGGTGAGGATACAGAGGTGAGGAGAGACCCTGCCCACGAGGGCTCGCAGTCTACAGGGATGGTGAGGATACAGGAGGTGAGGAGAGAGGACCCTGCCCACGAGGGCTCACAGTCTACAGGGATGGGTGAGGATACAGTAGGTGAGGAGAGAGGACCCTGCCATGAAGGGCTCACAGTCTACAAGGGATGGATGAGATACAGTAGAGGTCTGTGTCCTGCTACTGTGCTCGGCAGGGCTGTATCCTGACTGATGCCTCGGCAGGTTGTATTGACTGATGCTCGAGCAGGTCTGTATCCTGCACTGATGCTGGCAGGGTCTGTATCCTGCACTGATGCTCGGGCAGGGTCTGTATCCTGCACTGATGCTCGGGCAGGGTCTGTATCACATGTATGATGCACGCGGGCAGGGTCCCGTTCCTGCACTATGCTCGGCAGGGTCTGTATCCTGCACTGATGCTCGGCAGGATCTGTATCCTCTGATGCTCGGCAGGTCTGTATCCTTAGTGATGCTCGGACAGTTCTGTATCCTGCACTGATGCTCGGCAGGGTCTGTATCCTGACTGATGCTCGGCAGGGTCTGTGATCCTGCACTGATGCTCGGCAGGGTCTGTTCCTGCACTGATGCTCGGGCAGGGTCGTATCCTTGTGATGCTCGGCAGGGTCTGTTCCTGCACTGATGCTCGGGCAGGGTCTGTGTCCTGCACTGATGCTCGGGCAGGGTCTGTGTCCTGCACTGATGCTCGGGCAGGGTCTGTAGTCCTGCACTGATGCTCGGGCAGGGTCTGTATCCTGCACTGATGCTCGGGCAGGGTCTGTGTCCTGCACTGATGCTCGGGCAGGGTCTGTGTCCTTACTGATGCTCGGGCAGGGTCTGTATCCTGCACTGATGCTCGGGCAGGGTCTGTGTCCTGCACTGATGCTTCGGGCAGGGTCTGTGTCCTGCACTGATGCTCGGGCAGGGTCTGTATCCTGCACTGATGCTCGGCAGGGTCTGTATCCTGCACTGATGCTCGGGCAGGGTCTGTATCCTGTACTGATGCTCGGGGCAGAGTCTGTATCTGCACTGATGCTCGGGCAGGGTCTGTATCCTGCACTGATGCTCGGGCAGGGTCTGTGTCCTGCACTGATGCTCGGGCAGGTCTGTATCCTGCACTGATGCTTCGGGCAGGGTCTGTATCCTTGCACTGATGCTCGGGCAGGGTCTGTGTCCTGCACTGATGCTCGGGCAGGGTCTGTATCCTGCACTGATGCTCGGGCAGGGTCCTGTATCTGTACTGTCTGGCAGGGTCTATCTGTATGATCTCGGGCAGGGTCTGTATCCTGTACTGATGCTCGGGCAGGTCTGTGTCCTGCACTGATGCTCTGGGCAGGTCCTTATCCTGACTGATGCTCGGGCAGGGTCTGTATCCTGACTGATGCTCGGGCAGGGTCTGTATCCTGCATGATGCTCGGGCAGGGTCTGTATCCTGACTGATGCTCGGGCAGGGTCTGTATCTTCTGATGCTCGGGCAGGTCTGTATCCTGCACTGATGCATCGGGCAGGGTCGTTCCTGCACTGATGCTCGGGCAGGGTCTGTATCCTTTGCTGATGCTCGGCAGGGTCTTATCTGCACTGATGCTCGGGCAGGGTCTGTATCCTGCTGATGCTCGGCAGGGTCTGTCCTGCACTGATGCTCGGCAGGGTCTTATCCTTGTGCTGATGCTCGGCAGGTCTGTATCTGCACTGATGCTCGGGCAGGGTCTGTATCCTGCACTGATGCTCGGGCAGGGTCTGTTCCTGACTGATGCTCGGGCAGGGTCTTATCTGCACTGATGCTCGGGCAGGGTCTGTATCCTGCACTGATGCTCGGGCAGGGTCTGTATCCTGCACTGATGCTCGGGCAGGGTCTGTATCCTGACTGATGCTCGGGCAGGGTCTGTATCTGACTGATGCTCGGGCAGGGTTGTATCCTGACTGATGCCGGGCAGGGTCTGTATCCTGACTGATGCTCGGGCAGGGTCTGTTCCTGCACTGATGCTCGGACAGGGTTTATCCTGTACTGATGCTCGGGCAGGGTCTGTATCTGTCTGATGCCGGGCAGGGTCTGTATCCTGCACTGATGCTCGGCAGGGTCTATCCTGACTGATGCTCGGGCAGGGTCTGTATCCTGCACTGATGCTCGGGCAGGTCCTTATCTTGTACTGATGCTCGGCAGGGTCTGTATCTGACTGATGCTCGGCAGGGTCTTATCCTCACGATGCTCGGGCGGTTGTTCCTGCACTGATCTGGGCAGGGTCTGTATCCTGCACTGAGCCGGCAGGGTCTGTTCCTGCACTGATGCTCGGCAGGGTCCTTATCTTGTACTGATGCTCGGGAGGGTCTGTATCTGCACTGATGCTCGGCAGGTCTGTTCCTGCCTGATGCTCGGCAGGGTCTGTATCCTGCACTGATGCTCGGCGGTCTTATCTGACTGATGCTCGGGCAGGTCTGTTCCTGCACTGATGCCGGCAGGGTCTGTTCCTGCACTGATGCTCGGCAGGTCTGTTCCTGCACTGATGCTCGGAGGGTCTTATCTGTATGATGCTCGGCAGGTCTGTATCTGTACTGAGCTCGGCAGGGTCTTATCCTGACTGATGCTCGGCGGGTCTGTATCCTGCACTGATCTCGGCAGGGTCTGTATCCTGCACTGATGCTCGGCAGGTCTGTATCCTGTACTGATGCTCGGCAGGGTCTTATCTGTACTGATGCTCGGGCAGCTGTTCTGCACTGATGCTCGGCAGGTCTTATCCGCACGATCGGGTGTTCCGTATGATGCTCGGGCAGGGTCTGTATCTGACTGATGCTCGGGGGTCTGATGCTGATGTCGGCAGGGTCTGTATCTGACTGATGCTCGGAAGTCTGTTCCTGCACTGATGCTCGGCAGGGTCTTATCTGACTGATGCTCGGGCGGTCTGTTCTGACTGATGCGGAGGTCTGTATCCTGACTGATGCTCGGCAGGGTCTGTTCCTGCACTGATGCTCGGGCAGGGTCTGTATCTGTACTGATGCTCGGCAGGTCTGTACCTGACTGATCTCGGCAGGTCTGTACCTGCACTGATGCTCGGGCAGGGTCTGTATCCTGATGATGCCGGGCAGGGTCTGTATCCTGATGATGCTCGGGCAGGTCTGTGTCCTCATGTGCTCGGACAGGGTCTACTTACTATTTTGGGGGGGGGGGATCCTGTACTGATGCTCGGGAGGGTCTGTATCCTGTACTGATGCTCGGGCAGGGTCTGTATCCTGCACTGATGCTCGGGCAGGGTCTGTATCCTGCACTGATGCTCGGGCAGGGTCTGTATCCTGCACTGATGCTGGGCAGGTCTGTGTCCTGCACTGATGCTCGGCAGGTCTGTATCCGCACTGATCTCGGCAGGGTCTGTATCCTGCACTGATGCTCGGGCAGGGTCTGTATCCTGTACTGATGCTCGGGCAGGGTCTGTATCCTGCACTGATGCTCGGGCAGGGTCTGTATCCTGCACTGATGCTCGGACAGGGTCCTTATCTTGTACTGATGCTCGGGCAGGGTCTGTATCCTGCACTGATGCTCGGGCAGGGTCTGTATCCTGCACTGATGCTCGGGCAGGGTCTGTATCCTGCACTGATGCTCGGACAGGGTCCTTATCTTGTACTGATGCTCGGGCAGGGTCTGTATCTTGTACTGATGCTCGGGCAGGGTCTATATCCTGCACTGATGCTCGGGCAGGGTCTGTATCCTGCACTGATGCTCGGGCAGGGTCTGTATCCTGCACTGATGCTCGGGCAGGGTCTGTATCCTGCACTGATGCTCGGACAGGGTCCTTATCTTGTACTGATGCTCGGGCAGGGTCTGTATCTTGTACTGATGCTCGGGCAGGGTCTATATCCTGCACTGATGCTCGGGCAGGGTCTGTATCCTGCACTGATGCTCGGGCAGGGTCTGTATCCTGTACTGATGTTCGGGCAGGGTCTGTATCCTGTACTGATGCTCGGGAAGGGTCTGTATCCTGCACTGATGCTCGGGCAGGGTCTGTATCCTGCACTGATGCTCGGGCAGGGTCTGTATCCTGTACTGATGTTCGGGCAGGGTCTGTATCCTGTACTGATGCTCGAGCAGGGTCTGTATCCTGCACTGATGCTCGGGCAGGGTCTGTATCCTGTACTGATGCTCGGGCAGGGTCTGTATCCTGCACTGATGCTCGGGCAGGGTCTGTATCCTGCACTGATGCTCGGGCAGGGTCTGTATCCTGTACTGATGCTCGGGCAGGGTCTGTATCCTGTACTGATGCTCGGGCAGGGTCTACTCTGCACCCGTCTCGTCGCCTCTCATTAATGTGCCATCCTGACCCCTCCACCACAGCATCTTCAGCCAATTATCCGCATCCACTCAAGAATAGCTACAAAGAAGCCGCGACTTGTGAGGACTCCTCAGGATTCATTCTCTCTCTCTCTTCTCACAAGTGGTTTCTCTGGGAGTTTTCACTTTGTAATTTAATAATCCTGAGAGAACAAGGCTGGGACCAGTGATCTGCTGTCCTGCAGCGCCACCACATGGACCGACAAGAAACTGCAAGTCATAGGAAGCAAGAAGCAACAATGTAACAAATGTCACCCACATACAGTCGCTCCATCACTGATCATTTATATCTTCTGCAGGACATTACCCATCTGAGGTTCTGCAGCATCTCCGCTGTATTGTGAGGTTCTACAGCAGGTGAGGTGTATTATGAGGTTCAGCAGCAGTTGAGATCCATTATGAGGTTCTGTAGCAGGTGAGGAATATTATGCTGTTTTTCAGCAGCTGCGGAATATTATGCTGTTCTTCAGCAGCTGCGGAATATTATGCTGTTCTTCAGCAGCTGCGGAATATTATGCTGTTCTTCAGCAGTGAAGGTGTCTTATGAGGTTCTGTAGCAGCTGATGTGGATTGTAAGGTTTTGCAGAACCTGAGATGAAGGTGAGCGCCACCTGCTGGAGGAGAGAAGGTGAGTGCCACCTTCTGGAGGAGAGAAGGTGAGCGCCACCTGCTGGAGGAGAGAAGGTGAGCACCCCCTGCTGGAGGAGAGAAGGTGAGCACCCCCTGCTGGAGGAGAGAAGGTGAGTGCCACCTGCTGGAGGAGAGAAGGTGAGCGCCACCAGATGGGACGAGAAGCTGAGTACCCCCTGCTGGAGGAGAGAAGGTGAGTGCCACCTGCTGGAGGAGAGAAGGTGAGTGCCACCAGATGGGACGAGAAGTTAAGCACCCCCTGCTGGAGGAGAGAAGGTGAGCGCCCCCTGCTGGAGGAGAGAAGGTGAGTGCCACCAGATGGGACGAGAAGCTGAGTACCCCCTGCTGGAGGAGAGAAGGTGAGTGCCACCTGCTGGAGGAGAGAAGGTGAGTGCCACCAGATGGGACGAGAAGTTAAGCACCCCCTGCTGGAGGAGAGAAGGTGTGCGTCCCCTGCTGGAGGAGAGAAGGTGTGCGCCCCCTGCTGGAGGAGAGAAGGTGAGTGCCACCTGCTGGAGGAGAGAAGGTGAGCGCCACCAGATGGGACGAGAAGCTGAGCACCGCCGGCTGGGAAGAGAAGCGAAGAGCCCCCTGCTGGAGGAGAGAAGGTGAGCACCCACTGCTGGAGGAGAGAAGGTGAGGACCCCCTGCTGGAGGAGAGAAGGTGAGGACCCCCTGCTGGAGGAGAAAAGGTGAGAGCCCCCTGCTGGAAGAGAGAAGGTGAGTACCCCATGCTGGAGAGAGGATCTGAGCATCCCCTGCTGGGGAGAAAAGCTGAGCGCCCCCTGCTGGAGAGAGAAGGTGAGCGCCCCCTGCTGGAGGAGAGAAGGTGAGCGCCCCCTGCTGGAGGAGAGAAGGTGACTGTCCTCTGCTGGAGGAGAGAAGGTGAGCGCCCCCTGCTGGAGACGAGGAGAGCGCCCCCTGCTGGAGAGAGGTGAGCGCCAGCTGCTGGAGGAGAGAAGGAGAGCACCCCCTGCTGGAGAGAGGTGAGCGGCCCCTGCTGGAGGAGAGAAGGAGAGCACCCCCTGCTGGAGAGAGGTGAGCGCCACCTGCTGGAGGAGAGAAGCTGAGCGCCCCCTGCTGGAGAGAGGAGCTGAGCGCCCCCTGCTGTAGGGGAGAAAGAAAGGGTCCCCTGCTGGAGAAGAGAGAAGGTGAGCGCCCCCTGCTGGAGAGAGGAGCTGAGCGCCCCCTGCTGGAAGAGGGGGGGTGAGCGCCCCCTGCTGGAGGAGAGAAGCTGAGCGCCCCCTGCTGGAGGAGAGAAGGTGAGCACCCCCTGCTGGAGGAGAGAAGGTGAGCGCCCCCTGCTGGAGGAGAGAAGGTGACCGTCCCCTGCTGGAGGAGAGAAGGTGAGCGCCCCCTGCTGGAGAGAGGAGCTGAGTGCCCCCTGCTGGAGAGAGGAGCTGAGTGCTCCCTGCTGGAGGAGAGTAGGTGAGTGCCCCCTGCTGGAGGAGAGAAGGTGAGCCCCCCCTTCTGGAGAGAGAAGGTGAGCCCCCTGCTGGAGGAGAGGTGAGCGCCCCCTGCTGGAGAGAGGAGCTGAGCGCCCCCTGCTGGAGGAGAGAAGGTGAGTGCCCCCTGCTGGAGGAGAGAAGGTGAGCCCCACCTTCTGGAGGAGAGAAGGTGAGGCCCCCTGCTGGAGAGAGGAGAGCCCCCTGTGGAGGAGAGAAGCTGAGCCCCCCTGCTGGGAAAAGAAGAGCTGAGCGACCCTGCTGAAGGAGAGAAGGGAGCGCCCCTGCTGGAGGAGAGAGAAGTGAGCCCCCTGCTGGAGGAAGAGAAGGTGAGCCCACCTGCTGGAGAAGAAGGTGAGCCCCCTGCTGGGAGAGAAGTGAGCCCCCTGCTGGAGGAGAGAAGGTGAGCCCCCCTTCTGGAGGGAGGGAAGAAGGTGAGCCCCCCTGCTGGAAGAGAGGTGAGCACCCCCTGCTGGAGGAGAGAAGGTGAGCGCCCCCTGCTGGAGAGAGAAGGTGAGCGACCCCTGCTGGAAGGAAGAGAAGGTGAAGAGCGCCCCTGCTGAGAGAGGAAGCTAAGCATCCCCTGCTGGAGGAGAGAAGGTGAGCGCCCCTGCTGTTAGAAGGTGAGCGCCACCAGCTGGACGCAGAGGAGAAGGTGAACGCCCCCTGCTGAGGAGAGAAGGTGACGCGGAGGAGAGAAGGTGAGCCCCCCTGCTGGAGAGAGAAGGTGAGCGCCCCTGCTGGAGAGAGAAGTGAGCCCCCTGCTGGAGGAGAGAAGGTGAGGCCCCCTGCTGGAGGAGAGAAGGTGACCCCCTGCTGGAGGAGAAGGTGAGCGCCCTGTGGAGAGAGTGAGCGCCCCCCTGCTTAGGAGGTGAGCAGCCCCTGCTGGAGAGAAGGTGAGCGCCCCTGCTGGAGGAGAGGGTGAAGGCCCCTCTGGAGAAGGCGAGGCCTGCTGGAGGGAGAGAAGGTTGAGCTCCCCCTGAAGAAGGACCCCCTTCTGGAGAGAGAAGGTGAGCGCCCCCTGCTGGAGGAGAGGGAGCCCTGTGAGGTGAGCGCCCCCTGCTGAGAGGAGAGAAGGTGAGCCCCACTCTGGAGAGAGAAGGTGAGCCCCCTGCTGGAGGAGAGAAGGTGAGCCCCTGCTGAGAGAGGAGTGAGTGCCCCCTGCTGGAGGAGAGAAGGTGATGCCCTGCTGGAGGAGAGAGGGTGCCCCTGCTGTAGCAGAGAAGGTGAGTATCAAAAATCTCCCTTTATGGAATGAAATGGCCGGAGACGGCTGAGGTCGAATCAGCACCCAGGTTTATTTCTCATATACGAGGAGACGACTCAAGACAACATCACGTCAGAAGGGATATGGCAGAGTGTCTGACTCTTCTGGGATTGCATCTATTTTTATAATCAGCATTGAAAGATGACATTATACAAGTTACACTACAAAGATACTTATTACATAGCTTTGGAACTTAAGAGATTCTTTTTCTTGCAAGTTAACTGATATTTTTGATGAGTACATTGCTTTAATAAATCAAGTCTTGGAGAAAGAATTACTGCCTGATCACACAAGAAAACCTTACATGCAAGAAAAATATAGTACATACATATAATGAATAAAGCCTTTATAGAAGATTCTATTATATTAAGCTAGCAAACATTAATATAAGATTAACATTTCTATAACATTCCCTCCTGTTATTCATTATCCAGTCTCTTTTCTTCGGGTATCTTGCTTCCTTTTGGTTTTATAAGCACTGTCTTTGTCAGAGAGTTGGATTTTTCTTTAGCTCAAGGTATGGAGCTCATCTTTCTTGGCATTAGGCTGAATGCCTAGCCTATCTTCTTCGACACCAAGATAAGTGTCCTTTAGGTCAATATCATCATCACGGTCTTCGGTGAGGTCTACTTCTTGATACATTGTTCTGCTTATGGCTGTATTAATTAGTCTTTGAGCTAATCCTCTGGTACAAGGTATACAACAGCAACCACAGGTGATTAAAATAGTGATCATTACACCTATAGACATTAGGAGTGACGTAATTAAACCAGTCAATTTTCCAAATCCGCTTTCTAACTAATCAGAAATAGAATAATCCTACACTCTTTACCAGTTCTTTGACCCGCCCCAGGGCTGTGGGGTACCCAGACCCAGGTGTTGATTCACGGGGGATGTCACGGGTGGCCTGTGCCCGGTCCCGTGGCCCTGACGGTTGCTGAATAAAGGCGTTAAAAAAATAAAGAGTTTGTGACGCCACCTACGGTTCCCGGTAATTGTACCGGCGCTGCTTGCACACCTCCGGGGTGATGATGTTGCAGCTAGTTGGTAACGCTCCCTGTAGGTGGAGCAGGGTCCCCTGGATGATGGAAGATGTAGGACAGTTTATGCTGGGAGCAGGGTCAGCAATAAGCCACAATAACAGGCACACACACACACATAGGGTTGTTGTTTCCGTACCTTTACTGATGATGTAGCAAGGTAACGTTCAGGGTACAGTCCGGGTGATCGGGTGGCAGTTGAGGATCTCCACACCCGATGAGTTGTGAGGCCTCCTTGTTCTGTGTCTGCTCTAGTCCTGGCCTGTCTGAATTCTGGCCCTGACCTCTCCTGAGTCCTTCACTTGTATAGAAGGCGGTGAGAGCTCTGCTGCTGGGCACCACTGCTTCTCTGCGGTCCCTGGCTCTGTTGGTGGCTGTGCTACAAGGGTCTGCCAGGAGACTGAAGTCTCCCTGGTCCTCTGCTTCTCTGCTGGGCTTACTGGACCCGTGCAGACTCGGACTCCGGTGTCCGGGTTGCTTCTCTTTCTCCTTTGGGGTGAACCCGATTGGCCCCTCTTCCCCTCTCTCTGGTGCACCTTGCCTCCGACCCTCACTCTTAGGTGCCTCACACTGGCTAGGCTTTCCTCTGGTACGGGTCCAGCATGGCTCCGTTCACTGGGTGTCTTCCTCAGTACTGCTCCGTACTGAACTGTCTAACTCCTCCCCCAGGCCTGAATTCATAGGGGACCTTGCCTGAAGTCGGCAAGTAGAGCTCCCCCTTCAGGTCTGGGGTGGAAGGTGTTGCATGTGTAAGTTTACCTGATGTGGAAATCCCTCCCTGCACCAGGTGTTCCTGTAGCTACTGAACCGTAGGGGTGCCTCATCTTCGGACGATGTCAAACCCTCAAGGGCTTTGGTTCGGCTGCTGTCAGAGGCAGTGTTATGAGTTCAGGATAAAGTCTCCCAGCCTTATAATATTACCATGGCATCATTCATGTAAATCAGTGGCTGGACAGCAAGACAGTGGTGAGTTCAGGAGAAAGTCTCCCAGCCTTACAATATTACCATGGCATCATTCATGTAAATCAGTGGCTGGACGGCAGAACAGTGGTGAGTTCAGGAGAAAGTCTCCCAGCCTTACAATATTACCATGGCATCATTCATGTAAATCAGTGGCTGGACGGCAGGACAGTGGTGAGTTCAGGATAAAGTCTCCCAGCCTTACAATATTACCATGGCATCATTCAGGTAAATCAGTGGCTGGACGGCAGAACAGTGGTGAGTTCAGGAGAAAGTCTCCCAGCCTTACAATATTACCATGTCATCATTCATGTAAATCAGTGGCTGGACGGCAGGACAGTGGTGAGTTCAGGAGAAAGTCTCCCAGCCTTACAACATTACCATGGCATCATTCATGTAAATCAGTGGCTGGACGGCAGGACAGTGGTGAGTTCAGGAGAAAGTCTCCCAGCCTTACAATATTACCATGGCATCATTCATGTAAATCAGTGGCTGGACAGCAGGACAGTGGTGAGTTCAGGAGAAAGTCTCCCAGCCTTACAATATTACCATGATATCATTCATGTAAATCAGTGGCTGGACGGCAGGACAGTGGTGAGTTCAGGATAAAGTCTCCCAGCCTTACAATATTACCATGGTATCATTCATGTAAATCAGTGGCTGGACGGCAGGACAGTGGTGAGTTCAGGAGAAAGTCTCCCAGCCTTACAATATTACCATGGTATCATTCATGTAAATCAGTGGCTGGACGGCAGGACAGTGGTGAGTTCAGGATAAAGTCTCCCAGCCTTACAATATTACCATGGCATCATTCATGTAAATCAGTGGCAAGACGGCAGGACAGTGGTGAGTTCAGGAGAAAGTCTCCCAGCCTTACAATATTACCATGGTATCATTCATGTAAATCAGTGGCTGGACAGCAGGACAGTGGTGAGTTCAGGATAAAGTCTCCCAGCCTTTCAATATTACCATGGCATCATTCATGTAAATCAGTGGCTGGACGGCGGGACAGTGGTGAGTTCAGGAGAAAGTCTCCCAGCCTTACAATATTACCATGGCATCATTCATGTAAATCAGTGGCTGGATGGCAAGACAGTGGTGAGTTCATGAGAAAGTCTCCCAGCCTTACAACATTACCATGGCATCATTTATGTAAATCAGTGGCTGGACAGCAGGACAGTGGTGAGTTCAGGAGAAAGTCTCCCAGCCTTACAATATTACCATGGCATCATTCATGTAAATCAGTGGCTGGACAGCAGGACAGTGGTGAGTTCAGGAGAAAGTCTCCCAGCCTTACAATATTACCATGGTATCATTCATGTAAATCAGTGGCTGGAAGGCAGGACAGGTGGTGAGTTCAGGATAAAGTCTCCCAGCCTTACAATATTACCATGGCATCATTCATGTAAATCAGTGGCTGGACGGCAGGACAGTGGTGAGTTCAGGAGAAAGTCTCCCAGCCTTACAATATTACCATGGCATCCTTCAGATCAGTCAATGGAGACACAGAAATAATACTCTTCCGCTCCCTGAAATCTACTGCAGACTGGCCTCATTTACTCATACATGTAAAGACACATTGAGACATATAATAAACCACAAAATATACCTACAAAATGCAAACCCTGGCAAAGGTTTGATAGAGATTGTCTTGTTAGAGCATCAAGTACCCACACCAGAACCCTCTTATACTGAATTATTAGTAATACAAGGGGTTACTTACCACAGATTTATTCACTAGTTCCAGTATAGTCCTTATAGTCAGATAATTAATGTGGGATAATCCCAGAGTTTCGCTACCGTATACTATTGTGGTAACCCTTTATAGGAATATTGGGGGAGTCTGGTGAAGGCACCAGCGCTGCTGCAGAACTCTGGGGATGATGGACAGGCAGCTGGGTGATATAACTCCCCACAGATGGAGCGGGGTCCCTGGGCAGTGATGTGGAGAGGGAGCGTGGGTATAGGAGGTGGCTCTGTAGGCTACAGCCTCTATAGTCTGCGTAAGGGGCAGGCCCGGGACAGCAAGGATTGACACGCACCCTGGTAGTTGTTCTCTGTACCTTTACTGATGACAAACCGGCACTGTCCAGGGTACACTCCAGGTGGTGTTGGTAGCACTTTGGGGATTTCCACAGTGAGTGGGTTATAAGGCCTCCTCGTTCCTGTTCTCTTTTGTCCTGAAGCCCTGACCTGCTTGAAACTTGGCCTGGCCTCCTGCACGTCTTCCCTCCTGTTTCTGCGGGTCCTGGCCCTCGGGTTGGTTGCTGTTACAGGGGTCCGGGAGACTAGAATCGGTGTTTTCTGCTGGGCTAACTGCTCTCCGCAGACTCGGACTCCGGTGTCCAGGTTGCTTCTTGGGGTGAGCCGGTATGGCTCCTCTGCCCCCAATCTGCACTTGTCTTGGTTACTTCCTCGCCTTGCCTTCGACCCTCACTCTCGGGGTCGTGACACTAGCTAAGGCCCTTCACAGTCCCGGCTGGAACTGCTCCACATGGTCCCTGAAAGGAGCTTAGCACTGCTCTCTACCTCTCAGGACAACTCACAGTCCTCCTAGGAACTGCACTGCCTAACTCCACCCCCAGCACCAGTATTTATAGGGGATCTTGATTAAAGGCAGCAAGTGGAGCTCCCCCTACAGGCCTGGGGTGGAAGGTTTTGTGCGTTCTAATTACCTGTCGTGAAAATCCCTTCATGCCCCAGGTGGTCCTGTGGCTACCTGCCGTGGCAGGGCGACACAACAGCACACCAGAAGGAGAGCAAACAGAGAGGAGACTCCTCGAAGTAGCAAGTACAAGGGAAGGGTAAATTCAAGAAAGTTAATTTTTTCTCATTAATGTGCACTCTACACCCCATCTTCCCATCTTGTCTGAAAAAAAAACTGAAAAGTAGAAATTTGAGCAAATGTATTAAAAAAGCAAAACTGAAATATCACATGGTCATAAGTATTCAGCCCCTTTACTCAGACTCTCATATGTAACTCACGTGCTGTCCATTTCCTTGTGATCCTCCTTGAGATGGTTCTATTCCTTCATTGGAGTCCAGCTGTGTTTAATTAAACTGATAGGACTGGATTTGGAAAGGTGCACACCTGTCTATATAAGACCTCACAGCTCACAGTGCATGTCAGACCAAATGAGAATCATGAGATCAAAGGAACTGCCCAAGGAGCTCAGAGACAGAATTTTAGCAAAGCACAGATCTGGCCAAGGTTACAAAAGAATTTCTGCAGTACTCAAGTTTTCTAAGAGCACAGTGGCCTCCATAATCAAATGGCAGAGGTTTGGGACCACCAGAAGCCTTCCTAGACCTGGCCGTCCAGCCAAACTGAGACATCTGGGGAGAAGAGCCTTGGTGAGAGGTAAAGTAGATCTCCAAGATCAGTGTGGCCGAGCTCCAGAGATGCAGTAGAGACATGGGGGAAAATTCCACACAACTATCGCTGCAGCCTCCACCAGTCGGACCTTTATGGCAGAGTGGCCTGACAGAAGCCTCTCCTCAGTGCAAGACATAGGAAAGCCGCATAGAGATTACAAGAAAACACATGAAGGATCCCAGACTATGAGAGATAAGATTCTCTGGTCTGATGAGATGAAGATAGAACTTTGTGGTGATAATTGTAAGCGGTGGAGAAAACCAGGCCCTGCTCATCACCTGCCCAACACCATCCCAACAGTGAGACATGGTGGAGGCAGCATCAGGCTATGGGGGGGGACAGGACTACTGGTTACAATTGAAGGAAACATGAATGTGACCAAGTCCAGAGATCTCCTGGATGAAAACCTCTTCCAGATCTCTGGACCTCAGACTTGGCTGAAGCTTCACCTTCCAACAAGACAATGACCCTAAGCCACAGCTAAAACAACAAAGGAGCGGCTTCACCACAACTCTGTGACCATTCCTGACCGGAGCCACAGCCCGGACCTAAACCCAATGGAGCATCTCTGGAGAGACCCGAAAATGGCTCCACCAACGTTCACCATCCAACCTGACGGAACTGGAGAGGATCTGCAAGGAAGAACGAGAGGATCCCCAAATCCAGGGGGGAAACTGCATCATTCCCAAGAAGACTCATGGCTGTACGAGCTCCAAAGGTGCAAATACTCAATACTGAGCAAAGGGGCTGAATACTGATCATCAATACTGAGCAAAGGGGCTGAACACTTATCATCAATACTGAGCAAAGGGGCTGAATACTTATCATCAATACTGAGCAAAAGGGCTGAATACTTATCATCAATACTGAGCAAAGGGGCTGAATACTTATCATCAATACTGAGCAAAGGGGCTGAATACTTATCATCAATACCGAGCAAAGGGGCTGAATACTGATCATCAACACTGAGCAAAGGGGCTGAATACTTATCATCAATACTGAGCAAAGGGGCTGAATACTTATTATTTGTTTATTTATTTATATAGCGTCATTATGTTCCATGGCGCTTTACATGAAGAAGGGGCAGACGAGGACAAGTACAATAATGTAGACAATCAGGTCATACAAGTACAAGAGGGGAGAGAATACTGTCCGCGAGGGCTCACAGCCTACGAGGGGCGGGTGGGGATACAGTAGGAGGGGGAAATGCTGGTCTGGGTCTCATTGCAGGTTGTAGGCTTGACAGAAGAGGTGGGTCTTCAGGTTTCTTTTGAAGGTTCTCAGGGTAGGAGAGTGTCTAATATGTTATGGCAGATGCACTGGAGAAATCTTGTATGTGGTTATGAGAGGAGGAGATGAGGAGGGAGTAGAGGAGGAGCTCACTGGAGGATCGCAGGTTGTGTGAGGGTAGGTATCGTGAGACCAAGTCGGAGATGTATGGAAGGGACAGGTTGTGGATGGCCTTGTAGGTCATGGTTAGCGCTTTAAACTGGGATCTCTAGGAAGCGGGGAGCCAATGAAGGGCTTGGCAGAGGGGGGAGACAGGGGAGTAGAGGGAGGACAGATGGATTAGACGGGCAAGGGAGTGTAGGATAGATTGGAGAGGTGCAAGGGAGGTGTGACAAAATGGACTCCTTCAATGTTGAACATATGATGATTTCTTATGTAACCCAGACAATATGGTATTTTGTTGCAAACTTTCATGGGTTAAGTCCTTCAACTCTAACCAGACAGTATTTTGTATTTTCCTACAAGTCTTGTAGATGACTTTTGGTGTTTATTTTAGCATGGTAATGTAATTATCTAACTTGTTTGTCAGAGAAGGCCAGAGAACTTAATTATGCTAATCGTCCATTGTGGATGTTGACTTTATGTAAATTGCCCCAGCCACCATTGTTTTAATGTCATGGTTTGCAGACTGAATGTCTCCTACTAACATTCCATTGTAAGGGCTATATCAATCAGTATGTCGCTCTACCTTGCCAGGACTGCAATACTACTAAAAATATGTTAAATGAGGCTTGAGATCCAGCCAATGAAAAGACAGTGTTATTCCACCTATCGTGAAGTCCCCAGTATCCTGCAATGAGGGCTGAAGGTATATAAGGAGACCTGTTCATTAACCAGAGAGAGTTAGATTCTGTCTAGTGCCCTCAGTCTAGGGATTTCGGTCCCGGCTAGAGGTACACTGGATTGGATACAGGCAGCTAATCTAGGATCTTCGGATCCGTTTGGCCAGCCATAACCCCAGACCTAGGCATTTTCGGTGCCGACCAAGGGGATCAGAACCTGGATTATAAAACCACAAGGACTCCAGCATCGAATTATCGGATTCGGCTGTGATGACAAAGACTGCATAAGGAAGCCACGCAGGTTGGGACAATCCCGTCACCTGGCTACTGACTTTGCTGTGCTATTTTCTAATCCCTGGTGAGCCAGCGGAAGAGTGAAACTCTGTTGCCTGTTACATTGTTGTGTTTTGCTGGTTATGTGTTATATGCTGTAAACTGTTTGGGATCCAATAAAGCCTTAATATTGTGGTTCCCTCACCCTGTGTTGTCTGAGTAGTGTTCCACCCACGGTTAAGGAGTTCGGGCGTTCAGTTGGGGATGACCCCTGGTCCACGTTGTCTTTGTAAAGGCAGCCGGGCCTGTGGACAAGAGAACCCACTGACCCCCGGGACTGCACAGGAGGTAGCAGGGAGGCCGATGAGTAGGAGGTTGCAGTAGTCGAGGCGGGAGATAAGAGCATGAATAAGTGTTTTAGCGGTGTCGTGGTTGAGGGAAGTGCAAATCCGTGAAATGTTTTGGAGCTGGAGCTTGAAGGAGAGGGAAGAGTCGAGGATTACTCCGAGGCACTTGGCTTGAGGGACTGGGGAGAGTGAGCAGTCATCGACGAGGATGGATAGGTTGGGTAGAGGGGGAGAGCAGCTTGGGGGGGAGGACAATGAACTTAGTTTTGTCCATGTTCACTTTAAGGAAGCGAGCAGAGAAGAAGGATGAGATAGCGGACAGGCATTGTGGAATTTTGGATAGTAGGGAGGCGATGTCAGGTCCAGACAGGTGGATTTGGGTGTCGCCGGCGTAGAGGTTGTACTGGAGGCCATGGGACTCAATGGGTTGCCCTAGGCCGAGAGTGTAAATGGAGAAAAGTAACGGTCCCAGGACTGAGTCTTGGGGGACCTCGACAGATAGGGGGTAGGGCGAAGAGGAGGTGTGGGAGTGGGTGATGCTGAAAGTCTGGTCCGCTAGGTATGAGGAGATCCAGGAGAGGGCAAGGTCAGTGATGCCAAGAGATTCCAAGATCTGTAGTAGAAGGGAGTGGTCAACAGTGTCAAAAGCGGCAGATAGGTCGAGGAGGAGGAGGACGAAGTAGTGACGCTTGTTCTTGGCAGTCAGAAGGTCATTGGTGACTCTGGTTAGGGCTGTTTCAGTGGAGTGGTGAGGTCGGAAACCGGATTGTAGGCGGTCGAAGAGGGCGCAGGAGGAGAGGTGAGAGGACAGTTCAGAGTAGACATGCTGTTCAAGTAGTTTGGAGGCGAAGGGTAGAAGAGATATGGGGCGGTAGTTAGAGACAGATGTTGGGTCGAGGGAGGATTTTTTGAGGATGGGTGTGATCAGGGTGTGTTTGAAGGCTGAGGGGAAGACGCTGGTAGTAAGTCATAAGTTGAAAAGATGAGTTAGGGTTAGGATAAAAACTGAGGTGAGGTTGGCAATGGGGTGGGATGGGAGCGGGTCGTGGGCGCTGGTGGTGAGGTGCGATTTTGACAGTAGGGAGGAGAGCTGGTCTTCAGTTATGGGGGGGAAGCAGTTGATGGAAGTAGAGGGCAGTATAGATGAAAGGGGAGGCTGTGGGGACAGTGGATCAAAGCTGCCTCTGATTCTGTCAATCTTTTCTTTGAAGAAGAAGGCAAAGTCGACAGCAGAGATAAGGGGAGAGGGAGGGGGAGCAGGCGGGCGGAGTAAGGAATTGAAGGTTTTGAAAAGTTGTTTGGGATTGTGGGACAGGGAGGTTATTAGGGATAAGAAGAAGGTTTGTTTGGTGGCAACGAATGCAGCCTTGAAGCCGGTGAGGGACTGTTTGAACAAAGCAAAGTGCACAGTGGAGTGGGACTTTTTCCATCTCCTCTCGGCGATCCTGGAGGCCCATCTCAGGTCTATAGTGAGGGTGGTGTGCCAGGGTTGCCTGTTTGTGCATGGAACGTGGTATGGGAGGGGAGCAGCTAGGTCGAGGGCCTTAGTTATTGTGGTGTTGTATACGGTGGTGGCAGTGTCTGTGAATTCTGAGAATTAGTTAAGATCAATGTCTTTTAGGTTTCTGCGAGGGTGATTAAGTTAGCGGAGAGGGGGTAGTATAGCAGGGGAGAAGAGAGAGGAGAAAGTTCAGAGATCGTGATCCGACAGAGGGAGGGGTGTGAGTTTGCGAGGTTAGAGAGGGACCAAAGGCGGGTGAAGATGAGGTCTAGTGTGTGGCCATCTTTGTGGTGGCAGAGGAGGACCATTGGGAAAGCCCAACAGAGCTGGTCAGGGAAAGAAGTTTAGAGACGGATGGGTGGGGAGAGTCGATGGGGATATTGAAGTCACCCATAATGATAGTGCGGATATCAACAGAAAGGAAGTGAAGTAGCCAGAAGGTGAAGTGGTCAAGGAAGGAGGCGATGGGTCCAGGGGGGCGGTAGATGACGGCCAGCTGAAGGTTACAGGGGGAAAAGATTCAGACTGAGTAGGCTTCAAAAGGAGTGGAGAGTGACGGAGGGAGGTAGTGGAATAGGGGTGAAGGAGCAGGTGTTGGACAAGAGTATGCCGACACCACCGCTGTGTTTGCCAGAGGGGCGGGGTGTGTGGGAAAGACTGAGTCCACCATAAGATAGTGCAGCGGGGGAGGCCGTGTCGGAGGGGGTGAGCCAGGTCTCGGTAAAGACAAGGAATGACAGTTTGTTGGAGATAAAGAGGTTGTGGATGAACGGGAGATATTGCAGACTGAGCGGGTGTTCCAGAGTGTGCCAGGTAGAGGGACTTGGGGGCAGGGGCTGGGGGAATGGGCCTGAGGTTGGTGAGGTTACAATGGTTAGTGGTGATGAGGGAGTTAGTGGTGGGTTGTGGGAGTGGGGTGGAGGGGATTGTAAGGATGTCGTGGGGGGCGCCAGGATTAGGGGAGATGTCGCCAACAAGTAGGAGGAGTAGAGACAGGGTTATCAGGTGGGAGCAGGAGAGTTTGTGGTGGGCATGTCTGTTTGGTGATGGAGGATTGAAAGTGAAGGAATTGTTCAGAGAAGTGGGTGAGGTGGCTAGGTAGGATGGAGGGTGAGAGAAGTACTTTGTTGCTGGGTGGAGGGATGAGTGGGGATAGTAGGAAGTGGAGGAGGATGGGAGCGAGAGTGAAGAGAAGCCAGAACATTGTGTCAGTGAGCGGGGGTCAGAGGCAGCTAGGGATCAGATGCATTAGGAGGGAGAGTAGTAATTGTGGACAGGTGGGCACAAGTGAGGAGCAGACCGGGGGGGTGAGTTGTAATGAAGGGACAGGAGGTTGGAAGTGAGGAGCAGTATGGGGATGAGATACCATCCAGGGATGGGGATGAAGTCCAGGGAGAAATGCAGCCGAGACAAGATGGTGCAGCCAGGGACGAGTTGATGCAGCCGGGGATGATTTGATGCAGTCAGTGACGAGATGAGGGGCCGAGGACGAGTTGATGCGGCCGGGGATAAGATGATGCGGCCGGGACGAGATGATGCGGCCGGGGACGGGATGATGCTGCCGGGGACGAGATGATGCAGCCGGGGATAAGATGATGCGGCCGGGACGAGATGATGCTGCCGGGGACGAGATGATGCAGCCGGGGATAAGATGATGCGGCCGGGACGAGATGATGCTGCCGGGGACGAGATGATGCAGCCGGGGACGAGATGATGCGGCCGGGGACGAGATGATGCGGCCGGGGACAAGATAAGGGGCCGGGGATGAGTTGATGTGGCCCGGGGACAAGATGATGCGGCCTGGGACAAGATGATGCCAACCAGGGACAAGATGATGCCAACCGGGGACAAGATGATGCGGCCTGGGACAAGATGATGCAGCCGAGGATGAGATGATGCGGCCGAGGATGAGATGATGCGGCCGAGGATGAGATGATGCAGCCGAGGATGGGAAGATGCAGCCAGGGGTGAAGTGGTGCAGCCAGGGATGAGATGTAGCCCGGGGTTAGAAGCAGTTAGGGGATCAGATGCAGTCAGGGTCAGATGCAGCCAGGGGGTCAGATGCAGCCAGAGAGGTCAATGCAGCAGAGGGGTCAATGCAGCAAATGGGTCAATGCAGCAGAGGGGTTAGATGCAGCCAGGTAGTCAGAAGCCCAGGGATGCGGTGCAGGAGATGGGCACTTCTACATGGCCCTCAGGCTCAGAGGCGGGGCACCGCAGGCAGCGTTGCCAGCCCCCACTCAACCCGCAACCCCGCACCGCTGTGGAGGGGTCCGTATGCAGCGCTGTCCGCTCCACTTGGTCCGCAGCTGTGTGACACTGTGGTGGGCCCCGCAGGCAGTGCCGTCCATCTCCTCACAGCTCGCCGCTCAGAAACGCTGTGGAGGGCTGGGCACATTCACGGGACCCCAGGAGAGGGGTAGGGACAGGCCGTGGTCGGAGTTGCAGCGATGGTGGAGTGAGGGGAAGGCGGGCGGGCCAATACTGAGCAAAGGGACTGAATATTTATTATCAATACTGAGCAAAGGAGCTGAACACTTTCCGTACCCACGGTGTGTGAATATATATATATATATTTATGGCCAACAGTATTGACACCCCTGCAATCCTGTCAGATAATCCTCCGTTTCTTCCTGTTATGATTGCAATCACAAATTCTTTGCTATTATTATCTTCATTTAATTTGTCTTCAATGAAAAAACACAAAAGAGAATGAAGCAAAAAGCAAAACATTGATCATTTCACACAAAACTCCAAAAATGAGCCGGACAAAAGTATTGGCACCCTCAGCCTAATACTTGGTTGCACAACCTTTAGCCAAAATAACTGCGATCAGCCGCCTCCGGTAACCATCAATGAGTTTCTTACAATGCTCTGCTGGAATTTTACACCATTCTTCTTTGGCAAACTGCTCCAGGTCCCTGATATTTGCAGGGCGCCTTCTCCAAACTGCCATTGTTAGATCTCTCCACAGGTGATCTATGGGATTCAGGTCTGGACTCATTGCTGCCACCTTAGAAGTCTCCAGTGCTTTCTCTCAGACCATTTTCTAGAGCTTTTTGAAGTGTTTTGGGTCATTGTCCTGCTGGAAGACCCATGACCTCTGAGGGAGACCCAGCTTTCTCACACTGGGCCCTACATTATGCTGCACAATGTGTTGGTAGTCTTCAGACTTCATAATGCCATGCACACGGTCAAGCAGTCCAGTGCCAGAGGCAGCAAAGCAACCCCAAAACATCAGGGAGCCTCCGCCATGTCTGACTGTAGGGAGCGTGTTCTTTTCTTTGAATGTCTCTTTTGTTCTCCTGTAAACTCTATGTTGATGTCTTTGCCCATAAAGCTCTACTTCTGTCTCATCTGACCAGAGAACATTCTTCCAAAACGTTGTAGGCTTTCTCAGGTAAGTTTTGGCAAACTCCAGCCTGGCTTTTTTATGTCTCGGGTAAGAAGTGGGGTCTTCCTGGGTCTTCTACCATACAGTCCCTGTTCATTCAGACGCCGACGGATAGTACGGGGTGACACTGTTGTACCCTCGGACTGCAGGGCAGCTTGAACTTGTTTGGATGTTAGTCAAGGTTCTTTATCCACCATCCGCACAATCTTGCGTTGAAATCTCTCGTCAATTTTTCTTTTCCGTCCACATCTAGGGAGGTTAGCCACAGTGCCATGGGCTTTACACTTCTTGATGACACTGCGCACGGTAGACACAGGAACATTCAGGTCTTTGGAGATGGACTTGTAGCCTTGAGATTGCTCATGCTTCCTCACAATTTGGTTTCTCAAGTCCTCAGACAGTTCTTTGGTCTTCTTTCTTTTCTCCATGCTCAATGTGGTACACACAAGGACACAGGACAGAGGTTGAGTCAACTTTAATCCATGTCAACTGGCTGCAAGTGTGATTTAGTTATTGCCAACACCTGTTAGGTGCCGCAGGTAAGTTACAGGTGCTGTTAATTACACAAATTACAGAAGCATCACATGATTTTTCTAACAGTGACATACTTTTGTTCACTCCCTTTTTTATGTTTGGTGGAATTATATCCAATTTGGCTTTAGGACAATTCTTTTTGTGTTTTTTCATTGAAGACAAATTAAATGAAGATAATAATAGCAAAGAATTTGTGATTGCAATCATTTTCAGGAAGAAACTGAGGATTATCTGACAGAATTGCAGGGGTGTCAATACTTTTGGCCACAACTGTGTGTATGTATATATACATACATATATATATACACACACACATCCCGCTGCCTGTATATTATTTATATACAGACTGCGGCTTCTATAAAGGATGTCACCACTGCATGAGCCCGCCCCCGGCACCACAGAGCCCGCCCCAGGCACACAAGAGCCCGCCCTCATCATGACATCACCACCCTAACTCACATCTAGTCAGTTATAATAAGACATCATTAGTCACAATTATAGAAATAATCATCAGTCTATACTTTATTGTACATTTTGGGGGGGGGGGTCACAGATTGACGGTCAGACGGATAGACGTGTTGCTGTCTGTTAAGGAGTTGCGTCCTGAACTTTTCCAGGGTCACTTCTCTGCTCCACCACTAGGGGGCTCCTTCCTGAGCTTATAATGTTCTTCTGGGAGATTCCTCAGCCGCTCGGCGGCCTGGGGAGACAGACAACATGAAGGAGGAGGCAGTGGGACGCCCGGCCCCACACACAGGGTAGATTGTCAGCTCACCTGCTCCGCTGTCAGGTCCCGCTGAGCCTGGGCCAACATCTCATACCCCACCATGAACTTCCGCACCGAGGCGGAGCGCAGCAGCGGGGGGTAGTAATGAGCGTGGAGCTGCCAGTGACTGCAGTCCTCACTAAGGTGACGTCCGGTCGGGGCCCCTGGAAAGGAGAGGAGCAGTGATGTCAGTGCGGGGCCCTACACACCTGGACCGGCAAATGTCGCCCTGGAGTGGGGTCAACTCCAAGATATACCCCAGGTCCTACTAACATCAAGATACTAAAAGGCGCTATAGCCCAGCCACCAGGTCACCGTAAAGGGCCACCGAAAAGAGGGGGCAGGGTGGTCCAGCATCAGAGAAGTGAGAAGCCCCGCACCTCTTGCTTTCTAAATGTAGGAGGTGAGTGGTCATCTCTAACCTCTGGGACCATGAAGCCACTGGCACAGATCTAACACTCTGATTCTGTGGACATCACCGCACCAGAGTCGGGTTCACCATCGTACGGTCTCACTCACCGCACCAGAGTCAGGTTCACCATCGTACGGTCTCACTCACCGCACCAGAGTCAGGTTCACCCTCGTACGGTCTCACTCACCGCACCAGAGTCAGGTTCACACTCGTATGGTCTCACTCACCGCACCAGAGTCAGGTTCACCCTCGTACGGTCTCACTCACCGCACCAGAGTCAGGTTCACCATCGTACGGTCTCACTCACCGCACCAGAGTCAGGTTCACCATCGTACGTTCTCACTCACCGCACCAGAGTCAGGTTCACCCTCGTACGTTCTCACTCACCGCACCAGAGTCAGGTTCACCATCGTACGTTCTCACTCACCGCACCAGAGTCGGGTTCACCCCCGTATGGTCTCACTCACCGCACCAGAGTCAGGTTCACCATCGTACGTTCTCACTCACCGCACCAGAGTCAGGTTCACCCTCGTACGGTCTCACTCACCGCACCAGAGTCCGGTTCACCCTCATACGGTCTCACTCACCGCACCAGAGTCGGGTTCACCCTCGTACGGTCTCACTCACCGCACCAGAGTCAGGTTCACCATCGTACGGTCTCACTCCACGCACCAGAGTCAGGTTCACCTTCGTATGGTCTCACTCCACGCACCAGAGTCAGGTTCACCTTCGTATGGTCTCACTCCACGCACCAGAGTCAGGTTCACCTTCGTATGGTCTCACTCCACGCACCAGAGTCGGGTTCACCCCCGTATGGTCTCACTCCATGCACCGGAGTCAGGTTCACCCTTGTACGGTCTCACTCACCGCACCAGAGTCAGTTTCGCTCTTGTACGATATCTCACTCACCAAACCAGAGTCAGGTTCACCCTTGTACGGTCTCACTCCATGCACCAGAGTCCGGTTCACCATCGTACGGTCACACTCCACACACCAGAGTCCAGTTCGCCCTTGTACAGTCTCACTCCACGCACCAGAGTCAGGTTCACCCTCGTACGGTCTCACTCACCGCACCAGAGCCAGGTTCACCCTCGTACGGTCTCACTCCACGCACCAGAGTCGGGTTCACCATCGTACGGTCTCACTCCACGCACCAGAGTCAGGTTCACCCCCGTACGGTCTCACTCACCGCACCAGAGTCAGGTTCACCATCGTACGGTCACACTCACCGCACCAGAGCCAGGTTCACCCTCGTACGGTCTCACTCCACGCACCAGAGCCAGGTTCACCCTCGTACGGTCTCACTCACCGCACCAGAGTCAGGTTCACTCTCGTACGTTCTCACTCACCGCACCAGAGTCAGGTTCACCATCGTACGTTCTCACTCACCGCACCAGAGTCAGGTTCACAATCGTACGGTCTCACTCCACGCACCAGAGTCAGGTTCACCCTCGTACGGTCTCACTCCACGCACCAGAGTCGGGTTCACCCCCGTACGGTCTCACTCCTCACATCAGAGTCAGTTCACCATCGTACGGTCTCACTCCTCACACCAGAGTCGGTTCACCCTCGTACGGTCTCACTCACCGGACCAGAGTCGGGTTCACCATCGTACGGTCTCACTCCATGCACCAGAGCCAGGTTCACCCTCGTACGGTCACACTCACACGCACCAGAGTCAGGTTCACCCTCGTACGGTCTCACTCCTCACACCAGAGTCAGGTTCACCATCGTACAGTCACACTCACCGCACCAGAGTCAGGTTCACCCTCGTACGGTCACACCCCACCGCACCAGAGTCAGGTTCACCCTCGTACGGTCACACTCACCGCACCAGAGTCAGGTTCACCCTCGTACGGTCTCACTCACCGCACCAGAGTCAGGTTCACCCTCGTACGGTCTCACTCCTCACACCAGAGTCAGGTTCACCATCGTACGGTCTCACTCACCGCACCAGAGTCAGGTTCACCCTCGTACGGTCTCACTCCTCACACCAGAGTCAGGTTCACCATCGTACGGTCACACTCACCGCACAGAGTCAGGTTCACCCTCGTACGGTCTCACTCACCGCACCAGAGTCAGGTTCACCCTCGTACGGTCTCACTACCGCACCAGAGTCAGGTTCACCCTCGTACGGTCTCACTCACCGCACCAGAGCCAGGTTCACCCTCGTACGGTCTCACTCACCGTGCCAACCCATGGAGTACGGGAAGGAGATCTCAAACAGGTTGTCGTACTTGCAGAGGAGACGCTGCATGATGGAAGCCAAACCTGGGGAGAGAAGATGACATCATGGGAAGGAGAGATCAGCAACTCGACCCGCTGAGGTAGGAGGGAGATGAGCAGGGGCCTGAGCACAGCCATGATATAGGGGCCACACAAAAAGTGGGGAGAACAGGGGGTGAATATAACAGATAAGGACCAAGAAGAGGTGGGAACCCAGAGAGAAGGGCAAAGAGGGGGAGAGATGAGCTCCATATAGAGGGAGAGAGGGGCCCTGATATGACCAGGGTGCCCACCAGTTACAATGACATACCGTCCCTCTCCGCATCGCTCAGCTCCTGAAGTCGGGTCACGTGACGTCGTGGTAGAAGAAGGGTCTGGAAGGGCCACACTGCCCAGTATGGGACCAGCACCAGCCAGTGCTCATTCTTCATCACCAGACGCTCCTGGGGACATGGCTATATATTAACCCTTCCTCTGCCCCCTCGCCACGCACACCGGACGCCGTACACCCACCTGCCGCTCCTCCTCCAGTCTCCCGTACTCTAATAACATGGGGACGCCGTGCTCCCGCAGATATCCCCGCTGTGTCCGGTCCTCAGTCTGAGCCTCGTTAGGAAGGAAATCACTCGCCCAGATCTTAGTGGGAAGAGAATAATTATCAGTACATTATATATACACACAAGTGTCCTATACATCAGCTGTCCGTCTATAATACATTATGGAGGGAGCGGAGGATGAGGGCGTCTCTCTCACCACCTCCCCTGTCATAACCCCAAACTCTAAACGCCTCAGATCCTGCTGGATTTAGGGACACTGAAGGGTTAAAAGCAACAAAAAAATCCTCCACCAAGGTCAGAAAAGTATAGGAAAAAAGGGATCAAAGTCCTGGAAAGGAGAGAAGAACAGCAGGACTGTGACCAGAGGATGACCGGGTGGGAGGACTGCACTCCTGCACTGAGGATGAGTCTCAGGTCTCCACTAGGTGGCAGTACACACTACATTACCTGGCAGTGCGGGTGCGGGTTCGAGCATCCCATCATGGCGCCTTTATTCTCGAAAATCTAAAAATAAAAAGAAAGTTGTCAGGAGGCGGCACAGGAGCAATGGCAGGGAGTGGTAACAACCCTCCTACAGCTGCAGCCTCACATGTATCGTAATGTGGTTGTTGGCTCACCAGCCTCGTTACATACCGAGATCACAGCTCCGTCCCCTGCATCACTTGTGATGTTATATGTTTCAATCTGCATAGCCCCAAAGCCACGCTCACCTGAACCCAGGGATAAGTGGCGCCTAAGTCAGTGTTTATCTCCGCCCACTTGTCAATCACCGCTCGGACCTCCTTTGTGGACATCAGTGGAAGGGTGATATCTGACCAGGGATGGAAGCACATGACCTGACTGGGGGACGGAAGAGATAAAGTCAGTACATGAACAGTGGTCAGAGGGTGGGAAGACAGGCAACGGCGGTCGGGAGAGGCGGGTGACGGGCGGTCGGGGAGAGGCGGGCGACGGCGTCGGGGGAGGCGGGCCACGGGCGGTCGGGGGGAGGCGGGCCACGGGCGTCGGGGGGAGACGGCACGGGCGGTCGGGGGGAGACGGGCCACGGCGGTCGGGGGAGACGGGCCACGGCGGTCGGGGGAGACGGGCCACGGGCGTCGGGGGAGACGGCCACGGGCGGTCGGGGGAGACGGGCCACGGGCGGTCGGGGAGAGACGGCGGTCGGGAGAGACGGGTTGTCGGGAGAGAGGTTGTCGGGAGAGACGGTGGTCGGGGAGAGACGGTGGTCGGGAGAGACGGGCGATGGGGAGAAACAGAGAGAGGGGAATGGGAAGACAGACGAGAGGGGAATAGCTGTCTTGTGGGTCACACATAAACCACAGATATAAAATTCCCCACAGCATCTATACAGTCGCCCCCCACTCCCCAATCTATAATAAGGAAACAGAATATAAATACCAAACTCCACGTGCAGATCTGGCCTGGAGCAGCGGGTGATCACTGGGACCTATGAGCAGAACAGACAAAGACTGGGATATTGCCTAAAATGTATTGACATGTCTACGCCCCGCCAGGGCCCGGCCACCTCCTCCTCTACGCTCCGTCAGGACCCGGCCGCCTCCTCCTCTACGCCCCGCCAGGGCCGGCGCCTCCTCCTCCTCTACCTCCGTCAGACCCGGCCCTCCTTCTCTACGCTCCGCCATGACCCAGCCGCCTCCTTCTCTACGCCCCGCCAGGGCCCAGCCGCCTCCTCCTCCTCTACGCTCCGTCAGGACCCGGCGCCTCCTTCTCTACGCTCCACCAGGACCTGGCCGCCCCCCTCTACGCCCCGCCAGGACTGGCCCGCCTTCTCCTCTACGCTCCACCAGGACCCGGCCGCCTCCTCCTCTACGCCCTGCCAGGACCCGGCCGCCTCCTCCTCTACGCCCTGCCAGGACCCGGCCGCCTCCTCCTCTTCGCCCTGCCAGGACCCGGCCGCCTCCTCCTCTACGCCCTGCCAGGACCGGCCGCCTCCTCCTCTACGCCCTGCCAGGACCCGGCCGCCTCCCCTCTACGCCCGCCAGACGGGCCCGCCTTCTCCTCTACGCTCCGCCAGGACCCGGCCACCTCCTCCTCTACGCCCTGCCAGGACCCGGCCGCCTCCTTCTCTAAGCTCCGCCAAGACCCGGCGCATCCTTCTCTACGCTCCGCCAGGACCCAGCCTCCTCCATCTCCACGCCCTGCCAGGACCCTGGCCGCCCCCCTCTACGCTCCCCAGGACCCAGCCGCTCCCTCCACTATGCTCCGCTAGGACCTGGCTGCCCCCCACTACGCTCCACCAGGACCCAGCTGCTTCCTCCTCTACGCCCCTCCAGGATCTGGCCACCCCCTCTACGCTCCACCCAGGACCCGGCTGCCCCTTCCTCTACACTCCTCCATGACTCGGCTGTGCCCTCCTGAGGACAGGTCATCACATTCAGATTGCTGGAGGGTGAAACCTCACATGCCTTTCAATCAGCTGTTATTAGCTCCAGAACAGCACAGCGCCGTTGCACCACCACCTCACAGCTCAATGCATTACACACTTATGGAGCAGGTTACAGCTGATCAGCGAGGGCCCCAGGACTTGGGCTCCCGCCAATTTCATACTAATGACCAGTCCGGTATTGTTAATTGTAGACCATGGCTTTAGCACTTATTGCACAGAAGCCTCCATTCATCTCCGGGTCCTCACCTGGATCGGGGGCGTCAGGATGCAGAGCCGGAAAGTCATTCTCAAAGGTAAACGTCCCCGTATAGTCAGGATTCACCTAGACACAAAGAACAATGGGAGAGGTAATAGAGGGGATGATGAGAGTCGTAGTCACAGCTACAAATCAGCGCAAGAGGCCAACAATGTGACGCAAACACTGACAAAAGTGATGTCATAAAGCGGGGGTCCCGGGAGATGGCTCTGATGTGATTTGTGACGCCCCCCTGGCAGGACGCCACGAGGTACTGCACCCCAAAAAGAAGGTGTCGTATCTCCGTAGTTGCAGGTGGAGGGGGCAGACTACAGAGTCTGCACACAAACCCCAACCACAGACACCCTAGCACAGGGGACTGGTATTCAGGGACTGGTCCCAGGGAGGTAGAGCTTAGGTAAGCGGGAGACGTGAGTGACAGCACTTAGCTAGACAGTGACAGAGAGTCTCCTCTCATCCACCCCGCCGCGCTGAGGAAAAGCTCCGGCTGTGGGGAGCTTTACTACCTCTGTTGCACCACACCATCACCTCAGCGGCCGGCAGCAGCGCTGGTAACCGCTTACCAGATACCACAGGTGGCGTCACGTGTAATCCCCCAATCATCACCATCCCCATCAGCCATTGAGTGCCCAGGGCACGGAAGCGGGACCCAACCAGTTGTAATTCCCCCCCACCGAAGCCACCGTCCCGGTATCCCAGTAGCCCCTTCCCTGCCAGCCCTACTCAATCTTGGCGTCACGAACAGGATCCCGTGCCCGTAAAACCGGGTACTGTTGGCTTTAAATTTGGACTTTATTGAACTGAATTTTTATTTCTACTGCATAGGCCCAAAATGGCGGCCTGGAGAGGTCACTGAAATGTGCTGGCCCAGGGGCGTGCCTCAGCCCCTCATTGCAGGAGGTCCATGCAAGAGGCGCCAAACTGTCTCCCCGCCCCCCTTGCCATCAAACAACCAAGGTGGCGGGTTAGGAGCCGGACCGCACCAGCTCGGGACTATAAAAAGCGAACAGGGTGTGGCCAGAAGGCAGAACGAGGGACAGTGGCTACTACCAGACCTGCTATCCGAGAACGGTCCGTTTAAGAGGAACCCCCAAGACTGAGAGACCTGGTCCGTGAAGTCGAGGAGGACCTGAGGGCAGACACCGGAACCCCAAGGATACCGACACTTGGAGATGAAGGTGACTATGCGGCCCTCTGGAGTGCAGCCCTTGACGATTTGTGGGCCCAGGTGATGGAGGTCGTAGAGTGGACGATCCAGAGGTGGAGCGCCAACATGCGGCTGGAGCTGAGTTGACGTGCGAGACAACAACAGGGGCATGAGCTACACCCGGAACCGGCGGTGTCGGTAGCACCAGAGACCGAACACCTGGTGGCCGGTGAGGACTACACCCCCACAGAGCCAGACTCAAGCACCGCTGAGGTGACAGAACCAACCGAGACCAGCAACCCACTACCCAGTCAGGAGAACCACAAGTCCGATCCCAACGATGACAGGGCTGACGCGGAGTCTGGAGAGGAGGAGACCGCCGAACTGGAAGATCTGAATTGGTCCTCCAAGAGCCCAACCTGATCGTAAAGGAATTTGATGGAGAAAGCTCTACCAGGCAGGCGAGTTCCGGGGAGGAGGACCAAGAGGAAGAACTAGTCGGCGGCGCCACCCGGACCTGGATTTGTACCGGGGTGACGTGATCTCATTCGAACTCTATGCAGGACCCCGAGGCTGGTACGGGAGCCGGATCAGTAAGTGTTGAACAGTTAAGATGACTCCGGTTTCGTGCTAAATGTAAATAGTTAAATGTGTAATGTCCTGATAAACCCGTAAAAGAACTCACATGGACCTGAATGTGAACTTTTAGTGTTAGAGTCTGATTGAACATTAAATCAGAGACTCAATACCTGGCCCCCGTTATGGCCGATATAGATTTGAATTAGTGTGATGTTTGCAACGTTCTAAGCATGGTGCCTCCCGCAAGGGAAGAAGATAAGATAATCGTATTGTTGTTTTTGTTATGTTCATGTTTAGTCATAATCCGGTTAATATAAGATGATAAAATAAAATTTTAAGCTCATACCCGGTCTGCTTGTAACACTTAGACACTCGAGGACAATTGTATTCAACCAAGGGGGAATGTGGCGCCCCCCTGGTGGGACGCCACAAAGTGGTATTGCACCCCAAAAAGAAGGCGTCGTATCTCCGTTGTCGCAGGTGGAGGGGGTAACTACAGAGTCTGCACACAAAACCCACACACACAGGACACCCTAGCACAGGGGACTGTAATTCATTAGATCCCGGGGGGGGGGGGGGTGTAGCTTAGTTAAGTGTGAGACATGAGTGACAGTAGTTAGTTAGACGGTGACAGAGAGAGAGAACGGACGAACGCAGGGACCCTGCTGTCCTGAGAAGAGGGCACCTCTAAGGACGGGAGGTGACACTCCAGGTCTGGTCGGAGCCGTCTGGAGTGCCCAGGTCACACCGGTAAACTAGAACCAAGGCGGTTTGACTAGCTTTATCCCAAACCGCAGACCAGCGCATTGTGGGCCTTCATAAGGGAGCACAAATCCACCAAGAAGCCTAACCTCAGCCAGAGCTAAGTCCAAGACGCAAGAGTAATTTCATCTGTCGGCGAAAGGCCTCTGCAGCACCACAGAGACTTGACTACAACTTCCCTCATCCACCCGCCAATTGAGGAAAAGCTCCGCTTGTGGGAGCTGTACTACTCTCCTGCGCCACACACATCACCTTAGCGCCGGCAGCAGCGTGGTAACGGTTACAGATACTCAGGTGGCGTCACTGTTATCCCCATCATAATCATCCCCATCAGCCATTGAGTGCCAGGCACGGAACGGAACTGACCAGCACTTATCCTCCCCCCCCCCACTGAAGCCACATCCCAGTATCCGAGTAACCCCTCCCTGCCAGCCAGACTCATCATTCACCCATTACATGCCCCCCACCTCTCCCCCCGGCTGTCCAGGCTCCAGGACACCCATCACATTACCTGCCCCCCCCCGGCTCTCCAGACACCCATCACATTACCTGTTCCCCCGGCTCTCCAGGACACCCATCACATTACCTGCCCCCCCCCCCCCCCCGGCTCTCCTGGACACCCATCACATTACCTGCCCTTCCGGCTCTCCTGGACACCCATCACATTACCTGCCCCACCCCCCCCCCCCGGCTCTCCTGGACACCCATCACATTACCTGCCCTCCGGCTCTCCAGGACACCCATCACATTACCTGCCCCTCCGGCTCTCTTGGACACCCATCACATTACCTGCCCCTCCGGCTCTCCTGGACACCCATCACATTACCTGCCCCTCCGGCTCTCCTGGACACCCATCACATTACCTGCCCCTCCGGCTCTCCTGGACACCCATCACATTACCTGCCCTCCGGCTCTCCTGGACACCCATCACATTACCTGCCCCTCCGGCTCTCCTGGACACCCATCACATTACCTGCCCCCCAGCTCTCCTGGACACCCATCACATTACCTGCCCCTCCGGCTTCTCGGACACCCATCACATTACCTGCCTCCCCCCGGCTCTCCAGGACACCCATCACATTACCTGCCCCCGGCTCTCCTGGACACCCATCACATTACCTGCCCCCGGCTCTCCTGGACACCCATCACATTACCTGCCCTCCGGCTCTCCTGGACACCCATCACATTACCTGCCCTCCGGCTCTCCAGGACACCCATCACATTACCTGCCCCCCGGCTCTCCAGGACACCCATCACATTACCTGCCCCACCACCCCCCCGGCTCTCCTGGACACCCATCACATTACCTGCCTCCGGCTCTCCTGGACACCCATCACATTACCTGCCCCTCCGGCTCTCTTGGACACCCATCACATTACCTGCCCCTCCGGCTCTCCTGGACACGCATCACATTACCTGCCCTCCGGCTCTCCTGGACACCCACCCACATTACCTGCCCTCCGGCTCTCCTGGACACCCATCACATTACCTGCCCCTCCGGCTCTCCTGGACACCCATCACATTACCTGCCCCTCCGGCTCTCCTGGACACCCATCACATTACCTGCCCCTCCGGCTCTCCTGGACACCCATCACATTACCTGCCCTCCGGCTCTCCAGGACACCCATCACATTACCTGCCCCCCGGCTCTCCAGGACACCCATCACATTACCTGCCCCCCGGCTCTCCAGGACACCCATCACATTACCTGCCTCCCCCCGGCTCTCCAGGACACCCATCACATTACCTGCCTCCCCCCGGCTCTCCAGGACACCCATCACATTACCTGCCTCCCCCCGGCTCTCCAGGACACCCATCACATTACCTGCCCTCAGGCTCTCCAGGACACCCATCACATTACCTGCCTCCGGCTCTCCAGGACACCCATCACATTACCTGCCCCCCCGGTTTCTCCTGGACACCCACCACATTACCTGCCCTCCGGCTCTCCAGGACACCCATCACATTACCTGCCCCCCGGCTCTCCAGGACACCCATCACATTACCTGCCCTCCGGCTCTCCTGGACACCCATCACATTACCTGCCCTCCGGCTCTCCAGGACACCCATCACATTACCTGCCCCCGGCTCTCCAGGACACCCATCACATTACCTGCCCCCGGCTCTCCAGGACACCCATCACATTACCTGCCCCCCGGCTCTCCTGGACACCCATCACATTACCTGCCCCCCGGCTCTCCTGGACACCCATCACATTACCTGCCCCCCGGCTCTCCAGGACACCCATCACATTACCTGCCCCCCGGCTCTCCTGGACACCCATCACATTACCTGCCCCCCGGCTCTCCTGGACACCCATCACATTACCTGCCCTCGGCTCTCCTGGACACCCATCACATTACCTGCCCTCCGGCTCTCCTGGACACCTATCACCTTACCTGCCCCCCGTCTCTCCAGGACACCCATCACATTACCTGCCCCCCGGCTCTCCAGGACACCCATCACATTACCTGCCCCCCGGCTCTCCGGGCTCCAGGACACAGCGGGTTCTTAGGGTCGTGTCTGGGAACGTCGTCCTGCGGAGGTTTCTCCACCTGACCCTGCCAGGGGCGGCCCATACGGTGTGCGGAGACCAGAACCCAATCATCATGAAGGGGGTTATACCGGGTGTGCTGGTGCTCTACAAGACACAAACACAGCGTATGCATATGTATCCAACAGTCCTATGTAACACTTCAGCATATGTATCCAGCAATCCTATGTAACACTACAGCATATGTATCCAACAGTCCTATGTAACATTACAGCATATGTATCCAGCAGTCCCATGTAACAGTACAGCATGCACTATGTATCCAGCAGTCCCATGTAACAGTACAGCATGCACTATGTATCCAGAAGTCCCATGTAACAGTACAGCATGTACTATGTATCCAGCAGTCCCATGTAACAGTACAGCATGTACTATGTATCATGCAGTCCTATATAACAGTACAGCATATACTATGTATCCAGCAGTCCTATATAACAGTACAGCATGTACTATGCATCCAGCAGTCCTATATAATAGTACAGCATGTACTATGTATCCAGCAGTCCTATATAACAGTACAGCATGTATTATGCATCCAGCAGTCCTATGTAACAGTACAGCATGTACTATGTATCCAGCAGTCCTATGTACCACTACAGCATGTACTACGTATCCAGCAGTCCTATATAACAGTACAGCATGTACTATGCATCCAGCTGTCCTATATAACACTACAGCATGTACTATGTATCCAGCAGTCCTATGTACCACTACAGCATGTACTATGTATCCAGCAGTCCTATATAACAGTACAGCATTGTACTATGTATCCAGCAGTCCTATATAACAGTACAGCATGAGCTATGTATCCAGCAGTCCCATGTAACAGTACAGCATGTACTATGTATCCAGCAGTCCTATATAACAGCACAGCATGTACTATGTATCCAGCAGTCCCATATAACAGCACAGCATGTACTATGTATCCAGCAGTCCTATGTAACACTACAGCATGTACTATGCATCCAGCAGTCCTATATAACAGTACAGCATGTACTATGTATCCAGCAGTCCTATATAACAGTACAGCATGTACTATGCATCCAGCTGTCCTATATAACACTACAGCATGTACTATGTATCCAGCAGTCCTATGTACCACTACAGCATGTACTATGTATCCAGCAGTCCTATATAACAGTACAGCATGAGCTATGTATCCAGCAGTCCCATGTAACAGTACAGCATGCACTATGTATCCAGCAGTCCCATGTAACAGTACAGCATGTACTATGTATCCAGCAGTCCCATATAACATACAGAATGTACTATGTATCCAGTAGTCCTATATAACAGTACAGCATGTACTATGTATCCAGCAGTCCCATGTAACACTACAGCATGTACTATGTATCCAGCAGTCCTATATAACAGTACAGCACTACTACGTATCCAGCAGTCCTATATAACACTACAGCATGTACTACGTATCCAGCAGTCCCATGTAACACTACAGCATGTACTATGTATCCAGCAGTCCTATATAACACTACAGCATGTACTACGTATCCAGCAGTCCCATGTAACACTACAGCATGTACTATGTATCCAGCAGTCCTATATAACACTACAGCATGTACTATGTATCCAGCAGTCCTATATAACACTACAGCATGTACTATGCATCCAGCAGTCCTATATAACAGTACAGCATGAGCTATGTATCCAGCAGTCCCATATAACACTACAGCATGTACTATGTATCCAGCAGTCCTATATAACACTACAGCATGTACTATGTATCCAGCAGTCCTATATAATAGTACAGCATGTACTATGCATCCAGCAGTCCCATATAACAGTACAGCATGTACTATGTATCCAGCAGTCCCATATAACAGTACAGCATGTACTATGTATCCAGCAGTCCTATGTAACACTACAGCATGTACTATGTATCCAGCAGTCCCATATAACAGTACAGCATGTACTATGTATCCAGCAGTCCTATGTAACACTACAGCATGTACTATGTATCCAGCAGTCCCATATAACAGTACAGCATGTACTATGTATCCAGCAGTCCTATATAACAGTAAAAGCATGTACTATGTATCCAGAAGTCCTATGTACCACTACAGCATGTACTATGTATCCAGCAGTCCTATGTAACAGCACAGCATGTACTATGTATCCAGCAGTCCTATATAACAGCACAGCATGTACTATGTATCCAGCAGTCCCATATAACAGTACAGCATGTACTATGTATCCAGCAGTCCCATATAACAGTACAGCATGTACTATGTATCCAGCAGTCCTATATAACACTACAGCATGTACTATGTATCCAGCAGTCCTATATAACAGTACAGCATGTACTATGTATCCAGCAGTCCATATAACAGTACAGCATGTACTATGTATCCAGCAGTCCCATATAACAGTACAGCATGTACTATGTATCCAGCAGTCCCATATAACAGTACAGCATGTACTATGTATCCAGCAGTCCCATATAACAGTACAGCATGTACTATGTATCCAGCAGTCCCATATAACAGTACAGCATGTACTATGTATCCAGCAGTCCCATATAACAGTACAGCATGTACTATGTATCCAGCAGTCCTATATAACACTACAGCATGTACTATGTATCCAGCAGTCCTATATAACAGTACAGCATGTACTATGTATCCAGCAGTCCCATATAACAGTACAGCATGTACTATGTATCCAGCAGTCCCATATAACAGTACAGCATGTACTATGTATCCAGCAGTCCCATATAACAGTACAGCATGTACTATGTATCCAGCAGTCCCATATAACAGTACAGCATGTACTATGTATCCAGCAGTCCCATATAACAGTACAGCATGTACTATGTATCCAGCAGTCCCATATAACAGTACAGCATGTACTATGTGTATCCAGCAGTCCTATATAACACTACAGCATGTACTATGCATCCAGCAGTCCTATATAACAGTACAGCATGTACTATGCATCCAGCAGTCCTATATAACACTACAGCATGTACTACGTATCCAGCAGTCCCATGTAACACTACAGCATGTACTATGCATCCAGCAGTCCTATGTAACAGTACAGCATGTACTATGCATCCAGCTGTCCTATATAACACTACAGCATGTACTATGTATCCAGCAGTCCTATATAACACTACAGCATGTACTATGCATCCAGCAGTCCCATATAACAGTACAGCATGTACTATGTATCCAGCAGTCCTATGTAACACTACAGCATGTACTATGTATCCAGCAGTCCCATATAACAGTACAGCATGTACTATGTATCCAGCAGTCCTATGTAACACTACAGCATGTACTATGTATCCAGCAGTCCTATGTAACACATCTACTATGTATCCAGCAGTCCTATATAACAGTACAGCATGTACTATGTATCCAGCAGTCCTATATAACACTACAGCATGTACTATGTATCCAGCAGTCCCATATAACAGTACAGCATGTACTATGTATCCAGCAGTCCTATGTAACACTACAGCATGTACTATGTATCCAGCAGTCCTATGTAACACATCTACTATGTATCCAGCAGTCCTATATAACAGTACAGCATGTACTATGTATCCAGCAGTCCTATATAACACTACAGCATGTACTATGTATCCAGCAGTCCTATGTAACACTACAGCATGTACTATGTATCCAGCAGTCCTATATAACAGTACAGCATGTACTATGTATCCAGAAGTCCTATGTACCACTACAGCATGTACTATGTATCCAGCAGTCCTATGTAACAGTACAGCATGTACTATGTATCCAGCAGTCCTATATAACACTACAGCATGTACTATGTATCCAGCAGTCCTATATAACACTACAGCATGTACTATGCATCCAGCAGTCCTATATAACAGTACAGCATGTACTATGTATCCAGCAGTCCTATGTAACACTACAGCATGTACTATGTATCCAGCAGTCCCATATAACAGCACAGCATGTACTATGTATCCAGCAGTCCTATATAACACTACAGCATGTACTATGCATCCAGCAGTCCTATATAACACTACAGCATGTACTATGCATCCAGCAGTCCTATATAACACTACAGCATGTACTATGTATCCAGCAGTCCTATATAACACTACAGCATGTACTATGCATCCAGCAGTCCTATATAACACTACAGCATGTACTATGCATCCAGCTGTCCTATATAACACTACAGCATGTACTATGCATCCAGCTGTCCTATATAACACTACAGCATGTACTACGTATCCAGCAGTCCTATATAACACTACAGCATGTACTACGTATCCAGCAGTCCTATATAACAGTACAGCATGTACTATGTATCCAGCAGTCCCATGTAACAGTACAGCATGCACTATGTATCCAGCAGTCCTATATAACAGTACAGCATGTACTATGCATCCAGCTGTCCATATATAACAGTACAGCATGTACTATGTATCCAGCAGTCCTATATAACAGTACAGCATGTACTATGTATCCAGCAGTCCCATGTAACAGTACAGCATGCACTATGTATCCAGCAGTCCTATATAACAGTACAGCATGTACTATGCATCCAGCTGTCCTATATAACACTACAGCATGTACTATGTATCCAGCAGTCCTATATAACACTACAGCATGTACTACGTATCCAGCAGTCCTATATAACAGTACAGCATGTACTACGTATCCAGCAGTCCTATATAACAGTACAGCATGTACTATGTATCCAGCAGTCCCATGTAACAGTACAGCATGTACTATGCATCCAGCAGTCCTATATAACAGTACAGCATGTACTATGCATCCAGCTGTCCTATATAACACTACAGCATGTACTATGTATCCAGCAGTCCTATATAACACTACAGCATGTACTATGTATCCAGCAGTCCTATATAACAGTACAGCATGTACTATGTATCCAGCAGTCCCATATAACAGTACAGCATGTACTATGTATCCAGCAGTCCCATATAACAGTACAGCATGTACTATGCATCCAGCAGTCCTATGTAACAGTACAGCATGTACTATGTATCCAGCAGTCCTATATAACACTACAGCATGTACTATGTATCCAGCAGTCCCATGTAACAGTGCAGCATGTACTACGTATCCAGCAGTCCTATATAACAGTACAGCATGAGCTATGTATCCAGCAGTCCTATATAACACTACAGCATGTACTATGTATCCAGCAGTCCTATATAACACTACAGCATGTACTATGTATCCAGCAGTCCCATGTAACACTACAGCATGTACTATGTATCCAGCAGTCCTATATAACAGTACAGCATGTACTATGCATCCAGCAGTCCCATATAACAGTACAGCATGTACTATGTATCCAGCAGTCCTATGTAACACTACAGCATGTACTATGTATCCAGCAGTCCCATATAACAGTACAGCATGTACTATGTATCCAGCAGTCCTATATAACAGCACAGCATGTACTATGTATCCAGCAGTCCCATATAACAGTACAGCATGTACTATGTATCCAGCAGTCCTATGTAACACTACATCATGTACTATGCATCCAGCAGTCCTATATAACAGTACAGCATGTACTATGTATCCAGCAGTCCTATATAACACTACAGCATGTACTATGTATCCAGCAGTCCTATATAACAGTACAGCATGTACTATGCATCCAGCAGTCCCATATAACACTACAGCATGTACTACGAATCCAGCAGTCCCATGTAACAGTACAGCATGTACTATGCATCCAGCAGTCCTATATAACAGTACAGCATGTACTATGCATCCAGCAGTCCCATGTAACAGTACAGCATGAGCTATGTATCCAGCAGTCCCATGTAACAGTACAGCATGTACTATGTATCCAGCAGTCCTATGTAACAGTACAGCATGTACTATGTATCCAGCAGTCCTATGTAACAGTACAGCATGTACTATGTATCCAGCAGTCCTATGTAACAGTACAGCATGTACTACGTATCCAGCAGTCCCATGTAACAGTACAGCATGTACTATGTATCCAGCAGTCCTATATAACAGTACAGCATGTACTATGTATCCAGCAGTCCTATATAACAGTACAGCATGTACTATGTATCCAGCAATCCTATATAACACTACAGCATGTACTATGTATCCAGCAGTCCTATGTAACACTACAGCATGTACTATGTATCCAGCAGTCCTATGTAACACTACAGCCTGTACTATGTATCCAGCAGTCCTATGTAACACTACAGCATGTACTATGTATCCAGCAGTCCTATGTAACACTACAGCCTGTACTATGTATCCAGCAGTCCTATGTAACACTACAGCATGTACTATGTATCCAGCAGTTCTATGTAACCCTACAGCATGTACTATGTATCCAGCAGTCCTATGTAACACTACAGCATGTACTATGCATCCAGCAGTCCTATGTAACATTACTAATCTGACTTCCTGTAATAACAGAAGGATGAGGGCAGCCTGTGTATTGTGAGAGGAGAATCCTCCATATACAGAGCCCATAGAGGAGAGAGGAGCCGAGCATACCTCCGGGCAGGAAGCCACCCTCCATCATCAGACCGGGGAGGTCATGTGACCAGGTCATGTGACAGTGAGGAAGTCACACAATCCCTGTGCTCAGCCGCGTTCTTTAACCCTCTCAGGCCCGGCAGGTTCTCCTCAGTGTATCCAGCTGTTCATCTCCTTGTATGTGATGGGCACTGAAGGATATCATACACATCCCAGGGCTGTGGGGTACTCGTTACCAGGGCTGTGGGGTACTCGTTACCAGGGCTGTGGGTACTCGTTACCGGGGCTGTGGGGTACTCGTTACCAGGGCTGTGGGGTACTCGTTACCAGGGCTGTGGGGTACTCGTTACCAGGGCTGTGGGGTACTCGTTACCGGGGCTGTGGGGTACTCGTTACCAGGGCTGTGGGGTACTCGTTACCGGGGCTGTGGGTACTCGTTACCGGGGCTGCGGTGCTTCTGGGGAGTCACAGGGGTCGAGACCCGGCTCCGTGACCCTGGCTTCAGTGTATAAAGCGTTTTTTGGGGAGTTGTAGGAATGATTATTCGTGACGCCACCCGTGGTTTGTGGCTATGAGTGGCCACCGCTGCTGCAGAACCTCGGGATGATGGACGGGCCGCTGGGATGGAGCGACTCCCCACGGGCGGAGCGGATCCCCAGGGCAGTGGGTGATACAGGGTAGAGGATGTGACGTAATTGACAGACTCACCCTTTGTTGGTTTCTCAGGTCCTATACTGGTATGGCTGGAATCCGGCAACCTGGGAGCAACTCGGGGTTCTCCTCACCCGGGCAGGTTCTGAGGCCTCCCTGCTGCGCTCTCTTAGCGGGTCCCTGCGGCTGCTGAAGCTGAGCTGCGGCCCTCTCTATCCTGCTGTGTGCCCTATGACAGGCAGCTCGAGTCCTTCTCCAGCCCCACTTCCCTGGCGACTGCTCCTGGGCTCTTCACTCTTTGTTGCCACCGGGCATTTTGGTGTGGCTGGGGGACCATGAATCCCCCACCCTCCGATATTAGCTGCCAGGCCGCTAGGCCCTGCACAGCCTCAGACTCCGGTGTCCACTTCCTGGCGCTTACTCTTCTGGGGTGAGCTCGATACCGCTCTGCTCCCCAGGCTCTCCTTGACTTCCTCAGACCCTTGCCTACGGGTCCCTCAGCTAGGTCTAGCTCTCCTGGGACGAGCTTAGCACTGCTTCAGTCCACAGGATGTCCTCCTAGGAACTGAACTGACTTAAGGCCCCGTTACACGTTTCAATGTCCAGCGATCCCACCAACGATCCCACCTGGCTGGGACCGCTGGGACATCGTTAGCTGATCACTGGTGAGCTGTCACACAGGCAGACTCACCAGCGATCAGGACCAGCGAGAACGCTGGTAACCAAGGTAAACATCAGGTAACTAAGCAGAGCGCTGCATTTAGTTACCTGCTGTTTACCATGGTTACCAGGGCTTGCTGTGCAGCACTGGGAGCTCGTCCATCGTTGTTCTCACACGCACCGATGCTGGACGCCCAGCGAGAGACCAAACACAGATTTATGGTCCTGGCCATAAATGTACGATCAACGACTTATCGTTGATACGTGTCACACACAACGATGTCTTTTCAACATCGCTGCAACATCACCACAACGGAGACGTTGCAACAATATCGTTCACAATACTCATAGTGTGTAACGGGGCCTTAACTCTGCCCCAGACCAGAATTTATAGGGGAGCTACCCTAAACCCGGGTTTAGAGCACCCCCTTCAGGCCTGGAGGCAGAAAGGTGTTATGTGCTTTGGTTTTGCCTGGTGAGGATACCCTCTGTTGCTCTCAGGTATGACACTACCCCCCCAAGGGAGATAATGACATTGTGGCATCTGGACTCTGGGGTGACACATCCCCCCTAGTTAAATTAAGTACTCCGGGACTGAGGTAACCTTTTTCAAATGAACACATGAACAGTGTTAATATCAATGAAAAGGGTACAAAGTCTCAAAATTCAAAAATTACAGTAACCAATAAAAATGAAAAAGCAGTCACTTTGGTGATTAGTCCATCCACCATTGGCTGATGAAGAAATGTATTTACACAATGTCTTTGCCACTACCAGTCCTATGGCTTAATGGTCCATATTTAGTAAAGAAATGTTCATGAAAGATCAAAAGTTCATGCAGTAAAGTCCTGTAGGCACGTATGCTTGGCGGTTACTTAGTACGATATGAAGTAAAAAGGTATGATAAAATGAGCGCTAGGGACAGAAACAGGCACTGGGCTCTTATCGAATATTACCTTTCAATTTATTGTGAACAGTAGATGTTATAGGTCTCCTCGCCACAACATGTTTCGACACTAAAGGTGTCTTTCTCAAGTGGATCCACTTGAGAAAGACACCTTTAGTGTCGAAACATGTTGTGGCGAGGAGACCTATAACATCTACTGTTCACAATAAATTTGAAAGGTAATATTCGATAAGAGCCCAGTGCCTGTTTCTGTCCCTAGCGCTCATTTTATCATACCTTTTTACTTCATATCGTGCTCAAATCCTCCCTTTGGGGAGTGTGGTTTGAGAGCAGCTCTGGGACAGGATTTCGTCAACACAGAGAAGCTGCCCTTCCCTGGGCTCGTGATCTCTGGGAGAGACATTGAAGTTCCATAAGGAAAAGCTTCTTTACACGTAGCAACGGATTTATGCCTGCGGTTAATTCTCACCTCAAATCATCAACCTAGTTGTGCAGGGGGCGCAACTAGAAAAGGTGAGTGACATATTAATATAACCCCTTGCTTCGGCTAATTTGCACAGTGTGGCGCAACAATTTCTTGGTTTTTCTTTGGCGGTTACTTAGTTACATTCTTACATTAAACAAGAAATCATATTTACATTTTAACTATCTAAACTCCACTACTAATCCGTATAATGTGCTGGATCTGACCTCTGCTACTATGGGTTGATCTACGCAGTACAGGTATTTCTGATGGTCTGTTCTGATTTCTAGTGTCTCTTTCTGGTGTTGTGAGTGCAATGTCTGTGTAGCACTGGTGCTAGAGTGTCTTCTTAGTCTTACCATGGGACTGCCAAGTTCACTGTTAGCAGGGGTTTTCATCCTGTTCTCTACAGGTGCTGCTTCTGACACTCAGCTTGCAGTTCTTCACCTCTGCCAACATAGGAACTACAACTGCTCCATTGTACTGTGTGCACATCTTAGGGAAGTTTAGAACTGTATGGATTACTTTTTCCTCTTTTAGTTTCACAGGTGAAGGTACTTTTGGTACTTTCTCTTGGTACTTCAATGTATCAGGACATATTTTAAGATGGTCTCTGGAAACCGCTGCTGATGTCTTTCCATTGTCCTTACTAACAAGACACACTTTGGTATTATCAAAGTTTGATGGTAACACTGTATATGGCACTGCTTCCCATTGGTCATCAAGTTTGTTGGTACGCCTCTTTCTCTTAAGGACTTGCTCACCTGGTTGCAAAGGAGTTGCAGGAGCGTGCTTATTATAGGATTTCTCTTGTCTTTCTCTTGCTTGGCACAAACTTCTCTCTACACACTATTGTACTTTACGATATTGTTGCTGGTGTTCTGTATCCCAATCTGTATTTGGAGAGTCTACATCTGGCTTTACCATTTCCAGGTTAATGGGTAATTTGCTGGAGATATGCTGGAGTACAATTGGTGGAACTCACAGGGACGTGATTGCATAAGTCCACTAGGTCTGGCAACTTTTCTGTCCACATGTTTCTTTCTTCCAATGGCAATGTTTTCAGCAGGTCTGTGACTACCTGGTTCATCTTTTAACACATTCCATTTGTTTGTGGGTGGTACGGAGTGGTTCTTATCTTCTTACACCCATACATGTTACAGAAGTCTTGGAATATCTCCACTTCAAAAGCTGGTCCTTGGTCTGTTAACACCTGTTCAGGATAACCGTGAGGTCTACAAAAATGAGCCTGGAATGCTTCAGCCGCTGTTTTGGCTGTGAGGTCCTTCACAGGTACTACCACCAGAAAACGGGAGTAATGGTCTACTATGGTGAGGGCGTAGACATGGCCTGATCTACTTGGTCTCAGTTTCACATGATCCAAGGCCACAAGTTCTAGTAGTTGCCTGGTGACAATTGGCTGGAGTGGGCCTCTATGGCTTTCTCGATCCTTCCTCCTCAGGTTGCATGGTCCATAGTCTCTGCACCAGTTTTTCATGGTTTTCCTCATGCCAACCCAGTAGAATCTTTCTCTCAGCAGGTCCTCCAACTTCTTCCATCCGGAATGCCCTGCGCCATCGTGATATGCTTCCAGTACCATCTGGACATCCCTTCTTGGCACTGCTATTTGCCAGACTAGCTAATGGGTTCTGGGATTCGTGTGACAACAGCTTACCTCCATAAATGAACAGTCTGCTCTTCTCTTTCCACAGCTGTTATGCTTCTGGTGGACTATCTGGACTAGGATACGAGCCTTCCTGCGTCAACAGTTCCTTGACTAGGTGAACAGCTGGATCACTGTCTTGCATTTCTGCCCATCCATGGTGAGGTTATGGATTCAGTGTGGCTTCTTAATGTTGGTCTTTTACATTGTGTGACATGAAAGCAGTGAAAAGCCGGTAGCTCTATCTCTTCCAGCTTTTCTGGGCCTTCTCCCGAATCCTGCAAATGGGGCATCCTGGACAATGCGTCAGCGTTGGCGTTCTTGTGGCCTGCCCGGTACTTGATGGTAAAGTTGTTATTGGACAGTCAGCTGTTCTAGCGCACCTAACTTTGCTGTCTACAAGTGAGTCAACGGCTTGTTGTCCGTGAAGATGGTGAATTTCGCTGCAGCCAGGTAATGCCTGAAACGTTCTGTGACCGCCCACACTACTGCTAAGAACTCTAACTTGAACAAGCTGTAGTTCTCTGGGTTCCTTTCTGTAGGACGGAGCTTCCTGCAGGCATAGCCTATCACTTTTTCTCTACCTTTTTGCATCTGGAACAATACTGCTCCTAATCCCACATTGCTGGCGTCAGTATACAACACAAATCGCTGGCTGTAATCAGGATAGGCTAGGATCTCATCTCCCATCAGGGTCCACTTCAACTGATTAAGTCTTCTTCTTTACTGCCCCACTTGAATGGAGGACTCGGGTTCTTAGCCTTCTTGAACTGGCCTCCCAGGAGGTGTTGCAGTGGAGCTGCTATCTTCTTAAACCCCTTGATGAACCTCATGTTGTATCCTACCAGCCCCAGGAACTGCCTCACCTCTTTGACTGTGGTGGGTCTTGGCCAGTCCCTAATCACAGTGACTCTTTCTGGATCGGGTGCTACACACATGACCGAGGTACTGTATCTTTGTCTTCAACAGGTGACACTTAGATGGCTTCACTTTCATGCCTTAACTGGACAATGCTTCAAACACTTCAGCCAAGTGCTCCAGATGGTCTTCATATGTCTTGGAGTAGACTATGACGTCATCCAGGTACAGTAAGATGGTTTGAAAGTTCTTGTGTCCCAAGCAGCACTCCTTCAATCTCTGTAATGTTCTCGATGCATTATAGAGTCCGAATGGCTTACAGTTGAACTCACAGAGCCCCATTGGCGTGGCAAACGCTGTCTTCCCTCAATCCGTCTCTGCTACAGGAACCTGCCAGTACCCACTGGTGAGATCTAAGGTGGAAAAGTAGTTAGCAGTTCTTAATGCAGCCAGTGACGCTTCAATTCTGGGTAGTGGGTATGCGTCCTTATGTGTTATGTGGTTAATCTGACTGTAATCTACACACATTCTCATTGTACCATCCTTCTTTTTCACCAAGACTAGAGGAGCTGCCCAGGGGCTACAACTATCTCTTAACACCTCAGCCTCCTTCATTTCCCTTAACATCTCTTTGGCTCATTGATAGTGAGCTGGCAGTACAGGCCTGTATCTCTCTTTAATGGGTGAGTGATCACCTGTGGGGATGTGATGTTGAACCTCTCTTCCCAGCTCAATGTCTAAAGGATGTTTACTAAAGACTTGTTCATATTCCCGCACTACCTGGTAAACTCCATGCTTTGGGTGTGAAGGAATGGAGTCTGTGCCGGTTGTGGAGCCCACTGGGACGGGGTACTCGGTGCCGGACCGGGGTACTGCTAGGGGATGTCACAGCGGTCCTGGTCCGGACCGTGTCCCGGGTTCACACAAGTAAATGGGGATTATTTACAGGGGATTTGGTTTTGTCGTGACGCCACCCACGGATTGTGGTCAGGGTGACCACCGCTGCTGCAGAACCTCCGGGGATGATGTTTTAGCAGCTTTGATGGAATAACTCTCTGCATGTAGAGCTGGTTCCCCGGGGCTGTGATAGTAAAGTCAGTGGTGGTTGTTATAGCTGATGCAGGCTAAGGTGATGTGGAGATGGCTCCTGTCATAGTCAAATGAAGGACTCACAGTTCTTCATACCTGAAATCAGACACAGACACCGTAGCAGGGTTCATCTGGGTTTACTTCTCCATCTCTCTTGTCAGACAGTTCAGACAGTACACGGTAAATGCAGTTCTTTACAGCTTTGCTATATTGAATCCGGTATACTGAAGCCACTGCAGCCAGGTTATCTCTCCTAGACTCCTCAGTCCCTCTACGTGTCCTTTCAGGCTTATTCTAGGTGTTTCTCTTTAAAGTGGACTGCGGAGCGGCAGCTCGGTCCCTAATAGCAGCTTCCCCCTAATTCTATGGGCGGTAAGCCGGGTCCTCTCAATCGCTGCTGTGCCCCCAATCCTCCAGTGGGAATATAGATCTAGAGTCTGTATTCCCCGTCAGGTTGTCTGGGGCACCGGGTTAATCTTCAGCCCCCCTCAGAGCTGACTCTCTGGTTTCAGCCTAACCTCAGGTATGCCTGAATCTCAAGGGATCACCGGGTCCTCTCTTCCCATGTAACTTCCCAGTATATTAAGGGAGGCTCTTCTGTCAGTTAACTGCTGGCCCTCACGTCTTCCCTGGACCTGATGGTACTGGTCCGGTCTTGGCTGCTCGGCACCCGCCTACTCCTTCTCCTTCATCTGTTCTGCTCAGCACCCACTGACCTACTGGTCTTTTCTGCTCAGCACCCACCAGCCTACTGGCTAACGGCTTCCTGTTGCTCCCTTATATACTCATCCGTTACCATGACTACGCTCATCCACTCATATCTAGCCCTACTACCCCTTGCCTGCCTAGAGTCCCAGGCTCCGGGTTATGTCCCCATGTCAGTGGATATGTGTGTTGAGGTGTTTGTTAAACAAACTTTCTACCCTCCTGCCTGGCTGCAGTTTCTACCTGTGGCCACCCTGGTCGCAGGGCGCCACATTTGCATGTAACTTCTGGCACCAATCCTCCAGCTTTCTCTCAGAGCCATAGTCCTCTGGCTTGTTAGATGGGTTCAAGGGTTCTACTGCCTTGATGGAGTTGTTCTTGACAGTGTACAATTTAGCAATGGTAGCATACCTAGGCAGTTTAACCTCTTCTTCACCACAGTTTAAGTTATGTACTGGTACCCTCCCCTTGCAAACATCAACTACCCCTCTGGCTGTCAGACAGTGGGCCTACTGTTTGAATACACGGGCTCCACCAGGGCTTGGTTCCAACCTGGAATAAAGTTTCGCACTTGAACAGACATATTGGGGTGAGTGCCGTCATTTCCTCTACTTAAATGGATTATAACAGCATATAGTATAACAGAGCATATAGTATAACAGAGCTTATGCTATAATAGCATATAATATAACAGAGCATATGGTATAACAGCATATAGTATAACAGAGCATATAGTAAAACAGAGCATATGGTATAACAGCATATAGTATAACAGAGCATATAGTGTAACAGAGCTTATGGTATAATAGCATATAGTATAACAGAGCATATGGTATAAGAGCATATAGTATAACAGAGCATATAGTATATCAGAGCATATGGTATAATAGCATATAGTATAACAGAGCATATGGTATAACAGCATATAGTATAACAGAGCATATAGTATAACACAGCATATAGTATAACAGCATATAGTATAACAGCATATAGTATAGCAGAGCATATAGCAGAGCATATAGTATATCAGAGCATATGGTATAATAGCATATAGTATAACAGAGCATATGGTATAACACAGCATATAGTATAACAGCATATAGTATAACAGAGCATATGGTATAACAGCATATAGTATATAGCATATAGTATAGCAGAGCATATAGCAGAGCATATAGTTTAGCCACTGCAAGAACCAGGAGAATAATCATAGCAGATTTGGTTGGAAGGAGAATTGCAGAGGCTTCAATGCAGATAAAGTAACCTTCTGCGGTGCCTATACTGTAATAGACCATCATAAAATTACCAGATAGTAAATGACTTGTCACAAATCATGTATCAGGATGATAAATTACAATCCATTATAAGCATAGGTGCTCTCTGTCCCCCCTGTGCGTCATGCCACCGCCATCTTTGTATACCCAGGTGTACGCGCATGAGCAGTTTCTCAGGCGGCGAGGTGCGACATGGATGTGGTGACGGCGATGTGTGTCAGCAGTTTCGGGTGTTGGCGGTTTTGAGTGGCATCGGTTGCGGCCTGCTGCAGCACTGCTTACGGTACTGTGCAATGTGCCAGAACTGTCAGAGGGTGCCATATTTGCATACCCATCCCTTGGGTGTGCACTATGGCAGAGGCCGTGGGGTGTGATATGAAGACATCAGGACGGAAGTGGATTAAAAAACTGAAAAGTGTGGCGTGCAATATTATTCGTCCCCTTGAGTTAATCCTCTGTAGCGCCCCCTTGTGCTGTGATTACAGCTGCAGTCTCTTGGGGTTTGTCTCATTCTTCCTTGCAGAACAGCTGGAGCTCAGTGAGGTTGGATGAAGCGTTTGTGATCAGCAGTTTTCAGCTCTTCCCACAGATTCTCCATTGGATTCAGGTCTGGATGTGACTCGGCCATTCTAACACCTGGAGACGGTGATTTTTGAACCTTTCCATTGTAGATTTTGCTTTATGTTTGGGATCATTGTCCTGTTGGAAGATAAATCTCCGTCCCAGTCTCAGGTCTTTTGCAGACTCCAGCAGGTTTTCTTCCAGAATGTTCCTGTATTTGGCTCCGTCCATCTTCCCATCAATTGTAACCATCTTCCCTGTCCCTGTTCAAGAAAAGCCCAAACCACGATGCTGCCACCACCATGTGTGACAGTGGGGATGGTGTTTTCAGGGTGATGAGCTTTGTTGCTTTTACACCAAACATATCGTTTTTCATTGTGGCCAAAAAGTTCTCTTTTGGATTCCTCTGAGCAGAGCCCCTTATTCCACATGTTTGGGGTCTCCCAGGCAGCTTGTGGCAAACTTCAAACCAGACTTTTTATGGATATCTTTGAGAAATGGCTTCTTCTTGCCGCTCTTCCATAAAGGCCAGATTTGTGCAGTGTACGACTGATTGTTGTCCTATGGACAGACTCTCCCACCTCAGCTGTAGATCTCTGCAGTAGATCCAGAGTGATCATGGGCCTTTTGGCCTCATCTCTGATGAGTCTTCCCCTTGTTCGAGATGAAAGTTTAGAGGGATGGCCGGGTCTTGGTAGATTTGCAGTGGTCTGATCCTCCTTCCATTTCAATATGATCGCTTGCTCAGTGGCTCCTTGAGATGTTTCACACTTGGGAAATCTTTTTGTATCCAAATCTGGCTTTAAACGTCGCCACAACAGTATCTCAGACCTGCCTGGTGTGTTCCTTGGTCTTCATGATGCTCTCTGCACTGGATACAGACCCCTGAGCCTATCACAGAGCAGGAGCATTTATACGGAGACTTGATTACACACAGGTGGATTCTATGTATCATTACCAGTCATTTCGGATAACATTGGATCATTCAGAGATCCTCACTGACCTTCTGGAGGGAGCTTGCTGCACTGAAGGTAAAGGGACTGAATAATATTGCACGCCCCACACCTCAGTTTTCTATTTGTTAAAAAAGTTTAAAATATCCAATAAATTTCATTCCACTTCACGATTGTGTCCCACTTGTTGTTGATTCTTCACAAAAAAATTTGAATTTATATCTTTATGTTAATAAAAATATATAACAATCTGAGAGTCCTCAGTGGTTGATACCTTTTAATGGCGAACTGAAAAGATGGTAAACATAGCAAGATTTCAGGACGCTGCGGCCCCTTCTTCAGGCTGTAATGACACAAATTCTGAAGACACATACATACATACATAAGCAATTGAAAGGAGAAAAAAAAAAGGCAAAACAGTGTTATATGCTCTGGTGGATATGACAGGTGACGCAAAGCAGAGTGGGGTTAGGGAGTGGTGGAGGAGCAGGGACAGAGAAACCAGATTTCTAAGATAAGCGGAACCAATTGTATTAGGTAGATGATTAGTAACCCATGGAGACCTGAAAATACTTAGTTAAGTTGTGACGAGCAGAGTTCTAACATGTTTCCCCGAAAATAAGACACTGTCTTATATTTTTTTTGGTCCAAAAGATGGACCATGTCTTATTTTCGGGGGGGGGGGGGGGGTGTTATATACCCTACACACACAACACACACACACCACACACCCCACACACCCATAACCATAGACACACACATACCCATACACACAAACCGTTTTTTACCGGTCCGCACTCTCCGGTGGCCCCCGCTCTCCGGTGTCCGCGCTCCCCGGTGGCCTCCGCTCTTCGGTGTCCGCGCTCTCCCCGCTGCCCGGTGGCCTCCGCTCTCCGGATTCCCACTGTAGCTGCCGATCTCCGCCCAGGTCAGGAGCCCTGCGCCAATTACAGCGCAGGAACCGTGAGCCAATCACAGCCCAGGAACCGGGAGACAATCAGAGGCCATGCACGACATCAGCTGGCCACGGATTGGCTTGCGGTTCATGCGCTGTAATTGGCGCAGGGCTCCTGACCTGGGCATAGATCAGCAGCTACAGCGGGAATCAGGAGAGCGGGGGCCACCGGAGAGCAGGGGGGCCACCAGAGAACGGGGGACCACCGGAAGCGGAATACCACCGGAGAGCGTGGGACCACCGGAGAGTGGGGGCCACCGCAAGGTACGCCTTATAATCGGGGGGTACCTTATATTAGAAGGTAGGGTGCCCCCCCAAGCATGCCTTACTTTCGGGGAGCGCCCTATTTTCGGGGAAACACGGTGAGACAGTTCACAGAAGTGTCAAGAGTTCATAGTCCTATGATTTCAGTGTGTAGCAAGCTGTCTCCAAATGCACTTTCATTTTATATAGAAATGTATGAATCTGCTATCCCCAAATGTGCGTTCATTTTACATAAAATCCCATAAATCCATGTGAAATATTTAATCCAGTTTTGAATGTGTCAAATGTTGTTATCAATTTGTATTCCCAAATTCTTCTCTCTCTCTGAGATTTGAAGTTACTTTTTAGAATGAGCAGCTTCATATCGGCTTCAGTGTTGTGCTCAGAGCTGCAAAAATGGTTCGCTACAGGTAGATCCATACACTTTTCTTTTATTGTGTGGCGATGAGAATTCATTCTTGTTCTGAATTGTAGTCCGGTCTCCCCTATGTACATGCTGCCTGTTGGGCATTTGGTACATATAATTAAATAGGGGAGACCGGATTACAATTAAGAACAAGAATGAATTCTCATCGCCACTCAATAAAAGAAAAGTGTATGGATCTACCTGTAGCAAAGCATTTTTGCAGCTCTGAGCACAACACTGATCCGATATGAGGCTGCTCATTTTAAACAGTAACTTCAAATCTCAGAGAGAGAGAAGAATTTGGGAATACAATTGTCACGTCGCCATTGGACTCGGTGGCTGGTGTTCCTGCCTCGGCCGCTGGGAGGCGTCGGATTCCTTCGGCTGATGGTGCGGGTGATAGGAGGTCCATGTCCTCATATGGACTTGCTCCTTCGACGTCTGCCTCTGTCTCTGGGCACTGCCGTGTTTCTCCTGTGGGTGATGTTGGTTGCAGAGTAGCGGGTCCTGCAGAGGCGTCTGGTAGGCGCAGCCTTCGTTCTTCTGTCAGAAGTGGGGTGCTTGGTGCCTGTCGTGCATCACCATCTGGCCTGGTTCTAGGGGCGGTCCGGATGAGATCATCAGGCTGTGAACCCCAGCCTATGGGAAGTAACCGGGCCTTCAAATACATTGGAGCCTGTCTTGCAGGCCGCCAGATATAGTCATGGTTTCCCCAGTGATATAGTGTGTGTTTGGTTTTGACTCTGACCTTTGCCTGAATTTTTGACTCTGCTACAGCCTGACGATTTTGTACCTCAGCTGCCCTCTAGGTTTTGACTCAGACTCCTGACTACGTTCTTCGGATCCTGATTTTTCCCTTCCTGGCGACCTCCCTGCTCTGCTGCTCATAATAGGCAGCTACTCCCTGGGCTCCACAGTAATTCCAGATCCCTGTATAGGGGTTAAGGGTCTCGGGGTTTTCTCGGGGGCTGCCTTACCAGCAGCTCAGCCTCACAGCGGATGGTCGTCACAACAGATTGATAACGACCTTTGACACATTCAAAACTGGATTAAATATTTCACATGGATTTATGGGATTTTATGTAAAATGAATGGACATTTGGGGATAGCAGATTCATGCATTTCTATATAAAATGAAAGTGCATTTGGAGACATCTTGCAACACACTGAAATCATAGGACTATGAACTCTTGACACTTCTGTGAACTGTCTCACTTAGAACTCTGCCCTCCACAACTTAACTAAGTACCGGTATTTTCAAGTCTCCATGGGTTACTAACCATCTACCTAATACAATTGGTTCCGCTTACCTTAGAAATCTGCTTTCTCTGTCCCTGCTCCTCCACCCCTCCCTAACCCCACTCTGCTTTGTGTCACCCGTCATATCCACCAGAGCATACAACACTGTTTTGCCTTTTTTTTTCTTTTTTTTTTCCTTTTAATTGCTCATGTATATATGTATGTGTCTTCAGAATTTGTGTCATTACCAGCCTGAAGAAGGGGCTGCAGTGTCCCGGAAGCTTGCTATGCTTACCATCTTTTCAGTTCGCCATTAAAAGGTATCAACCACTGAGGACTCTCAGATTGCAATATATTTTCCTATCTACTGGCTAACACGGTACACACATTCTTTACCTTATCTTTATGTTTGAAGCCTGAAATGTGGCAAAAGGTTGAAAAGTTCAAGGGGCCGAATACTTTCACATTATGCAAATAGAGTGTGTGGAGCCTCGGTTAGGAGTCTCAGGACTGGTCTCCCTGAGATCAGTGAATGCTTTGTGAAATACTTTCACAAGACACTGTATATGTATATATACAGTAGAGGACTATACATAAATAATATATAGGTGTACATATATATGTGTATATATGGTAGATGACTATACATATATAACATAGGAGGGGGTATATATATATGTGTATATACAGTAGAGGACTATACATATACAATATCGCAGGTGTACGTATATATGAGTACATATACATGAGTGTATATATACACATGAGTCCACACGCAGTTTTCTAACAATCCCCATCTCGCCATGTGTGACAACCATTCCATTCCAGGGTCAGTTGAATTCCAACCACAGTCCACCTCATTCTACTTATTGTGCCTCTGATGAGGTGATCACCTGAACCGAATCTTATTTCATGAGGGAAAGTATAAAAAAACATTGCTGTGGTCTTCACAATCCTTTTGCAATAGGACAAGCTGGATGGCAAAACAAGTGTAGGTGTCCCGGGGTCCTTCTCCACTATCCCACAATCAACAGAGCGAGAGATGTGTGAAAAAACCAAGAACATTTATTGCTTGAAAAACATAAAAATCCATAAAACAATCCAGTAGTGTACTGTATATCCAGGTAATTCAGGTGTATGTCCAGTCCCTTCAAAGAGTTGACTTCAAAACACTCCAATCGTACTGCCCTGTCCTCCCCCAACCAAACTAGGGGCTGGCAGACAAGTCTATTTACACACTGCGGGGTGGGGGGGGGGGGTGATTACAAACATTTAAGGGCTGGAATGACCAAGTAAGGATATGTCCTCAAGAATTAAATTTTCAGACCCTCAGGAGTGTAATGAGTAAACAGGACGGGGGAAGGGCTGAATACACAATATAGCAACAACACAACACTTATAAAATCCAGCAAAATATGACCCCCCATATCCCACCATCACAACCTCACACCATCAAAACTTCTCCCCCCTTTCAATAAGTGAGCATGCCATGAGGTCTCCACAGACCACTTTAGTCTACATTGCTTAATTGCCAATATGTGCTTGCACAATGGGAGGGTAGGTCGGACTGAAGGAGTCTATTCTTCTTGTTGGGTGACGGCTCCCCAAAATGGCACTGTAACTCCCCAAGGTCGTTTCCCTTAGGATATCTGCGGGAAGTCCTTCCATAACTCCAATGCAGCACAGTGTTTCCCCATAACCATAATTCAAATGCACCCCAGTTCGCTGTATGTATTTTCGGGAACCCCCGCCAGGACAATGGGGAACCCTGGGCCTGGGTGAATTGCCTCAAGTCAAACCACACAGGGGTGAGCAATAGTCAAGAAAGCCCCTGTGTCTCCAAATCCCGACACTTTGCATCCATCAATTCATCCTGCAGGTGACATTGACGTAGCTCTTGGTAGCTTGGGGACTAAGGCCGGAGTCCATACACTGCATAAAGGGAACCTGTGGTGCAGGGGTCGGTGGTCCACTCTGGTTGGGGTGGTGGTGACTGCTCAGGTGGGATGGAGTGCTCAAGATGCACCGAATGAGATGGGGTGTGCTTGGCTCCCTCTGAGTCCTTGAGGTACATCCAGATTGGAGGTGCCCAGGTTTCCCGCACCCATAACATCTCTCTGTCGGAATTGTTGGGGCCTGGGATGGGGCAGCGTGGTTGTTATTGGCCTGTGGGTGGGTGGGGGGCAGATATAACCGGAGGGGGCTGGGGTGCAGGGCAGGCTGTGATTTATCATCCAGTAGCCTCCTCCATTGTGGTCAGATAGTAAGGGCCTCATCCAATGTGTGAGGCATGCGTTCCCAGACCCATTCTCGTATTTGAATGAAAAACTAACTTTTAACCATGCCAAAGGAGTTGAAAAGAAAAGTCTTGAGTGAGGAAAAGAAGGGCTTAATTCTGGCCTTACTAGCAGAGAGATACAGTGAGTGTCATGTTGCCTCCATCTTTTACAGTCCATTACAACAAAGTCAAGCAGCAGACATTAGGGACAACAAAGCTACAGACCGTCAGAGAGTGACAGCGACTCTCCACTGACCGGGATGACCGTCATCTTATTCGTATGTCACTCAGCAATCTCAGAATAACATCAAAAGGCATGGCAAATGGCAGCTGGGGTGAAGTGCATGGCAAGAACAGCTCCTAACAGACTCCAAGAGGCCGGGCTCAAGTCATGTAACGCTAGAAAAAAGCCTTTCATCAATGAGAAGCAAAGGAGAGCCAGACTGAAGTTTGCCAAAGACCATAAGGATCAGACCATAGAGGACTGGAGTAAGGTCATCTTCTCTGATGAGCCTAATTTTCAGCTTTGCCCAACACCTGGTCATCTACTGGTTATATGGAGACCTGGAGAGGCGTACAAGCACCCACTGTCCAATTTGGTGGAGGATCGGTGATGATCTGGGGATGCTTCAGCAAGGCTGGAATTGGGCAGGTAAATCTTTGCAGAGGACGTATGAATCAAGCCACATACAAGGTTATCCTTGAAAAACACCTGCTTCCTCCTGCTCAGGCAATGTTCCCCAATTCTGAGGACTGGACAATGCCCCATCCACACAGCTAGGTCAATCAATGTGTGGATGAAGGAGCACCACATCAAGACCCTGTCATGGCCGCCCAATCTCCAGACCTGAACCCCATTGAAAACCTCTGGAATGTAATCAAGAGGAAGATGGAGTCACAAGCCATCACACAAAGAGGAACTGCTGACATTTCTGTGAGGAAAGCGGCCAAGACGCAGGAGAGCTGTGATTACAAGTCAGGGGGATTCCACCAAATATTGATCTCTGAACTCTTCCTGAGGTAAAACATGAGTGTATGTATATAATACACTATACATACAATACATACACTCATGTTTTACCTCAGGAAGAGTTCAGAATGTGTATATATATATATATATGTGTGTGTGTATGTGGTGTGTGTGTATATATATAGATATATATATACTGTGAGGGATAGATAATATAGGAGTTGTACACGTTCATAGCAGGTGTACATATATGTGTATATACGGTTATGCCTTTCTCTACCACTAGGTGTCGATACGAGACTCAGTCTCCAGCCTGTCTCATCACATCTCCTGCTCGTCTGTGATTGGCTGACTCTCTGTTGGTTCGTCTCTGATTGGCTGTGTAGCGGAGAGTTCGCCTTTGATTGGTTGTATTAGGCGCTGCTCGCACGGTATTGGCTGTTAGTCGCGGTGGGCGGGTCTAGCGGCAGTGTCGTCTCTGGCCCCGGTGAGCGGGCTCTGTGTCCTCGCCGTCCGCTATGTTGTTCGGGTTTTCGCGGGCCGTGAAGGCGGCGGTGGCCATCGCGGTGCTGGGCGTCCTGCTGCAGCTCATCCGCGGCTGGCTCAGCTCCAAGACCTACGTGTTCAGCCGGGAGGAGATCGCAAGCCTGGCCAAGGGGCACTCCGGTAACCGGACCGGGAGAGACAGGGGGGGGCCGAGGAGAGACAGAGGGGGACCGGGGAGAGACAGGGGGGGGGGGGGAGTACCCGGGGAGAGACGGAGAGGGGGGGGACCCGGGGAGAGACGGAGGGGGGGGGGGGACCCGGGGAGAGACAGGGGGGGAGACAGGGGGGGAGACAGAGGAGGGACAGGGGGGGACCTGGGGAGAGACAGGGGGGGGGACCTGGGGAGAGACAGGGGGGGAGACAGAGGAGGGACAGGGGGGGACCCGGGGAGAGACAGGGGGGGAGACAGGGGGGGAGACAGAGGAGGGACAGGGGGGGACCTGGGGAGAGACAGGGGGGGGGACCTGGGGAGAGACAGGGGGGGAGACAGAGGAGGGACAGGGGGGGACCTGGGGAGAGACAGGGGGGGAGACAGAGGAGGGACAGGGGGGGACCCGGGGAGAGACAGGGGGGGGGGACCTGGGGAGAGACAGGGGGAGGGGGACCCGGGGAGAGACAGGGGGGGAGACAGAGGAGGGACAGGGGGGGACCTGGGGAGAGACAGGGGGGGGGGGCCCGGGGAGAGACAGGGGGGGAGACAGAGGAGAGACAGGGGGGGGGGGGACCCGGGGAGAGACAGGGGGGGAGACAGAGGAGGGACAGGGGGGGACCGGAGACACTGAGGAGAGAGAGAGGGGGGGACCAGGGAGAAAATATATTTGTGAGGCAGAATGGCGGGGCACTGATCACTTAAGATCCAAATTAGCGGTATCGGCAGTGTCAACTGCAGCAGAACCGGGGGTGCACAGTCTTATAACAGCCTGAGAGGTGAAATCACATTGCAGAAAGAGGCACTCACCCGGTGATAGTTGTTCCTCAATGGACGACTTTAATCAGCATTAAGGTACAGGGTGCTGGGGAGGGGGTGTCGGAGGTGCAGACGACGGCACCGTTTCGGATCAACTGATCCAGACCAGCCGAAGGATCAGTTGATCCGAAATGGTGCCGTTGTCTGCACCTCCGACACCCCCTCCCCAGCACCCTGTACCTTAATGCTGATTAAAGTCGTCCATTGAGGAACAACTATCACCGGGTGAGTGCCTCTTTCTTCAGTGTGATTTCACCTCTCAGGGGACCAGGGAGAGACAGAGGGGGGACCGGGACATCGAGGAGAGACAGAGGGGGACCGGAGACATCGGGGAGAGACAGAGGGGGACCGGCGACATCGGGGAGAGACAGAGGGGGACCGGCGACATCGGGGAGAGACAGAGGGGGACCGGAGACATCGGGGAGAGACAGAGGGGACCGGAGACATCGGGGAGAGACTGAGGAGGCACAGAGGGTGACTGAGGAGGATAGTCCATGATCTGTGTGACTTGTGACCCTGTCCTCTCTCCTCTTCCCGCAGGTCTGGAGTATGAAGACGCCTTCAATAAGATCATCATTGAGTTGCGGAAGAAGCACCCGGGTCACATCCTGCCGGACGAGGACTTGCAGTGGGTGTTTGTGAATGCGGGGGGCTGGATGGGGTCTATGTGCCTGCTGCACGCCTCGCTCACAGAGTATGTGCTGCTCTTCGGGACTGCGGTGGACACCAGCGGGCACTCAGGTGAGTATCGGGGGCCCCTCCTCCGGCCTCTGCTGAGTGCACTCATTTCACGAACCACTGTCCCCCCTTCATTATAGGACGATACTGGGCAGAAATCTCCGATACAATACTGACAGGAACCTTCCGCCAGTGGAAAGAAGGGACCACGAAAAGTGAGATCTTCTACCCAGGTAAGCACACACTGACTTCATCAGAATAATGAGTGCAGCTCTGGAGTATAATACAGGAGGTAACTCAGGATCAGTAATGTAATGTATGTACACAGTGACTGCACCAGCAGAATAGTGAGTGCAGCTCTGGAGTATAATACAGGAGGTAACTCAGGATCAGTAATGTAATGTATGTACACAGTGACTGCACCAGCAGAATAGTGAGTGCAGCTCTGGAGTATAATACAGGAGGTAACTCAGGATCAGTAATGTAATGTATGTACACAGTGACTACACCAGCAGAATAGTGAGTGCAGCTCTGGAGTATAATACAGGAGGTAACTCAGGATCAGTAATGTAATGTATGTACACAGTGACTGCACCAGCAGAATAGTGAGTGCAGCTCTGGAGTATAATACAGGAGGTAACTCAGGATCATTAATGTAATATATGTACACAGTGACTGCACCAGCAGAATAGTGAGTGCTGCTCTGGAGTATAATACAGGAGGTAACTCAGGATCATTAATGTAATATATGTACACAGTGACTGCACCAGCAGAATAGTGAGTGCTGCTCTGGAGTATAATACAGGAGGTAACTCAGGATCAGTAATGTATGTACACAGTGACTGCACCAGCAGAATAGTGAGTTCAGCTCTGGAGTATAATACAGGAGGTAACTCAGGATCTGTAATGTAATGTATGTACACAGTGACTGCACCAGCAGAATAGTGAGTGCAGCTCTGGAGTATAATACAGGAGGTAACTCAGGATCAGTAATGTATGTACACAGTGACTGCACCAGCAGAATAGTGAGTGCAGCTCTGGGGTATAATACAGGAGGTAACTCAGGATCAGTAATGTAATGTATGTACACAGTGACTGCACCAGCAGAATAGTGAGTGCAGCTCTGGGGTATAATACAGGAGGTAACTCAGGATCAGTAATGTAATGTGTGTACACAGTGACTGCACCAGCAGAATAGTGAGTGCAGCTCTGGAGTATAATACAGGAGGTAACTCAGGATCAGTAATGTAATGTATGTACACAGTGACTGCACCAGCAGAATAGTGAGTGCATCTCTGGAGTATAATACAGGAGGTAACTCAGGGTCAGTAATGTAATGTATGTACACAGTGACTGCACCAGCAGAATAGTGAGTGCAGCTCTGGAGTATAATACAGGAGGTAACTCAGGATCAGTAATGTATGTACACAGTGACTGCACCAGCAGAATAGTGAGTGCAGCTCTGGGGTATAATACAGGAGGTTACTCAGGATCAGTAATGTAATGTATGTACACAGTGACTGCACCAGCAGAATAGTGAGTGCAGCTCTGGAGTATAATACAGGAGGTAACTCAGGATCAGTAATGTAATGTATGTACACAGTGACTGCACCAGCAGAATAGTGAGTGCAGCTCTGGAGTATAATACAGGAGGTAACTCAGGATCAGTAATGTAATGTATGTACACAGTGACTGCACCAGCAGAATAGTGAGTGCAGCTCTGGAGTATAATACAGGAGGTAACTCAGGATCAGTAATGTAATGTATGTACACAGTGACTGCACCAGCAGAATAGTGAGTGCAGCTCTGGAGTATAATACAGGAGGTAACTCAGGATCAGTAATGTAATGTATGTACACAGTGACTGCACCAGCAGAATAGTGAGTGCAGCTCTGCAGTATAATACAGGAGGTAACTCCGGATCAGTAATGTAATGTATGTACACAGTGACTGCACCAGCAGAATAGTGAGTGCAGCTCTGGAGTATAATACAGGAGGTAACTCAGGATCAGTAATGTAATGTATGTACACAGTGACTGCACCAGCAGAATAGTGAGTGCAGCTCTGGAGTATAATACAGGAGGTAACTCAGGATCAGTAATGTAATGTATGTACACAGTGACTGCACCAGCAGAATAGTGAGTGCAGCTCTGGAGTATAATACAGGAGGTAACTCAGGATCAGTAATGTAATGTATGTACACAGTGACTGCACCAGCAGAATAGTGAGTGCAGCTCTGGAGTATAATACAGGAGGTAACTCAGGATCAGTAATGTAATGTATGTACACAGTGACTGCACCAGCAGAATAGTGAGTGCAGCTCTGCAGTATAATACAGGAGGTAACTCCGGATCAGTAATGTAATGTATGTACACAGTGACTGCACCAGCAGAATAATGAGTGCAGCTCTGGAGTATAATACAGGAGGTAACTCAGGATCAGTAATGTAATGTATGTACACAGTGACTGCACCAGCAGAATAGTGAGTGCAGCTCTGCAGTATAATACAGGAGGTAACTCAGGATCAGTAATGTAATGTATGTACACAGTGACTGCACCAGCAGAATAGTGAGTGCAGCTCTGGAGTATAATACAGGAGGTAACTCAGGATCAGTAATGTAATGTATGTACACAGTGACTGCACCAGCAGAATAGTGAGTGCAGCTCTGGAGTATAATACAGGAGGTAACTCAGGATCAGTAATGTAATGTATGTACACAGTGACTGCACCAGCAGAATAGTGAGTGCAGCTCTGCAGTATAATACAGGAGGTAACTCCGGATCAGTAATGTAATGTATGTACACAGTGACTGCACCAGCAGAATAGTGAGTGCAGCTCTGGGGTATAATACAGGAGGTAACTCAGGATCAGTAATGTAATGTATGTACACAGTGACTGCACCAGCAGAATAGTGAGTGCAGCTCTGGAGTATAATACAGGAGGTAACTCAGGATCAGTAATGTAATGTATGTACACAGTGACTGCACCAGCAGAATAATGAGTGCAGCTCTGGAGTATAATACAGGAGGTAACTCAGGATCAGTAATGTAATGTATGTACACAGTGACTGCACCAGCAGAATAGTGAGTGCAGCTCTGCAGTATAATACAGGAGGTAACTCAGGATCAGTAATGTAATGTATGTACACAGTGACTGCACCAGCAGAATAGTGAGTGCAGCTCTGCAGTATAATACTATGAGGTAACTCTAGATGGCTTTGACTTGCCGCGCTTTCTCTTTGTGCAGGAGATACCATTGTGCATGGAGTGGGGGAGGCCACATCCGTTCAGTGGAGTGCTGGCACTGGATGGTGGAGTACGGCGCGGGTTTATTCCTTCCACCTTGGGCTTTGCTCTGGCCGACACCTTTTTTAGCACCCAGGACTTTTTCACTCTCTTCTATACAGTCAGAGTATATACCAAAGGGTTATTACTGGAAGCAAGCACCTACCTGTCGGACCTGGGGGTCTTCTAAGTGTGCCCCCTCCCGGAGACCCTGGGCAGCTCCAGCATTAAGCAGAAGATCATCCACCGTGATCACATGGTGTGGGACGGGCCAGTCTGTGGCCCCAGAGTGACATAGATTCGGGCTCCCGTCATCTGTGAATGTTCTGAATCTCCTCTAATCCTCGATAATTCCTGACCATTTTTAATTGTTCTATCAACCAAAGGCGTCTGCGGAGCTCGTGTGGGGGGTGAGGACGGACTGCGCTCCCATCACTACATTTTTATCATCGTCCTTCGTTTTTTTTATAATGCAAATTATAAATTATTGCTGAAAGATTATTTTTAATAAATCCATAAAGATCTGCAATATGTCTACATGGCAGAGCCCATTTCCTGGATGCTGCTCGAGGAGTATTGGTACTGTGCTGACTCCCGTCCCTCCGGACACTGGTCGAGGTGTAGTGGTACTGTGCTGACTCCCGCCCTCCGGACACTGGTTGAGGTGTAGTGGTACTGTGCTGACTCCTGTCCCTCCGGACACTGGTCGAGGTTATGGTACTGTGCTGACTCCCATCTCTCTGGACACTGGTCGAGGTGTAGTGGTACTGTGCTGACTCCCGTCCCTCCGGACACTGGTCGAGGAGAGTACTTGCTACTCCGTGCTGACATCTCCCGTCCCTCCGGACACTGGTCGAGGTGTAGTGTTTCTGTGCTGACTCCCGTCCCTCCGGACACTGGTTTGAGGTGTAGTGTTACTGTGCTGACTCCCGCTCCCTCTGTGTATGCTGCTCGTAGTGAGTAGTGGTACTGTGCTGACTCCCGTCCCTCCGGACACTGGTCGAGGAGTAATGGTACTGTGCGACTCCCGTCCCTCCGGCATGGTCGAGGTGTAGTGGTACTGTGCTGATTCCCGTCCCTCTGGACCCTAGTCGAGGTGTAGTGGTATTTGCTGACTCCATCCCTCGGACCTGGTCGTGGTGTAGGGTACTGTGCTGACTCCCGTCCTTCTAGACACTGGTCGAGGTGTATGGTACTGTGCTGACTCCCGTCCCTCTAGACACTGGTCGAGTAGTGGTACTCTAGTGACTCCCGTCCCTCCAGAAACTGGTCGAGGATGTAGTGGTACTGTGCTGACTCCCATCCCTCTGGACACTGGTGAGGTGTAGTGGTACTGTGCTGACTTCCGTCCCTCCAGACTTCGGGTTAGTGGTCGGAAGTTGTGTAAGTGGTACTGTGCTGACTCCCGTCCCTCTGGACACTGGTCGAGGTAGTAATGGTACTGTGCTGACTCCCGTCCCTCTGACACTGGTTCGATGTAGTGGTACTGTGTGACTCCCGTCCCTCCAGACACTGGTGAGGAGTAATGGTACTGTGCTGACTCCCGTCCCTCGGACACTGGTTGAGGTGTCGTGGTACTGTGCTGACTCCCATCCCTCTGGACACATTGGTTGAGTGGACATGGTCGGTGTGGGTACTGTGCTGACTATCCATCCCTCTGGACACTGGTTGAGGTGTGTGGTACTGTGCTGACTCCCGTCCTTCGGACACTGGTCGAGGTGTAGTGGTACTGTGCTGACTCCCGTCCTTAGACTGCGATGTTCCAGGACACTGGTCGAGGTGTAGTGGTACTGTGCTGGTCCCCACTGTCCCATCCGGACACTGGTCGAGGAGAGTAGGTGGTTAACTTGTACTGTGCTGACTCATCCCGATCTTTCCTTCCGCAGACACTGGTCGAGGTGTAGTGGTACTGTGCTGACTCCCGTCCTTCCGGACACTGGTCGAGGTAGAAATGGTACTGTGCTGACTCCGTCCCCTAACACTGGCGGATGGTATATGATCGCCTCGGCCATGAGGATAAGTACGGCTGACTCTAGTCACATGGATGGGGGTAGAGGTCGAGGGAAGTGAGATACTCTGAGGCCTAACAGTCAGAGTTATGTGGATCGAGGTCGAGTGAGAACAACACGGCATAGTGGACCTTGACGCTTCCAACACTAATATGGTGGGAAGTGCATCGAGGAAAAGAGAGATCCTTCCGGGTGGCCTAACAATCACATATGGGGAGTCGAGAGAGAATGGCCTCAGTCATGGGGAGGTCAGAGAACAGCATAGGACCTACAGTCACAATGGGGAGGTCAGAAAAAAAGATTCGGGCTACATCACATTGGGGGGGGGGAGAGAAAAGCAAAGGATATACATAGACAGAAAGCGCAGGACCTACAGTCACATGGGGGAGGTCAGAGAAAAGAGCACAGGACCTACAGTCACATATGGGGAAGGTAAAAGAAAAGAGCACAGGACTACAGTCACATATGTGGGAGGGCAGGGAAAAGAGCACAGGATCTACAGTCACATGGGGGAGGGCAGAGAAAAGAGCACAGGACCTACAGTCACTATGGGGAGGGCAGAGAAAAGAGCACAGGACCTACAGTCACAATGGGGAGGGCAGAGAAAAGAGCACAGGACCTACAGTCATATATGGGACTGGAACGTCAGATAACGGGGCAAAACAACAGATAATAGACGCAGCCTGAACGGCAGATAACAGACGCGGCTGGAATGTTCGATAACGAAAATACAGCCGGAACGACAAATAACAAAGACATGGTGGGACGAGCGATATTGGAGATGGGGCCTAAATGTCAGATAATGGAGACAAGGTTGGTTGAGCAATATTGGAGGTCTGACGACTAATTTCAGGTTTGTTAAGTCTCCAAATATGGAAGCAGTAGAAAGTATGTTCAAAGCAAATCAGGCAGAAGTCATTATGGGGGACTTCAACTACCACAAAATGAAGTGGGGAACAGGCTGCAGGTCCAACAAACAAGACAATAAGACCCTCACCCCTCACAACCGGTGCAGGATCCAACAAAGGGGGGCGCTGCTTGACCTAAAGTAGACTAATAGATCAGACAAATATTAAATGGTCAGGTTCGGGGTCCCTTAGGTAATAGTGATCTCAAAATAATCTGTTTTTATGTATCCTTTGTTAAGATTTATAGTAGAGGACACTAACCTTCAGGAAGGCAATTTTCCAACAGATGAGAGATGATCTTAGTCCAATAAAGTGGGACGATGTCCTGAGACTTATATAAAAGTACACAAAGCAAATGGGAGACTTCTATTCATCTTCAATAGGACCTGTTTATAATATATACCCTATGGGAATAAACAAGCTAGAAATAGGAGGAAACCACTAAATAGAGCTGTGGGGTGCAATAAGTGACAAACTGAAAGCAAAGAGGGGGAGTAATGAGTGAATAATACAAGAGGGAGGAAGAAAGGAATAATACAAAGGGAAGAGACAAACAAAATAATATGAGAGGGAGGAGATTAGGAAGCAATACAAGAAGGGGAGAGGAGGAAATAACATGAGAGGGGCGAGGAAACGATACAAAGGGGGGAGAGGAGGAAATAATGCGAGGGCGGAGACGAGAAAACAATACGAGAGGGCTGAGACAAGAACATGATATGAGGGAAGAGACAAGAAAACAAAGGGAGAAGAGAAAACGATACGAGAGGGATGAGAGGAAACACGATATGTGATGGAAAAAGGATACACGAGGGAGGAAATTATACGAGAGGGAGGAGACAAGGAAACAATACGAGAGGAAGGATACGAAACAATACAAGAGGGAGGAGATGAGAAAATGATATGAGAGAGGAAATAATACAAGAGGGAGGAGATGAGAAAACGATGAGAGGGAGGAAATAATACAAGAGGGATGAGATGAGAGGGAGGAGACGAGAAAATGATGAGAGGGAGGATACGAAACAATACAAGAGGGAGGAGATGAGAAAACAATACAAGAGGGAGGAGATGAGAAAACGATATGAGAGAGGAAATAATACGAGAGGGATGAGACAAAAGATACGAGAGGGCGGAGACTAGAAAAAGATACGAGAGGGCGGAGACTAGAAAAAGATACGAGAGGGAGCAGACAAGAAAAAGATACGAGAGGGCGGAGACTAGAAAAAGATACGAGAGGGCGGAGACTAGAAAATGATACGAGAGGGAGGAGACTAGAAAATGATACGAGAGGGAGGAGACAAGAAAAAGATACGAGAGGGCGGAGACTAGAAAAAGATACGAGAGGGCGGAGACTAGAAAATGATACGAGAGGGAGGAGACAAGAAAAAGATACGAGAGGGAGCAGACAAGAAAAAGATACGAGAGGGCGGAGACTAGAAAACGATACGAGGGAAGAGATAAGAAAACAATACTAGAGGAAGGAAATAATACGAGAGGTCAGAGATGAGAAAACTATATGAGAGGGAGGAGATAAGAAAACAATACTAGAGGAAGGAAATAATACAAGAGGGAGGAGATGAGAAAACGATATGAGAGAGGAAATAATACGAGAGGGATGAGACAAAAGATACGAGAGGGAGCAGACAAGAAAAAGATACGAGAGGGCGGAGACTAGAAAAAGATACAAGAGGGAAGAGATACGAAAACAATACTAGAGGAAGGAAATAATACGAGAGGTCAGAGATGAGAAAACTATATGAGAGGGAGGAATATGAGAAGGAGGAGACGCAGAAACTACAGGAGGGAGGAAATGATACAAGAGGGGACAAAGAACAATACAAGAGGAATAAAATAATACGAGAGGGAGGAGATGAGAAAACGATACGAGAGGAAGGAAATAATACGAGAGGTCAGAGATGAGAAAACCATGAGAGGGAGGAGATGAGAAAACTATATGAGAGGGAGGAATATGAGAAGGAGGAGACACAGAAACTACGGGAGGGAGGAAATAATACAAGAGGGGACAAAGAACAATACAAGAGGAATAAAATAATACGAGAGGGAGGAGACGAGGACACGATATGAGAGAGGAAATAATACGAGAGGGATGAGACAAAAGATACGAGAGGGAGCAGACAAGAAAAAGATACGAGAGGGCGGAGACTAGAAAACGATACAAGAGGGAAGAGATACGAAAACAATACTAGAGGAAGGAAATAATTCGAGAGGTCAGAGATGCGAAAACGATACAAGAGGAGGAATTTGAGAAGGAGGAGACGCAGAAACTACGGGAGGGAGGAAATAATACGAAAGATTAGAACATGATACAATAAGGAAGAGACAAGAAAACAATACGTGAGGAAGGAAATAATACGAGAGGTCAGAGATGAGAAAACCATGAGAGGGAGGAGATGAGAAAACTATATGAGAGGGAGGAATATGAGAAGGAGGAGACACAGAAACTACGGGAGGGAGGAAATAATACAAGAGGGGACAAAGAACAATACAAGAGGAATAAAATAATACGAGAGGGAGGAGACGAGGACACGATATGAGAGAGAAATAATACGAGAGGGATGAGACAAAAGATACGAGAGGGAGCAGACAAGAAAAAGATACGAGAGGGCGGAGACTAGAAAACGATACAAGAGGGAAGAGATACGAAAAAAATACTAGAGGAAGGAAATAATACGAGAGGTCAGAGATGCGAAAACGATACAAGAGGGAGGAATTTGAGAAGGAGGAGACGCAGAAACTACGGGAGGGAGGAAATAATACGAAAGATTAGAACATGATACAATAAGGAAGAGACAAGAAAACGATACATGAGGAAGGAAATAATACGAGGGCAGAGATGAGAAAACGATACAAGAGGGAGGAGATGAGAAAACTATATGAGAGGGAGGAATATGAGAAAACAATACGAGAGGGAGGAGATGAGAAAGCGATACGAGAGGGATTAAATAATACGAGAAGGAGGAGGCAAGAAAATGATACGAGAGGGAGGAGATGAGATGCGAGGGCAGAGAGGAAAAAACAATATGAGAACGATGAGATGAGAAAACGATACGAGAGAGGAAATAATATGAGAGGGAGGAGATGAGAAAATGATACGTGAGAGAGGAAATAATATGAGAAAGAGAAGAGAAAACTATATGGGAGGGAGGAGATGAGAAAACGATACGGGAGAGAGGAAATAGTACGAGAGGGAGGAGATGAGAAAATGATACGTGAGAGAGGAAATAATATGAGAAAGAGAAGAGAAAACTATATGGGAGGGAGGAGATGAGAAAACGATACGTGAGAGAGGAAATAGTACGAGAGGGAGGAGATGAGAAAATGATACGTGAGAGAGGAAATAATATGAGAAAGAGAAGAGAAAACTGTATGGGAGGGAGGAGATGAGAAAACGATACGTGAGAGAGGAAATAGTACGAGAGGGAGGAGATGAGAAAACGATACGAGAGGGAGAAGAAGAGAAAACGATACAAGAAGGAGGAGACGAGGAAACGATATGAGGAAGGAAATAATATGAGAGGGCAGAGATGAAAAAATGATAGAAGAAGGAGAAGAGGAAAAAATGGTATGAGAGGGAGGAGACGAGAAAATGATACAAGAGGGAGGAGAAGAAAAAACGATACGAGAGGGATGTGGTGAGAAAACAATACGAGACAAAAAAAATAATACAAGAGGGAGAAGATGAGAAAATGATATGAGAGGGAGGAGATGAGAAAACGATACGAGAGGGAGGAGATAATACGAAAGGGAGGAGACGAGAAAATGATGAGAGGGAGGAAATAATATGAAAATGGGAAGATGAGAAAACAATACGAGGGCAGAGATGAGAGAAATAATACAACAGCAAGGAGATGAAGAAATAATACAAGAAAGAAGGTCTGCGATCAACTAAATGCTGGGTCTGGGAACTTGCTCTCAACCTTATGGAGAGAGCTAAGTAGGTGAGGAGATTGTAAGCCACTTCCCTCCTCTCAGATATATGCATATATGCAAATTTGCACTTCACTAAGGAAGTTGAGAAACTCCCATGCCACATTTAAGCAGCTTCCTCAAAGTCATAATCGCTTTCCTACAAGCTTTTAATATAACTAAGGGATTTGTGCCAGATCAGAACCCCAAACTACAGACGCTGCGTTTCGGGGTACCTGCCCCTCATCAGTGGCAGATCAGAATATCCCACACACTACACTGATGAGGGGCAGGTACCCCGAAACGCAGCGTCTGTAGTTTGGGGTTCTGATCTGGCACAAATCCCTTAGTTATATTAAAAGCTTGTAGGAAAGCGATTATGACTTTGAGGAAGCTGCTTAAATGTGGCATGGGAGTTTCTCAACTTCCTTAGTGAAGTGCAAATTTGCATATACAACTAAATGCTGTTAACTTCTGATCCTAGATCCACCCTGAGGTTGCATCAGTCTGCAACAGACCCATGGCAGCAGGGTCAGTACTTGCACATGATACTAAGTTCTGCAGGGTAATAACCACAGAGGATAATTTCATATGACAGAAGGATTTATGTAATCTGCCTCATGAGATTTTTGCCTTTTTTCTTAATGTATTTTTAATCTGAGTGAGTGTGCCGCCTTCCATAGCACCAGCTGGTCCCATGGTCCCTGAACCTCATGCCTTCCAAGGACCCAGTTTTCTATGCATGTGATCTGGTCTCCTGGCCATACATCTTGCAGGGCAGGTCCTGCTCCCAAACGCACAGAGCCATCTAATCCGGTTTCCTCCAACATTTCAAAGACACTGATGGGATGTTTAGATTGTGAGCCTCAATGGGGACAGTATTACTGATGTATGTAAAGTGCTATGGAATTAATAGCGCTATAGAAATGAATAAATATCATTATTATTAACACAGAGATTATATTCCATCAGACACCCAGGTGTGTGAGGAATCAGCTTCAACCAGACAAGCCTCTGTCTTTTAGCTCACCTGCAATCTAGCACTTGTAATACATTACCTGAACCTGTGGAACTACAAGTCTCAGCATAATGCATTACTTAAACTCACTGGACTACGAGTAGAGCACCACCTGCCTCTGCAACATATACTGTGTAATTGCAATGCAGCAAGTCGCTGCATCACAGTTCGTTCACATGTCCGATTTTTGTCGTCAGACCAAGTGGCCTAAACTAAAACACGGAGACTTGTCCGATATTGATCCAATTTTGAAATCAAAATTTCAAATGCAAGTCAATGGATCTGTAAAAAATTGTTCAACATTGCAATCAAATAGCAGCTGTGTGCTGTCCGAGAAACTGGTGAAAATCTGACCAACCTCTGGTTACACTAATCCAACTCTGACACTACAGTACAGAAGCCCCTCACATAAGAACTAACACTACAGCAGAGAGAGGACTCTGTACATAAGAGCTGACACTCTAAAGGTATTATGGGGAGGGAATGCTCAGAGTGTGGCACAACATAGATGGGAACACCAGAGAAGATAATAATGGAAAGCCCTGGTGATAGGGAGAGGGAGCGAGAGGTCACCTCCTAACGTCACCTGAGGCTGACCCTGCACTCTAACATCCCTAAACGGGTCCTTCCCCCTCCTAGTTGCCATCACATGCTTAGGTCCTTGTTGGTCCTGGACACACACAGCAATGAACTTCAAAGCTGCTCTAGGGACAAGCTCCGTCAATTGGTCAGCATATAGAATATAACTGGCAATGGATGGCAGCCACGATTACATGTGCATATATGGTGGAGGGGCGTGGCCCAAAATGGCTACAGCTGAGATAAAGGCTACAAGTTGTCAGCCTGTTTGGAAACAGTACTTAACCTTTTCGGCACTAAAAGAAAGAAAAATCATTCCAATACATGATAATAGTCAATCAGACACCAGCAAGGATCTGGAATTAATTATGAGTTTTGATCTCACATCCCCTAGAGATCACATCAGGACATGACAGTACTCCCCCCCCTATTACAACGGACCTCTGGCGTATTAGGACCAGGCTTGTCCGGATAAGACACATGAAAGGATGTACCAAATTCTGTAATCCTTTCCTCTGGACCATAGGCTTTCCAGTGTACCAACTATTGGAGGAAGCGGCAAACCAAACAAGAATGAAAGATTCTTACCACCTGAAATTCTAAATTGCCATCAACAATGACTGGAGGCGGCGGTAAGGGTGACAGCATCAAGGTGGTACATATTTTTTGAGCAACAACCTGCAAAAAATGCCACCGGGTTAATAATAGCGACAACCTTGTACAGACCAATGAACCTAGGGCCTAATTTCCAAGGTGGACAGCCATACAAAATCATTCATACACAGGTCCGGACATGACAAAGGTCTTTTATCGGCCATGTGTTTGTACCTTTTTCCCCCATCACCCTTAGGTTGTTCAACTTGCCATACAGAGGAGAGTGATGAAAAAAATCATTCCTCCCAGGAACCCACACAGACTCCTTTCTACTGTATGCAGAGAACTGAGAGTGAAGCCATGTGCACCAAAAATGGCGACCTACCGTGGACTCATTGCAACGATTGTTTAACATAAACCGACCAAGGGAGAGTACGATGACCAATCTCCTGACTATCAGACATTAAAAACCTACGTAGGTGTCAGGTACGGTTCCAAACTTTTATTTTAGGCTTTGGTCTACTAGATTAAGGATGAAATGCTGTTGAGAACAAAACGCCTTCCAAAATTTTAATACAAACTTGGTCACTCATCGAAGGGAACCCTCCGAAGCTTCATGATTTCAGTGACAAACACTTGAGCCAAGGTCTTAGCATTAGGGAATGACGATGAAGTGCGCCATTTTACTAAACCTATCCACCATTACTAAAATTACAGTCCAGCAGATCATGGAAGGGCAGTAATAAAATACATGGATTGGTGTGCCCATGCTCTATCAGTTATAGTCAATGGTAGCAAAGACCCAGATGGACGAATATGTGAGGTCTTAGAACGTATACAGACATTACAGGTAGACACGAAATCAACCATATCCTGATGCAACCTTGGCCACCAAAAACGACGAGAGAGGAGGTTCAAGGTCACTTTGCTACCAGGGTGATGCAAGAACTGAGTTATGATGCTCTCCTAAAAAGCAGAGGCATGATGTCACACTAGACTGCTTCTCAGTCTCTGTACATTGCTGCAGTAGTAAAATGGAGTTAATTTCCTTCAGTCTATTAAAGGTTAACTTCTGTGGCTCTTCAGGTGAGCTGCTGCTGGTGATGTGGTTGTCCACTCCCTGGTGTCACTGAAAGAGTCAATTCTCTGCAAAGATCTAACTCTGTGCTGATACTGTTTGCTGTTCTACTGAAGTCTTCTTGCAGTGTAGCTATTGTGGAGATTGCCTTCTCTCTGGGAGTTGCTGTGTAAAGCCTTGTAATTGGGGCTTTCCCTTCACTGCTATCCACCACCACACAGCGTCCACAACAATGACCAGACACAGTACTTTGGGATAACAGTTGTGATTATGTTTGCAGGAACTGGGAATTATAACATGGAGTAAATTATTCACAGTTCATGTGGGTAGTCCACAGCAGATACAGTTCAGAGTTAGATTTAACATTGAATTGAGGTTCCGGAGCTTTAAAACCAGATTCTTTTCATCATCGCCCCAACAGCACCACCTGAGAGAGAGGTCCCACCCATCCAAGACAGGAAACCTATGAAATAAAGAGTTGGTACCGCTCCTATACGTCAGTTTTGGTTTCCTGTCTTGGAGGTAGGAGACCTCTGAAAGCTGTTCCCTGGCCTGACCCGGTGGCTGGAAGAGTGGCTTATCTGCGGTGGCTCCGGACTCAGGATCAGATGCGCCTCCCCGCGGTATCTCCTTCGCAGTGGCGGCCACGGGGCCTGGTGCACGAAAAGAAGCGGTGTGTCTGTCACGTTGTGCCCCTGGGTGAAATTTTGGGTTTTACGCCGCCAAACGCTACTTACGGGAGCAACGCTGTGAACCTGGAAGTGACACGTCTGGCGCATGCACGCTGAAATTTAACATGGCAGCGCCCAGCGTCTGGATGCAAGTTCAGCTGGGAGGTCCCCCCTTGCATTCTGGAGGCTATTTTAGGAGGAGTGGAGCTCAGAACAGCATCTTGGCAGGTATGGCACAGGACCCCATTTGGTCTTCCCATACATTCATGTTGTTGCAGATATCGGATGCGGCCACAGAGACCTTTTCCATGGAGGAGGGGCATCAGATCCTCCTAGAAGTCCAGGAAACCAGACCTGGGACCCCAAACAGCCTCCGAAGCCGGTACACCTACATTTATTACAGGGTGCGTACCTACATGGAATGCAGTGTGTTGATTTTCCTCTTTTTTGTACTGTCTTTTGGATTCCAAAAAGAAAATCTCTAAGAAGAAGCATAGGGAATCTGCTGTTGGTAAAACTCCCTTCATGATGATTATGTGAAACTCCTTTTATTGATATGGACTGTGCAGGAAGAATTTAGATCCCTTCAAAGAAAGAGTGGTAAAAATAGGAAAAGACTCTTTATACTGACTCTAGATTCTGATGAGGAGCCGGTAAACCATCACAGGCCCTCCTTAAAGCCTGTTCCTCCTCTTCCTGGACTCTCGACCTCAGATGATAGTTCTGATGGTAGACCTTGTTTTCCCAAGGGTGAGACTAATTATCTAGTTAAGGCAGTTAGGTTGACTATTGGAATAGTGGATACTAAAGACCCTTCCATGGTAGAAGACCTCAAGTTTGGGGGTTTATCACAGAAGAAAAAACAAACATTTCCTATTAATGAAAAAAATTCAGGATTTGATCAGAGAGCAATGGAAGAGACCAGACATGAAGGGTTCCCTTTCCCATCGGTAGCAAGGAACCGGTACAGGGTTGCAGTGGCGGACCTTGTGCCAAGAGGGCCCTGGTGCAGCAGCTGATATGGTGAGGAGCTGGGGGGGTGCTAACAGATGACGGCGAGGAGGGGGGTGGGGGGGGGGTTGCTAGCGGATGACGGCGGGGGAGAGGGTGCTAGCGGATGGCGGCGGGGGGATTGCTATAGGCGCTGAGGCTCCTACCTGCACGGCAGAGGAGGGGCAGGATCAGCCAAGAGAAGCAGGAAGCTTCCCTCAGTTAACCCCCTCTCCTCTGACACAGGGTCATGGGGTTCGGCTAGGGGCCCCCCTGCAAGCTTGAGGGGCCCCCTAGCCGGTCGGGGCCCTGGTGGCCTTCAGCTGCCACCACGGTAGGTCTGCCCGTGCCCTGTTGACCAGGAAGCAACCACTTGGGACTATTGCTCCAAGACAGACGTTGCAGTAGCCAACGCCACCAAGAGATCTACATTGCCCTTCAAAGATTTAGGCACCTTGGAGGATCAATTAGATCCTGAATTAGACTGACAGCTTCCTGAGGGGTTCGTGGGAGACGACAGCTGGTATCTTCAGACCATCAATTTCATTAACCCGTGTTGCCTGGTCCCTTATGATATGGCTAGAACAATTGGAGTCCCAGGTGAAGGATGAAAGATATTTATCTTCCTCTCGTCTGGTCCGAACAGCGGTGGCTTTCCTTGCTGATGCATCTGCCAACTCCTGAAGTTAGCAGCAAATGCTGCTTCCCTGTCTAACGCAGCTAGAAATGCCCTATGGCTGAAGAATTGGCCGGAGATACTCAGTCAATAGCAAAGCTGTGTGCAGTCCCTTGCGAGGGCGACTTCCTATTTGGTAAGTGCCTGGACGACATCCTGGAAAAAGAAGAAACATTTTCGGCATTCAGCACCCCTTTAGGAGTCGCTCCTTTTGCAAAAATAGGTTTTCCAGGAAGAAGTCTCCCAAGAGATCAAGAGACTCTTGGTATGACAAGAGGACCACGAAGTCTGGATTCCTGTTCAAGGGATCTTCCCTTGGTAGTAAGAAGTCTTCAAAATGACGTGTCACCGCAGGTCGGAGGAAGACTCTCCTCCTTTCTCCCAGCCTGGTCCCGTATCAACACCTGCAGTTGGGCACCGGATATCATCAAAGACTGTTTAATGCTGGAATTTACTTCGACCCCTATGGGGTCCCTCATAATAACGTCTGTAGGCAACTGGAAAAGTACATAACCCTGACAGAAGAAGTAAATTCCCTTGTGAGGAAGAATGTTGTCTCGGAAGTCCCTCTTTTTCTGGACGAACTTCAGAACCATTATCACCCTGAAGAAATTAGACAACTTTTTAATGCAAAGACACTTCAAAATGGAAACAATGAATTCGGCAATGAAGATTCTCTTCGAGAACTGTTTCATGGTAGTTCTGGATCTAAAGGATGCATACTACCATATCCTAATTTATAAGGGTCATCAGACGTACCTGAGGTTTGCCCTATACATGAATGGGGTCCTAGACAATTTTCCAGTTTGGGCCTTCCGTTCGGCTTGGCAATGGCTCTACGGATTTTCACAAATTATTATGCTCATTTGCGGGAACGGATTCTAATTGTACCATACCAGGATGGCCTCCTGATTGTGGGAAAAACCTGGGAGCTTCAGAAAGTGTGATCCACCTTGTCAGACTTCGGTGGATCATCAATATAGGGAAGTCAAGACAGGTGCCCACCACACGTCAGACATTTCTGGGGTTCATATTGGGACTTAGTCCCAGCTTTGCCTCCTTCCTCCAGAGAAGCAGTCCAAGATTGTCACCTTAGTCTCTGCAGCAGTGCACAGTCCCCACATGACATTACGGGGGCAATGTCTCTCCTGGGTACCCTAACATCCTGCATCCTGTGGTTCCCTGGGCTTTGTTGCATGCAAGGTATCTCTAGTGGGATGCTTAAGGGAACAGGTCCCTAGGTTCTCCTTGGGAAGAGTGATCCTCTCATCAGACACCATAGATTCCCTGGGGTGGTGGCTTCACCAGAAACACTTATCAGAGGGGGTTCCCTGCATTGTACCCGTGACAGACCTCAATACTATGGATGCAAGCTCCTGGGGGTGGGTTGCTCACCTTCTGGATCAGACAACAGAGTATCTGTAGCATACATTAAAACACCAAGGGGGCACAAGGTATCTGGTCCTGATGAACCTTACCAAGGAAATCTATCACCTTTTACAGGAGAAGCAGATATTACTTTCAGCTCTACACATACGGGGGGAGCTAAATTGCAGTGCCGGGTTCAGTTGAGACAAGGGGAGTGGGCCCTGGACCCAGTAGTGTTTTCTCAGATCACAGACAGGTGGGGAACTCCGAAGTTAGATCTTTTTTTCCGCTCGGGAGAACAGGCAAGTGCAGAGGTTTTGTTCTCTGGATCCCAGGGCAACCCTTTGCAGTGGATTCACTCCAGATCAGATCCCTTGGTCCTCGGGCCTCCTTTACACATTCCCTCCTCTCGTGTTAATTCCAGCTGTCTTGCAGAAGATTTGGGAGATTCAAGCCAGGGTCATTGGATGGCTCCCTTCTGGCCCAGAAGGGCGTGGTTCTTTTGGCTGCGCCACATGTCCATAACAGATCCCTGGACCCTAACGGTATCCCAGACACTTCTCTCCCAGGGGTCAGTTCATCATCCACAAGTCTCAGGTCTTCGGCTGACGGCGTGGAACATAAGAGGAGGCTGCTGATGCACAGAGGCTTTTCCACCGGATTAGTTGACACACTTCTGAGGAGTAGGAAGCCAGTCACTACCAATATTTATGGTAAGGTGTGGAAAAAATTCTTGTTCAGGGGCAAGCCCTGAGGGAAGCTCCTGTTACAGCTATTCTTGAGTTTATCCAGAAAGGTTGGGATATGGGTCTATCAGTTAATACCTTAAAGGTTCAGGTCTCGGCTCTGGGAGCCACACTTCAACCTGGCCGTTCGTCGTGGCTATCACGGTTTATTCAATCCTGTAAGAGGGCTACTCCAAAACCCTGTCCTAAGGTTCCCCGTGGGATCTTAATCTAGTTCTAGATGCTCTGACCAAGGCCCCATTTGAACCTTTTTCTGAAGTATCTCCTAAGATCCTTACCCTGAAGATAGTCTTATTAGTAGCATTGACTTCTGCCAGATGATTAAGTGACTTGCAGGCCTTGTCAGTGGTAGGACCTTATACACAGATTTTGGATGGTAGGGTCATACTTAGGTTAGATCTCTCTTTTGTTCCCAAGGTTGCAAAGAATTTTCACAGGGTTCAGGAAATTGTGCTACCCTCCTTTTGTGATCATCCGAGGTCAGAAGAGCTCTGATTACATATCTAGAAGTGTTCAAACAATAGAGGAGTGCCTCTAGAATGAATCTGTAGGGTAGCCACTTGGTATTCTACTACTTTTTCAATCATTCCAGACTTGATTTACCTTCCACTGATGAGGAGACCTTTGGTAGACTGGTTCTTCAAGCGGTGGTCCCTCCCTAAGTTTTTTGCTTCTCTGAAATCTCTCAGGTGGTGTTGTAATGGCGACGATGGAAAAATCTAAATTACTTACTGGTAATGGGTTTTCCCGGAGCCACGACAGCACCACCCCTTCCCTCCCTTCTTATATGGTAGTGGTTCATGTTTGGGTGTTATTATTATTATGACATGTTATTTGGTCATGGTATGTGTACTAAGGTTTTTCGAGTACTCCTCTCTGAGCTCTTTAAACCAACTGAATTATAAGACAGGTACCACCTTTTTATTTCTGAGGTTTCCTGTCTTGGATGAGCGGGACCCTCTCTCAGGCGGTGCTGTCGTGGCTCCGGAAAAACCCATTACCGGTAAGTAATTTAGATTTTTAGATGTGATGCTTATAAGTTGTTATGAGAGGTTCAGGGTCTTTTTGCAGCTTTATGCAGAAGATTAGATACAGCAAGACAGGTTTAAAGACCTGTGAGTCCTAGGGTAATTTCACAGCTTGTCACGGCACATGCAGAAATTCGTCTGGTGAAGCACATGTAGATCCGGACTGCGTGGACCCAGGGTAGAAAGCGTTTAGCAGACTGTGTGTGGAAGCCAGAGAAGAATCACAGGTTTTGGGGCCTGGCAGGAGATCTTGTGGTAAGGGAGGCTCCACATGTGCTCTGCTCCCTGTGGCAGCTTGTCCCAGACTGGGGATTCTCCTATTCAACACTCAATTCACATGTCAATTCTGTACAATGCAATGAGGGATGTAAATCATACACTTTACCAGCAGATGGTGCTGCAACATAACAAATGAGAAATACCTGGATTTAGATGAAAGTAAATATCTGACACTCACTAATAATGGTAGAGAGGTAGCTCGGGAGTGAGCTGCAGAGTAAAGGGTTACTCAAGGTCCAGGGGCACTTAATGGGACAGACAATCTGGACCAGGTCACTACAGCTGTCCTTATCCCTGTCCATTGGTGAAGGTGAGGAGGGGTTATAGCCTAAGGCTGGTCAGGAGCAGGGTAAGGGTGGTGGCCCAGACATCCTCACATTTAGAGATACTTCTGAAAGTAGGGTCAGCCAGGGACCCCCAGTCTAAGGATCAGGCTAGTGCCCCTGATCGCCTTTTGCCCATCACTGCCTTCCTGCAGCCTAACCCCATTTTCCATTACTACCACCCATGACATACAAATACATTTTCTTAAAGGACACGCTGCAGGGATATCACCCTGAACTTTCAATACCTCAAGCTCAGTGCAGATAGTGGAGACAATAACTCTCTGCTGTAAAATCAAGACATAGTCTTCATAATCACCCGCTCCTGGGAAACTCCAAGACAAAGCATCAGCTTTAATGTTTTTAACCCTTGGAAGATAACTGATGACAAAATTAACCCTGGTAGAAAAGCAAAGACCACCTGGCTTGTCTAAGATTAAGGTGTTTAGCAGATTCAAGGTATAACACATTTTTATGATCAGTGAAAACCGTAAGCGGGTGAACCCCTCCCAAAAGTGACATCACTTCTCAAAAGCCAACTTAATGGCCAATTGTTATTTTTGTGACGGCGATAGTTTTTCAAAGAAAAAGGCGCAGTGATGGCATTTACTAGGGTAGTGACCCCTGAGACAACAGCTCCAACCCCTACTTTAGAAGCATCAACCTTAACTATGAATGGATGAGACACATCGGATTGGGTGACAACAGGGGTTGTAACAAAACATTTCAGGAAAGGAAATGCCTGGCAAGTGGGGTTGGAAAAGTCTGTACCTTTTTTAAGGTTTGACAATTGATGAGAAGTGCCGGATGAACTTCCAACAATAGTTGGCAAACCCCAGAAAGTGTTGTAGTGCTCTGGATTTTCTAGAGGGTCCCACTCCAGCACAGCGCGGACCTTATCTGGATCCATCCGTAAACCCACAGATGGCATCAGAAACCCTTAAAATTAAACCCACTAAATGGCAAGTACACATTTCTCCAGTTTGTCATACAGTTTGTTATCCTGTAATGTCTGCCTGACGTGTATCTGATGTGTCTTATGATCAGGTAAGTAGATCAGGATATCATTGAGGTTCACCATCACAAACCTACTCACCAGATGACGAAAGAGATCATTGACAAAATGCTGAAAAACAGCAAGAGCATTAAGTCAAACCAAAAGGCATGACAAGATATTTGTAATGCCCTTCCGGAATTTTAAAAGTTGTTTTCTACTCATCTCCCTCTTTGATTCTAATCAGATTATAGTCTCTCCATAAAATCCAATTTAGAGAATTATTTAGCTCCAACAATTTCACTGAATAAGTCAGGAATGAGCGGGATAGGGTAAGAGTCGCGAATAGGAAAATGAGTTAATTCACAGAAATCCAGACAGGGATTCAGATCCCATTTTTTCCACTGCCATGGGAGAAGAAGATGGTCTAATGTATCCTGTACAAGACTCTCTGAGATATGATCTTTCATAGTTTGACTTTCAGGGGCCGAAAGATTTTATAATCTGGTTTTAGGAAGTTTTGCTCTTAGGGAAGGTTAACAGGACAGTCATATGCACGATGTGGAGGCAGTTCCTGACACCCCTTTTCTGAAAACACATCCACAAAATCAGACAGAAGAGAGGGTACGGAGATAATGGTATAGAGGCACAAAAGAGGGTACAGAGATAATAGTATAGAGGCAGAAAAGAGGGTACCGAGATAATAGTATAAATTCTAAGAGCTGACTAATTTTCATGGAATTAATATCTGTGTCTTTATTTGATATTCTTCATTCAGACACCAGATGGCGCTGGTGCACCATTCCCTGCAGGTCTTCTGCTCTTTGCTCATTAATTACATTTTACATGAAAAGTATCAAAAAGAAAAGAAAAATAACCTTGCAAAATCCTAAATGAAGAGATTATTATTATTATTATTATTATTATTATTATTACTAGTATTTGAGACCACCATTAATTCCATGGTGCTGTACATGACAAGGGGGTTAGATACAATATACAGATATAAATGACAGTGAATAAAGTAATAATGACAGCTGGTTACAGAGGACGAGTACATATAGGAGAGGGTCTGGTCCTAGGAGTTTACATTGTACAGGAGGTATGTAGTTTATACATTACCTAAATCATTATTCTCGACTGGTGAATTTGGGAGTTTTCAATTAATCGCCCCTTATCCTTAGATATAATATGATATGTGATGACCCCACCCACTCAGATGCCCCTTTCTTCAGTAACAGGGGCGTCATTACCAAACTTTTTGGAAGTTCAGATGAAAGTTTTATCTCTTGTATTTTCAGAATTAATCTGAAGCCACATTACTCCCGCAGTGAGCGCTATCCATCAGCAGGTGGCGGTCTTGGATTTTAACTGGTATTCATAGGGAAAAATCTTTACATGATATATAAAACTGTAGCCCACTGGACTGTGCTGGCGCCATTTCTGATGTCATGTGATGGATGTGCTGTAAAAGTGACCAGTGGTGCCCAGCGGAGTCTTGTGACTTATAAATGAGTCACACAGGATAAAGGTGCGACGTGTCTACAGTGTCCAGTGAGCAATAAGTGACCACCATGTGTCCAGTGAGCAATAAGTGACCACCATGTGCCCAGTGAGCGACCACCATGTGTCCAGTGAGCGACCACCATGTGTCCAGTGAGCGACCACCATGTGTCCAGTGAGCGACCACCATGTGTCCAGTGAGTGACCACTATGTGTCCAGTGAATGACCACCATGTGTCCAGTGAGTGACCACCATGTGTCCAGTGAGTGACCACCATGTGTCCAGTGAGCGACCACCATGTGTCCAGTGAGCGACCACCATGTGTCCAGTGAGCGACCACCATGTGTCCAGTGAGTGACCACCATGTGTCCAGTGAGCGACCACCATGTGATTAATAAGTGGCCACCTTGTGTCCAGTGAGCGACCACAATGTGTCGAATAAGTGACTACAATGTGTCCATGGAACGACCACCATGTGTCCAGTGAGCAACCACCACGTGACCAATAAGTGACCACCATGTGTCCAGTGAGTGATCACCATGTGTCCAGTGAGCGACCACAATGTGTCCAATAAGTGACCACAATGTGTCCAGGGAACGACCACCATGTGTCCAGTGAATGACCACCATGTGTCCAGTGAACGACCACCATGTGTCCAGTGAACGACCACCATGTGTCCAGTGAGCGATCACCATGTGTCCAGTGAGCGACCACCATGTGTCCAGTGAGTGACCACCATGTGTCCAGTGAGTGACCACCATGTGTCCAGTGAGCGACCACCATGTGTCCAGTGAGTGACCACCATGTGTCCAGTGAACGACCACCATGTGTCCAGTGAGTGATCACCATGTGTCCAGTGAGTGATCACCATGTGTCCAGTGAGTGATCACCATGTGTCCAGTGAGTGACCACCATGTGTCCAGTGAGCGACCACCATGTGTCCAGTGAGTGACCACCATGTGTCCAGTGAGCGACCACCATGTGTCCAGTGAGTGATCACCATGTGTCCAGTGAGTGACCACCATGTGTCCAGTGAATGACCACCATGTGTCCAGTGAGTGACCACCATGTGTCCAGTGAGTGACCACCATGTGTCCAGTGAGCGACCACCATGTGTCCAGTGAGTGACCACCATGTGTCCAGTGAGTGACCACCATGTGTCCAGTGAGCGACCACCATGTGATTAATAAGTGGCCACCATGTGTCCAGTGAGCGACCACAATGTGTCGAATAAGTGACTACAATGTGTCCATGGAACGACCACCATGTGTCCAGTGAGCAACCACCACGTGACCAATAAGTGACCACCATGTGTCCAGTGAGTGATCACCATGTGTCCAGTGAGCGACCACAATGTGTCCAATAAGTGACCACAATGTGTCCATGGAACGACCACCATGTGTCCAGTGAATGACCACCATGTGTCCAGTGAACGACCACCATGTGTCCAGTGAGCGACCACCATGTCTCCAGTGAGTGACCACCATGTGTCCAGTGAACGACCACCATGTGTCCAGTGAGTGATCACCATGTGTCCAGTGAGTGATCACCATGTGTCCAGTGAGTGATCACCATGTGTCCAGTGAGTAACCACCATGTGTCCAGTGAGCGACCACCATGTGACCAGTGAGTGACCACCATGTGTCCAGTGAGCGACCACCATGTGTCCAGTGAGTGATCACCATGTGTCCAGTGAGCGACCACCATGTGTCCAGTGAGTGACCACCATGTGTCCAGTGAGCGACCACCATGTGTCCAGTGAGTGATCACCATGTGTCCAGTGAGTGACCACCATGTGTCCAGTGAGTGACCACCATGTGTCCAGTGATCGACCACCATGTGTCCAGTGAGTGATCACCATGTGTCCAGTCAGCGACCACCATGTGTCCAGTGAGTGATCACCATGTGTCCAGTGAGCGACCACAATGTGTCCAGTGAGCGACCACCATGTGTCCAGTGAGCGACCACCATGTGTCCAGTGAGCGACCACCATGTGTCCAGTGAGCGATCACCATGTGTCCAGTGAGCGATCACCATGTGTCCAGTGAGTGACCACCATGTGTCCAGTGAGCGACCACCATGTGTCCAGTGAGTGACCACCATGTGTCCAGTGAGTGACCACCATGTGTCCAGTGAGCGACCACCATGTGTCCAGTGAGCGACCACCATGTGTCCAGTGAGCGACCACCATGTGTCCAGTGAGTGATCACCATGTGTCCAGTGAGTGATCACCATGTGTCCAGTGAGTGACCACCATGTGTCCAGTGAGTGACCACCATGTGATTAATAAGTGGCCACCATGTGTCCAGTGAGCGACCACAATGTGTCGAATAAGTGACTACAATGTGTCCATGGAACGACCACCATGTGTCCAGTGAGCAACCACCACGTGACCAATAAGTGACCACCATGTGTCCAGTGAGTGATCACCATGTGTCCAGTGAGCGACCACAATGTGTCCAATAAGTGACCACAATGTGTCCATGGAACGACCACCATGTGTCCAGTGAATGACCACCATGTGTCCAGTGAACGACCACCATGTGTCCAGTGAGCGACCACCATGTCTCCAGTGAGTGACCACCATGTGTCCAGTGAACGACCACCATGTGTCCAGTGAGTGATCACCATGTGTCCAGTGAGTGATCACCATGTGTCCAGTGAGTGATCACCATGTGTCCAGTGAGTAACCACCATGTGTCCAGTGAGCGACCACCATGTGACCAGTGAGTGACCACCATGTGTCCAGTGAGCGACCACCATGTGTCCAGTGAGTGATCACCATGTGTCCAGTGAGCGACCACCATGTGTCCAGTGAGTGACCACCATGTGTCCAGTGAGCGACCACCATGTGTCCAGTGAGTGATCACCATGTGTCCAGTGAGTGACCACCATGTGTCCAGTGAGTGACCACCATGTGTCCAGTGATCGACCACCATGTGTCCAGTGAGTGATCACCATGTGTCCAGTCAGCGACCACCATGTGTCCAGTGAGTGATCACCATGTGTCCAGTGAGCGACCACAATGTGTCCAGTGAGCGACCACCATGTGTCCAGTGAGCGACCACCATGTGTCCAGTGAGCGACCACCATGTGTCCAGTGAGCGATCACCATGTGTCCAGTGAGCGATCACCATGTGTCCAGTGAGTGACCACCATGTGTCCAGTGAGCGACCACCATGTGTCCAGTGAGTGACCACCATGTGTCCAGTGAGTGACCACCATGTGTCCAGTGAGCGACCACCATGTGTCCAGTGAGCGACCACCATGTGTCCAGTGAGCGACCACCATGTGTCCAGTGAGTGATCACCATGTGTCCAGTGAGTGATCACCATGTGTCCAGTGAGTGACCACCATGTGTCCAGTGAGTGACCACCATGTGTCCAGTGAACGACCACCATGTGTCCAGTGAGTGATCACCATGTGTCCAATAAGTGACTACAATGTGTCCATGGAACGACCACCATGTGTCCAGTGAGCAACCACCACGTGACCAATAAGTGACCACCATGTGTCCAGTGAGCGACCACAATGTGTCCAATAAGTGACTACAATGTGTCCATGGAACGACCACCATGTGTCCAGTGAACGACCACCATGTGTCCAGTGAACGACCACCATGTGACCAGTGAGTGACCACCATGTGTCCAGTGAACGACCACCATGTGACCAGTGATTGACCACCATGTGTCCAGTGAGTGATCACCATGTGTCCAGTGAGTGATCACCATGTGTCCAGTGAGTGATCACCATGTGTCCAGTGAGTGACCACCATGTGTCCAGTGAGCGACCACCATGTGTCCAGTGAGTGACCACCATGTGTCCAGTGAGCGACCACCATGTGTCCAGTGAGTGATCACCATGTGTCCAGTGAGTGACCACCATGTGTCCAGTGAGCGACCACCATGTGATTAATAAGTGGCCACCATGTGTCCAGTGAGCGACCACAATGTGTCGAATAAGTGACTACAATGTGTCCATGGAACGACCACCATGTGTCCAGTGAGCAACCACCACGTGACCAATAAGTGACCACCATGTGTCCAGTGAGTGATCACCATGTGTCCAGTGAGCGACCACAATGTGTCGAATAAGTGACTACAATGTGTCCATGGAACGACCACCATGTGTCCAGTGAGCAACCACCACGTGACCAATAAGTGACCACCATGTGTCCAGTGAGTGATCACCATGTGTCCAGTGAGCGACCACAATGTGTCCAATAAGTGACCACAATGTGTCCAGTGAACGACCACCATGTGTCCAGTGAACGACCACCATGTGTCCAGTGAGCGACCACCATGTGTCCAGTGAGTGACCACTATGTGTCCAGTGAACGACCACCATGTGTCCAGTGAGTGATCACCATGTGTCCAGTGAGTGATCACCATGTGTCCAGTGAGTGATCACCATGTGTCCAGTGAGTGACCACCATGTGTCCAGTGAGCGACCACCATGTGTCCAGTGAGCGACCACCATGTGTCCAGTGAGCGACCACCATGTGTCCAGTGAGTGATCACCATGTGTCCAGTAAATGACCACCATGTGTCCAGTGAGTGACCACCATGTGTCCAGTGAGTGACCACCATGTGTCCAGTGATCGACCACCATGTGTCCAGTGAGTGATCACCATGTGTCCAGTGAGCGACCACCATGTGTCCAGTGAGTGATCACCATGTGTCCAGTGAGCGACCACCATGTGTCCAGTGAGCGACCACCATGTGTCCAGTGAGCGACCACCATGTGTCCAGTGAGCGACCACCATGTGTCCAGTGAGTGATCACCATGTGTCCAGTGAGTGATCACCATGTGTCCAGTGAGTGACCACCATGTGTCCAGTGAGTGACCACCATGTGTCCAGTGATCGACCACCATGTGTCCAGTGAGTGATCACCATGTGTCCAGTGAGTGATCACCATGTGTCCAGTGAGCGACCACCATGTGTCCAATGAGCGACCACCATGTGTCCAGTGAGTGATCACCATGTGTCCAGTGAGTGACCACCATGTGTCCAGTGAGCAACCACCACGTGACCAATAAGTGACCACCATGTGTCCAGTGAGCGACCACAATGTGTCCAATAAGTGACTACAATGTGTCCATGGAACGACCACCATGTGTCCAGTGAACGACCACCATGTGTCCAGTGAACGACCACCATGTGTCCAGTGAACGACCACCATGTGTCCAGTGAACGACCACCATGTGACCAGTGAGTGACCACCATGTGTCCAGTGAACGACCACCATGTGTCCAGTGAGTGATCACCATGTGTCCAGTGAGCGACCACAATGTGTCCAATAAGTGACTACCATGTGTCCATGGAACGACCACCATGTGTCCAGTGAACGACCACCATGTGACCAGTGAGTGACCACCATGTGTCCAGTGAGTGATCACTATGTGTCCAGTGAACGACCACCATGTGTCTGGTTAGCAACGGTCATGTGTCCGGTGAGAGACCACCATGTATCTAGTGAACTATTACCATGTGTCCAGTGAGCGACCATCATGTGTCCAGTGAGCGACCACCATGTGTCCAGTGAGTGACCACCATGTGTCCAGAGAGTGACCACATGTGTCCAGAGAGTGACCTCCATATGTCCAGTGAGTGATCACCATGTGCCCAGAGAGTGACCTCCATATGTCCAGTGAGTGACCACCATGTGTCCAGTGAACGACCATGTGACCAGTGAGTGACCACCATGTGTCCAGTGAGTGATCACTATGTGTCCAGTGAACGACCACCATGTGTCCAGTGAGTGACCACCATGTGTCCAGTGAGTGATCACCATGTGTCCAGTGATTGACCACCATGTGTCCAGAGAGTGACCTCCATATGTCCAGTGAGTGACCACCATGTGTCTAGTGAGTGACCGCCATGTGTCCAGTGAGCGACCACCATGTGTCCAGTGAGCGACCACCATGTGTCCAGTGAACGACCACCATGTGTCCAGTGAGTGATCACCATGTGTCCAGTGAGTGACCGCCATGTGTCCAGTGAGTGACCACCATGTGTCCAGTGAGTGATCACCATGTGTCCAGTGAGTGACCGCCATGTGTCCAGTGAGCGACCACCATGTGTCCAGAGAGTGACCACCATGTGTCCAGTGAGTGATCACCATGTGTCCAGAGAGTGACCACCATGTGTCCAGTGAGCGACCACCATGTGATTAATAAGTGACCACCATGTGCCCAGTGAGCGACCACCATGTGTCCAGTGAGTGATCACCATGTGTCCAGAGAGTGACCACCATGTGTCCAGTGAGCGACCACCATGTGATTAATAAGTGACCACCATGTGCCCAGTGAGCGACCACCATGTGTCCAGTGAGTGATCACCATGTGTCCAGTGAGTGATCACCATGTGTCTGGTTAGCAACAGTCATGTGTCCGGTGAGAGACCACCATGTATCTTGTGAACTATTACCATGTGTCCAGTGAGCGACCACCATGTGTCCAGTGAGCGACCACCATGTGTCCAGTGAGCGACCATCATGTGTCCAGTGAGTGACCACCATGTGTCCAGTGAGTGACCACCATGTGTCTAGAGAGTGATCACCATGTGTCCAGTGAGTGACCGCCATGTGTCCAGTGAGTGACCACCATGTGTCTAGAGAGTGCCCACCATGTGTCCACATAGTGACCACCATGTGTCCAGTGAGCGACCACCATGTGTCCAGTGAGTGACCGCCATGTGTCCAGTGAGCGACCACCATGTGTCCAGAGAGTGACCACCATGTGTCCAGTGAGTGACCACCATGTGTACAGTGAGTGACCGCCATGTGTCCAGTGAGCGACCACCATGTGTCCAGAGAGTGACCTCCATATGTCCAGTGAGTGACCACCATGTGTCCAGTGAACGACCATCATGTGTCCAGTGAGTGACCACCATGTGTCCAGTGAGTGACCGCCATGTGTCCAGTGAGCGACCACCATGTGTCCAGTGAGTGACCACCATGTGTCCAGTGAGCGACCACCATGTGTCCAGAGAGTGACCACCATGTATCCACATAGTGACCACCATGTGTCCAGTGAGTGACCGCCATGTGTCCAGTGAGCGACCACCATGTGTCCAGAGAGTGACCACCATGTGTCCAGTGAGTGACCACCATGTGTCCAGAGAGTGACCACATGTGTCCAGAGAGTGATCACCATGTGCCCAGAGAGTGACCTCCATATGTCCAGTGAGTGACCACCATGTGTCCAGTGAACGACCACCATGTGACCAGTGAGTGACCACCATGTGTCCAGTGAGTGATAACTATGTGTCCAGTGAACGACCACCATGTGTCCAGTGAGTGATCACCATGTGTCCAGTGAGTGACCACCATGTGTCTGGTTAGCAACGGTCATGTGTCCGGTGAGAGACCACCATGTATCTAGTGAACTATTACCATGTGTCCAGTGAGCGACCATCATGTGTCCAGTGAGTGACCACCATGTGTCTAGAGAGTGACCACCATGTGTCCAGTGAGTGACCGCCATGTGTCCAGTGAGCGACCACCATGGACCAGTGAGTGACCACCATGTGTCCAGTGAGTGATCACTATATGGTCCATGTGAACGACCACCATGTGTCTGGTTAGCAACGGTCATGTATCCGGTGAGAGACCACCATGTGTCTAGTGAACTATTACCATGTGTCACCAGTGACGCGACCATCATGTGTCCAGTGAGTGACCAGCCATGTGTCCAGTGAGTGACCACCATGTGTCCAGTAAAGTGACCACCATGTGTCCAGTGAGTGACCACCATGTGTCCAGTGAGCGACCACCATGTGTCCAGAGAGTGACCACCATGTGTCCAGGAGTGACCACCATGTGTCCAGTGAGTGACCACCATGTGTCCATACGATGTCCAGAGTGACCACCATGTGTCCAGTGAGTGATCACTATGTGTCCAGTGAGTGACCACCATGTGTCCAGTGAGTGATCACCATGTGTCCAGTGAGTGACCACCATGTGTCTGAGTGACCGCCATGTGTCCAGTGAGGACCACCATGTGTCAGAGGATGACCACCATGTGTCCAGTGAGTGACCACATGTGTCAGAGAGTGACCACCATGTGTCCAGTGAGTGATCACCATGTGTCCAGTGAGTGACCACCATGTGTCCAGTGAGTGACCACCATGTGTCCAGTGAGTGATCACCATGTGTCCAGTGAGACCACCATGTGTCCAGGATGATCACCATGTGTCCATGAGTGGGACCACCATGTGTCCAGTGATTACACCATGTGTCCAGTGTGATCGACCATGTGTCCAGTGAGTGACACCATGTCCATGTGTCCAGTGAGTGAACACTATGCGTTTAGTGACCACCATGTGTCCAGTGAGCGACCACCATGTGTCCAGTGAGTGACCACCATGTTCCAGTGAGTGACCACCATGTGTCCAGTGAGCGACCACCATGTGTCCAGAGAGTGACCACCATGTGTCCAGTGAGTGACCACCATGTGTCCAGTGAGTGACCACCATGTGTCCAGTGAGTGACCACCATGTGTCCAGAGAGTGACCACCATGTGTCCAGTGAGTGATCCCCATGTGTCCAGTGAGTGACCACCATGTGTCCAGAGATGACACCATGTGTCCAGTGAGTGACCACCATGTGTCCATGAGTGACCACCATGTGTCCAGTGAGTGACCACCATGTGTCCAGGAGTGACCACCATGTGTCCAGTGAGTGACCACATGTTCCAGTGATGACCACCATGTGTCCAGTGAGTGACCACCATGTGTCCAGTGATGATCACCATGTGTCCAGTGAGTGACCACCATGTTCCAGTGAGTGACCACCATGTGTCCAGTGAATGATCACCATGTGTCCAGTGAGTGATCACCATGTCATGTGTCCAGTGAGGATAGACCACCATGTGTCCAGAACGACCACCATGTGTCCAGTGAATGACCACCATGTGTCAGTGAACGACCACATGTGTCCAGTGAGCGACCACCATGTGTCCAGTGAGTGACCCCATGTGTCCAGTGAGCGACCACCATGTGTCCAGTGATGACACCATCCATGAGTGACCAGTTGAGTGACACCATGTGTCCAGTGAGTGACCGCCATGTGTCCAGTGAGGCACCATGTGTCTAGGAGTGCCCACCATGTGTCCAATAGTGACCACCATGTGTCCAGTGAGCGACCACCATGTGTCCAGTGAGTGACCGCCATGTGTCCAGTGAGTGACCACCATGTGTCCAGAGAGTGACCACCATGTGTCCAGTGAGTGACCACCATGTGTCAGTGAGTGACCGCCATGTGTCCAGTGAGGACCACCATGTGTCCAGAGAGTGATCAAGTCCAGTGTGACCACCATGTGTCCAGTGAACGACCATCATGTGTCCAGTGAGTGACCACCATGTGTCCAGTGATGACCGCCATGTGTCCAGTGAGCGACCATGTGTCCAGTGAGTGACCACCATGTGTCCAGTGAGCGACCACCATGTGTCCAGAGAGTGACCACCATGTTCCACATAGTGACCACCATGTGTCCAGGTGACCGCCATGTGTCCAGTGAGCGACCACCATGTGTCAGGAGTGACCACCATGTGTCCAGTGATGACCACCAGTGTCCAGGAGTGACCACATGTGTCCAGTGAGTGATCACCATGTGCCCAGAGAGTGACCTCCATATGTCCAGTGAGTGACCACCATGTGTCCAGTGAACGACCACCATGTGACCAGTGAGTGACCACCATGTGTCCAGTGAGTGATAACTATGTGTCCAGTGAACGACCACCATGTGTCCAGTGAGTGATCACCATGTGTCCGTGAGTGACCACCATATGTCTGTTACAAGTCTGTCCGGTGAGAGACCACCATGTATCTAGTGAACTATTACCATGTGTCCAGTGAGCGACCATCATGTGTCCAGTGAGTGACCACCATGTGTCAGAGAGTGACCACCATGTGTCCAGTGAGTGACCCCATGTGTCCAGTGAGCGACCACATGTGCCAGTGAGTGACCACCATGTGTCCAGTGAGTGACCACCATGTGTCCAGTGAAGCGACCACCATGTGTCCAAGTGACGACCACCATGTGTCCAGGATTGACTCCATGTGTCCAGTGAGATGATCCACCATGTGTCCTAGTGATTACAGTGATGTCCATGAGCACCATCTGTGTCCCAGTTGAGTGACCACCATGTGTCCAGAGAGTGACCACCATGTGTCCAGTGAGTGACCACCATGTGTCCAGTGAGTGACCACCATGTGTCCAGTGAAGTGACCACTCATGTGTCCAGTGAGTGACCACCATGTGTCCAGTGAGTGACCACCATGTGTCCAGTGAGTGATCCACCATGTGTCCAGTGAGTGACCACCATGTGTCCAGTGAGTGACCCCATGTGTCCAGTGAGTGACACTATGCTGTCAGTGAGTGATCACCATGTGTCCAGTGAGTGACCACCATGTGTCCAGTGAGTGACACTATGCGTTCAGTGAGTGACCACCATGTGTCCAGTGAGTGACACCATGTGTCCAGTGATGATACCATCCATGTGTCCAGTGAGTGACACCATTCATGTGTCCAGTGAGTGAACACCATGGTGTCAGTGAGTGACCCCCATGTGTCCAGTGAGTGAACACTATGCGTTCAGTGAGTGAACACCATGTGTCCAGTGAGTGAACACTATGCGTTTAGTGAGTGACCACCATGTGTCCATGGACGACCACCATGTGTCCAGTGAAGTGACCACCATGTGTCCATGAGTGATCACCATGTGACCACTGAGCGACCACCATGTGTCCAGTGAGCGACCACCATGTGTCCAGTGAGTGACCACCATGTGTCCAGTGAGCGACCACCATGTGTCCAGTGAGCGATCCACCATGTGTCCAGTGAGTGACACACATGTGTCCAGTGAGTGAACACTATGGTTCAGTGAGTGATCACACCATGTGTCCAGTGAGTGACCACCATGCTAGTGAGTGAACACTATGTGAGTGAGTGACCACCATGTGTCCAGTGAGTGACCACCATGTGTCCAGTGAGTGATCACCATGTGTCCAGTGAGTGATCACCATGTGTCCAGTGAGTGACCACCATGTGTCCAGTGATGAACACTATGCGTTCAGTGAGTGACCACCATGTGTCCAGTGAGTGACCACCATGTGTCCAGTGAGTGACCACCATGTGTCCAGTGAGTGATCACCATGTGTCCAGTGAGTGACCACCATGTGTCCAGTGAGTGATCACCATGTGTCCAGTGAGTGACCACCATGTGTCCAGTGAGTGAACACTATGCGTTCAGTGAGTGATCACCATGTGTCCAGTGAGTGACCACCATGTGTCCAGTGATGATCACCATGTGTCCAGTGAGTGACACCATGTGTCATGGTGCCCATGTGTCCAGTGAATGATCACCTATGCTGTCAGTGAGTGATCACCATGCATGTGTCCAGTGAGTGAACACTATGCGTTCAGTGAGTGAACACCATGTGTCCAGTGAGTGAACACTATGCGTTTAGTGAGTGACCACCATGTGTTCACCCAGTGAGTGACCACCATGTGTCCAGTGATGACCACCATGTGTCCAGTGAGTGATCACCATGTGTCCACTGAGCGACCACCATGTGTCCAGTGACGCGCACCAGCCAGGTGATCACCAGCGTGAGTGATACCACGCATGAGTGATCCCAGTGTAGGGAACCACCATGTGTCCAGTGAGCGACCACCATGTGTCCAGTGAGTGACCACCATGTGTCCAGTGAGTGAACACTATGCTTCAGTGAGTGATCACCATGTGTCCAGTGAGTGACCACCATGTGTCAGTGAGTGACACACTATGTGTAGTGAGTGACCACCATGTGTCCAGTGAGTGACCACCATGTGTCCAGTGAGTGACCACCATGTGTCCAGTGAGTGATCACCATGTGTCCAGTGAGTGACCACCATGTGTGTTCCCATGTGAGAGTGAACACTATGCGTTCAGTGAGTGACCACCATGTGTCCAGTGAGTGACCACTCCATGTAGTCCATCGTTGTGAGTGACCACCATGTGTCCTGAGTGAAAGTGTTGAATACACCATGTGTCCAGTGAGTGATCACCATGTGTCCAGTGAGTGATCACAGCATGTGTCCAGTGAGGACCACCATGTGTCTAGTAGAGTGACCACCATGTGTCCAGTGAGTGATACACTATGTTCCAGTGAGTGACCACCATGTGTCCAGTGAGTGATCACTATGTCGTTCAGTGAGTGACCACCATGTGTCCAGTGAGTGACCACCATGTGTCCAGTGAGTGATCACCATGTGTCCAGTGAGTGATCACCATGTGTCCACTGAGCGACCACCATGTGTCCAGTGAGCGACCACCATGTGTCCAGTGAGTGACCACCATGTGTCCAGTGAGCGACCACCATGTGTCCAGTGAGCGACCACCATGTGTCCAGTGAGTGACCACCATGTGTCCAGTGAGTGAACACTATGCGTTCAGTGAGTGATCACCATGTGTCCAGTGAGTGACCACCATGTGTCTAGTGAGTGAACACTATGCGTTGAGTGAGTGACCACCATGTGTCCAGTGAGTGACCACCATGTGTCCAGTGAGTGACCACCATGTGTCCAGTGAGTGATCACCATGTGTCCAGTGAGTGACCACCATGTGTCCAGTGAGTGAACACTATGCGTTCAGTGAGTGACCACCATGTGTCCAGTGAGTGACCACCATGTGTCCAGTGAGTGACCACCATGTGTCCAGTGAGTGATCACCATGTGTCCAGTGAACGACCACCATGTGTCCAGTGAGTGATCACCATGTGTCTAGTGAGTGACCACCATGTGTCCAGTGAGTGAACACTATGCGTTCAGTGAGTGATACCATGTGTCCAGTGAGTGACCACCATGTGTCCAGTGAGTGATCACTATGCGTTCAGTGAGTGACCTCCATGTGTCTAACGCGTTTCTGGCCTCTCACTGGAATAATTGATACACTTGGCTGTACATGCGGAATCGCAGCCCCATCCGATGGCCATTACTGATAGTGCGGCCAGAAGTTTGCGGCCGTCTCCACTCATTTACGCGGGAGCTGGGGCGTAAAGCGAGTAATTTGTGTCTCCGGCTGATGTCAGCAGCGCTCGTCGATAGCTCCACTTACTGCGAGACTCCACTAATGAAAATCCAATGAACAAACCGCTGCAAGTGAAGACGTTTCCATTAAAATTAGAAAATCAAATCCCGCACAGATTATTTTCTCGGCCTCATCGATTCCTTTTATTACGGAAATATTGCTGCTAAATAACAATAGCGTGAGCAATCCTTACATGTCTCTCTGGGCGGAGAGTCGATAGTGTGGTGTCAGCGCGGCGGAGGGTGACAGGCCTGAAAAGCACATATACACACTATATCTAGATATATATCATACACACCGCTCCTGTGACATCACCACACTCATACACACACCGCTCCTGTGACATCACCACACTCATACACACACCGCTCCTGTGACATCACCACACTCATACACACACGCTCCTGTGACATCACTACACTCATACACCACACGCTCTGTGACATACACACTAACACCCGCTCCTGTGACATCACCACACTCATACACACACCGCTCCTGTGACATCACCACACTCATACACACACCGCTCCTGTGACATCACCACACTCATACACACACCGCTCCTGTGACATCACTCACACTCATACCACACACCGCTCCTGTGACATCACTACACTCATACACACACCGCTCCTGTGACATCACTACACTCATACACACCACCGCTCCTGTGACATCACTACACTCATACACACACCGCTCCTGTGACATCACTACACTCATACACACACCGCTCCTGTGACATCACTACACTCATACACACACCGCTCCTGTGACATCACTACACTCATACACACACCGCTCCTGTGACATCACTACACTCATACACACACCGCTCCTGTGACATCACTACACTCATACACACACCGCTCCTGTGACATCACTACACTCTACACACACCGCTCCTGTGACATCACTACACTCATACACACACCGCTCCTGTGACATCACTACACTCATACACACACCCTCCTGTTGATCACTACACTCATACACACACCGCTCCTGTGACATCACTACACTCATACACACACCGCTCCTGTGACATCACTACACTCATACACACACCGCTCCTGTGACATCACTACACTCATACACACACCGCTCCTGTGACATCACTACACTCATACACACACCGCTCCTGTGATATCACTACACTCATACACACACCGCTCCTGTGACATCACTACACTCATACACACACCGCTTCCTGTACAATCACTAACTACTCATACACACACCGCTCCTGTGACATCACTACACTCATACACACACCGCTCCTGTGACATCACTACACTCATACACACGCTCTGTGACATCACTACACCATACACACACGCTCCTGTGACATCACTACACTCATACACACACCGCTCCTGTGACATCACTACGACATCATACACACACCGCTCCTGTGACATCACTACACTCATACACACACCGCTCCTGTGACATCACTACACTCATACACACACCGCTCCTGTGACATCACTACACTCATACACACCCCTGTGACATCATACACTCTACACACACCGCTCCTGTGACATCACTACACTCATACACACACCGCTCCTGTGACATCACTACACTCATACACACACCGCTCCTGTGATATCACTACACTCATACACACACCGCTCCTGTGACATCACTACTACTCATACACACACCGCTCCTGTGACATCACTACACTCATACACACACCGCTCCTGTGACATCACTACACTCATACACACACCGCTCCTGTGACATCACTACACTCATACACACACCGCTCCTGTGACATCACTACACTCATACACACACCGCTCCTGTGACATCACTACACTCATACACACACCTCTCCTGTGACATCACTACACTCATACACACACCCTCCTGTGACATCACTACACTCATACACACACCGCTCCTGTGACATCACTACACTCATACACACACACGCTCCTGTGACATCACTACACTCATACACACACCCTCCTGTGACATCCAACTACAACTCTCATACACCACACCACTCCTGTGACATCACTACACTCATACACACACCGCTCCTGTGACATCACTACATCATACACTACACCGCTCCTGTGACATCACTACACTCATACACACACCCTCCTGTGACATCACTACACTCATACACACACCGCTCCTGTGACATCACTACACTCATACACACACCCTCCTGTGACATCACTACACTCATACACACACCGCTCCTGTGACATCACTACACTCATACACACACCACTCCTGTGACATCACTACACTCATACACAACCAATCCTGTGACATCACTACACTCATACCACAACAACCGCTCCTGTGACATCACTACACTCATACACACACCGCTCCTGTGACATCACTACACTCATACACACACCGCTCCTGTGACATCACTACACTCATACACACACCGCTCCTGTGATATCACTACACTCATACACACACCGCTCCTGTGACATCACTACATTCATACATACACCGCTCCTGTGACATCACTACACTCATACACACACCGCTCCGGTGACATCACTACACTCATACACACACCGCTCCTGTGACATCACTACACTCATACACACACCGCTCCTGTGACATCACTAGACTCATACACACACCGCTCCTGTGACATCACTACATTCATACACACACCGCTCCTGTAACATCACTACACTCATACACACACCGCTCCTGTGACATCACTACACTCATACACACACACCACTCCTGTGACATCAATACACTCATACACACACCGCTCCTGTGACATCACTACACTCATACACACACCGCTCCTGTGACATCACTACACTCATACACACACCGCTCCTGTGACATCACTACACTCATACACACACCGCTCCTGTGACATCACTACACTCATACACACACCGCTCCTGTGACATCACTACACTCATACACACACCGCTCCTGTGACATCACTACATTTATACACACACCACTCCTGTGACATCACTACACTCATACACACACTGCTCTTGTGACATCACTAGACTCATACACACCGCTCCTGTGACATCACTAGACTCATACACACTCCACTCCTGTGACATCACTACACTCATACACACAACAATCCTGTGACATCACTACACTCATACACACACCCCTTCTGTGACATCACTAGACTCAGACACACACTGCTCTTGTGACATCACTAGACTCATACACACACCGCTCCTGTGACATCACTAGACTCATACACACACCACTCCTGTGACATCACTACACTCTTACACACAACAATCCTGTGACATCACTACACTCATACACACACCGCTCCTGTGACATCACTACACTCATACACACACTGCTCCTGTGATATCACTAGACTCATACACACACCGCTCCTGTGATATCACTACACTCATACACACACCGCTCCTGTGACATCACTACCCTCATACACACACCACTCCTTTGACATCACTACATTCATACACACACCACTCCTGTGACATCACTACACTCATACACACACCCCTTCTGTGACATCACTAGACTCATACACACACCGCTCCTGTGACATCACCACACTCATACACACACCGCTCCTGTGACATCACTAGACTCATATACACCGCTCTTGTGACATCACTACACTCATACACACACCGCTCCTGTGACATCACTACACTCATACACACACCACTCCTGTGACATCACTGTGTCTAGTGAGTGAACACTATGCGTTCAGTGAGTGAAGACCATGTGTCCAGTGAGTGATCACCATGCGTTCAGTGAGCGATCACCATGTGTCTAGTGAGTGAACACTATGCGTTCAGTGAGCTCTTTGCTCATTAATTACATTTTAAATGAAAAGTATCAAAAAGAAAAGAAAAATAACCTTGCAAAATCCTAAATGAAGAGATTATTATTATTATTATTATTATTATTATTATTATTACTAGTATTTGAGAGCACCATTAATTCCATGGTGCTGTACATGACAAGGGGGTTAGATACAATATCTATTATATAATTGCGAATGGGTTTTTTGCCCGTTTTGAGTCCACTCACGCTGCGAGTCAGCGTGGTCATGTGGATACATGACATCACTAGACTCATACACACCGCTCCTGTGACATCACTAGACTAATACACACACCGCTCCTGTGACATCACTACACTCATACGCACACTGCTCCTGTAATGCTATGAATTTTAGGCTTAGTGCCAGCTGCCAATACCGAGCTGGCATTAACCCGTTTGTTACCCAGGGTGCTACCGACACCAGGACCTCTGGAAGAGCCGGGTAAGGCACCTGAAAATGGTGCTACGAAAGAATGTGCCATTTTCAGGGGACGGCTGTGGGCTGCGATTTTCAGTGTGGGGGTCCAGATTACTTAGGCCTTACCACACTGAGATTCCCAGCTCACAGCTGCCTGGCTTTACCATGGCTGGCGAACAAAGATAGGGCAGAACCCACAATTTTTTTTTATTATTTATTTAAATAATTTAAAAAAATAATGGGCTTCCCTGTATTTTGATTACCAGCCAAGGTAAAACCAGGCAGCTGGGGGTGGCAGGCCGTAGCCGACTGCTTTATCAGTTCTGAGAATCAAAAATACAGTGAAGCGCTACATCATTTTTTTTTAACATTTATTTATTTTTACAGTACATTGATGTCAGCCATTGGGCGAGAAGCCCAACAGCCAATCATAGAGTCTGTGATTGGCTGCAGGAATAACCTGAAACCAGCCCATACAGTCTACCATCTACCCTGTTAGAATGTACGGGCTGATTCCAGATTACTCCAACAGCCAATCACAGATGCCCATTCTCTGTGACAGCATCTGTGATTGGCTGTTTGGCTCCTCTGCAGTGAATATCCAGGAAGTTAATGAACTGCCTGACACTATGACTGACAGCCTTGTAAACAGCAGAGAAGTGCGTCACGCTATGAGCGGCAGTTGAGATTGCGCGCCAATATACCAAGCCGTGCTCCGCTTATTGGTCGCCGCCAGCCACGTTGACCAATCAGCGCACTTGGTGCGTGTTTTAAAATACGCTTTGCTGATTGGTCGCTGTGGGTGGCGGCGACCAATCAGCGAGTGGAGCATGGCTTGGCAGGGGTTTTAATCCCACACCGATGATTGGTCGCCGCTGAGAGCAGGATGGAGCAGGGGGGCAGGATGGTGGCAGGGGGGGCAGGATGGAGGTGGAGGGGTCAGGATAGAGCCAGATGGCAGGATGGAGGCGGGGGGCAGGATGGAGGCGGAGGGGCAGAAACAGTGGCAGGATGGTTGTGGGGGGGCAGGATGGAGCGGGGGGCAGGATGGTGGCAGGGGGGGGCAGGATGGAGGTGGGGGGATCAGGATAGAGCCAGATGGCAGGATGGAGCCGGGGGAGCAGGATGGAGCAGGGGGGCAGAACAGTGGCAGGATGGTTGTGGGGGGGCAGGATGGAGCCGGGGGGTGGCAGGATGGAGCCGGGAGGGCAGAATGGAGCTGGTGGAGGCAGGATGGAGCCGCGGGGGGCAGGATGGAGCGATCGGGGCAGGATGGAGGCGGGGATCAGGATGGAGCCAGTGGGGGGCAGGATGGAGGCGGGGCAAGATGGAGCCGGGGGGGGGGGGGCAGGATGGAGCCGGGGGAGGCAGGGTGGAGCCGAGGGGGGCAGGATAGAGCCGGGGGGCAGGATGGATGCGGGGGGGGGCAGGATGAAGCCAACGGGGCAGGATGATTCTGGGGGGTAGGATGGAGGCGGGGGCAGGATGGAGCCGGGGGAGCAGGATGGAGCCGGGGAGGCAGAGTGGAGCCAAGGGGGGGCAGGATGGATGTGGGGGGGGGCAGGATGGATGTGGGGGTGGGGCAGGATGGAGGCGGGGGGCAGGATAGAGCCGGGGGGGGGGGATGGAGGCGTGGGAGCAGGTTCCCCCCTCTGTTCTCACCTGTCTTCTCCAGCTCAGAACCGCACTGTACAGCGGACATGTGACAGGGCGGGCTGTGTGACGTTACATCAGCCTGCCCTGTCACATGACCGCTGTACAGAGGGGGTCGAAGCGAGCCGGCGGACAGTATCCTCACTGAGGATTTTGTTACTTTTACTGTGGAGGAGCGGGGGGCCGCAGGGAGCGCGGGCAGGAGGAGTGAGGGGGGCTGTGAGGAGAGCCGCGCGGCGCGCAAATTTTGAATTTGCGCGCCGCACTGCTCTTTTGCATACTGCCCACTTCCGTCTGCAGTGCGCGTTTTCGGCCTCATACGGAAGTGGCCATTAGACAATTATATAGTAGATTATCATCAAAAAAATAATAAGACGTCATCTTTTTTGCTAATAGAGTCAAAAGACTCATGAAAAGGGTTTCAACCGTGCGTTCCCCCTACAATAAAAGCAAAAAGAAATTCAAGAGGACCTGTCACCCCCCCCCCCCCCCGAGGATATCAATCTAAATGCAGCATTGAATGCAGCATGTATGCTGCATTCAGGCAAGGGGTCCCCCGTGTGTGTGTGTGATGTTTGTACCCATAAATACAGCCTCCTGAAAATGTGTAGTAAAATGTCAGGAGAGCATTACCAGCTCCAAAAGTCAGCTCCTTCCCGGGGGCTATGCCCGCCCTCTGCGTCTCTGTTCCTCCCTCTCCTCGCCGCCTCCTTGATGCCTTGTCAGCTTTCCTCCCTCTGCGCCTGCGTCTCCTTGTGCTACTTCACGCAGGCACAGAGTGAGGTGTTGCTGCTGTCGGCCCCGTGCTCCTGACCCGCCTCCAGCACTGATGTCAGCACTTGTTCCCCGCCCTGCTCCATGTATAACACATGCTGACACCCCGCGGTCCTGTCATGCCTCCCCACGCTCCTGACCCACCTCCAGCACTGATGTCAGCACTTGTTCCCGCCCTGCTCCATGTATAACGCATGCTGACACCCTGCGTCCTGTCCCGCCTCCCACGCTCCTGACCTGCCTCCAGCGATGTCAGCACTTGTTCCCGCCCTGCTCCATGTATAACACATGCTGACACCCGCGGTCCTGTCCCACCTCTCACGCTCCTGACCCGCCTCCAGCACTGATGTCAGCACTTGTTCCCGCCCTGCTCCATGTATAACGCATGCTGACACCCCGCGGTCCTGTCCCGCCTCCCCACACTCCTGACCCGCCTCCAGCACTGATGTCAGCACTTGTTCCCGCCCTGCTCCATGTATAACACATGCTGACACCCCGCGGTCCTGTCCCGCCTCCCTACGCTCCTGACCCGCCTCCAGCACTGATGTCAGCACTTGTTCCTGCCCTGCTCCATATAAACACATACTGACACCCCGCGGTCCTGTCCACCTCCCATGCTCCTGACCCGCCTCCAGCACTGATGTCAGCACTTGTTCCCGCCCTGCTCCTGTATAACACATGCTGTCACCCCGCGGTCCTGTCCCGCCACCCCACACTCCTGACCCGCCTCCAGCAACTGATGTCAGCACTTGTTCCCGCCCTGCTCCATGTATAAACATGCTGACACCGCGGTCCTGTCCCGCCTCCCCACACTCCTGACCCGCCTCCAGCATGATGTCAGCACTTGTTCCCGTCCTGCTCCATGTATAACACAGTTACCCGCTGTGTACCTTGGATACCAGCCCGTGAGCGGAGAAGGCTGGTAACCAAGATATATATCGGGTATCTAGGGAGCGCACGCTGCCTAGTTACCCGCAGTTTACCTTGGATACCAGCTCTCAGCGCTTGCTGAGAGGCGCTGGGAGCTGGCTTATCGGTCGTCTCCTGGTGTTACACGCAGCGACGCTGCGTGTCTACCGGGTGACCAACGATTGATTTGAGGACAGGACCTCAAATCAAACAATGAACGATCGGCCGACTGATCGTTCATCGCCTGCAGTGTCACACGCAACAATGTCGTTTCGACATCGTTCAAACGTCACAGAACACGTGACTTTTGAACGGTATCGGCAACGATATCGCTATGTGTGAGGTGACCTTAAAAGTGATATAAGAGCAGAGTTGGGCAATCTCTATGTGTTTTCCCTGTGTTAATGTGGCGTAGCCAACGTCAGCAGGTCGGCGGATGTGAGTGTGATGACGTCAGCGGTGATGCGCAACTCGCGCATACGCAGTTGTGCCTGTAAGTCCCACAACTGTAAGTAAGTAAGTAAGGGAACGGCAATCACGGAGCCATACAGTATTATGGAATGGGTGGACACCAGGCGTCCCTTCATGGAATTCTTTTAAGGTACACAGATATTCTTAATAATTCATTATCACCAATCAGCATTGATAGTTTTCGGACGGATTATCGCCGAAAACCGAGGAGGAGAGAGGGAGAGAGAAGGGGTGCACATTTTATTTTTTGGAAGGGGAAGGGGAGATAGAAGTAAAAACTATAACAACATGGCTCCACAGCTTTACTCTGCACCCCCCATTGACCCCAGGTGGTCTTTGATTGAAGTGACTTCCCATAAAAATTAGCTAAGCCTCCATTTTTATAAGTCCAAGGAAAGAGTGGCATGGCAGGACAGGGACCCGTCAGATGTAAGGTCACCTTGGCGCGGTTGATGGGCAAACAGGCATTGGCCAATATGTGTACTAAGAACCCAAAAAAATATCCCCAAAAAATCCAAAAATGGAGTTATTGAAAAAGCGTATGTTTTTATATTTTTCTCAAATGCATAGGTGTCTTACTTCTATCTATCTACATGTATATATACTGTACACACATGATTGGCAGTGACTGAGTGCTGCTGTGAACCTTTTCTGTATATTGTTCAGTATTGCAGCTTGCACCAGTTCAGACTAGACCTTGAGTGCTGTGCAGCTATTTACGGTTTCTAGATGTTCTAGATGCATTGCCACAGTCTGGATGGTGATTGTGCTTGGTTGCCATACACATTAGTGTCATAGTCTGTTAAATAAATAATTGAAAAAAAAATAAACACGTAGGAACTCGCAGTATTTTTCAGTCTAGCCCCTGTCTAATTTTTCCTTGGCTTGCAAAATAAAAATGTTATTTTAATTCCTAGCCAAAGCTGAGGGCCGATATTCTCAGCGGGGTGAGGGCCCGTTATTTTAGGCCCCCCCCCCCATGCTAAAAAATAGCAGCCCACAGCAATCCCTGAAAATGGCGCATTCATCATAGCAGCATTGCCAGGCACTTTACCAGGCTCTTCCAGCGGCCCTGGTGGTGGTGGTGGCACGCTGGGTAATAAGGTGTTAATGCCAGCTTTGTATTGTCAGCTGGCATTAAGCGTGAGATTCGCAATGTTAGATCTGGTCATTAAGAATCTCAAATAAATAGTAAAGAATACATAACACACATTGAAAAAAAAATATTTTATCCATATGCAATACATATAATCACCTAATCCCATCTGTCATCCACTTCCGTCTGAAAGTGTCCGAATCGGAAGTGCGCCGGAAGCCATGTTGTGACATCCAAGTGATGGGTATCCCATTTGGCACCTGCTGGTGGTATCAGCTCCTTGCGCAGTACCGCCACCAAGATACCACCGCACACTCGCCGGACCCCCCACCTGCCAGACACTTCGCCGGAGACCCCACCAGATATCGCCTGCAGCGCCCACCCGCCACAGTCAGCAGAAAAGGCGCCACTCCCCATCTTAGTCATCACAGGCCGCAAGCCATGGACTTTACTCCTGGCTGTGGCTAGGCGGCAGTGGGTGCATGTGGTGCTATACACACATACATACATGTACACATATACACGCATACATAACACACATACATGTACACACATGCATATACACACACATTCATGTACAGATATTCACATACATACACACACACATGTACAGATATTCACATACATATACACACATACATGAACACATACAGACATACATATACAAACATACATACATGTAAACACATACACATGCATACACACATACATATACACATGCTAATGTGTATATGTATGTTGTGTATGGCAACCAAGCACAATCACTGTCAAGATTGTGGAAATGCAGTCTGATTGCAACAGCCAATCACAGATGCTCTCAAAGAGTGTGAGCGTCTCTGATTGGATGTTGCTGGTCAGTGCAGTGAATATTCATGAAGCTTAATGGTCGGCCCCAGAAACAAGCAGCGGGACACTGGTAAGATGCTCTAGCTATTCCTATCATCTATCCATCCTATCTATCTATTCTATTCAATCTATCTATCTATCTCTCCTGCTTGCAGCTGTCTGTGTCTAGTCCTTGACTTTGCTCCAGCTTCACAAGCTCGGAGTCATGTAAGCCTTGTGTGCCCTGCTAGCACTAAATAACTTTTCTTTATAGTGCAGATGCAGCTCTATAGACATCAGGACTCTTTAAAAGCTGCACTGCACCAATAAGTACTGGACTTGTTTTCTCCTTCGGCTTCATCAGTCACGCGGTGATTTTCGTTGACTGTCTGCAGTCTGGAGTTGGTTGCTGCTGTGTTTAAATGTGAGTGAATTAACTGCATGAGTTAATGGTTGTGTCTGTTCTCAGGTGCTGGATGACGTGAAGCCCCCCTGGCCTTTAAATACCTTCTCACTCCACCAGATGGCGATGCTGTTAGTTTTCACTTTGCCTGTGACCCAGCTTCTGTGTGGACATCGGTGCTTTTGCTGCAGTCTGTGGAGGTTTACCTTTTGCTGGAGTGGCTACTGAACCCGGTCCTTGTTGGGAGGTGAGAGGGAGTAGCATAGGGCTGGTTGAAGAGTTAAGGACAAGGGTGGCAGCCCAAACCTCCTCACCATCAGAGGGAGCAGGGTTAGTCAGGGACCCCAAGTCCAGGGCCAGACTAGTTTCTTAGGTGCGTCTGCCCTTTTTACTATCATCTTGCTGCTCATTTCCTCATCCACGTCCACCTCCGTGACATCTCACAGTGAGAGTTATCTCAATATAGACGTGTTCCCCTTAAACCTTTGATTCCTGTGTGTAGTCTGTGCTCCAAATCACAAATAGATCCCTGAGTAATCCTACGGTATATTACAGGTGTTAGCTGAGAAAAAAGCGCACAACACAATCCCTTACACTCGCTTGCCATACGGATCAAAAATGGATGTCACTCGTCCCCCCTCCTGGATGAGAAATGGTCAGATTGTGTATCCAACCTAACTCAGTCTGTACAGTGTGATGGGCGCTGTCCTCTATGTGACCACTAGATGGCAATACAATCCATTGCATTCACTGCTGGAGCTGCACACAAGAAGGTGCAAGGTTTCTAGAGGGGTGCGCACCACTGGAGTACAGGATAATGATATTGGGGTACAGGATAATGATATTGGGGTACAGGATAATGACACTGAGGGTACAGGATAATGACACTGGGGTACAGGATAATGACACTGAGGTGTGACAGGTAATGACACTGGGGGTACAGGATAATGACACTGGGGTGGTAGCACGGGTAATGACACTGGGGTACAGGATAATGACACTGGGGTACAGGATAATGACACTGGGGTACAGGATAATGACACTGGAATGACGGGGGACAGGATATGACACTGGGGTACAGGATAATGACACTGGGGTACAGGATAATGACACTGGGGGTACAGGATAATGACACTGGGGTACAGGATAATGACACTGGGGTACAGGATAATGACACTGGGAGGTTACAGGGATAATGACACTGGGTACAGGATAATGACACTGGGGTACAGGATAATGACACTGGGGTACAGGATAATGACACTGGGGTACAGGATAATGACACTGGGGGTACAGGATAATGACACTGGGGTACAGGATAATGACACTGGGGTACAGGATAATGACACTGGGGGTACAGGATAATGACACTGGGGTACAGGATAATGACACTGGGGTACAGGATAATGACACTGGGGTACAGGATAATGACACTGGGCAGGATATGACACTGGGGGTACAGGATAATGACACTGGGGTACAGGATAATGACACTGGGGTACAGGATAATGACACTGGGGGTACAGGATAATGACACTGGGGTACAGGATAATGACACTGGGGTACAGGATAATGACACTGGGGTACAGGATAATGACACTGGGGGTACAGGATAATGACACTGGGGTACAGGATAATGACACTGGGGGTACAGGATAATGACACTGGGGTACGGATATGACACTGGGCAGGATAATGACACTGGGGGTACAGGATAATGACACTGGGGTACAGGATAATGACACTGGGGTACAGGATAATGACACTGGGGGTACAGGATAATGACACTGGGGTACAGGATAATGACACTGGGGTACAGGATAATGACACTGGGGTACAGGATAATGACACTGGGGGTACAGGATAATGACACTGGGGTACAGGATAATGACACTGGGGGTACAGGATAATGACACTGGGGTACAGGATAATGACACTGGGGTACAGGATAATGACACTGGGGGTACAGGATAATGACACTGGGGTACAGGAAATGAACTGGTACAAAATGACCTGGGGTACAGGATAATGACACTGGGGTACAGGATAATGACACTGGGGGTACAGGATAATGACACTGGGGTACAGGATAATGACACTGGGGGTACAGGATAATGACACTGGGGGTACAGGATAATGACACTGGGTGGTACAGGATAATGACACTGGGGTACAGGATAATGACACTGGGGTACAGGATAATGACACTGGGGGAATACAGGATAATGACACTGGGGTACAGGATAATGACACTGGGGTACAGGATAATGACACTGGGTACAGGATAATGACACTGGGGGTACAGGATAATGACACTGGGGTACAGGATAATGACACTGGGGTACAGGATAATGACACTGGGGTACAGGATAATGACACTGGGGTACAGGATAATGACACTGGGGTCACAGGAGATAATGACACTGGGTACAGGATAATGACACTGGGGGTACAGGATAATGACACTGGGGTACAGGATAATGACACTGGGGTACAGGATAATGACACTGGGGGTACAGGATAATGACACTGGGGTACAGGATAATGACACTGGGGTACAGGATAATGACACTGGGGTACAGGATAATGACACTGGGTACAGATAATGACACTGGGGTACAGGATAATGACACTGGGGTACAGGATAATGACACTGGGGTACAGGATAATGACACTGGGGTACAGGATAATGACACTGGGGTACAGGATAATGACACTGGGGGTACAGGATAATGACACTGGGGTACAGGATAATGACACTGGGGTACAGGATAATGACACTGGGGTACAGGATAATGACACTGGGGTACAGGATAATGACACTGGGGTACAGGATAATGACACTGGGGTACAGGATAATGACACTGGGTACAGGATAATGACACTGGGTACAGGATAATGACACTGGGGTACAGGATAATGACACTGGGGTACAGGATAATGACACTGGGGTACAGGATAATGACACTGGGGTACAGGATAATGACACTGGGGTACAGGATAATGACACTGGGGTACAGGATAATGACACTGGGGTACAGGATAATGACACTGGGGGTACAGGATAATGACACTGGGGTACAGGATAATGACACTGGGGGTACAGGATAATGACACTGGGGTACAGGATAATGACACTGGGGTACAGGATAATGACACTGGGGTACAGGATAATGACACTGGGGTACAGGATAATGACACTGGGTACAGGATAATGACACTGGGGTACAGGATATTGACACTGGGGTACAGGATAATGACACTGGGGGTACAGGATAATGACACTGGGTACAGGATAATGACACTGGGGGTACAGGATAATGCACTGGAGGTACAGGATAATGACACTGGGGGTACAGGATAATGACACTGGGGGTACAGGATAATGACACTGGGGTACAGAATAATAACACTGGGGTACAGGATAATGACACTGGGGTACAGGATAATGACACTGGGGGTACAGGATAATGACACTGGGGGTACAGGATAATGACACTGGGGGTACAGGATAATGACACTGGGTACAGGATAATGACACTGGGGGTACAGGATAATGACACTGGGGGTACAGGATAATGACACTGGGGTACAGGATAATGACACTGGGGTACAGGATAATGACACTGGGGTACAGGATAATGACACTGGGGTACAGGATAATGCACTGGGGTACAGGATAATGACACTGACACTGGGGTATAGGATAATGACACTGGGGTACAGATAATGACACTGGGGTACAGGATAATGACACTGGGGGTACAGGATAATGACACTGGGGTACAGGTAATGACACTGGAGGTACAGATAATAACACTGGGGTACAGGATAATGACACTGGGGGTACAGGATAATGACACTGGGGTACAGGATAATGACACTGGGGTACAGGATAATGACACTGGGGGTACAGATAATGACACTGGGGTACAGGATAATACATGGGTACGAACACTGGGGTACAGGATAATGACACTGGGGTACAGGATAATGACACTGGGGGTACAGGATAATGACACTGGGGTACAGGATAATGACACTGGGGTACAGGATAATGACACTGCAGGGGTACAGGATAATGACATGACACTGGGGTACAGGATAATGACACTGGGGTACAGGATATGACACTGGGGTACAGGATAATGACACTGGGGTACAGGATAATGACACTGGGGGTACAGGATAATGACACTGGGGGTACAGGATAATGACACTGGGGGTACAGGATAATGACACTCCTGGGGGTACAGGATAATGACACTGGGGGTACAGGATAATGACACTGGGGTACAGGATAATGACACTGGGGGTACAGGATAATGACACTGGGGGTACAGGATAATGACACTGGGGTACAGGATAATGACACTGAGGGTACAGGATAATGACACTGGGGTACAGGATAATGACACTGGGGTACAGGATAATGACACTGGGGTACAGGATAATGACACTGGGGTACAGGATAATGACACTGGGGTACAGGATAATGACACTGGGGGTACAGGATAATGACACTGGGGTACAGGATAATGACACTGGGGGTACAGGATAATGGCACTGGGGTACAGGATAATGACACTGGGGTACAGGATAATGACACTGGGGTACAGGATAATGACACTGGGGGTACAGGATAATGACACTGGGGTACAGGATAATGACACTGGGGGTACAGGATAATGACACCTGGTACAGGATAATGACACTGGGGTACAGGATAATGACACTGGGGTACAGGATAATGACACTGGGGTACAGGATAATGACACTGGGGGTACAGGATAAACATTGTACAGATTTGAATATTCCTTAAGATAACCCTTTCCAGTACTGGATGTATGGCACTGGTCATGAGGATTGATGATGAGGTCGGGTAATGATAAGTGGTCTGCCCTGGGCCTGCAGGTCATGACTGGCTGTGTAATTGGACCGGGGTAAGATAAGAATGGAGAAGAATGAAACAGAATCCATAAAATCCCAGATGTTACTGGGGGGGGAGACAGAGGAAGGAATCCCCCCCCCACAGGACTCTCACAGCCCAATGTCTGGCTGCAGCCTCTATAAAGTCTTCATAAGTGTTAACCCTTCATGTACTGTCCACGCTTCTATTTTTCTGGATTTTTTAATTTATTTATTGTAATTTTTTTAGAATATTTTATTTGTCCATTTATTAATAAGATCAGACGTCCGTCCTGGATGATTCCGCTCTTTGCCTTTTGTCGGCCGTGTTCCGGCAGCGCCGTCCGCCTCCTATCATTCCTTCGCACATAAACCTCGCCGCCTGACATCTTGTAATGACTATCGGCCTCCTGTCTCTCCGCACATCTCTATCCGTCCGTCACGCGGCTCTCCAGCGTCTGCGTCCGTCACTCGCAGTTTTCTGCACAGAAGACCTGAATTTGTGCCTTGTACGAGCGACGGCGGAGGATTGATCGGCGGAGCCACCGTCCCTGAGGGCTTCTTGTTAGTGGCCGCGGTCCCTGACGGCTTCTTGTTAGCGGTCGTGGTCCCTGACGGCTTCTTGTTAGCGGTTGTGGTCCCTGACGGCTTCTTGTTAGCGGCCGCGGTCCCTGATGGCTTCTTGTTAGCGGCCGCAGTCCCTGACGGCTTCTTTTTAGCGGTCGTGGTCCCTGACGGCTTCTTGTTAGCGGTCGTGGTCCCTGACGGCTTCTTGTTAGCGGTCGTGGTCCCTGACGGCTTCTTGTTAGCGGTCGTGGTCCTTGACAGCTTCTTGTTAGCGGTCGTGGTCCCTGACGGCTTCTTGTTAGCGGCCGCGGTCCCTGACGGCTTCTTGTTAGCGGTCGTGGTCCCTGACAGCTTCTTGTTAGTGGCTGTGGTCCCTGACAGCTTCTTGTTAGTGGCCGTGGTCCCTGACGGTTCCTTGTTAGCGGCCGCGGTCCTTGACGGCTTCTTGTTAGCGGCCGTGGTCCCTGACAGCTTTTTGTTAGTGCCCGTGGTCCCTGACAGCTTCTTGTTAGCGGCCGTGGTCCCTGACAGCTTTTTGTTAGTGGCCGTGGTCCCTGACGGCTTGTTGTTAGCGGCCACGGTCTCTGACGGCTTCTTGTTAGTGGCTGCGGTCCCTGACGGCTTCTTGTTAGTGGCTGCGGTCCCTGACAGCTTCTTTTTAGTGGCCGCGGTCCCTGACGGCTTCTTGTTAGCGGCCGTGGTCCCTGACAGCTTCTTGTTAGCGGCTGTGGTCCCTGACGGCTTTTTGTTAGTGGCCGTGGTCCCTGATAGCTTCTTGTAAGCGGTCGCGGTCTCTGACGGCTTCTTACTAGCGGCTGTGGTCCCTGACGGCTTCTTGTTAGCGGCCGTGGTCCCTGACAGCTTCTTGTTAGCGGCTGTGGTCCCTGACGGCTTCCTTGTTAGCAGCCGCGGTCTCTGACGGCTTCTTGCTAGCGGTCGTGGTCCCTGACAGCTTCTTGTTAGTGGCTGCAGTCCCTGACAGCTTCTTGTTAGTGGTCGAGGTCCCTGACGGCTTCTTGTTAGCTGCTGCGGTCTCTGACGGCTTCTTGTTAGCGGCCGTGGTCCCTGACGGCTTCTTGTTAGCGGCCGTAGTCCCTGACGGCTTCTTGTTAGCGGCCGTAGTCCCTGACGGCTTCTTGTTAGCGGCCGTAGTCTCTGACGGCTTCTTGTTATCGGCCGCGGTCCCTGACGGCTTCTTGTTAGCGGCCGCGGTCCCTAACTGCTTCTTGTTATCGGCCGTGGTCTCTGACGGCTTCTTGTTAGTGTCTGCGGTCCCTGATGACTTCTTGTTAGCGGTCGTGGTCCCTGACAGCTTCTTGTTAGTGGCTGCAGTCCCTGACAGCTTCTTGTTAGTGGTCGCGGTCCCTGACAGCTTCTTGTTAGCGGCCGCGGTCTCTGACGGCTTCTTGTTAGTGGCCGTGGTCCCTGATGGCTTCTTGTTAGCGGTCGTGGTCCCTGACTGCTTCTTGTTAGTGGCTGCAGTCCCTGACAGCTTCTTGTTAGTGGTCGCGGTCCCTGACGGCTTCTTGTTAGCGGCTGCGGTCTCTGACGGCTTCTTGTTAGCGGCTGCGGTCTCTGACGGCTTCTTGTTAGTGGCCGCGGTCCCTGACAGCTTCTTGTTAGTGGCCGTGGTCCCTGACTGCTTCTTGTTATCGGCCGCGGTCCCTGACGGCTTCTTGTTAGCGGCCGCGGTCCCTGACAGCTTCTTGTTAGCAGCCGTGGTCCCTGACAGCTTCTTGTTAGTGGCCACGGTCTCTGACGGTTTCTTGTTAGCGGCCGCGGTCCCTGACAGCTTCTTGTTAGCAGCCGTGGTCTCTGATGGCTTCTCGTTAGCGGCCGTGGTCCTTGACGGCTTCTTGTTAGCGGTCGCGGTCTCTGACGGCTTCTTGTTAGCGGCCATGGTCCCTGATGGCTTCTTGTTAGCGGCCGTGGTCCCTGATGGCTTCTTGTTAGCGGTCGTGGTCCTTGACGGCTTCTTGTTAGCGTCTGCGGTCCCTGATGGCTTCTTGTTAGCGGTCGTGGTCCCTGACAGCTTCTTGTTAGCGGCTGTAGTCCCTGACAGCTTCTTGTTAGTGGCCGCGGTCCCTGACGGCTTCTTGTTAGCATCTGCAGTCCCTGATGGCTTCTTGTTAGCGGTCGTGGTCCCTGACTGCCTCTTGTTAGTGGTCGCGGTCCCTGACTGCTTCTTGTTAGCGGTCGTGGTCTCTGACGGCTTCTTGTTAGCGGCTGCAGTCTCTGACGGCTTCTTGTTAGCGGCTGTAGTCTCTGACTGCTTCTTGTTAGAGGCCGTAGTCCCTGATGGCTTCTTGTTAGCGGTCGTGGTCCCTGATGGCTTCTTGTTAGCGGCCGTGGTCCCTGACTGCTTCTTGTTAGCGGCCGTGGTCCCTGACTGCTTCTTGTTATCGGCTGCGGTCTCTGACGGCTTCTTGCTAGCGGCCGCGGTCCCTGACGGCTTCTTGTTAGCGGCCATGGTCTTGACGGCTTGTTGTTAGTGGCCACGGTCTCTGACTGCTTCTTGTTAGTGGCCGCAGTCCCTGACAGCTTCTTGTTAGCGCGCGCGGTCCCTGACGGTTTCTTGTTAGCAGCCATGGTCCCCGACAGCTTCTTGTTAGCGGCCGTGGTCTCTGACGGCTTCTTGTTAGTGGCCGTGGTCCCTGATGGCTTCTTGTTAGCGGCCGTGGTCCCTGACGGTTTCTTGTTAGTGGCCGTGGTCTCTGACGGCTTCTTGTTAGCGGCCATGGTCCCTGATGGCTTCTTGTTAGCGGCCGTGGTCCTTGACGGCTTCTTGTTAGCGTCTGCGGTCCCTGATGGCTTCTTGTTAGCGGTCGTGGTCCCTGACAGCTTCTTGTTAGCGGCTGTAGTCCCTGACAGCTTCTTGTTAGTGGCCGCGGTCCCTGACGGCTTCTTGTTAGCATCTGCGGTCCCTGATGGCTTCTTGTTAGCGGTCGTGGTCCCTGACTGCCTCTTGTTAGTGGTCGCGGTCCCTGACGGCTTCTTGTTAGCGGTCGTGGTCTCTGACGGCTTCTTGTTAGCATCCGTGGTCTCTGACGGCTTCTTGTTAGCGGCTGCAGTCTCTGACGTCTTCTTGTTAGCGGCTGTAGTCTCTGACTGCTTCTTGTTAGAGGCCGTAGTCCCTGATGGCTTCTTGTTAGCGGTCGTGGTCCCTGATGGCTTCTTGTTAGCGGCCGTGGTCCCTGACTGCTTCTTGTTAGCGGCCGCGGTCCCTGATGGCTTCTTGTTAGCGGCCGCAGTCCCTGACGGCTTCTTTTTAGCGGTCGTGGTCCCTGACGGCTTCTTGTTAGCGGTCGTGGTCCCTGACGGCTTCTTGTTAGCGGTCGTGGTCCCTGACAGCTTCTTGTTAGCGGTCGCGGTCCCTGACGGCTTCTTGTTAGCGGCCGCGGTCCCTGACAGTTTCTTGTTAGCAGCCATGGTCCCCGACAGCTTCTTGTTAGCGGCCGTGGTCTCTGACGGCTTCTTGTTAGTGGCCGCGGTCCCTGACGGTTTCTTGTTAGTGACCGTGGTCTCTGACGGCTTCTTGTTAGCGGCCGCGGTCCCTGACGGTTTCTTGTTAGCAGCCATGGTCCCCGACAGCTTCTTGTTAGCGGCCGTGGTCCCTGACGGCTTCTTGTTAGCAGCTGTAGTCTCTGACGGCTTCTTGTTAGTGGTCGTGGTCTCTGACGGCTTCTTGTTAGCTGCCGCAGTCTCTGACGGCTTCTTGTTAGTGGCCGCGGTCTCTGACGGCTTCTTGTTAGTGGTCGTGGTCCCTGACGGCTTCTTGTTAGCGGTCGTGGTCCCTGACGGCTTCTTGTTAGCGGTCGTGGTCCCTGACAGCTTCTTGTTAGCGGTCGCGGTCCCTGACGGCTTCTTGTTAGCGGCCGCGGTCCCTGACAGTTTCTTGTTAGCAGCCATGGTCCCCGACAGCTTCTTGTTAGCGGCCGTGGTCTCTGACGGCTTCTTGTTAGTGGCCGCGGTCCCTGACGGTTTCTTGTTAGTGGCCGTGGTCTCTGACGGCTTCTTGTTAGCGGCCGCGGTCCCTGACGGTTTCTTGTTAGCAGCCATGGTCCCCGACAGCTTCTTGTTAGCGGCCGTGGTCCCTGACGGCTTCTTGTTAGCAGCTGTAGTCTCTGACGGCTTCTTGTTAGTGGTCGTGGTCTCTGACGGCTTCTTGTTAGCGGCCGTAGTCTCTGACGGCTTCTTGTTAGCGGCCGTAGTCTCTGACGGCTTCTTGTTAGCGGTCGTGGTCTCTGACTGCTTCTTGTTAGCGGCCGTAGTCCCTGACGGCTTCTTGTTAGTGGTCGTGGTCCCTGACGGCTTCTTGTTAGTGGTCGCGGTCCCTGACGGCTTCTTGTTAGCGGCCGTGGTCTCTGACGGCTTCTTGTTAGCGGCCGTAGTCTCTGACGGCTTCTTGTTAGCGGTCGTGGTCTCTGACGGCTTCTTGTTAGCGGCCGTAGTCCCTGACGGCTTCTTGTTAGCGCTGTAGTCCCTGACTGCTTCTTGTTAGCGGCCGTAGTCCCTGACGGCTTCTTTTTAGCGGCCGTAGTCCCTGACGGCTTCTTGTTAGTGGTCGTGGTCTCTGACTGCTTCTTGTTAGCGGCCGTGGTCCCTGACGGCTTCTTGTTAGTGGCCGTGGTCTCTGACTGCTTCTTGTTAGCGGCCGTGGTCCCTGACGGCTTCTTGTTAGTGGTCGCAGTCCCTGACGGCTTCTTTTTAGCGGCCGTAGTCCCTGACGGCTTCTTGTTAGCGGCCGCGGTCCCTGACGGCTTCTTGTTAGTGGCCGTGGTCTCTGACTGCTTCTTGTTAGCGGCCGTGGTCCCTGACGGCTTCTTGTTAGTGGTCGCAGTCCCTGACGGCTTCTTTTTAGCGGCCGTAGTCCCTGACGGCTTCTTTTTAGCGGCCGTAGTCCCTGACGGCTTCTTGTTAGTGGTCGTGGTCTCTGACTGCTTCTTGTTAGCGGCCGTGGTCCCTGACGGCTTCTTGTTAGTGGTCGTGGTCTCTGACTGCTTCTTGTTAGCGGCCGTGGTCCCTGACGGCTTCTTGTTAGCGGCCGTGGTCCCTGACAGCTTCTTGATAGCGGCTGTGGTCTCTGACGGCTTCTTGTTAGCGGCTGCAGTCTTTGACGGCTTCTTGTTAGTGGCTGCAGTCTCTGACGGCTTCTTGTTAGCGGTCGTGGTCCCTGACGGCTTCTTGTTAGCGGCTGCAGTCTCTGACGGCTTCTTGTTAGCGGTCGCAGTCTCTGATGGCTTCTTGCTAGCGGCTGTGGTCCCTGACGGCTTCTTGTTAGCGGCCTTGGTCCCCCCGGGGCTGCCCCTCGTTCACAGGATTGGGGATTAGCGCCCGGTGCTTCCCCCAGGGTCAAATTACGACATGAGGATTAACAAGGCAAATTGCGGATCTGCTGCTGGGCACATGGCGGTCACCAAGGGGAGCAGACACAGCACAGATCTATTATTAGGGTCCAACATGGAGGAGCCCCCCCAATAATCAAGAGCTTCACCCTGTCTCCAACTAAATACATAGAGAACAATCCGCTGCTACCACTGGGGGGTGCCACTGACACAATTAATCACACCCTATGTCATGTATTGTAGTGGTCACTCCTTATTAAAAGGAGATTCCAGTTAGGAGAGGAGAACATCTCTTTAGGGCCTGTTAATATTAACATTTTAATTATTATTTTAGATTGATATTAATTGTATCACTTAATATTGAGCAGAATTAGGCAAGATGATATTCCCCTGAATACATCATCAGCCCACACGGGCGCTTCTATACAGTATGATAATAATAATAATAGTGTGAGCCCCCACATAGCCCTATAAATACAGGATAAGCCCTCACATAGCCCCCTATATACAGTATGAGCCCTCAAGTAACCCCTATACACAGTAGGAGCCCAACACAGCCCCCTATATACAGTATGAGCCCCACACAGTTCCCTTATACACAGTATATAATAATAATACTAATAACAGTATGAGCCCCACACAACCCCCTGTATACAGGATGAGCCTTCACATAGCCTCCTCTATACAGTATGAGCCCCACACAACCCGCTATATACAGGTTGAACCATCACATAGCCCCCTATATACAGTATGAACCCTGACATAGCCCCTATATACAGTATGAGCCCCCACTTATCCCCATATATATAGCATATATATAGGCTGAGCCCTCACATAGCCCCTATATAGTAGGAGCCCCACACAGCCTCCTATATAGAGGATGAGCCCTCACATAGCATCCTAAATACACTATAAGCCCTCACATAACCTCCTATATACAGTATGAGCCCCCACATAACCTTCTATATACAGCATGAGCCCTGTCATAGCCTCTTATGCACAGTATGAACCCTCACATAGCCCCCTATATACAGTATGAACCCTGACATAGCCCCTATATACAGTATGAGCCCCCACATATCCCCATATATATAGCATATATATAGGCTGAGCCCTCACATGGCCCCTATATAGTAGGAGCCCCACACAGCCTCCTATATACAGGATGAGCCCTCACATAGCATTCTAAATACAGTATGAGCCCTCACATAACCTCCTATATACAGTATGAGCCCCCACATAACCTTCTATATACAGCATGAGCCCTGTCATAGCCTCTTATGTACAGTATGAACCCTCACATAGCCCCCTATATACAGTAGGTGCTCCTACATAGCCCTACATATACAGGCTGAGTCCCCTCGAAGCCTCCTATACACAGTATGGGGACCTTCATAACCTTCTATATACAATGGGAGCCCCCACATAGCCCCTATATACAGTATGAGCTCCCACATAGCCCCTATGTACAGTATGAGCACTCACATAGCCCCTGTATGTACGGTATGATCCCCCACAATACTCCTATGTACAGTATGAGCCTCATATATTCCCTATATACATTATGAGCCTCCACATAGCCCCTATATACAATATGAGCCCTCAAATAGCCTCTCTGTACAGAATGAGCCCTCACATAGCCGCTATGTACAGAATGAGCTCTCACATAATCCCTGTATGCACGGTATGATACCCCAGAGTCCTCCTATATACAGTATGAGCCTCACATAGCCATTATATACAGTATAAGCCCTCACATAGCCCCCAATGTACAGTATGAGCACTCACATAGCGCCCTATATATATATATATATATATGTAGTATGAGCCCCCTATATACAGTATGACACCTCAAACAGCCCCTTATATACAGTATGAGCCCCCAAATAGCCCCTATATACAGTATGAGTACCCACATAGCCTCTATGTACAGTATAAGCCCTCACATAGTCACCTATACACAGAATGAGCCCTCACATAGCCCCTGTATGCAGTATGAGCCCTCACATAGCCGCTATATACAGAATGAGCTCTCACATAGCCCCCTGTATGTATGGTATGATTCCCCACAGTCCTATATACAGTATGAGCCCTCACATAGCCCCTATATAGAGTATGAGCCCTCACATAGCCCCTGTATGTACGGTATGATCCCCAACAATTCTATGTACAGTATGAGCCCTCACATAGCCCCCTATATACAGTATGAGTACCCACATAGCCTCTATGTACAGTATAAGCCCTCACATAGTCACCTATACACAGAATGAGTCCTCACATAGCCCCTGTATGCAGTATGAGCCCTCACATAGCCGCTATATACAGAATGAGCTCTCACATAGCCCCCTGTATGTATGGTATGATTCCCCACAGTCCTATATACAGTATGAGCCCTCACATAGCCCCTATATACAGTATGAGCTATCACATAGCCCCTATATACAGTATCAGCACTTGCATAGCCCTTATATACAGAATGCACCCTCACATAGCCCTTGTATGTATGGTATGATCCCCCACAGTCCTCTATGTGCAGTATGAGCCTCAAATAGCCCCTATATACAGTATAAGCCTTCACATAGTCCCCTACATACAGTTTAAGCCCTCACTTAGCCCCTATATACAGTATGAGCCCTCACATAGCCCCTGTATGTACGGTATGATCCCCAACAATCCTATGTACAGTATGAGCCCTCACATAGTCCCCTATACAGTTTGAGCCACCTCATAGCCTCATTATATGGACTAGGGGCCCTACTGCCATGCAGGATTTAATCGGGGGGTCCTCCGGTACTCTGGCCATGCAGGGGTTACAGCCGGTCCCTGGCTATATAGAGGGGGGGCCCTCTGGCAGTGCAGGGGTTACAGCCGGTCCCTGGCTATATAGAGGGGGGGCCCTCTGGCAGTGCAGGGGTTACAGCCGGTCCCTGGCTATATAGAGGGGGGCCCTCTGGCAGTGTAGGGGTTACAGCCGGTCCCTGGCTATATAGAGGGGGGGCCCTCTGGCAGTGCAGGGGTTACAGCCGGTCCCTGGCTATATAGAGGGGGGGCCCTCTGGCAGTGTAGGGGTTACAGCCGGTCCCTGGCTATATAGAGGGTGGGCCCTCTGGCAGTGCAGGGGTTACAGCCGGTCCCTGGCTATGCAGAGGGGGGGCCCTCTGGCAGTGCAGGGGTTACAGCCGGTCCCTGGCTATATAGAGGGGGGCCCTCTGGCAGTGTAGGGGTTACAGCCGGTCCCTGGCTATATAGAGGGGGGGCCCTCTGGCAGTGCAGGGGTTACAGCCGGTCCCTGGCTATATAGAGGGGGGGCCCTCTGGCAGTGTAGGGGTTACAGCCGGTCCCTGGCTATATAGAGGGTGGGCCCTCTGGCAGTGCAGGGGTTACAGCCGGTCCCTGGCTATGCAGAGGGGGGGCCCTCTGGCAGTGCAGGGGTTACAGCCGGTCCCTGGCGGGCACATGCGATGTTGCAGTTTGTCTTGTCGCTTCCCTCCCATCTATCACTCCCTGACATGCTGTTAGCGGAGGGCAGAGCGGAGCGCGGAGGGCAGAGCGGAGCGCGGAGGGCAGAGCGGAGCGCGGAGGGCAGAGCGGAGCGCGGAGGGCAGAGCGGAGCGCGGAGGGGAGCGCGGATCCCGCACCGGCTCTGACACTTGTTGCAATAAAATAAAGAGCCAATAAAAAATGTTCCCCTGAGCGAGAACCAGGGCTGATACCAGAGAGGAGCAGCGAGCGGAGCACAGACTACCGGCACCGGGCGGAGCACAGACTACCGGGCTGAGCTGAGAACAAACTGCATGTGCAGACCAGGAATTAACGGGGCGGTCGGGATCGTGCAGACAGTCAGTGCTCCCGTTACCAACCAGGACCGTGCAGACTAGAACAGACCGGGGCTGCCGGCACAGGATCGTACAGACAACACAGCGCGGCCGGCCCCCGGACAGTGCAGGACAGCCGGGACCGTGCGGACAACCTGGACCGTGCAGCGCTGCCGGCCGGGGCTAGGACAGTGCAGGACGACAGGCGTGCGGACAAGTCAGTGCTACCGGCACAGAGGACCGACCGGGGCTGCCGGCGACTCCAGGACCCTGTACATAGGACAACAGCTGCCGCTCCGGGACCGGTGTCTCTTTCTATCCCGGATTATTTCGGATCTTCGTAGTGTTGCACAGCGGACAGCAGTATGGTGGATAACACCAGTGTGGCCAGCAAGTCTGCTATGGTAAGTGGATTCCCGGGATCATGTGCAGCCTGATCAGGAGTCCTGAGTACAGGGGTACAGTGTGAGTAGAGTAGGGTACTGAGTACAGGGGTACAGTGTGAGTATAGGTGGGTCCTGAGTACAGGGGGTACAGTGTGAGTAGAGTAGGGTGCTGAGTACAGGGGGTACAGTGTGAGTAGAGGGGGGTCCTGAGTACAGGGGGTACAGTGTGAGTAGAGTAGGGTGCTGAGTACAGGGGGTACAGTGTGAGTAGAGTAGGGTCCTGAGTGCAGGGGGTACAGTGTGAGTAGAGTAGGGTCCTGAGTACAGGGGGTGCAGTGTGAGTAGAGTAGGGTGCTGAGTACAGGGGGTACAGTGTGAGTAGAGGGGGGTCCTGAGTACAGGGGGTACAGTGTGAGTATAGGTGGGTACTGAGTACAGGGGGTACAGTGTGAGTAGAGTAGGGTGCTGAGTACAGGGGGTACAGTGTGAGTAGAGGAGGGTCCTGAGTACAGGGGGTACAGTGTGAGTATAGGTGGGTACTGAGTACAGGGGGTACAGTGTCAGTATAGGTGGGTACTGAGTACAGGGGGTACAGTGTCAGTATAGGTGGGTACTGAGTACAAGGGGTACAGTGTGAGTAGAGGAGGGTCCTGAGTACAGAAGGGGGTACAGTGTGAGTAGAGGAGGGTCCTGAGTACAGGGGGTACAGTGTGAGTAGAGGGGGGTCCTGAGTACAGGGGGTACAGTGTGAGTAGAGGGGGGTGCTGAGTACAGGGGGTATACAGTGTGAGTAGAGGAGGGTCCTGAGTACAGGGGGTACAGTGTGAGTATAGGTGGGTACTGAGTACAGGGGGTACAGTGTCAGTATAGGTGGGTACTGAGTACAGGGGGTACAGTGTCAGTATAGGTGGGTACTGAGTACAAGGGGTACAGTGTGAGTAGAGGAGGGTCCTGAGTACAGAAGGGGGTACAGTGTGAGTAGAGGAGGGTCCTGAGTACAGGGGGTACAGTGTGAGTAGAGTAGGGTCCTGAGTGCAGGGGGTGCAGTGTCAGTACAGGGGGTCCTGAACACAGGGTGTACAGTGTGAGTATAGGTGGGTACTGAGTACAGGGGTACAGTGTGAGTATAGGTGGGTACTGAGTACAGGGGGTACAGTGTGAGTAGAGTAGGGTCCTAAGTACAGGGGGTACAGTGTGAGTATAGGTGGGTACTGAGTACAGGAGGTACAGTGTCAGTATAGGTGGGTACTGAGTACAGGGGGTACAGTGTGAGTATAGGTGGGTACTGAGTGCAGGGGGTATACAGTGTCAGTATAGGGGGGTACTGAGTACAGGGGGTACAGTGTCAGTATAGGTGGGTACTGAGTACAGGGGTACAGTGTGAGTAGAGGAGGGTCCTGAGTACAGGAGGGGGTACAGTGTGAGTAGAGGAGGGTCCTGAGTACAGGGGGTACAGTGTGAGTATAGGTGGGTACTGAGTACAGGGGGTACAGTGTGAGTAGAGTAGGGTCCTGAGTGCAGGGGGTATACAGTGTCAGTATAGGTGGGTACTGAGTACAGGGGGTACAGTGTGAGTAGAGTAGGGTCCTGAGTGCAGGGGGTATACAGTGTCAGTATAGGTGGGTACTGAGTACAGGGGGTACAGTGTGAGTAGAGGAGGGTCCTGAGTACAGGGGTAAAGTGTGAGTAGAGAGGGGTCCTGAGTACAGGGGGTACAGTGTGAGTAGAGGAGGGTCCTGAGTGCAAGTGGTACAGTGTGAGTAGATTAGGGTCCTGAGTGCAGGGGGTGCAGTGTCAGTACAGGGGGTCCTGAGCACAGGGTGTACAGTATGAGTTGATGGGGGTCCTGAGTACAGGGGGTACAGTGTGAGTAGAGTAGGGTCCTGAGCACTTGGGTACAGTGTGAGTAGAGGAGGGTCCTGAGCACAAGAGGTACAGTGAGCAGAGATGGGTCCTGAGTAGAGGGGGTATGGTGTGAGTAGAGAGAAAGGTCCTGAATATAGAGGGTGCAGTATGAGTAGAGAGGGGTCCTGAGTACAGGGTGTACACTGTGATTAAAGAGGGGTCCTGGGTACAGGGGGTACAGCATGAGTAGAGGAGAGTCCTGAGTACAGGGGGTGCAGTATGAGTAGAGAGGGCTCCTGTGTAAGTAGAGGAGGGTCCAGTGTGAGTACAGGGGGTACAGTGTGAGTAGAGAGGGGCTCCAGTGTAAGTAGAGGAGGGTCCTGAGTACAGGGGTACAGTGTGAGTAGAGGAGGGTCATAAGTACAGGGGGTACAGTTAGAATAGAGAGCGGTCCTGAGTACAGGGGGGTTCTAAGTACAGGGGGTACAGTGTGAGTATAGGATGGTTCTGAGTACAGGGGAGTCTTGACTACAGGTTTTACAGTATGAGTAGAGGAGGGTCCTGAGTACAGGGGGTACAGTGTGAGAGGGGTCCTGAGTACAGGGGGCACAGTGTGAGTAGAGGAGGGTCCTGAGTACAGGGGGTAAAGTGTGAGTAGAGAGGGGTCCTGAGTACAGGGGGTACAGTGTGAGTAGAGGAGGGTCCTGAGTGCAAGTGGTACAGTGTGAGTAGATTAGGGTCCTGAGTGCAGGGGGTGCAGTGTCAGTACAGGGGGTCCTGAGCACAGGGTGTACAGTATGAGTTGATGGGGTCCTGAGTACAGGGGGTACAGTGTGAGTAGAGTAGGGTCCTGAGCACTTGGGTACAGTGTGAGTAGAGGAGGGTCCTGAGCACAAGAGGTACAGTGAGCAGAGATGGGTCCTGAGTAGAGGGGGTATGGTGTGAGTAGAGAGAAAGGTCCTGAATATAGAGGGTGCAGTATGAGTAGAGAGGGGTCCTGAGTACAGGGTGTACACTGTGATTAAAGAGGGGTCCTGGGTACAGGGGGTACAGCATGAGTAGAGGAGAGTCCTGAGTACAGGGGTGCAGTATGAGTAGAGAGGGCTCCTGTGTAAGTAGAGGAGGGTCCAGTGTGAGTACAGGGGTACAGTGTGAGTAGAGAGGGGCTCCAGTGTAAGTAGAGGAGGGTCCTGAGTACAGGGGGTACAGTGTGAGTAGAGGAGGTCATAAGTACAGGGGGTACAGTTAGAATAGAGAGCGGTCCTGAGTACAGGGGGGTTCTAAGTACAGGGGGTACAGTGTGAGTATAGGATGGTTCTGAGTACAGGGGGAGTCTTGACTACAGGTTTTACAGTATGAGTAGAGGAGGGTCCTGAGTACAGGGGGTACAGTGTGAGAGGGGTCCTGAGTACAGGGGGCACAGTGTGAGTAGAGGAGGGTCCTGAGTACATGGGGTGCAGTGTGAGTAGAGAGGGGTCCTGAGTACAGGGGGTCCAATGTCAGTACAGGGGGGTCCTGAGTACAGGTGGTGCAGTGTCAGTACAGGGGGATCTTGAGTGCAGGGGGTGCAGTGTCTGTACAGGGGGGTCCTGATTACAGGGTTCTCTGTATACAGTGTCAGTACAGGGGGGTCCTGATTACAGGGTTCTCTGTATACAGTGCCAGTACAGGGGGGTCCTGATTACAGGGTTCTCTGTATACAATGTCAGTACAGGGGGGTCCTGAGTACAGGTGGGTACAGTGTCAGTACAGGGGGGTCCTGATTACAGGGTTCTCTGTATACAGTGCCAGTACAGGGGGGTCCTGATTACAGGGTTCTCTGTATACAATGTCAGTACAGGGGGGTCCTGATTACAGGGTGCCTGGCCAGAGCTGCTGCTTCTATGACTGGTTGTAGGTCCCGGGGTCACATTACGATTTCTCAGGGTCATTTATTTTAGTATATCTCAGTCACTTATATAGCAGCAGTAATTCCCCAGCCTGTCTCCAACGGGGCTCACGATCTACATGATGAGTCTGTGGAGTGTGGGAGGAAACTGGAGACCCCGGAGGAAACCCAAAGAGAACATGCAAACTCCATGTAGACTACTCAGCGCTGTACTGGGGGGCTTCATGTGTCATGTCCTGGGCTCCTATCTGTCAATAGGGGACCCCTGTACTGCTCCGGGTCATACATATATGGGCAGGGGATCTGAGTGTGTACAGGGGTCCTGTGTGATTCTGGGGAGCTCCGGGCTCCCAGGCTATATATATATATATATATGGGGCAGGGGTCTCGTATAGCCGCCGGGGTGGACTTTATCCTCCATCTATGATACCTCTGTGTTCTCTTATCTATTAATTCTTTATTGTGCCATTAAATAAATACTGAAGTGGTCAAAGATCATGTATGGCGCAGGGTGAACGCTATATGTGTTAGTAAACAATGCTGAGAAAGGCAGCGTCCCCCTCCCCCGCTCCGTCCATATATATATGACTCATTTATGACTGCTGTCTGGGAAAATGGGCCTGAAGTTTATAGGTTTCTAAAAAAAATAAAAATGTTTAATTCATCAACATCAAAATAAAATTGTAAAATGATAAAGTAAAATAACTTCTGCAGAATAAGACACAAGATTCAGAAACGCTGGAGGAAAGATGTAAATTATTACAAAAAATGGACGAGTCTCTATAAGTCTGTATAATCGGGGTCCTCCTCCCCCCTTTTTGCCGGCTGTTTCCTCCCCTCCGCCAGTCGCACCCCATTCTGTATAATCGGGGTCCTCCTCCCTCCTTTTTGCTGGCTGTTACCTTCCCTCCGCCGGTTGCCCCCCATTCTGTATAATCGGGGTCCTCCTCCCCCCTTTTTGCCGTCTATTTCCTTCCCTCCGCTGGTCGCCCCCCATTCTGTATAATCGGGGTCCTCCCCCTTATTGCCGTCTATTTCCTTCCCTCTGCCGGTCGCCCCCCATTCTGTATAATCGGGGTCCTCCTCCCCCCTTTTTGCCGGCTGTTTCCTCCCCTCCGCCAGTCGCACCCCATTCTGTATAATCGGGGTCCTCCTGTCCCCTTTTTGCCGGCTGTTTCCTTCCCTCCGCCGGTCGCCCCCCATTCTGTATAATCGGGGTCCTCCTCCCCCCTTTTTGCCGGCTGTTTCCTCCCCTCCGCCAGTCGCACCCCATTCTGTATAATCGGGGTCCTCCTCCCTCCTTTTTGCTGGCTGTTACCTTCCCTCCGCCGGTCGCACCCCATTCTGTATAATCGGGGTCCTCCTCCCCCTTTTAGCCGGTTGTTTCCTTCCCTCCACCGGTCGCGTCCCATTAAGCCGACACTTTTTATTATTATGATGATGTCGTTCCATCAACTCTTTAATTTCGTTAAATTGTTCTAATGATTTTTCTTCCTCCGCGTCAAATAATGTAAAATAATGGAATTGAGCGAATCTCGGGGGGGGGAAGGGGAGGTGACCGCATTGATTTATCTGGTCAGGGATTGTCAGCTCCGAAGCCCAGAGATTGTTTTGTAATTAAAATAATGAATTACACGGGATTAAACGCTCGCCGCGGCCGCCGGACGCTTCACCTGCGCTCCTGGTCAGAACAATGGAGACTTCCAAAGATTGAAATATTAATAGAGGCGGAAACCGGACGGCAGATCATTAACCCTCGCCGTCCGCTGAATCCTCCTCAGTGAGGTTGGATTGAGGCGTTTGTGATCAGCAGTTTTCAGCTCTTTCCACAGACTCTCCATTGGATTCAGGTCCGGATGTGACTTGTCCATTCTAACACCTGGAGACGGTGATTTTTGATCGATTCCATTGTAGATTTCGCTTTATGTTTGGGATCATTGTCTTGTTGGAAGATAAATCTCCGTCCCAGTCTCAGGTCTTTTGCAGACTCCAGCAGGTTTTCCTCCAGCATGCTCCTGTATTTGGCTCCGTCCATCTTCCCATCAATTGTAACCATCTTCCCTGTCCCTGCTGAAGAAAAGCCCAAACCATGATGCTGCCTCCACCATGTGTGACAGTGGGGATGGTGTTTTCAGGCCTCCACCATGTGTGACAGTGGGGATGGTGTTTTGAGGCCTCCACCATGTGTGACAGTGGGGATGGTGTTTTGAGGCCTCCACCATGTGTGACAGTGGGGATGGTGTTTTGAGGGTGATGAGCTTTGTTGCTTTTACACCAAACATATCGTTTTGCATTGTGGCCAAAATGTTTGTTTTTGGTTTCCTCTGTCCAGAGCCCCTTATTCCACATGTTTGGGGTCTCCCAGGCGGCTTGTGGCGAACTTCACACCAGACTTTTTATGGATGTCTTTGAGAAATGGCTTCTTCTTGCCGCTCTTCCATAAAGGCCAGACTTGTGCAGTGTACGACTGATTGTTGTCCTATGGACAGACTCTCCCACCTCAGCTGTAGATCTCTGCAGTAGATCCAGAGGGATCATGGGCCTTTTGGCCTCATCTCTGATCAGTCTTCTCCTTGTTCCAGATGAAAGTTTAGGGGGACGGCCGGGTCTTGGTAGATTTGCAGTGGTCTGATGCTCTTTCCATTACAATATGATCGCTTGCACAGTGGCTCCTTGAGATCTTTAAAACTTGGGAAATCTTTTTGTATCCAAACCGGCTTTAAACTTCACCACTACAGTATCTCGGACCTACCTGGTGTGTTCCTTGGTCTTCATGATGCTCTCTGCACTTGAAACAGAACCCTGAGACTATCACAGAGCAGGTGCATTTATACGGAGACTTGATTACACACAGGTGGATTCTATTTATCATTACCAGTCATTTAGGACAACATTGGATCATTCAGAGATCCTCACTGAACTTCTGGAGTGAGTTTGCTGCACTGAAAGTAAAGGGACTGAATAATATTACACACCCCACTGTTCAATTTGTATTTGTTAAAAATTGTTTAAAATATCCAATAAATTTCATTCCACTTCACGATTGTGTCCCACTTATCGTTTATTCTTCACAAATAAATTTGAATTTATATCTTTATGTTTGAAGCCTGAAATTACATTATAAATTTATAAATATTATAAATTATAAATATATATATGTGATAAATATATAGTATTATTTTTTTTATATTATTTTATTTGTTTTACTTTTTTTTGGTTTAACCTTTTATTCTTATGTTAATATTTGTATTTTTCTATATTTATTCTAATTTTTATAAGTATTATTATTATTTTATTATTATATTGTTAATATTATTGATATAGCTATTAGATTATTTTTATTTTTTTACGTTTAACTTTTTTCTTATATTTATTATTTTTTTACTTTCTACTTTATATTTATTTTATTTTTATATTATTATTATTTATTTTACTTTTAATAGTATTGATTTATTAGATTATTAGACTATTTCCTTTTTTTCTCTTAACATTTTATTCTTATTTTATTACTTGTGTTATTCTATATTTATTTGTTTTTCTATATTTATTCAATTGTTATATTATTATTATTTATTATATTTAAATATTATTGATTTATTTATTACATTATTTTCATTTTTTTTCCTTTGACCTTTTATTTCTATTTTATTATTTGAATTATTCTATTTTTACTGTCTATATTTTTTCTATTTTTAAATTATTACTATTTATTATATTTTTAATATTATTTATTTATTTCATTATTTTCATTTTTTAACCTTTTATTCTTATTTTATTATTTTTTATTCTATTTTTATTTTATTTATTCTTTTTTAATATTATTTGTTTATTACATTACTTTCATTTGTTTTCATTTAACCTTTTATTCTTTTTTTATTTGTTGTAGTTTATATTTATTCTATTTTTATAGTGTTATTTATTATTTTGTTTGTTTTATTACTATTTTGTTTTTTTCTTATTTTCTATTTCTATTTATTTTTTGTTGCTTTTACGTTTCACAATTTATTTTCTTCAGTTTTGTTTTACTCTTTACCTTTATTTGACTTTTATTTCTTATTTTTCTTTTATTTTGTTGCTTTTACATTTTATTATTGTTTTTTCTGCTTTGTTTTAGTCTTTACTTTTACTTTTATTTCTTCATATTATTCTATTTTTTTTGTTGTTTTTACACTTCACAATTTATTATAGTTTTTTCAGTTTTGTTTTATTCTTCCTTACTATTTAGTGTATAATCTCTATAATATGACATCATTTTCTCCCATGTTGGCAGTCTGTGGAGCTTCTGTCCAGGGTTGGTTTTGTGTCCTGCGGACATTATATACCTTTATATTGTGTTCCTGATGGGAATGTGATAAATGTCTCTTATCACAGTGAGAAGATACATTGTCTGAAGGTGACACATTATATTGTATCTTCTATATTATGTTACTTTACTCTCCAGCTCCATGTAGCTCTTTGGTAATATACAGACTGGATCTCTGTAGATCTATGCTTTTTGGTCCCTGGTTGATCCCATTACAGTTCTTCTTCATGGATATCATCTATAAGATGTAAACCAATTCATGATCCCACAGTTCTTCCTTTTGGAATCATCTATATATTGTGGCCCATACATGATCCCACAGTTCTTCTATTTGGAGTCATCTATATATTGTGGCTCATACATGATCCCACAGTTCTTCTATTTGGAGTCATCTATATATTGTGGCTCATACATGATCCCACAGTTCTTCCTTTTGGAATCATCTATATATTGTGGCCCATACATGATCCCACAGTTCTTCTATTTGGAGTCATCTATAGATTGTGGCTCATACATGATCCCACAGTTCTTCTATTTGGATATCATCTATAGATTGTGGCCCATACATGATCCCACAGTTCTTCTATTTGGAGTCATCTATAGATCATGGCCCATACATGATCCCACAGTTCTTCTATTTGCAGTCATCTATATATTGTGATCCATACATGATCCCACAGTTCTTCTATTTGGATATCATCTATATATTGTGGCCCATACATGATCCCACAGTTCTTCTATTTGGAATCATCTATATATTGTGGCCCATACATGATCCCACAGTTCTTCTATTTGGAGTCATCTATATATTGTGACCCATACATGATCCCACAGTTCTTCTATTTGGAGTCATCTATATATTGTGGCCCATACATGATCCCACAGTTCTTCTATTTGGAGTCATCTATATATTGTGGCCCATACATGATCCCACAGTTCTTCTATTTGGAATCATCTATAGATTGTGGCCCATACATGATCCCACAGTTCTTCTATTTGGAGTCATCTATATATTGTGACCCATACATGATCCCACAGTTCTTCTATTTGGAGTCATCTATATATTGTGGCCCATACATGATCCCACAGTTCTTCTATTTGGAGTCATCTATAGATTGTGACCCATACATGATCCCACAGTTCTTCTATTTGGAGTCATCTATATATTGTGGCCCATACATGATCCCACAGTTCTTCTATTTGGAGTCATCTATAGATCGCGGCCCATACATGATCCCACAGTTCTTCTATTTGCAGTCATCTATAGATTGTGGCCCATACATGATCCCACAGTTCTTCTATTTGCAGTCATCTATAGATCGCGGCCCATACATGATCCCACAGTTCTTCTATTTGCAGTCATCTATAGATTGTGGCCCATACATGATCCCACAGTTCTTCTATTTGGAATCATCTATAGATTGTGGCTCATACATGATCCCACAGTTCTATTTGGTGTCATCTATATATTGTGGCCCATACATGATCCCACAGTTCTATTTGGAGTCATCTATATATTGTGGCCCATACATGATCCCACAGTTCTTCTATTTGGAGTCATCTATAGATTGTGGCCCATACATGATCCCACAGTTCTTCTATTTGGAGTCATCTATAGATTGTGGCCCATACATGATCCCACAGTTCTTCTATTTGCAGTCATCTATATATTGTGATCCATACATGATCCCACAGTTCTTCTATTTGCAGTCTTCTATATATTGTGGCCCATACATGATCCCACAGTTCTTCTATTTGGAGTCATCTATAGATTGTGGCCCATACATGATCCCACAGTTCTTCTATTTGGAGTCATCTATATATTGTGGCCCATACATGATCCCACAGTTCTTCTATTTGGAGTCATCTATAGATCATGGCCCATACATGATCCCACAGTTCTTCTATTTGGAGTCATCTATAGATTGTGGCCCATACATGATCCCACAGTTCTTCTATTTGGAGTCATCTATATATTGTGGCCCATACATGATCCCACAGTTCTTCTATTTGGAGTCATCTATATATTGTGGCCCATACATGATCCCACAGTTCTTCTATTTGGAGTCATCTATAGATCATGGCCCATACATGATCCCACAATTCTTCTATTTGGAGTCATCTATAGATCATGGCCCATACATGATCCCACAATTCTTCTATTTGGAGTCATCTATATATTGTGGCCCATACATGATCCCACAGTTCTTCTATTTGGAGTCATCTATAGATTGTGATCCATACATGATCCCACAGTTCTTCTATTTGGAGTCATCTATAGATTGTGGCTCATACATGATCCCACAGTTCTTCTATTTGGAGTCATCTATATATTGTGGCTCATACATGATCCCACAGTTCTTCTATTTGGATATCATCTATAGATTGTGGCCCATACATGATCCCACAGTTCTTCTATTTGGAATCATCTATATATTGTGGCCCATACATGATCCCACAGTTCTTCTATTTGGAGTCATCTATAGATTGTGACCCATACATGATCCCACAGTTCTTCTATTTGGATATCATCTATAGATTGTGGCCCATACATGATCCCACAGTTCTTCTATTTGGAGTCATCTATAGATCATGGCCCATACATGATCCCACAGTTCTTCTATTTGCAGTCATCTATATATTGTGATCCATACATGATCCCACAGTTCTTCTATTTGGAGTCATCTATATATTGTGATCCATACATGATCCCACAGTTCTTCTATTTGGATATCATCTATATATTGTGATCCATACATGATCCCACAGTTCTTCTATTTGGAGTCATCTATATATTGTGATCCATACATGATCCCACAGTTCTTCTATTTGGATATCATCTATATATTGTGATCCATACATGATCCCACAGTTCTTCTATTTGGAGTCATCTATAGATTGTGGCCCATACATGATCCCACAGTTCTTCTATTTGGACACCATCTATAGATCGCGGCCCATATATGATCCCACAGTTGATCTTGAACAGTTATTTGTCATGACCGTCATCTACGAGTGCTTGTTATGGCCTTGTCTTCTCCATATTGGCCTCTATGTGCAGACTTTAGGTTTTTTGGATGCGCACAGCACAATGGTGTAGATCTGTCGGTCACTTGGCTCAGCCATCGCCTTAGGTCCATGATGAGGAACGGCTGAGGTTCTGTGTCATTTCTTCTGCCCCATACACTCACATTTATTCCACCAGATATGGCGACATCTATAGAAGGTAGTGGCTTCATTGTGGTAACAGAAGTTCTCCAGGAGGACGAGTATTTGGAGGAGGCTTCACCTCTCACGGTGATTTGTGAGATTTCTTCCCCGGATTTTACTTCTTTATGTCTCAATGTTGAGTCTATTAAGAGAAAGACGAGGAGAGAGAATGTCCTTCACGTCTCATCTGATCAGTGGCTCGACCTTCTCTTTATCAGGTTGATCACCAACAGATCATTTACCTTTCATTGTGATCATCTCATCCGGGTGATTGTGAAGTTTCATTAATGATCTTGTATTGTTCCCCCTCAGTGATTTCATCTCTGTGCAGTGATTGTTATGTACATGGACCTTCACTAATCCTCTGATGATACCTCATATGTCCTATACAGAGGTAACAGGGGGTCACTGAGATCCCTCTATTACCTGGGTTACCCCCCCCCCCCCCCCCCCCCCCGCTGTGCCTGATTACATTGCTGGATGGACGACTCTGAGCAGATCCACAAAGGTTCAAGGGAATATCTGTCATTAAAAGTGTCCGACCCTAGTAGACCACCCCTATAAGATGGGTAATAAGTCACAGGGCTGGGATTCATCTGGTCTTCCAGACATTAAGGTCAAATTGTTGTGGCTGATAATTGAGAATAGTAGATAGCAGCTTAGCCCATGGATAGAAGACTAAACTGCTAGAAATCCTGATCTCCATGACCGTCATATGTTGTCTATGTGCGGACTGGAAGGAAGTTGTGACTCCGGTGTTACGAAGACTTGATTGAAGCCGTGTGGTCCTATAGGCACTTGTACAGATCAATGTGGTCTTATAGGGACTTGTATAGAGCAATGTGGTCCTACAGGGACTTGTATAGAGCAATGTGGTCCTACAGGGACTTGTACAGAGCAATGTGGTCCTACAGGGACTTGTACAGAGCAATGTGGTCCTACAGGGACTTGTACAGAGCAATGTGGTCTTATAGGGACTTGTATAGAGCAATGTGGTCCTACAGGGACTTGTATAGAGCAATGTGGTCCTACAGGGACTTGTACAGAGCAATGTGGTCCTACAGGGACTTGTACAGAGCTCTGTGGTCCTATAGGCACTTGTACAGATCAATGTGGTCTTATAGGGACTTGTATAGAGCAATGTGGTCCTACAGGGACTTGTATAGAGCAATGTGGTCCTACAGGGACTTGTACAGAGCAATGTGGTCCTACAGGGACTTGTACAGAGCAATGTGGTCTTACAGGCACTTGTATAGAGCAATGTGGTCCTACAGGCACTTGTACAAGGCAATGTGGTCTTACAGGCACTTGTATAGAGCAATGTGGTCCTACAGGCACTTGTACAAGGCAATGTGGTCCTACAGGGACTTGTACAGAGCAATGTGGTCCTACAGGCACTTGTACAAGGCAATGTGGTCTTATAGGGACTTGTACAGAGCAATGTGGTCCTACAGGCACTTGTACAGAGCAATGTGGTCCTACAGGGACTTGTACAGGGCAATGTGGTCCTACAGGGACTTGTACAGAGCAATGTGGTCCTACAGGGACTTGTACAGAGCAATGTGGTCTTACAGTCACTTATACAAGGCAATGTGGTCTTATAGGGACTTGAATAGAGCAATGTGGTCCTACAGGCACTTGTACAAGGCAATGTGGTCTTATAGGGACTTGTACAGAGCAATGTGGTCCTACAGGGACTTGTACAGAGCAATGTGGTCCTACAGGGACTTGTACAGAGCAATGTGGTCCTACAGGGACTTGTACAGTGCAATGTGGTCCTACAGGGACTTGTACAGGGCAATGTGGTCCTACAGGGACTTGTACAGGGCAATGTGGTCCTACAGGGACTTGTACAGAGCAATGTGGTCCTACAGGCACTTGTACAGAGCAATGTGGTCCTACAGGGACTTGTACAGGGCAATGTGGTCCTACAGGGACTTGTACAGGGCAATGTGGTCCTACAGGGACTTGTACAGAGCAATGTGGTCTTATAGGCACTTGTACAGAGCAATGTGGTCCTACAGGGACTTGTATAGAGCAATGTGGTCCTACAGGGACTTGTACAGTGCAATGTGGTCCTACAGGGACTTGTACAGAGCAATGTGGTCCTACAGGGACTTGTACAGAGCAATGTGGTCCTATAGGAACTTGTACAGAGCAATGTGGTCTTATAGGGACTTGAATAGAGCAATGTGTTCCTACAGGGACTTGTACAGGGCAATGTGGTCTTATAGGGACTTGTACAGAGCAATGTGGTCTTATAGGGACTTGTACAGAGCAATGTGTTCCTACAGGGACTTGTACAGAGCAATGTGGTCCTAAAAGGACTTATTGTATGGAACTATGTAGTCCTTCAAGACTCATTGTATGGAGCTATGTAGTCCTACAGGACTCGTACAAAGCTATGTGATCCTACAGGAACTTATCGTACGGAGCTGTTTGGTCCTACAGGACTAATTATACAGAGCTACATAGTCCTACAGGATTTGTACGGAGAAATGTAGTCTTAGAGGACTCATTGTATGGAGAGCTATGTAGTCCTACAGGGACTTGTTGTATGGAGCTATGTACTATATTCCTACATGGACTTATTGTATGGACCTATATAGTCCTTCATGGACTTATTGTATGGACCTATATAGTCCTTCATGGACTTATTGCATGGACCTACGTTGTCCTACAGGGACTTATTGTACGGATCTATGTTGTCCTACAGGACTCGTACGAAGCTATGTGGTCCTACAGGGACTTATTGTACGGAGCTATATAGTCCTACATGGATTTATTGCATAGTCCTACGTTGTCCTACATGGACTTATTTTACAGAGCTATGTAGTCCTATAGGGACTTGTACAGAGGTATTTGGCCTACAGGACTCGTATGGAGCTCTGTGTTCCTACAGGGACTTGTACAGAGTTACTTTGTACATACATTCTCCCTATGATTAGATACCTGTCCTTACATTGTTACCAGACTGTGACGGCCTATACTTAGCTCAGATACAGTCCGGCAGGGAATGGTTACATTGTTGCACCGTGTCACATGACCCGCCCCCATATTACGGGAGTGACAGCTTTATTTTCGGTGTTGACATCCTCGCTGTGACAGTGAATGGAGCAGGTGGGGGTCAATAGCACGACATGCGGCTCGGCCCTGCGGTGGTTAACAGCCCCTCCTCCGCCTCCTCATTAGATCATTCAATTTGTTGATTACATTGTACAGAAGATGAGACGTTTCCTCCTATAAATCCCGATAATTATTACATCTGTCGGGGACCTTTCATTTTACTCCTAATCTCCAATCAATGAACAAATTCTTATTGTGATGAATGATCCACGGCGGGAGGCCAGGAGTATGGAGACATGACCAGGCGGCTCCCGCCTGTGATAGAGAGAGGCCGGGCTGTGATAGAGAGAGGCCGGGCTGTGATAGAGAGAGGCTGAGGTGTGATAGAGAGAGGCACGGGTATAATAGAACGAGGCCGGGGTGTGATAGAGAGGCCGATGAGTGATAGAGAGAGGTCGGGGTGTGATAGAGAGAGGCCGAGGTGTGATAGAGAGGGGCCGAGGAGAGATAGAGAGGCTGATATATAATACAGCGGGGCCAGGAGTACAGAGACGCGACCAGCCGGCTTCCACGTGTAATAGAGAGAGGCCCGGGTATAATAGTATGAGGCCGGGGTGTGATAGAGAGAGGCTGAGGTGTGATAGAGAGAGGCACGGGTATAATAGAACGAGGTCAGGGTGTGATAGAGAGAGGCCGAGAGTACAGAGGCGGCTTCCACGTGTAATAGAGAGAGGCCAGGGTGTGATAGAGAGAGGCCGAGGTGTGATAGAGAGAGGGCCAGGTATTGTAGAACGAGGCCGGGAAGTGATAGAGAGGCCAATGAGTGATAGAGAGAAGTCGGGGTGTGATAGAGAGAGGCCGAGGTGTGATAGGGAGAGGGCGAGGTATAATAAAACAAGGCCAATGAGTGATGGAGAGAGGCTAGGGTGTGATAGAGAAGGCCGGGGTATGATAGAGAGAGGCTGACGTGTGATAGAGAGAGGCTGGGGTGTAACAGAGAGAGGCCATGGTATAATAGAGGGAGGCCGGGGTGTAATTGAGAAAAGCCAAGGTGTAATAGAGGGTCAGGGATGTAATAGAAAGAGGCCGGAGTGGAAGACAAAGAGGCTGAGGTGTAAGGGAGAGAGGCTGGGGTGTAATAGAGAGGCAGCGGTGTAATAAGGAGGCTGGGGTGTATTAGAGAGGCCAGGGTGTGATGGAGAGAGACCGGGGTGTCCTAGAGAGAGGCCTAGGTGTGATAGAGAGAGACCGGAGTGTGATAGAGAGAGGCCATTGTGTAATAGACAGAGGCCGGGGTGTAATAGAGAGAGGCCAGGGTATAATAGAGAGAGGCTGGGGTGTAATTGAGAGAAGCTGGGGTGTAATAGAGAGAGGACGGGGTGCAATAGAGACACCAATGTGTAATAGAGAGAGGTTGGAATGTGATAGACAATGGTGTGTAATACACAGAGGCAGGGGTGTTATAGAGGGAGGTTGTGGTGAAATAGAGAGAGGCCGACGTGTAAAAGAGACAGGGGTGTAATAGAGACTGGCCAATGTGTGATAGAGAGAGGCCAGGGTGTGATAGAGGCCGGAGTGTGATAGAGATAGGCTGGGGTGTAATAGAGAGAGGCTGGGGTGTAACAGAGAAGCCAAGGTGTAATAGAGAGATTTGAGGGTGTAATAGAGAGAAAGGCCAGGGTGTAATAAGGAGACAGCATGGTGTTATAGAGAGACCAGAGTATAATAGAGGGTCAAGGGTGTAATATAGAGAGGCCAGGGTGGAAGAGAAAGAGGCCGGGGTGTAAGGGAGAGAGACTGGGGTGTAATAGAGAGAGGCTGGGGTGTAGTAGAGAGAGTCTGGGGTGTAATAGAGACACTGATGTGTAATAGAGAGCGGTTGGAGTGTGACAGAAATGATGGGGTGTAATAGACAGAGGCCGGGGTGTAATAGAGAGGCCAATGTGTAATAGAGAGAGGCCGGGGTGTAATAGGGAGAGGCTAGGGTGTGATAGAGGGAGGCTGATGTGCAATATCAAGTAATGAGAATCAGCCTTTCCTTTTCAATTTTGGTTTAACAGAAGAATAGAGAAAAACAAAATCATAATAACATGACGGTGCCCTGAGAAAAGATTGAAAATAATGTGACCATGGGGACATGTTAAACTCAGCCCGGCTTCACCCTGCAGTTTTTTCCCTGATCAGGTTCGATCAGGTTTGTGTAACAAAACCAGGAGAGTCTCCAAAACTCAGAACAGGTGTCAATCTTTGAATTATAGTTTATCTCTGCAGGTTCCTCTCCTGGTTTGGGCACATAAACTCGATGGACACTCATCAGGCAACAAACTGCAGTGTGAAACCAGCCTAAGGTGTCAACTATTATCACAGGTCTGAAAGGGAAAAAGTAGTCACAGTGCTGTTTGGGATCGTGGTGTGTTCCATACTGAATATGGAGCAAAAAAGGCTCAGGAGAGACTTGTCTCAGAGCATTAGAAAGAACATTATAGACAAACGGTAAATTCCATAAGACGTCTCTACACAGTCTGGTACTACAGCTACACATATTATTCAGAAGTGTAAGCTATAGCCGTCCACTCTGGCCGCGGCCGCAAGAGGAAAATTAGTGACTAATTGAAGAGATGGATAATGTAAATGGTAACTAAGATCCCAGAAAAAGTCCCAAGGACATTGGTGATGGCCCAAGTCCATCAAGGTCTAAGTCCATCAGTGTGAGATTGCACTGTCCGGCGCTCTCTTGACCGAGGAGGAATCCACTGCTAAAAGCAAATCATAAAAAGTGAGACTGGATTTTGCCAAAATGTATATTGACGAGCCACAAAGCTTCTCCGAGGAGACAAAACCGGAGATTTGTGGTGTCTCATTAGCTCTATGTTCACAGACGCAAAAATGAAACTAAGAACATTGTACCTGCTGTGATACATAGAGGAGGCTCAGGGATGTCCTGGGGCAGGTCTACTGGATCTGACACAGGGGTCTTACGTGCAGGGTACAATGAAATCTCAAGACCATCAAGGAGTTCTGGAGCCAAAGTGTCTAAAAGTTTGGTCTGAGCTGCAGGTCATGGCTCCTCCAACAGGAGAATGACCCAAAACAACAGCTAAAAACATCCAAGAACGGCCGAGAGCAAAGTACCGGACTCTTGTGAAGAAGCTTCTATGACCCTGATCTAAGAACGGCCAAGAGCGAAGCACCGGACTCTTGTGAAGAAGCTTCTATGACCCTGATCTAAGAACGGCCGAGAGCAAAGCACCAGACTATTCTGAAGAGATATGATTCTCATCTAAGAACGGCCGAGAGCGAAGCACCAGACTATTCTGAAGAGATATGATTCTCATCTAAGAGCCGCCAGGAGCAAAGCAGAGGACTCTTCTGAGGAGGCTTCTATGACCCTGATCAGAGAACGAAGCACTGGACTCTTGTGAAGAGGCTTCTATTGCCCTTATCTAAGAATGGCCTAGAGTGAAGCACAGGACTCTCCTGAAGAGGCTTCTACGGCCCTGATCTAAGAACGTCCAAGAGCGAAGCACCGGCCTCTTCTGAAGAGGATTCTATGATCATCTTGATCTAAAAATGGCTAGGAGCAAAGCAGAGGACTCTTCTGAGGAGGCTTCTATGTCCCTGATCTAAGAACGTCCAAGTGTGAAGCAGAGGACTCTTCTGAGGAGGCTTCTATGTCCCTGATCTAAGAACGTCCAAGAGTGAAGCAGAGGACTCTTCTGAGGAGGCTTCTATGATCCTGATCTAAGAACGGCCGAGAGTAAAGCATCAGACACTTGTGAAGAGGCTTCTATGACCCTGATCTAAGAACGTCCAAGAGTGAAACACTGGACTCTTCTGAGGAGGCTTCTATGACCCTGATCTAAGAACGTCCAAGAGTGAAACACTGGACTCTTCTGAGGAGGCTTCTATGACCCTGATCTAAGAACGTCCAAGAGTGAAACACTGGACTCTTCTGAGGAGGCTTCTATGTCCCTGATCTAAGAACGTCCAAGAGTGAAACACTGGACTCTTCTGAGGAGGCTTCTATGACCCTGATCTAAGAACGTCCAAGAGTGAAACACTGGACTCTTCTGAGGAGGCTTCTATGTCCCTGATCTAAGAACGTCCAAGAGTGAAGCAGAGGACTCTTCTGAGGAGGCTTCTATGACCCTGATCTAAGAACGTCCAAGAGTGAAACACTGGACTCTTCTGAGGAGGCTTCTATGTCCCTGATCTAAGAACGTCCAAGAGTGAAGCAGAGGACTCTTCTGAGGAGGCTTCTATGACCCTGATCTAAGAAAGCCCGAGAGCAAAGCACCAGACTATTTTGAAGAGATATGATCCTGATCTAAGAATGACCAGGAGCAAGCAGAGGACTCTTCTGAGGAGGCTTCTATGACCCTGATCTAAGAACATCTGAGAACGAAGCACTGGACTCTTGTGAAGAGGCTTCTATTGCCCTGATAATAGAAAGAATGGCTTAGAGCGAAGCACTGGACTCTTAAAGAGGCTCCTGTGACCCTGATCTAAGAACGTCCAAGAGCGAAGCATTGGCCTCTTCTGAAGAGGATTCTGTGACCCTGATCTAAGAACGTCCAAGAGCGAAGCACCGGCCTCTTCTGAAGAGGATTCTATGATCATCTTGATCTAAAAATGGCTAGGAGCAAAGCAGAGGACTCTTCTGAGGAGGCTTCTATGTCCCTGATCTAAGAACGTCCAAGAGTGAAGCAGAGGACTCTTCTGAGGAGGCTTCTATGATCCTGATCTAAGAACGTCCAAGAGTGAAACACCGGACTCTTCTAAGGAGGCTTCTATGACCCTGATCTAAGAAAGCCCGAGAGCAAAGCACCAGACTATTTTGAAGAGATATGATCCTGATCTAAGAATGACCAGGAGCAAGCAGAGGACTCTTCTGAGGAGGCTTCTATGACCCTGATCTAAGAACATCTGAGAACGAAGCACTGGACTCTTGTGAAGAGGCTTCTATTGCCCTGATAATAGAAAGAATGGCTTAGAGCGAAGCACTGGACTCTTAAAGAGGCTCCTGTGACCCTGATCTAAGAACGTCCAAGAGCGAAGCATTGGCCTCTTCTGAAGAGGATTCTGTGACCCTGATCTAAGAACGTCCAAGAGCGAAGCACCGGCCTCTTCTGAAGAGGATTCTATGATCATCTTGATCTAAAAATGGCTAGGAGCAAAGCAGAGGACTCTTCTGAGGAGGCTTCTATGTCCCTGATCTAAGAACGTCCAAGAGTGAAGCAGAGGACTCTTCTGAGGAGGCTTCTATGATCCTGATCTAAGAACGTCCAAGAGTGAAGCAGAGGACTCTTCTGAGGAGGCTTCTATGATCCTGATCTAAGAAAGCCCGAGAGCAAAGCACCAGACTATTTCGAAGAGATATGATCCTGATCTAAGAATGACCAGGAGCAAGCAGAGGACTCTTCTGAGGAGGCTTCTATGACCCTGATCTAAGAATGGAGTAAATGCGGTCTTAGGAGCACTGGAGCAAAGGAGATATATTAAACAAGAGTAAAAGGTGACAAACTTTTAATAAAGTTCTTAACACTCCACAACGCGTTTTGATAGCGGACTGCCGTCTTCATCAGGTGGTACCGCTTCACACCGGAGACATGAGGAGCCATGCGCCCACAAGGAGACGACTAAATAACCTGCGGACGCTGCAGAAGCCTCAGTGAGAGGCGCAGAAATCGCCTGTATGCAGCAATCGCCCGAAACAGTCTGCAACATCATGTTACGAGGAGCATCGTTTGTCTAGACATTCACATTATTAGTCTTTTCTTATTCTTATTATTATGATAATTGTTGACGTCTGATTCTCTTTAGTTTATATTCAGGAAATTTACTCAGAAAATAATTTTTTGTCATTTTCATGTTTTTTTTTCACTGACCATCATGGGGATCAACAATTCTGCCCTCAGTGTATAATGGAGACAGAGATTTACAGGGCCTGGAAGAAGTATTCACGCCCCGGGAACTTTCCACATTCTTTCATGCTGCAGCCACAAACGTAAATGTATTTTATTGGGGTTTATGTGATACCAACACTAAGTAGCAAGTGTTACTAAAGTGTAGAGGAAATGATACATTGTTGGGTAAAGGCATTTATACATAGTCGGGTAAGGGCATTTATACTTGATGTGTAAAATTTCATGTATTTCTTATATTAACTTTGTATTAATGATGTTTTTGTTTCTTCTCCTCCCCTCCCCCACTCCATCTCCTTGCCCCATGCTATTTTGCTTTTTCTTTGCTCTTCTCATCCTTTTACTACTTCCTCTTTTCTCCTCTTCCTTTTTCTTCCTATATTACTATTGTTCCTTATTTTTTTATATTTGTTCGTCACATATGTCCCTTGTGCTCAATTGCTTTTGTCCTTATGTTGCATGATCAATTCTATCCCTTTGCTCTCCATCACTTCTATCCCTCCTGGATCTATTACTTATTCTTCTGTCCCTTGTTCTTGATTCTTCCTTCTGTTCACTCTGTCCCTTGTTCTTGATCTCTTCCCTCTCTGTTTCTTGATTTCTTCTGTCCCTCTGTTCTTGATCTCTCCTGGCTACTGTGTGCTCAATCTCTTCTGTCCTTTGTTCTTGTTCTCTTCTGCCTCTGTATGCTCAATCTCTTCTGTCCTTTGTTCTTGTTCTCTTCTGCCTCTGTGTGCTCAATCTCTTTATCTTTCTCGATCAATTCTGTCTCGGTTCTTGATATTTTCTATCTCTGTGTGCTTGATCTCTTCTGTCCTTGTTCTCGATCCCTACTGGTTCTGTGTGCTTGATCACTTCTTTTCTCAATCTTATCTCTTCTTCTTGTCTCGATCCTTCTGTTCCTTGTGTTTCTGGCTTCTTTGTGCTCGAATTTTTTCCCTCTTTGTGTGCCTCGATTTGTTCTTATACTTTGTTCTCGATCTCTTCTTGGCACTTGTGTGTCTTTATCTCTTCTGTCCCTTTGTTTTTGATCTTTTCCCTCTCTGTGTGCTTGATCTCTTCTGTCCTTTGTCTTTGATCTTTTCTGGCTATGTGTGCTTGATCTGTTCCATACTTTGTTCTCAATCTCTCCTGGCACTGTGTGCTCGATCTCTTCTATCCTTTGTTCTCAATCTCTTTTGGCTCTGTGTGCTTGATCTCTTCTATCCTTTCTCTTTGATCTTTTCTTGCTGTGTGTGCTCGATCTGTTCTATACTTTGTTCTCAATCTCTCCTGACACTGTGTGCTCGATCTCTTCTATCCTTTGTTCTCGATCTCTTTTGGCACTGTGTGCTCGATCTTTTCTATACTTTATTCTCATTCTCTCCTGGCACTGTGTGCTCGATCTCTTCTATCCTTTTTCTTTGATCTTTCCTGGCTCTGTGTTCTCGATCTCTTCTATCCTTTCTCTTTGATCTTTCCTGGCTGTGTGTGCTCGATCTCTTCTGTCTTTTGTCTTTGATCTTTCCTGGCACTGTTTGCTCGATCTCTTCTATCCTTTCTCTTTGATCTTTCCTGGCACTGTGTGCTCGATCTCTTCCATACTTTGTTCTCAATCTCTCCTGGCACTGTGTGCTCGATCTCTTCTATCCTTTGTTCTCAATCTCTTGGCTCTGTGTGCTTGATCTCTTCTATCCTTTCTCTTTGATCTTTTCTTGCTGTGTGTGCTCGATCTGTTCTATACTTTGTTCTCAATCTCTCCTGGCTCTGTGTTCTCGATCTCTTCTGTCCTTTGTCTTTGATCTTTCCTGGCTGTGTGTGCTCGATCTCTTCTATCCTTTCTCTTTGATCTTTCCTGGCACTGTGTGCTCGATCTCTTCTATCCTTTATTCTCAATCTCTCCTGGCACTGTGTGCTCGATCTCTTCTATCCTTTTTCTTGATCTTTCCTGGCTCTGTGTTCTCGATCTCTTCTATCCTTTCTCTTTGATCTTTCCTGGCACTGTGTGCTCGATCTCTTCTATCCTTTTTTCTCAATCTCTCCTGGCTCTGTTTGCTCGATCTCTTCTATCCTTTATTCTCAATCTCTCTTGGCTTTGTGTGCTTGATCTCTTCTATCCTTTATTCTCAATCTCTCCTGGCACTGTGTGCTCGATTTCTTCTATACTTTGTTTTCAATCTCTCCTGGCACTGTGTGCTCGATCTCTTCTATCCTTTGTTCTCGATCTCTTTTGGCTGTGTGTACTCGTTCTCTCCTGTCGCTTGGTGCTCAATCACTTTTGTCCCTGCTCAACCTCCTCGGTCGCTTTGTCCATTCTTTTATTCTCGCACATTTGTACTGTTATGCATGTCTGTTTGTTGACATTATCATATTACATGTGTCCATCATTTGTTCTCTCCTCTCTTTTTCATTGTTCCTATCGTTTCTTTCTCTACCCTCGCTTTTGTTCCCTTCCTTTTCTTCCTGCCTCCAGCCGGCTGCATTTTCAACCCCTACATCCCTACCCTCGCTTCTTGTATCTGCTTCATCCCACCATAGCTCACCTTTTCCCATCTCCCGTCCCTCCCAGTCCTCCCAGTCTATATCCTCAGGTGGCGGTATGAGGCTAGAAGCAGTCATGGAAAACCTACAGCGCCAACAAGCTGCTCGCTTGGCCTTAGAAGAAAAATTAAGGCAGGAAAAGGACAGAGAGCTTCGCTGTTTGGTGGAGTCCAGAATCCAGCAACAGGCGTTGGCCATACGACAGTATCAGGCGGCCGTGAGAGCAGCTACGGCAGCGGCTACACTGGTTACATCACCTACAAACACCAATACCATCAGTACCACCACCACCAGTACCACAACCACAACCTCGTCAGTGTCCCAGAACCGGCCAACACTGATATATTCACGGGTGCCGGTCCATAAACCGGAGGAGGAGGAGGAGGGAGAGTCCAAGCACAAGAGCGATGGCGAGGAGGCTGACTTTGAAGATGAAGATATGGACGATGAGGATGATGGGGAGGAAGAAGATGAAGAAGATTTAGAGATGTCCTCAAACATGCAACGACCTGGTCCAGATTCACCAAGCAAAGCTTTGCAGAGGGTTGGTCACCCTCAGATGCCAAATACCAGTTTACAGTCTCAGACATCCCCCAACGGGCAGTCGGGCCACCACGAATGGACGTATGAGGAGCAGTTCAAACAGGTAGGAACCATCATCCATGTAATTCTAACATTGGGGTTTAGTTGCTGACCCTTGGTCTCCACAACACACCGATCTAAAGACAGCTCTGGTGATGGCGTCTTACAGGAGAACCTAACTGTATTGATCAATTCTTGGTCACTAGTCCTAACACATCCAAGATTATAAGCGGTAGGAGTCTGAAGGGCGATGGCTCCGTAGGTGTTTTGACCAACGTTGACCTTGGCTTTGCCTCCCAGGTCGAAGGAATGCTCTGATGTTGTGACAAAGCCAACCATGAGTGTGTGTGCCCAGTGAACATGCAAAGGGAGGGTAGACGCAACGGTGATCTCCATGGACTGACGTTCATGTTGGTCATTTGTGATGATGATCTGTTTTAGAGTCAGACACTTTGCCAGACTCATGGTTGGATAACTGTTGTCATTAGAAATATTACATTCTGTATTATACTCCAGAGCTGCACTCACTATTCTGCTGGTGCAGTCACTGTGTACATACATTACATTACTGATCCTGAGTTACCTCCTGTATTATACTCCAGAGCTGCACTCACTATTCTGCTGGTGCAGTCACTGTGTACATACATTACATTACTGATCCTGAGTTACCTCCTGTATTATACTCCAGAGCTGCACTCACTATTCTGCTGGTGCAGTCACTGTGTACATACATTACATTACTGATCCTGAGTTACCTCCTGTATTATACTCCAGAGCTGCACTCACTATTCTGCTGGTGCAGTCACTGTGTACATACATCACATTACTGATCCTGAGTTACCTCCTGTATTATACTCCAGAGCTGCACTCACTATTCTGCTGGTGCAGTCACTGTGTACATACATTACATTACTGATCCTGAGTTACGTCCTGTATTATACTCCAGAGCTGCACTCACTATTCTGCTGGTGCAGTCACTGTGTACATACATTACATTACTGATCCTGAGTTATCTCCTGTATTATACTCCAGAGCTGCACTCACTATTCTGCTGGTGCAGTCACTGTGTACATACATTACATTACTGATCCTGAGTTACCTCCTGTATTATACTCCAGAGCTGCACTCACTATTCTGCTGGTGCAGTCACTGTGTACATACATTACATTACTGATCCTGAGTTACCTCCTGTATTATACTCCAGAGCTGCACTCACTATTCTGCTGGTGCAGTCACTGTGTACATACATTACATTACTGATCCTGAGTTACCTCCTGTATTATACTCCAGAGCTGCACTCACTATTCTGCTGGTGCAGTCACTGTGTACATACATTACATTACTGATCCTGAGTTACCTCCTGTATTATACTCCAGAGCTGCACTCACTATTCTGCTGGTGCAGTCACTGTGTGCATACATTACATTACTGATCCTGAGTTACCTCCTGTATTATACTCCAGAGCTGCACTCACTATTCTGCTGGTGCAGTCACTGTGTACATACATCACATTACTGATCCTGAGTTACCTCCTGTATTATACTCCAGAGCTGCACTCACTATTCTGCTGGTGCAGTCACTGTGTACATACATTACATTACTGATCCTGAGTTATCTCCTGTATTATACTCCAGAGCTGCACTCACTATTCTGCTGGTGCAGTCACTGTGTACATACATTACATTACTGATCCTGAGTTACCTCCTGTATTATCCTCCAGAGCTGCACTCACTATTCTGCTGGTGCAGTCACTGTGTGCATACATTACATTACTGATCCTGAGTTACCTCCTGTATTATCTCCAGAGCTGCACTCACTATTCTGCTGGTGCAGTCACTGTGTACATACATTACATTACTGATCCTGAGTTACCTCCTGTATTATACTCCAGAGCTGCACTCACTATTCTGCTGGTGCAGTCACTGTGTACATACATTACATTACTGATCCTTAGTCACCTCCTGTATTATACTTCAGAGCTGCACTCACTATTCTGCTGGTGCAGTCACTGTGTACATACATTACATTACTGATCCTGAGTTACCTCCTGTATTATACTCCAGAGCTGCACTCACTATTCTGCTGGTGCAGTCACTGTGTACATACATTACATTACTGATCCTGAGTTACCTCCTGTATTATACTCCAGAGCTGCACTCACTATTTTGCTGGTGCAGTCACTGTGTACATACATTACATTACTGATCCTGAGTTACCTCCTGTATTATACTCCAGAGCTGCACTCACTATTCTGCTGGTGCAGTCACTGTGGACATACATTACATTACTGATCCTGAGTTACCGCCTGTATTATACTCCAGAGCTGCACTCACTATTCTGCTGGTGCAGTCACTGTGTACATACATTACATTACTGATCCTGAGTTACCTCCTGTATTATACTCCAGAGCTGCACTCACTATTCTGCTGGTGCAGTCACTGTGTACATACATTACATTACTGACCCTGAGTTACCTCCTGTATTATACTCCAGAGCTGCACTTACTATTCTGCTGATGCAGTCACTGTGTACATACATTACATTACAGATCCTGAGTTACCTCCTGTATTATACTCCAGAGCTGCACTCACTATTCTGCTGGTGCAGTCACTGTGTACATACATTACATTACTGATCCTGAGTTACCTCCTGTATTATACTCAAGAGCTGCACTCACTATTCTGCTGGTGCAGTCACTGTGTACATACATTACATTACTGATCCTGAGTTATCTCCTGTATTATACTCCAGAGCTGCACTCACTATTCTGCTGGTGCAGTCACTGTGTACATACATTACATTACTGATCCTGAGTTACCTCCTGTATTATACTCCAGAGCTGCACTCACTATTCTGCTGGTGCAGTCACTGTGTACATACATTACATTACTGATCCTGAGTTACCTCCTGTATTATACTCCAGAGCTGCACTCACTATTCTGCTGGTGCAGTCACTGTGTACATACATTAGATTACTGATCCTGAGTTTACCTCCTGTATTATACTCCAGAGCTGCACTCACTATTCTGCTGGTGCAGTCACTGTGTACATACATTACATTACTGATCCTGAGTTACCTCCTGTATTATACTCCAGAGCTGCACTCACTATTCTGCTGGTGCAGTCACTGTGTACATACATTACATTACTGATCCTGAGTTACCTCCTGTATTATACTCCAGAGCTGCACTCACTATTCTGCTGGTGCAGTCACTGTGTACATACATTACATTACTGATCCTGAGTTACCTCCTGTATTATACTCCAGAGCTGCACTCACTATTCTGCTGGTGCAGTCACTGTGTACATACATTACATTACTGATCCTGAGTTACCTCCTGTATTATACTCCAGAGCTGCACTCACTATTCTGCTGGTGGAGTCACTGTGTACATACATTACATTACTGATCCTGAGTTACCTCCTGTATTATACTCCAGAGCTGCACTCACTATTCAGCTGATGTAGACTATATATAATCTGTCGATAGTTGCCTGATGGTGGTTATACTCCTGGTTGTACTGTGTTTCTTCTTACATTTGTTGTTTCTTGGAGCTGGAGGTGTCTCTATATTTTCAGTAAAGTAAGTGCACCCCCGCTGATACCTTGCTGGCAGGTAGATCGTCCGGACATTATATTACCTGTAATCCTATAATCTGTGGAGCGCCGCAGCCGCCGAGTCCATTAGGGGGAATTAGGAGTCATTAGAGGCCAGGACTTCTCTTCCCAGCAGCCTCCACATTCCTGGCCGAGCTGTGACAATGTAACATATCCAGACTGTAAGAGCTTCCAATTGTAACAAACCCTCAGCTGTGATGAATTGCATGTCACGTACTGAATCTTTCAGTGATAACAGAAGATAGATCTATTCACTGATAGCAGCAGAGATCTTGAATTGCAATAGATGTTATAAAGTTGCAGAAGTTTCCGCTCCCTGTGGAGGTTGTGGATGTGATGAGTGATGGAGGGATTGTAGGGCATCACTGAGGTGGAACAGGTGAAGCGGAAGGAAGCGGCTCGTCCTCAGGTGATTGCCATCTTACTGACACATTTTATCTTATTTATCGCAAAACAGTAATGTGCAAACAGCGCGGTGTCAGATCCACTGACTGATATGGGAGGATTATCCACAGGGTGGGGGATGGGGCTCATCGCCTCACCTGAGGCCAGGACCCACACAGAATACAAGTGTATCGTGTGACATCGCACCCCCCTCTTGTATTTACCTAAGACCTGATCATATGGTAGACACCAGCGGGCCACCCATGGACCCGCACATATAAAGGGCAAGGGAACCACGTGGCCGCTCACCACCAGTGTCTCCATCTCTCCGGTATCTGCAGCCTCAGGATGCCGTTCAGTTGAATACAATGTTGGAAGTGAGAGCCCTCGACTCTTGTGCCACCATTCAGACTGAGGCTTGAAAGGTGCAATGATCATATTAAATCGTGCCTGCACAGAGCAGAGTACTTGTGTGGCAAATCATACTGTGTGTGGGGAGCGGGGGGCATCATACGATGCGTGAAGGCATCATACTGTGTGTTTGTGCATCATACTGTGTGTGGGGGCATTATACTATGTGTGGGGGCATCATATTGTGTGTGGGGGCATCATACTGTGTGTGGTGAGCGGGGGGCATCATACTGTGTTGGGGGCATTATACTATGTGTGGGGCATCATACTGTGTGTGGGGGCATCATACTGTGTGTTTGTGCATCATACTGTGTGTGGGGGCATCATACTGTGTGTTTGTGCATCAAACTGTGTGTGGGGGCATCATACTGTGTGTGGGGGCATTATACTATGTGTGGGGGCATCATATTGTGTGTGGGGGCATCATACTGTGTGTGGGGAGCGGGGGGCATCATACTGTGTGTGGGGCATCATACTGTGTGTGGGGGCATTATACTATGTGTGGGGGCATCATATTGTGTGTGGGGGCATCATACTGTGTGTGGGGAGCGGGGGGCATCATACTGTGTGTGGGGGCATCATACTGTGTGTGGGGGCATTATATTGTGTGTGGGGCATCATACTATGTGTGGGGGCATCATACGATGTGTGGAGGATCATACTGTGTGTGGGGGCATCATACTGTGTGTAGGGGCATTATACTATGTGTGGGGGCATCATACGATGTGTGGAGGATCATACTGTTTGTGGGGGCATCATACTGTGTGTGGGGGCATCATACTGTGTGTGAGGGGCATCATATTGTGTGTGAGGGGCATCATACTGTGTGTAGGGGCATTACACTATGTGTGGGGGCATCATACGATGTGTGGAGGATCATACTGTGTGTGGGGGCATCATACTGTGTGTGGGGGCATCATACTATGTGTGGGGGCATCATACTGTGTGTGGGGGCATCATACTGTGTGTGAGGGGCATCATACTGTGTGTGGGGGCATCATACTGTGTGTAGGGGCATTATACTATGTGTGGGGGCATCATACGATGTGTGGAGGATCATACTGTGTGTGGGGGCATCATACTGTGTGTGGGGGCATCATACTGTGTGTGAGGGGCATCATACTGTGTGTGAGGGGCATCATACTGTGTGTAGGGGCATTATACTATGTGTGGGGGCATCATACGATGTGTGGAGGATCATACTGTGTGTGGGGGCATCATACTGTGTGTGGGGGCATCATACTATGTGTGGGGGCATCATACTGTGTGTGAGGGGCATCATACTGTGTGTGAGGGGCATCATACTGTGTGTGGGGGCATCATACTGTGTGTGGGGAGCGGGGGGCATCATACGATGTGTGGAGGATCATACTGTGTGTGGAGGGGCTGTGGAAGATCATACTGTGTGTGGGGGACTGTGGGGGGATTATACTTTGTATTGGGCTGTGGAGGATCATACTGTGTGTGGGGGGGCTGTGGAGGATCATACTGTGTGTGGGGGGGCTGTGGAGGATCATACTGTGTATGGGGGGCTGTGGAGGATCATACTGTGTATGGGGGGCTGTGGAGGATCATACTGTGTATGGGGGGGCTGTGGAGGATCATACTGTGTATGGGGGGGCTGTGGATGATCATACTGTGTGTGGGGGCATCATAATGTGTGTGGGGAGTATAAAATAATAATAATGTGAGCAGAATTAGTTCCGACCCTCCACAGCGGTTCCGGACTGTAATGCCCCCCCGGTGCACAGACCCCTGTTGGTCTGAGCTGTGATCATCCTCCATGTCTTGCAGGATCTGATGTGTCCCCATGTTCCTTTTCTTTTGTTCTCTCGGGGATCGCAGCATTGTGGCACCTCCCACTTTCTGCACAGTTTTGTTATTATCATATGAGAAGTATTTGTGTCTTCAGGTAATACGAGTTTTCATTGCGGGGTGAAATCCACAAGGTGACACTGAGCGGTCAGACTGGAAATGGCGTTATAGAGTGTGATGAGCAGTGGAAGAACCGGTCCCGGGGCGTGTGGGTCTCACTGTGTGCTCCTGAATGGGGCCAGAGCACCTCTATTATACTGCTGTTATTACAGGTGTCTGCACTATACGGGGGAGGGGACATTCCACAAACCTCCACCATACTGCACCATACTCACCTCTATCCATCCTACTCCCCTATACTCCACCATACACCACCATACTGCACATACTCCACCATACTGCACATACTCCACCATACTGCACATACTCCACCATACTGCACATACTCCACCATATTCCACCATACTCCCCTCTATGATCCATCCTACTCCACTATACTCCACCATACACCACCATACTGCACATACTCCACCATACTCCACCATACTGCACATACTCCACCATACGCCCCCTATACTCCACCATACTCCCCCCATACTCCACCATATTCCACTATACTCCACCATACTCCCCTATACTCCACCATACACCACCATACTGCACATACTCCACCATACTGCACATACTCCACCATACTCACCTCTATGATCCATCCTACTCCACTATACTCCACCATATTCCACCATACTCCCCTATACTCCACCATACTCCCCTATACTCCACCATACACCACCATACAACCACCATACTGCACATACTCCACCATACTCCCCTCTATGATCCATCCTACTCCACTATACTCCACCATATTCCACCATACTCCCCTATACTCCACCATACTCCCCTATACTCCACCATACACCACCATACACCACCATACTGCACATACTCCACCATACTCCCCTCTATGATCCATCCTACTCCACTATACTCCACCATATTCCACCATACTCCCCTATACTCCACCATACTCCCCTATACTCCACCATACACCACCATACACCACCATACTGCACATTACTCCACCATACTCCCCTCTATGATCCATCCTACTCCACTATACTCCACCATACACCACCATACTGCACATACTCCACCATACTCCCCTATACTCCACCATATTCCACTATACTCCACCATATTCCACTATACTCCACCATATTCCACTATACTCCACCATATTCCACTATACTCCACCATATTCCACTATACTCCACCATGCACCACATTCTGCACCATACTCCTCTCTATGATCCATTCCTACTCCACTATGCTCCACATACACCACCATACTGCACATACTCCACCATACCTCCCTCTATGATCCATCCTACTCCACTATGCTCCACCATACACCACCATACTGCACATACTCCACCATACTTCCTCTATGATCCATCCTACGCAGTATACTCCACCATACACCACCATACTGCACATACTCCACCATACTTCCCTCTATGATCCATCCTACTCCACTATACTCCACCATACACCACCCATACTGCACATACTCCACCATACTCCCCTATACTCCACCATATTCCACTATACTCCACCATATTCCACTATACTCCACCATATTCCACTATACTCCACCATATTCCACTATACTTCACCATATTCCACTATACTCCACCATATTCCACTATACTCCACCATGCACCACCATCTGCACCATACTCCCTCTATGATCCATCCTACTCCACTATGCTCCACCATACACCACCATACTGCACATACTCCACCATACTCCCCTCTATGATCCATCTACTCCACTATGCTCCACCATACACCACCATACTGCACATACTCCACCATACTTCCTCTATGATCCATCCTACTCCAGTATACTCCACCATACACCACCATACTGCACATACTCCACCATACTCCCCTCTATGATCCATCCTCCTCCACCATACACCACCATACTGCACATACTCCACCATACTTCACCATACTCCCCTCTATGATCCATCCTACTCCACTATACTCCACCATACTGCACATACTCCACCATACTTCCCTATACTCCACCATACTAGATCATACACCTCCATACTCGATTCATATTTCACCATACTCTCCTATACTCCTCCATACTCTCCTATACCCCTTCTTACTCCACCATAATGCACTGTACTCCACCATACTCCAGCATACTCCCCTTATACTCCACCATACTCCTCTATACTCCATCATACTCTTCCATACTCCATGGTACTCCCCTATACTCATCTATATTCCACCATTCTCTTCCATAATCCACCGTACTCCACCGTAATCTACCGTAGACCTCAATACTCCTCCATACTCCACCACACTCCCCTATACTCCACTGTTCTCCACCGCACTCCATCATTCCTTTCCATACTCCATAGTACTCCATTATTCTTCCCCCATACTATGCCATACTCCACCATACCACCCCTTGCTCCCCTATATTCCACCATAATCAACTAAACACCACCATACTCCACCATACTCCATCATACTCCTCCATACTCACCTATATTCCTCCATACTCCACCACACTCCACCATGCTTCTTGATATTCCATCATATTTCACCATACTCCATCATACTCCTCCATACTCCACCATACACCTCCATACTCTCATACACTCCTCCATACTTCACCATACTTCATCATACTCTTCCATACTCCATCATACTCCACTATACTCCCCACATACTACTTCATATTCCACCATACTCCCCTATACTCCTCCATACTCCCCTATACTCAATCACACTCTTCCATACACCATAGTACTCCACGTTTCTCCCCATACTACCCCATACTCCACCATACTCAACTATATTCCATCATACTCCTCCATACTCCACCATACTCCCCTATACTCCTCCATACTCCCCTTTACTCCTCCATCCTTCACCATACTCAATCATACTATTCTATAGCCCATCGTACTAACTAAACTATAATCCCCACATACTACCCCATACTCCACTATATTTCACCTTACTTCCCCTATACTCCTCCATACTCCATCATACTCTTCCATACTCCATCATACTTTTCCATACTCCATAGTACTTCACTAGTCTCCCCCATACACCACACGTCTCCATACTCCACCATACTCCCGAATACTCCACCATATTTCATCATACTCCCCTATATTCCACCATTTTCCACCATACTCCATCGTACTCTACTATACTCCTCCATCATACTCTACTGTACTCCTCCATTGTACTCTACTATACTCCCCCTATACTACTCCATACTCCACCATATTCCACCATACTCTTCCCATACTCCCCTATACTCTTTCATATTCCACCATACTTCCCCAATACTACTCCATACTCCCCTATTCGCCACCATATTATACCATAAACCACCATACTCCATCATACTCCTCATGCTCCCAGTATCCAAATTGAAGACAGCGCTCCACAAAGCCAGTAAAGTGGAATATGGTGGAGCAGTATAGGGGAGTATGGTGGTAGTATGAAGGGAATATATATATATAATTTAATTTATATATAATTTATTCCAGCATCCTCTATGCAGAGCACTGAGGATGGTGGAATAAAAGATTATGTGATGAGTATACTGGCTTTGTGGAGCGCTGTCTTCAATGGGATACTGGTATAATGTTCCAAGATGGCTCATTAGGAGTGACGAGCACCACTTCAAGGGTGAGATTAATCCCCTAGTTTCCGTAAGGGGTTCTACAGGATATTATTATTAATACTCCTCCATACTTCACCGTACTCCTTCATACTCCATCTTACTCCAATATACTCCACTATTCTCCCCATATACTCTACCATAATCCACCGTACTCCTCCATACTTCATTATACTTCCCTATACTCCTCCACACTCCACTATACACCACCGTACTCCAGCGCACTCTATCATACTCTTCCTTACTCCATTGTACTCCACTATATTCCCTTCATACTACCACCATACTCCCCTATACTGCTCCACCATACTCCCCTATACTCCTCCATACTCCCCATATTACCCTTACTCCACCGTAGTCCACCATACACCTCCATACTCCACCATACTCCCCTATACTCCTCCATATACCACCATACTCCCTATACTGCTCCACATTTCTCCCCTATACTGCTCCACCATATTCCACATACTCCCCTAACTCCTCCATATCCCTTCATTTACCCCTTACTCCACCGAGTCCACCATACACCTCCATACTCCACCATACTCGCAAGATGCCTATGATTTCAGTAAATGCATATTGGCTTTGTGAATTGACCTATATAGTAGGTGAGGAGAGCAGAGCTGCTATCACTTATTGTGCAGGCATAAAGGGACTGAATCCCCTCCCCAGAGATGATGACAGTGCAGGAGCTGTAGTGGCTGATGTCATTACATATAGGAGGTCTGGAGATGTGATCATAGTGGGGTGATCACATATAGGAGGTCTGGAGATGTGATCATGGTGGGGTGATCACATATAGGAGGTCTGGAGATGTGATCATAGTGGGGTGATCACATATAGGAGGTCTGGAGATGTGATTATAGTGGGGTGATCACATATAGGAGGTCTGGAGATGTGATCATAGTGTGGTGATCACATATAGGAGGTCTGGAGATGTGATCATAGTGGGTGATCACATTAGGAGGTCTGAGATGTGATCATAGTGGGGTGATCACATATAGGAGGTCTGGAGATGTGATCATAGTGGGGTGATCACATATAGGAGGTCTGGAGATGTGATCATAGTGGGGTGATCACATATAGGAGGTCTGGAGATGTGATCATAGTGGGGTGATCACATATAGGAGGTCTGGAGATGTGATTATAGAGGGGTGATCACATATAGGAGGTCTGGAGATGTTATTATAGTGGGGTGATCACATATAGGAGGTCTGGAGATGTTATTATAGTGGGTTGATCACATATAGGAGGTCTAGAGATGTGATCATAGGGGGGTGATCACATATAGGAGGTCTGGAGATGTGATTATAGTGGGGTGATCACATATAGGAGGTCTGGAGATGTGATCATAGTGGGGTGATCACATATAGGAGGTCTGGAGATGTGATCATAGTGGAGTGATCACATATAGGAGGTCTGGAAATGTGATCATAGTGTGGTGATCACATATAGGAGGTCTGGAGATGTGATCATAGTGGGGTGATCACATATAGGAGGTCTGGAGATGTGATCATAGGGGGTGATCACATATAGGAGGTCTGGAGATGTGATTATAGTGGGGTGATCACATATAGGAGGTCTGGAGATGTGATCATAGTGGGGTGATCACATATAGGAGGTCTGGAGATGTGATCATAGTGGGGTGATCACATATAGGAGGTCTGTAGATGTGATTATAGAGGGGTGATCACATATAGGAGGTCTGGAGATGTTATTATAGTGGGGTGATCACATATAGGAGGTCTGGAGATGTTATTATAGTGGGTTGATCACATATAGGAGGTCTAGAGATGTGATCATAGGGGGTGATCACATATAGGAGGTCTGGAGATGTGATCATAGTGGGTGATCACATATAGGAGGTCTGGAGATGTGATCATAGTGGAGTGATCACATATAGGAGGTCTGGAGATGTGATCATTGTGGGGTGATCACATATAGGAGGTCTGGAGATATGATCATAGTGGGGTGATCACATATAGGAGGTCTGGAGATGTGATCATAGTGGGTGTATCACATATAGGAGGTCTGTAGATGTGATTATAGAGGGGTGATCACATATAGGAGGTCTGGAGATGTTATTATAGTGGGGTGATCACATATAGGAGGTCTGGAGATGTTATTATAGTGGGTTGATCACATATAGGAGGTCTAGAGATGTGATCATAGGGGGGTGATCACATATAGGAGGTCTGGAGATGTGATTATAGTGGGGTGATCACATATAGGAGGTCTGGAGATGTGATCATAGTGGGGTGATCACATATAGGAGGTCTGGAGATGTGATCATAGTGGAGTGATCACATATAGGAGGTCTGGAGATGTGATCATTGTGGGGTGATCACATATAGGAGGTCTGGAGATATGATCATAGTGGGGTGATCACATATAGGAGGTCTGGAAATGTGATCATAGTGTGGTGATCACATATAGGAGGTCTGGAGATGTGATCATAGTGGGGTGATCACATATAGGAGGTCTGTAGATGTGATTATAGAGGGGTGATCACATATAGGAGGTCTGGAGATGTTATTATAGTGGGGTGATCACATATAGGAGGTCTGGAGATGTTATTATAGTGGGTTGATCACATATAGGAGGTCTAGAGATGTGATCATAGGGGGTGATCACATATAGGAGGTCTGGAGATGTGATCATAGTGGGGTGATCACATATAGGAGGTCTGGAGATGTGATTATAGTGGGGTGATCACATATAGGAGGTCTGGAGATGTGATCATAGTGGGGTGATCACATATAGGAGGTCTGGAGATGTGATCATAGTGGAGTGATCACATATAGGAGGTCTGGAGATGTGATCATTGTGGGGTGATCACATATAGGAGGTCTGGAGATATGATCATAGTGGGGTGATCACATATAGGAGGTCTGGAAATGTGATCATAGTGTGGTGATCACATATAGGAGGTCTGGAGATGTGATCATAGTGGGGTGATCACATATAGGAGGTCTGGAGATGTGATTATAGTGGGGTGATCACATATAGGAGGTCTGGAGATGTGATCATAGTGGGGTGATCACATATAGGAGGTCTGGAGATGTGATTATAGTGGGGTGATCACATATAGGAGGTCTGGAGATGTGATCATAGTGGGGTGATCACATATAGGAGGTCTGGAGATGTGATCATAGTGGGGTGATCACAATATAGGAGGTCTGGAGATGTGATCATAGTGGGGTGATCACATATAGGGGGTCTGGAGATGTGATCATAGTGGGGTGATCACATATAGGAGGTCTGGAGATGTGATCATTGTGGGGTGATCACATATAGGAGGTCTGGAGATGTGATCATAGTGGGGTGATCACATATAGGAGATCTGGAGATGTGATTATAGTGGGGTGATCACATATAGGAGGTCTGGAGATGTGATCATAGTGGGGTGATCACATATAGGAGGTCTGGAGATGTGATTATAGTGGGGTGATCACATATAGGAGGTCTGGAGATGTGATATTAGTGGGTGATCACATATAGGAGGTCTGGAGATGTGATTATAGTGGGGTGATCACATATAGGAGGTCTGGAGATGTGATTATAGTGGGGTGATCACATATAGGAGGTCTGGAGATGTGATTATAGTGGGGTGATCACATATAGGAGGTCTGGAGATATGATCATAGTGGGGTGATCACATATAGGAGGTCTGGAGATGTGATTATAGTGGGGTGATCACATATAGGAGGTCTGGAGATGTGATTATAGTGGGGTGATCACATATAGGAGGTCTGGAGATGTGATTATAGTGGGGTGATCACATATAGGAGGTCTGGAGATGTGATCATAGTGGGGTGATCACATATAGGAGGTCTGGAGATGTGATCATAGTGGGGTGATCACATATAGGAGGTCTGGAGATGTGATCATAGTGGGGTGATCACATATAGGAGGTCTGGAGATGTGATCATAGGGGAGTGATCACATATAGGAGGTCTGGAGATGTGATCATAGTGGGGTGATCACATATAGGAGGTCTGGAGATGTGATCATAGTGGGGTGATCACATATAGGAGGTCTGGAGATGTGATTATAGTGGGGTGATCACATATAGGAGGTCTGGAGATGGGATTATTGTGGTTACCGCTTTTTCTGCCAATAATCCCATTGATTAAACCTATCCTCACCTCTTCTCCCAGCCTGACTGCGGCTGATAACAGAAAAAAGCAGATTGCATTCCCACTGTGCATGTTCTTTTCCGGGTATGGGAGGGTTAATGGCGGCATTCTGGGTGGTATGGAAGGTCAGCACAGGTCATTGTTAGGGGCGTAGAGTGTTTACAAAACCTGTTCACAAGCCGAGAAAAAAAATATGTCAGGTATGTGCATCCAAAATATCCTCACCGACCCCCACTCCGCCAGACCGATAGTGGTACCCCAAGAACAGGGTGCTGACTGCAGTCTAAAAACACAGGACAGGGCGCACCAAAAGATAAGTGCACAATGTGCCCCGAAAACACAGGATGACACCCCAAAAGATAAGCGCACCGTGTACCCCAAAGCACAGAATCTGGCACCCCCCCCCCCCCCAAAAGAAAAGAGCACAATGTACCCCAAAAACAGAGGACCTGACACCACCCAAAAGATAAGAGCACAATGTACTCCAAAACACAGAACCTGGTACCCCCCAAAAGATAAGAGCACAATGCACCCCAAAACACAGGACCTGGTACCCCCCAAAAGATAAGTGCATAATGTACCCCAAAAGCAGAGGACCTGACACCACCCAAAAGATAAGAGCACAATGTACCCCAAAACACAGGACCTGGCACCGCCCCAAAAGATAAGTGCACAATGTACCCCAAGACACAGGACCTGACACCCCCTAAAGATAAGTTCACAATGTACCCCAAAACACAGGACCTTACACCACCCAAAAGATAAAAGCACAATGTACCCCAAAACACAGGACCTGGCACCCCCCAAAAGATAAGAGCACAATGTACCCCAAAAACAGAGGACCTGACACCACCCAAAAGATAAGAGCACAATGTACCCCAAAACACAGGACCTGACACCCCCTAAAGATAAGTTCACAATGTACCCCAAAACACAGGACCTTACACCACCCAAAAGATGAGAGCACAATGTACCCCCAAACACAGGACCTGACTCCCCCTAAAGATAAGTTCACAATCTACCCCAAAACACTGGACTAGCACCTCCCAAAAGATAAGTTCACTATGTACCCCAAAACACAGCACTTGCACCACGTAAAAGATAAGAGCACAATGTACCAAAAAACACAGGACTGGCACCACCCAAAAGATAAGATCATAATGTACCCCAAAACACAGCACTTGCACCACGTAAAAGATAAGAGCACAATGTACCCCAAAAACACAGGACCTGGCACCCCCCAAAAGATAAGAGCACAATGTACCCCAAAACACAGGACCTGGCACCACCCAAAAGATAAGAGCACAATGTACCAAAAAACACAGGACTGGCACCACCCAAAAGATAAGATCATAATGTACCCCAAAACACAGGACCTGGCACCACCCAAAAGATAAGAGTACAATGTACCCCAAAACACAGGACTGGCACCACCCAAAAGATAAGATCATAATGTACCCCAAAACACAGGACTTGCACCACGTAAATGATAAGAGCACAATGTACCCCAAAAACACAGGACCTGGCACCCCCAAAAGATAAGAGCACAATGTACCTCAAAACACATGACCTGGCACCCCCCAAAAGATAAGAGCACAATGTACCCCAAAACACAGGACTGGCACCCCCAAAAGATAAGAGCACAATGTGCCCGAAAACACAGGACCTGGCACCCCCAAAAGATAAGAGCACAATGTACCCCAAAACACAGGACCTGGCACTCTGTCACCAGGTTTTTGCTAATTAGGCTGGAAACACACTGGCGTGTAAAAAAACGGTCCAATTGACATATCTGATTGATGTATCCGATTGACGTATCTGATTAATGTATCCGATTGATGTATCCGATTGACGTATCCGATTGACGTATCCGATTGTTGTAGCCGATTGACGTATCTGATTGATGTATCCGATTGACGTATCTGATTGGTGTATCCGATTGATGTATCCGATTGACGTATCCGATTGACGTATCTGATTGACGTATCTGATTGACGTATCCGATTGATGTATCCGACTGACGTATCCGACTGACGTATCCGATTGACGTAGCCGATTGACGTATCTGATTGACGTATCTGATTGACGTATCTGATTGACGTATCTGATTGATGTAGCCAATTGATGTATCCGATTGACGTATCTGATTGATGTAGCCAATTGATGTATCCGATTGACGTATCTGATTGACGTATCCGATTGACGTATGTGATTGAGGTATCCAATTGAGGTATCCGATTGACGTATCTGATTGACGTATCCGATTGATGTATCTGATAGATGTAGCCGATTGACGTATCTGATTGACGTATCTGATTGATTTAGCCAATTGATGTATCCGATTGACGTATCTGATTGACGTATCCGATTGACGTATCCGATTGACGTATCCGATTGACGTATCTGATTGATGTACCGATTGACGTATCGATTGACGTATCTGATTGACGTATCTGATTGACGTATCCGACTGATTGACGTATCTGATTGACGTATCTGAATGATGTAGCCGATTGACGTATCTGATTGATGTAGCCGATTGACATATCTGATTGACGTATCTGATTGACGTATCTGATTGATGATATTAATTGACGTACCGATTGACGTATCTAATTGACTATCGATTGACGTATGTGATTGAGGTATCGATTGAGTATCCGATTGACGTATCTGATTGATGTAGCCGATTGATGTATCTGATTGAGTAGCCGATTGACGTATCTGATTGAGTATCTGATTGAGTATCCGATTGACGTATCAATTGATTATCGATACGATCGATTGACGTATTGATGATACCGATTGACGTATCTGATTGACGTATCCGATTGAATGTATCCGATTGACGTATCTGATATGATTCGTATCCGATGTTGACGTATCTGATTGACGTATCGATTGACGTATCCGATTGACGTATCCGATTGACTATCTGATTGACGATCTGATTGAGTATCGATTGACGTATCCGATTGACGTATCCGTACTTCGACGATTATCCGATTGACGTATCCGATTGACGTATCTGATTGATTACGATTGATGTATCTGATTGACGTATCGATTGACGTATCTGATGACGTATCGATTGACGTATCGATGAGTATCTGATTGACGTATCCGATTGATGTATCTGATTGAGTATCCGATTGACGTATCGATTGACGTATCTGACTTGACGTATCTGATTGACGTATCCGATTGACGTATCTGATTGATGTATCCGATTGAGTACGGATTGAGTATCTGATTGATGTATCGATTGACGTATCTGATTGACGTATCTGATTGACGTATCTGATTGACGTATCTGATTGAGTATCCGATTGACGTATCTGATTGACGTATCTGATTGAGTATCCGATTGACGTATCGATTGACGTTGTGAGTCCGATTGATGTATCCGATTGACGTATCTGATTGACGTATCCGATTGACGTATCTGATTGACGTATCTGATTGACGTATCCGATTGAGTATCATTGTGTATCCTGATTGACGTATCCGATTGACGTATCCGATTGACTGTATCGATTGACGTATCCGATTGACGTATCTGATTGACTATCCGATTGACGTATCTGATTGACGTATCCGATTGACGTATCTGATTGATGTACCGATTGACGTATCTGATTGACGTATCCTGATTGACGTATCCGATTGAGATCGATATCTGATTGATGTATCCGATTGAGTTTGATTGACGTATCTGATTGACGTATCTGATTGACGTATCCGATTGACGTATCGATTGACGTATCTGATTGACGTATCTGATTGACGTTCGATAGATCCGATTGACGTATCGATTGACGTATCGATTGACGTATCTGATTGATGTATCCGATTGACGTATCTGATTGATGTATCGATTGACGTATCGATTGACGTATCGATTGATGTATCTGATTGAGTATCTGATGATGTATCATTGACGTATCTGATGAGTATCGATTGACGTATCCGATTGACGTATCGAATTGATGTACCGATTGATGTATCTGATTGACGTATCCGATTGACGTATCTGATTGACGTATCTGATTGACGTATCCGATTGACGTATCTGATTGACGTATCTGATTGAGTATCCGATTGATATCTGATTGACTATCCATGATTGACGTATCCTGACTATCGATTGACATCGTGATGACTATATTGAGTATCCGATTGACGTATCTGATTGACGTATCGATTGAGTATCGTGAGTACGATTGACGTATCCGATTGACGTATCTGATTGATGTAGCCGATTGACGTATCGATTGACATATCTGATTGATGTAGTGATTGACGTATCTGATTGACGTATCGAATGACGTATCTGATTGACGTATCTGATTGATATCCGATTGATATCTGATTGACGTATCTGATTGATGTACCGATTGACGTATCTGATTGACGTATCCGATTGACGTATCGATTGACGTATCGATTGACGTATCCGATTGACGTATCTGATTGAGTATCCTGATTGACGTATCTGACGTATCTGATGAGTATCCGATTGACGTATCCGATTGACGTATCGATTGACGTATCTGATTGATACGATTGATCTGATGTAGCCGATTGACGTATCTGATTGACGTATCTGATTGATGTACCGATTGACGTATCTGATTGACGTATCGATTGATGTATCTGATTGACGTATCTGATTGACTATCCGATTGACGTATCTGACTACATCGATTGATGTATCTGATTGACATATCTGATTGATGTAATGACTCGATTGACGTATCTGATTGACGTATCCGATTGACGTATCCGATTGATGTATCCGATTGACGATATCCGATTGACGTATCTGATTGATGTATCCGATTGACGTTATACCGTATTGATTGATATCGATTGTATTGATTGATCTGATTTACGTATCTGATTGACGTATCCGATTGACGTATCTGATTGACGTATCTGATTGATGTACGATTGACGTATCTGATTGACGTATCCGATTGACTGTATCTGATTGACGTATCGATTGATCCGATTGACGTATCTGATTGATGTATCCGATTGACGTATCCATTGATGTATCCGATTGAGTACTATTGAATCGATGACGTATCCGATTGATCGTATCTGATTAACGTATCCGATTGACTATCTGATTGAACGTATCTGATTGTACGTATCTGATTGACGTATTCGTCGATTGATGTATCCGATTGACGTATCTGTTTGACGTATCCTATTGAGTATCTGATGTAGCCGATTGACGATATTGACGTATCCGATTGACGTATCTGATTGACGTATTCTATCGATTGACGTATCTGATTGACGTATCTGATTGAGTATCCGATTGACGTATCTGATTGACGTTATTGCTTTGATTGATTTCTGATTGACGTATCCGATTGAGTATCTGATTGATATATCTGATTGATGTAGCCGATTGACGTATCTGATTGACGTATCCGATTGACGTATCTGATTGATGTAGCCAATTGACGTATCCGATTGACGTATCTGATTGATGTAGCCGATTCACGTATCCGATTCACGTATCTGATTCACGTATCTGATTCACGTATCCGATTGACGTATCTGATTGATGTATCCGATTGACGTATCCGATTGATGTAGCCGTTTGATGTATCCGATTGACGCACCTGAAAGTGGTGCGATGTTTGGTCAGTGTGGTGCCCGGGTGCTGTCTGTTTCTTTCTCAGCAGCTCTTTACTGTATGATCAGGAACAGTTTACAGGTGTCTGAGCTGCAGAATGAGAATGTATCAGTGAACAATCGGAAGGTTCATGTGCGGTCCGTGATTTTGTCGGACCCATAGACTTGTATTGGTGAGTCTCGTACATGAATCGCAGACTGTCGCAGCATGTTGTGACTGACTCGTCATCCGTGACTCACACACTGTCGCAGCATGTTGTGACTGACTCGTCATCTGTGACTCACATACTGTCGCAGCAGGTTGTGACTGACTCGTCATCCGTGACTCGCATACTGTCGCAGCATGTTGTGACTGACTCGTCATCTGTGACTCACATACTGTCGCAGCATGTTGTGACTGACTCGTCATCTGTGACTCGCAGGCTGTCGCAGCATGTTGTGACTGACTCGTCATCTGTGACTCACAGACTGTCGCAGCATGTTGTGACTGACTCATCATCCGTGACTCTCATACTGTCGCAGCATGTTGTGACTGACTCGTCATCTGTGACTCGCAGACTGTCGCAGCAGGTTGTGACTGACTCGTCATCTGTGACTCGCATACTATCGCAGCATGTTGTGACTGACTCGTCATCCGTGACTCGCATACTATCTCAGCAGGTTGTGACTGACTCGTCATCTGTGACTCGCATACTATCGCAGCATGTTGTGACTGACTCGTCATCCGTGACTCGCATACTATCGCAGCAGGTTGTGACTGACTCGTCATCTGTGACTCGCATACTATCGCAGCAGGTTGTGACTGACTCGTCATCCGTGACTCGCAGACTGTCGCAGCATGTTGTGACTGACTCATCATCCGTGACTCGCAGACTGTCGCAGCAGGTTGCGACCGCATTCTCAACTGTCGCTCAGATGAGAAAACAACGCCCGACACTCGCCAATCTGCTCTCAGACATTGAGTAACATTGGTTCGTCTGCAATGCGAGAAAAACTTGGCTTGCAGTCGTCCGAGTTTCACGCCAGTGTGCCCTTACCATTAATCTGAGAGCAGAGACTCTGATTCCAGAGATGTTTCCCTTATTAGGCTGTGTGCTGTAGTGACAGTACAATCAGTGTTTTATCAGCAGGAGATTGTCACTCCCGGACTAGGGCTCCTGTGCAGAGCAGTCCAGCTATTCTGTTTAACCCCATCCCCATCACTGATTGGCTGCTTGTTGACAATTCACAGTGTATGTAGGACGCAGCCAATCAGAGGTGTGGGCGGGGTTACACACAGAATGCTGCCAGTCAGGTGTAGGCGGGGTTACACACAGCTCAGCATTCTGAGCCCTGCTACACAAAGAAACAGTGATTGCATCAAAACTGCACCAAGCAACCCAGTAAGTGGACACATCGCTGGAATCAGGCTCTGTGTCTGTACATCATGCTGTGTTCAGATTACAAAGACAAAACCTGCTGACAGATTCCCTTTAAAAGGAATCTGTCAGCAGGTTTTTGCTACCTCATCTGAGAGCAGCTTGGGGAAGGTAAAGAGACCCTGATTCCAGCAATGTGTCACTTACTTTACTGGGCGCAGCGGTTCTGGCACAATCATAGGTTTTAGATTTCACCTTGCAGCAGAGCTGAGATACCTGTCCCCACCCACATCATAAAGTCTATAGACAGTGAGCTGCTGATCACAGAGGGGACAGTGCTGGACCAGGGCTCATGTGCTGCTGTGTCTGAGCAATTATAATCTACTGCTACTAAAACAAACACAGAGCGATGAAAGATGCATGGCTAAAATCTGTGTGTTTCACCGTGCTGTCCTCAGATTACAGAGCAAAAACCTGCAGACAGATTCCCTTTAAAGGGATGACAGAACTACAACCCCCAGCAGCTGCAGGCACATGGTGGGGCAGTGGTTTTGCAGCTCCTGGTCGGTGTAATCACATTTTCACGTTTTCTGTTTGCTGCCAGAGAATGAAAAGCCCCATCATTACCTGTGACTTCTCACAGCTGAGGTGTCGTTACAACTGTATCCAGTCTAGACAATCCTCTGTGATCAGATAACAGAACTCCAGGCTGACACATTGTAACAGCAGCGAGGAGTCAGCAGGTGATCTCTGCAGGGAAGGGGTGTCAGGGTGCCATTATATACCCCCCAAATTATATATCCCCCCATTATATACTTTCTGCCCTCAATAAACCCCCCCACGTCGTATACCCACCACACCCCACATTATATACCCCCTCACTACTATATACCCACCACACCCCACATTATATACCCCCCCACTACTATATACCCCCACCCCACCACATTATATACCCTCCCACTACTATATACCCCCACCCCACCACATTATATATCCCCAATTATATACCCCTACCACATTATGTACAACCTCCCCCATATATAACCCCCCCCCTCATTATATACCCCCCACCCTGTTATTTTTCCCTTCCATTAGTCACCCTCTCCCCCTCTCTGCAGCTTTATACAGCGGAGTCCTGTTGCTATAATAGTGAATGTGCGGATTATTATTGGAGTCATTACTGATGGATCCTGACATGTGCAGGGCGGGGGCTCCTCACCTCACAGGGGCCCCTCCAGCTGACACCACAACAAATGGCCTCTCAGGAAGGATTTACTGTGTCAGCGCCTCCGAGACCCTCATAAAATGGCTGCACCATCATCTGCAACCCCCAGAATGTGCACCAGGAGGATACACCCCCCAGAATGTGCACCAGGGGGATACACCCCCCCAGAATGTGCACCAGGGACACACACCCCCAGAATGTGCACCAGGAGGATACACCCCCCCAGAATGTGCACCAGGAGGATACACCCCCCCAGAATGTGCACCAGGAGGATACACCCCCCCAGAATGTGCACCAGGGGGATACACCCCCCCAGAATGTGCACCAGGAGGATACACCCCCCCAGAATGTGCACCAGGAGGATACACCCCCCCAGAATGTGCACCAGGAGGATACACACCCCCAGAATGTGCACCAGGGGGACACCCCCCCAGAATGTGCACCAGGGGGACACACACACCCAGAATGTGCACCAGGGACACACACACACCCAGAATGTGCACCAGGGGGATACACCCCCCAGAATGTGCACCAGGAGGACACACACCCCCAGATTGTGCACCAGGGGGATACACCCCCCAGAATGTGCACCAGGGGGACACACACCCCCAGAATGTGCACCAGGGGGACACACACACCCAGAATGTGCACCAGGGGGATACACCCCCCAGAATGTGTACCAGGAGGACACACACACCCAGATTGTGCACCAGGAGGATACACCCCCCAGAATGTGCACCAGGAGGATACACCCCCCCAGAATGTGCACCAGGGGGATACACATCCCCAGAATGTGCACCAGGAGGACACACACCCCCAGAATGTGCACCAGGGGGACACACACCCCCAGAATGTGCACCAGGGGGATACACATCCCCAGAATGTGCACCAGGGGGATACACACCATCAGAATGTGCACCAGGAGGATACACCCCCCCAGTATGTGCACCAGGAGGATACACCCCCCCAGAATGTGCACCAGGAGGATACACACCCCCAGAATGTGCACCAGGGGGACACCCCCCCAGAATGTGCACCAGGGACACACACACACCCAGAATGTGCACCAGGGACACACACACACCCAGAATGTGCACCAGGGGGATACACCCCCCAGAATGTGCACCAGGAGGACACACACCCCCAGATTGTGCACCAGGGGGATACACCCCCCAGAATGTGCACCAGGGGGACACACACCCCCAGAATGTGCACCAGGGGGACACACACACCCAGAATGTGCACCAGGGGGATACACCCCCCAGAATGTGTACCAGGAGGACACACACCCCCAGATTGTGCACCAGGAGGATACACCCCCCAGAATGTGCACCAGGAGGATACACATCCCCAGAATGTGCACCAGGAGGACACACACCCCCAGAATGTGCACCAGGGGGACACACACCCCCAGAATGTGCACCAGGGGGATACACATCCCCAGAATGTGCACCAGGGGATACACACCATCAGAATGTGCACCAGGAGGATACACCCCCCCAGAATGTGCACCAGGAGGATACACCCCCCCAGAATGTGCACCAGGAGGATACACACCCCCAGAATGTGCACCAGGGGGACACCCCCCCAGAATGTGCACCAGGGGGACACACACACCCAGAATGTGCACCAGGGGGACACACACACCCAGAATGTGCACCAGGGGGATACACCCCCCAGAATGTGCACCAGGAGGACACACACCCCCAGATTGTGCACCAGGGGGATACACCCCCCAGAATGTGCACCAGGGGGACACACACCCCCAGAATGTGCACCAGGGGGACACACACACCCAGAATGTGCACCAGGGGGATACACCCCCCAGAATGTGTACCAGGAGGACACACACCCCCAGATTGTGCACCAGGAGGATACACCCCCAGAATGTGCACCAGGGGGGACACACACCCCCAGAATGTGCACCAGGGGGACACACACCCCCAGAATGTGCACCAGGGGGACACCCCCCCCCAGAATGTGCACCAGGAGGATACACACCCCCAGAATGTGCACCAGGGGGACACACACCCCCAGAACATGCACCAGGGGGACACACCCCCCCCCCCAGAATGTGCACCAGGGGACACACACCCCCAGAATGTGCACCAGGGGGATACACCCCCCAGAATGTGCACCAGGGGGGCACACCCCCCCAGAATGTGCACCAGGGGGACACACACCCCCAGAATGTGCACCAGGAGGATACACCCCCCAGAATGTGCACCAGGAGGACACACACCCCCAGAATGTGCACCAGGAGGACACACACACCCAGAATGTGCACCAGGGGTACACACATCCCCAGAATGTGCACCAGGGGGACACCCCCCCCCCCAGAATGTGCACCAGGGACACACACACACCCAGAATGTGCACCAGGAGGATACACCCCCCAGAATGTGCACCAGGAGGACACACACCCCCAGAATGTGCACCAGGGGGACACACCCCCCCAGAATGTGCACCAGGAGGATACACCCCCCAGAATGTGCACCAGGAGGACACACCCCCCCAGAATGTGCACCAGGGGACACACCCCCAGAATGTGCACCAGGGGACACACACCCCCAGAATGTGCACCAGGGGGACACACACCCCCAGAATGTGCACCAGGAGGATACACCCCCCAGAATGTGCACCAGGGGGACACCCCCATCCCCAGCACGGCAAGGACTGTCAGTCACACCAGACACTTACATGGGACTACAGGTGACATCTACTACATTATCTGTACTCAGAGATATCACTGTGTTATCTGTGGTGTTACATAGGACTGCAGGTGACATCTACTACATTATCTGTACTCAGAGATATCACTGTGTTATCTGTGGTGTTACATAGGACTGCAGGTGACATCTACTACATTATCTATAGTCAGAGATATCACTGTTCTATCTGTGGTGTTACATAGGACTGCAGGCGACATCTGCATTATATGTAGTCAGAGATATCACTGTGTTATCTGGGGTGTTACATAGGACTGCAGGTGACATCTACTACATTATCTGTACTCAGAGATATCACTGTGTTATCTGGGGTGTTGCATAGGACTGCAGGTGACATCTACTACATTATCTGTACTCAGAGATATCACTGTGTTATCTGTGGTGTTACATAGGACTGCAGGTGACATCTACTACATTATCTGTACTCAGAGAGATCACTGTGTTATCTGTGGTGTTACATAGGACTGCAGGTGATATCTACTACATTATCTGTACTCAGAGATATCACTGTGTTATCTGTGGTGTTACATAGGACTGCAGGTGACATCTACTACATTATCTGTACTCAGAGATATCACTGTGTTATCTGTGGTGTTACATAGGACTGCAGCTGACATCTACTACATTATCTGTACTCAGAGATATCACTGTGTTATCTGTGGTGTTACATAGGACTGCAGGTGACATCTACTACATTATCTATAGTCAGAGATATCACTGTGTTATCTGTGGTGTTACATAGGACTGCAAATGACATCTACTACATTATCTGTACTCAGATATCACTGTGTTATCTGTGGTGTTACATAGGACTGCAGGTTACATCTACTACAATGACCTTAGTCTTCTGTGTGTCTGTCCTCCAGGTTGTTGGCTTCCTCCTTGGTGGCCTCAGTTTTGGAGCTTCTGGGACTTTATTTCTTTTTTGTAATTCATTAAAATTGTTAAATATCAAGTAAAAGCTTCTTTTTCTTTTCTTTTCTTTCTTTCTTTCTTTCTTTCTTTCTTTCTTTCTTTCTTTCTTTCTTCTTCTTCTTTCTTTCTTCTTCTTTCTTTTCTTTCTTTTCTTCTTTCTTCTTCTTTCTTCTTTCTTTTTCTTTTCTTTCTTTCTCTTCTTTCTTTCTTCTTCTCTTTCTTTCTCTTCTTTCTTCTTCTTTCTCTCCTCTATTTCTTTCTTTCTCTTTCTTTCTTTCTTTCTTTCTTTCTTTCTTTCTCTCTCTCTCTTTCTTTCTCTTTTCTCTCTATTTCTTTCTTTCCTTCTTTCTTTCTTCTCTTTCTTTCTTTCTTTCTTTCTTTCTCTCTCTCTCTTTCTTTCTCTCTCTCTCTCTTTTCTTTCTTTCTTTTTCTCTCTCTTTCTTTCTTTCTTTTCTTTCTTTCTTTCTTCTCTCTTCTCTCTTCTTTCTTTCTTCTCTTCTTTTTCTTTCTTTTTCTCTCTCTCTTTCTTCTCTTCTTTCTTTCTTTCTTTCTTTCTCTCTCTTTCTTTCTCTCTCTTTTCTTTCTTTCTTCTTCTCTTTCTTTCTTTCTTTTTCTCTCTCTCTTTCTCTTTCTTTCTTTCTTTCTTTCTTTCTCTCTCTCTTTCTTTTCTCTCTCTCTTTCTTTCTTTCTTCTTTCTCTCTTTCTTCTTTCTTCTCTTTCTTTCTTTCTTTCTTTCTTTCTTCTCTCTCTTTCTTTCTCTCTCCTCTTCTTTCTTTCTTCTTTCTCTCTCTTTCTTTCTTTCTTTTCTTCTTTCTTTCTTTCTTTCTTTCTTTCTTTCATCTTCTTTTCTTTCTCTCTCTCTTTCTTCTTCTTTCTCTTTCTTTTTTCTTCTTCTCTCTTTTTCTTTCTTCTCTTCTTCTTTCTTTCTTCTCTCTTTCTTTCTTTTCTTTCTCTCTCTTCTCTTCTCTTTCTTTCTTTCTTTCTCTTCTTCTCTTCTTCTTTCTTCCTTTACATCTTTACTATCCTATATACTTCTCTCACTCTCAATTGGGACTGTGCCTCTTTATTTACACCTATCCAATCTGATACCCGCTGCCCTGACCGCAACTCTGAGAGCGGCCGCGTATCTCAGCCACATATCTCAGCCACGTATCACCAAGCCTCCCAGATCAGATACTCGATGATCTATCTTTATAGAGGGGGTTGATTTTGATTTTTGGACTATGGATTTCCTCTTAAAGGGGCGGGCAGCAGGTGATAGCGCGGCAGGTGTGGAGCGGATTGATACATTTGTGATGAATAGTCTAGCTTGGATTACAGTAGTTCTTGTAATATTTGGTTCTTTTTTATGTTTGGGGTCCGGTGGTCTTCAATCTGATCAGTGATTGGCCGATTCCCTGTAGGACCCGCCCATGGGGAGCCCACTGGACTCCTCAGCATAACATACAGATGATGTTTAGGACTCGTCTGACTCTTCCCTTGGTCTTAGACATCTCCTGTAAGTCCCCGCTGTCTACGCTTCTCTCTACATCACGGCTGGATTTGTCTTTGCAGTAATGGCGGCCGGGATAGTTGTCACCCGGAAATAAAACATGAGGATGAAATAGCAAATGAAAAAAGAACTAGGAAGAAGTGAAGGGCGATAATGAGGGAGCCAGATGGAGATGCCGTTTAAGAAGTCTGTGGCCCTTGTCATTGATCCCTTTAATTCCATTCCCTAATGTGCAGCATGAAGAGCAGACGTCACGGGGTTAAAATAAAACCATATTAATAACGATGTGTGTCCCCCCCCCTCCTCCAGCTGTATATAGAGACCCCCCCAGGACATTGTGTGGTGGTATCTTGTGTTACTATTGTGAGAGCCTCCTCACTGAGTCCCCCTCCTTGTTGAACCGCATCCTCAGTGACCCACTTAGGGAGTCCACTTTTCAGCTAGCCCTCTTCTTACTGAGCCCCCTCCTCAACCAGCCCCCTCTCTAATGAGCACCATCCTCACTAAAACCCTTCCTTGGCTAGCACCTTCTTCAGCCAGCCCCCTTCTGACAGAGCCCCCTTCTTATCGAGCCCCTCCTTACTGAGCCGCCTTCTCAGCCAGCCCCTCCTAACCAAGCCCCTTCTTCAGCCAGCCCCCTTGTCAGCCAGCCCCCTCTCTACTGAATTGTGAAGAGTGGGCTCACTGAGGAGGTGTCCTCAGTGATCCTCCTCTTCACTGCACCACCTTCTCAGAGAGCCCCCTCCTCAGCCAGCCCCTCCTCAGCCAGTCCCCTGGTCTGCCAGCCAGCCCCTCCTCAGCCAGCCCCCTGCTTCGCCAGCCCCCTCATCAGCCAACCCCTTCCTCAGCCAGCCCCTCCTCAGCCAGCCCCCTTCTTCGCCAGCCCCCTCATCAGCCAACCCCCTCCTCATCCAGCCCCCTCCTCATCCAGCCCCCTCATCAGCCAACCCCATCCTCAGCCAGCCCCTCCTCAGCCAGTCCCCTACTCAGCCAGCCCCTCCTCAACAGCCCCCTACTCCGCCATCCCCCTCCTCAGCCAGCCCCCTATTATGCCAGTCCCCTCCTCAGCCAGCCCCTCCTCAGCCAATCCCCTACTCCGCCAGCCAGCTCCTCCTCAGCCAGTCCCCTACTTTGCCATCCCCCTTGTCAGCCAGCCCCCTTCTTCGCCAGCCCCCTGTCCACTGAAACCCCTCCTCATTGAGCCCCCTCTTCACTGCAGTCCCTCCTCAGTGAGCCCCTCCTCAGCCAGCCCCTCCTCAGCCAGCCCCCTCACCACTGAACCCCCTCCCCAATGAGCCCCCTCTTCACTGCATCCCCTCCTCAGCGAGCCCCTTACTTAGCCAGTCCCATTCTTAATGAGCCACTTCCTCAGCTATCCCCTGCTCAGCCTGCCCCCTCTTCACCGAATCTCCTCCTCAGCCAGCCACCTCCTCACTGATCCCCTTCCTCAGCCAGCCCCCTCATCAGCCAGCCCCCTCATCAGCCATCCTCCTCCTCAGCCAGCCCCCTCGTCAGCCAGCCCCTTCCTCAGCCAGCCTCCTTAGCCAGCCCCCTCATCAGCCAGCCCTCTCATCAGCCAGCCTCCTCCTCAGCCAGCCCCCTTGTCAGCCAGCCCCCTCATCAGCCAGCCCCCTCGTCAGCCAGCCCCTTTCTCAGCCAGCCTCCTCAGCCAGCCCCCTCGTCAGCCAGCCCCCTCGTCAGCCAGCCCCCTCGTCAGCCAGCCTCCTCAGCCAGCCCCCTCGTCAGCCAGCCCCCTCATCAGCCAGCCCCCTTGTCAGCCAGCCCCTTCATCAGCCAGCCCCCTCCTCACTGATCCCCCTCCTCACTGATCCCCCTCCTCCCTGCACAGTGTGGCGCAATGTGAAGAATTTAACTGGTAGCTCAGAAGTATCAGTTCAACCATAAATAATTCCCCTCTTAGCATAAAGGACAAGGCCATTAAATAGAGAAACCAGATGAACTGCATTCCCGCCCCCCACTCCCTATTAAATTAGATGTCACGCTACCCCCTCCCTGCTGCCATTCTCACTGTTAACCCCTTCATTAGGCTGCAGCCTCTAACATAGCCGCCATATTGGGCATCTGAGCCAATGGCGAGACAGCAGATAAATGGGCGCACGTTGTGGGGTGACGTCGGAGGACTCAGCGTCAGGATGGGCTAGAGGTGATGAGGTCAGCCTTCATTATTGCTCATTGATGCTGTTGCTCTCTGGTGTCAGCTGTGTGCTGCTCTCAGACGTCATGTCCAGATGATGATGATGATGATGAGGTTGGCCTCCATTCGTCGTGTGTCCAGATGATGATGATGAGGTTGGCCTCCATTCGTCGTGTGTCCAGATGATGATGATGATGAGGTTGGCCTCCATTCGTCGTGTGTCCAGATGATGATGATGATGATGAGGTTGGCCTCCATTCGTTGTGTGTCCAGATGATGATGATGATGAGGTTGGCCTCCATTCGTCGTGTGTCCTGATGATGATGATGATGATGATGAGGTTGGCCTCCAGTCGTGTGTCCTGATGATGATGATGATGAGGTTGGCCTCCAGTCGTGTGTCCTGATGATGATGATGATGATGATGAGGTTGGCCTCCATTCGTCGTGTGTCCAGATGATGATGATGATGAGGTTGGCCTCCATTCGTCGTGTGTCCAGATGATGATGATGATGAGGTTGGCCTCCATTCGTCGTGTGTCCAGATGATGATTATGATGAGGTTGGCCTCCATTCGTCGTGTGTCCAGATGATGATGATGATGATGAGGTTGGCCTCCATTCGTCGTGTGTCCAGATGATGATGATTGATGATGAGGTTGGCCTCCATTCGTTGTGTGTCCAGATGATGATGATGATGAGGTTGGCCTCCATTCGTCGTGTGTCCTGATGATGATGATGATGATGATGAGGTTGGCCTCCAGTCGTGTGTCCTGATGATGATGATGATGAGGTTGGCCTCCAGTCGTGTGTCCTGATGATGATGATGATGATGATGAGGTTGGCCTCCATTCGTCGTGTGTCCAGATGATGATTATGATGAGGTTGGCCTCCATTCGTCGTGTGTCCAGATGATGATGATGATGATGAGGTTGGCCTCCATTCGTCGTGTGTCCAGATGATGATGATGATGATGAGGTTGGCCTCCATTCGTCGTGTATCCAGATGATGATGATGATGAGGTTGGCCTCCATTCGTCGTGTGTCCAGATGATGATTATGATGAGGTTGGCCTCCATTCGTCGTGTGTCCAGATGATGATGATGATGATGAGGTTGGCCTCCATTCGTCGTGTATCCTGATGATGATGATGATGATGAGGTTGGCCTCCATTCGTCGTGTATCCTGATGATGATGATGATGAGGTTGACCTCCATTCGTCGTGTATCCTGATGATGATGATGATGATGAGGTTGGCCTCCATTCGTCGTGTATCCTGATGATGATGATGATGATGAGGTTGGCCTCCATTCGTCGTGTATCTAGATGAATGATGAAATTGATAGATAGATGATGATGATGATGTTGGCCACCATTCGTCGTGTATCTAGATGATGATGATGATGATGATATGTTGATGATGATGTGATGAGTTGGCCTCCATTCGTCGTGTATCTAGATGATGATGAATGATGGTTGGCCTCCATTCATCGTGTGTCCTGATGATGATGATGATGAGGTTGGCCTCCATTCGTCGTGTTCCTAGATGATGATGATGTGGTTGGCCTCCTATTCGTCGTGTATCCAGATGATGATGATGATGAGGTTGGCCTCCGCTCGTCGTGTATCTAGATGATGATGATGATGATGGCCTCCATTCGTCGTGTATCCTGATGATGATGATGATGATGATGAGGTTGGCCTCCATTCGTCGTGTATCTGATGATGATGATGATGAGGTGCCTCCATTCGTCGTGTATCCTGATGATGATGATGATGATGATGAGGTTGGCCTCCATTCGTCGTGTATCCTGATGATGATGATGATGAGGTTGACCTCCATTCGTCGTGTATCCTAGATGATGATGATGATGATAGGTTGGCCACCATTCGTGTGTGTCCTGATGATGATGATGATGAGGTTGCCTCCATTCGTCGTGTATCTAGATGATGATGATTGATGAGGTTGGCCACCATTCGTTGTGTGTCCGATGATGATGATGATGAGGTTGACCTCCATTCTCGTGTATCCTGATGATGATGATGAGATGAGGTTGGCCACCATTCGTTTGTAGTCCTGATGATGATGATGATGATGGTTGGCCATCGCTTTCATCGTGTGTATCCTGATGATTGATGATTGATGAGGTTGGGCCTCCATTCGTCGTGTATCCTGATATGATGATGATGATGATGATAGGTTGGCCACCATTCGTCGTGTGTCCTGATGATGATGATGATGAGGTTGGCCTCCATTTGTCGTGTATCTAGATGATGTTGATGATGAGGTTGGCCTCCATTCGTCGTGTATCCTGATGATGATGATGATGAGATGAGGTTGGCCACCATTCGTCGTGTTCCTGATGATGATGATGATGAGGTTGGCCTCCATTTGTCGTGTATCTAGATGATGTTGATGATGAGGTTGGCCTCCATTCGTCGTGTGTCCTGATGATGATGATGATGAGGTTGGCCTCCTTTCATCGTGTATCCTGATGATGATGATGATGAGGTTGACCTCCATTCGTCGTGTATCCTGATGATGATGATGATGATGATGAGGTTGGCCTCCATTCGTCGTGTGTCCAGATGATGATGATGATGAGGTTGGCCTCCTTTCATCGTGTATCCTGATGATGATGATGATGAGGTTGACCTCCATTCGTCGTGTATCCTGATGATGATGATGATGATGATGAGGTTGGCCTCCATTCGTCGTGTGTCCAGATGATGATGATGATGATGAGGTTGGCCTCCATTCGTCGTGTATCCAGATGATGATGATGATGAGGTTGGGCTCCATTTGTCATGTGTCCACATGATGATGATGATGAGGTTGGCCTCCATTCGTTGTGTGTCCTGATGATGATGATGAGGTTGGTCTCCATTCGTCATGTATCCTGATGATGATGATGAGGTTGGCCTCCATTCGTCGTGTGTCCAGATGATGATGATGAGGTTGGCTTTCATTATTGCTAATTTCTGCTATTGCTCTCTGTTGTCAGCCGTCTCCTGCTCTCGGACGTTGTGTCCCATTTTTTCTATCGTCACATATTGACCCTTCATTGAGGCAGTCTGGGTAGTGGCTGCTCCGATGTTTGTAGCCGCGTCAGTCTCATTTCTCTATTGTGATATCAATGAAGTTAATAGAAAAGATGGTTAATTTCTGAGCTCAATCCGAGGGCCGACACATTTATAGTCAGATCTTCAACAAATGTCTTACAAGAAAAATGTCACCAGCCTAAAGGAGAAAGATGTGGTCAATGTAACCACCCCAGGGTATTATGTGTGGGCTCCACCATGGTGGACTATGGTGTCCTCCCCCAGCCCAGGAGCACATTAGCCCATGATTGGCATGAGGGGTCCCCATGACGGCTCCCCTGAGATGGTGGCAGAACTGGTGACAAAAGCAAGTAACTGATAAAGAAATACACCCCGGGGGTGTGATGAGCGCCCCGGGGATGTGATGAGCGACCCGGGGGTGTGATGAGCGCCCCTGAGGTGCGATGAGCGCCCCGGGGGTGTGATGAGCGCCCCTGAGGTGCGATGAGCGCCCCGGGGGTGTGATGAGCGCCCCGGGGGTGTGATGAGCGCCCCTGAGGTGCGATGAGCGCCCCGGGGGTGTGATGAGCGCCCCGGGGGTGTGATGAGCGCCCCTGAGGTGCGATGAGCGCCCCGGGGGTGTGATGAGCGCCCCGGGCGTGTGATGAGCGCCCCGGGGGTGTGATGAGCGCCCCGGGGGTGTGATGAGCGCCCCGGGGGTGTGATGAACGCCCCGAGGGTGTGATGAGCGTCCCGGGGGTGTGATGAGCGCCACGGGCGTGTGATGAGCGCCCCGGGGGTGTGATGAGCGCCCCGGGGGTGTGATGAGCGCCCCGGGGGTGTGATGAGCGCCCCGGAGGTGTGATGAGCGCCCCGGGGGTGTGATGAGCGCCCCGGGGGTGTGATGAGCGCCCCGGGGTGTGATGAGCGCCCCGGAGGTGTGATGAGCGCCCCGGGGGTGTGATGAGCGCCCCGGGGGTGTGATGAGCGCCCCTGAGGTGTGATGAGCGCCCCGGGGGTGTGATGAGCGCCCCGGGCGTGTGATGAGCGCCCCGGGGGTGTGATGAGCGCCCCGGGGGTGTGATGAGCGCCCCGGGGGTGTGATGAGCGCCCCGGGGGTGTGATGAACGCCCCGGGGGTTTATGAGCGTCCCGGGGGTGTGATGAGCGCCACGGGCGTGTGATGAGCGCCCCGGGGGTGTGATGAGCGCCCCGGGGGTGTGATGAGCGCCCCGGGGTGTGTGATGAGCGCCCCGGAGGTGTGATGAGCGCCCCGGGGATGTGATGAGCGCCCCGGGGGTGTGATGAGCGCCCCGGGGGTGTGATGAGCGCCCCGGGGGTGTGATGAGCGCCCCGGAGGTGCGATGAGCGCCCCGGGGGTGCGATGAGGGCCCGGGGGTGTGATGAGCGCCCCGGGGTGTGATGAGCGCCCCGGGGGTGTGATGAGCGCCCCGGGGGTGTGATGAGCGCCCTGGAGGTGTGATGAGCGCCCCGGGGGTGTGATGAGCGCCCCGGGGGTGTGATGAGCGCCCCGGAGGTGTGATGAGCGCCCCGGGGGTGTGATGAGCGCCCCGGGGGTGTGATGAGCGCCCCGGGGGTGTGATGAGCGCCCCGGGGGTGTGATGAGCGCCCCGGAGGTGTGATGAGCGCCCCGGGGGTGTGATGAGCGCCCCGGGGGTGTGATGAGCGCCCCGGAGGTGTGATGAGCGCCCCGGGGGTGTGATGAGCGCCCCGGGGGTGTGATGAGCGCCCTGGGGGTGTGATGAGAGCCCCCAGATGTCAGATGGTCGTCTGCAGCTAGAAGAACTAGACATTATCCCCAAAATAAAATCCTCCAGCTGGAGAAGTGTGAAGTGTCCCTGATGTATGAGGCAGCTACAAAGTATCTGATCTATGAAGATTCCTGCCATTACCAATCATCGAGCTCTCTGTGGTTCAAGGAACCTTTGTATCTTGGGGAAAGTGTAAGAACTGTGTCTATAGGAGCGCGGGGATCACGGGTCCGTCACATCCATCACTTGCACTAATAGAATTTCTAAAGACATGAGTGGGGTGTTGTGTCACCTCTACCATTCACTATATCCAGACACATTCTCCTATATGCAGAACTATCCAGTATCACCATGTCTGAGCCTTTATCAGGGGAGTAAAGATCAATCCTTCATGTCCTGGAAATCTAAAGCTCCTAACAGAGAAGTAAGTGACATTGTTCTCTTAACGTGACCTCAGTGCTCACACCTTCCCCATTATCTCCGGGTCTCTCACCTTCCCCATTATCTCCGGGTCTCTCACCTTCCCCATTATCTCCGGGGTCTCACACCTTCCCCATTATCCCCAGGGTCTCACACCTTCCCCATTATCTCCGGGGTCTCACACTTGCTCTGTTATCTCCGGGTCTCACACCTTCCCCATTATCCCCAGGGTCTCACACCTTCCCCATTATCTCCCTCGACGGGGTCTCACACTTGCTCTGTTATCCCGGGGTCTCACACTTGCTCTGTTATCTCCGGGGTCTCACACTTGCTCTGTTATCCCCGGGGTCTCACACTTGCTCTGTTATCCCCGGGGTCTCACACCTTCGCCTCCTGTTATCTCCGGGTCTCACACTTGCTCTGTTATCTCCGGGTCTCACACTTGCTCTGTTATCTCCGGGTCTCACACTTGCTCTGTTATCCCTGGGTCTCACACTTGCTCTGTTATCCCCGGGGTCTCACACTTGCTCTGTTATCCCGTGGTCTCACACTTGCTCTGTTATCCCCGGGTCTCACCTTGCTCTGTTATCCCGGGGTCTCACACTTGCTCTGTTATCCCGGGGTCTCACACTTGCTCTGTTATCCCCGGGTCTCACACTTGCTCTGTTATCTCCGGGGTCTCACACTTGCTCTGTTATCCTCCGGGGTCTCACACCTTGCTCTGTTATCTGCCGGGGTCTCACACTTGCTCTGTTATCTCCGGGGTCTCACACTTGCTCTGTTATCTCCGGGGTCTCACACTTGCTCTGTTATCTCCGGGGTCTCACACTTGCTCTGTTATCTCCGGGGTCTCACACTTGCTCTGTTATCTCCGGGGTCTCACACTTGCTCTGTTATCTCCGGGGTCTCACACTTGCTCTGTTATCTCCGGGGTCTCACACTTGCTCTGTTATCCCCGGGGTCTCACACTTGCTCTGTTATCTCCGGGTCTCACACTTGCTCTGTTATCTCCGGGGTCTCACACTTGCTCTGTTATCTCCGGGGTCTCACACTTGCTCTGTTATCCCGGGGTCTCACACTTGCTCTGTTATCTCCGGGGTCTCACACTTGCTCTGTTATCTCCGGGGTCTCACACTTGCTCTGTTATCTCCGGGGTCTCACACTTGCTCTGTTATCTCTCCCCGGGGTCTCACACTTGCTCTGTTATCTCCGGGGTCTCACACTTGCTCTGTTATCTCCGGGGTCTCACACTTGCTCTGTTATCTCCGGGGTCTCACACTTGCTCTGTTATCTCCGGGTCTCACACTTGCTCTGTTATCTCCGGGGTCTCACACTTGCTCTGTTATCCCCGGGGTCTCACACTTGCTCTGTTATCTCCGGGGTCTCACACTTGCTCTGTTATCTCCGGGGTCTCACACTTGCTCTGTTATCTCCGGGGTCTCACACTTGCTCTGTTACCTCTCACCGGGTCTCACACTTGCTCGTTATCTCCGGGGTCTCACACTTGCTCTGTTATCTCCGGGGTCTCACACTTGCTCCTGTTATCTCCGGGGTCTCACACTTGCTCTGTTATCTCCGGGGTCTCACACTTGCTCCTGTTATCTCGGGGTCTCACACTTGCTCTGTTATCTCCGGGGTCTCACACTTGCTCTGTTATCTCCGGGGTCTCACACTTGCTCTGTTATCTCCGGGTCTCACACTTGCTCTGTTATCTCCGGCTGTCGTCACACCTTGCTCTGTTTATCTCCGGGGTCTCACACATTGCTCTGTTATCTCCGGGGTCTCACACTTGCTCTGTTATCTCCGGGGTCTCACACTTGCTCTGTTATCTCCGGGGTCTCACACTTGCTCTGTTATCTCCGGGGTCTCACACTTGCTCTGTTATTCCTTCCCGGGGTCTCACACTTGCTCTGTTATCTCCGGGGTCTCACACTTGCTCTGTTATCTCCGGGGTCTCACACTTGCTCTGTTATCTCCGGGTCTCACACTTGCTCTGTTATCTCCGGGGTCTCACACTTGCTCTGTTATCCCCGGGGTCTCACACTTGCTCTGTTATCTCCGGGTCTCACACTTGTCTGTTATCTCCGGGTCTCACACTTGCTCTGTTATCCCCGGGGTCTCACACTTGCTCTGTTATCTCCGGGGTCTCACACTTGCTTGTTATCTCCGGGGTCTCACACTTGCTCTGTTATCTCCGGGGTCTCACACTTGCTCTGTTATCCCGGGGTCTCACACTTGCTCTGTTATCCCCGGGGTCTCACACTTGCTCTGTTATCTCCGGGGTCTCACACCTTGCCTCATTATCCCGGGGTCTCACACTTGCTCTGTTATCTCCGGGGTCTCACACTTGCTCTGTTATCTCCGGGGTCTCACACTTGCTCTGTTATCCCCGGGGTCTCACACTTGCTCTGTTATCTCCGGGGTCTCACACTTGCTCTGTTATCTCCGGGGTCTCACACTTGCTCTGTTATCTCCGGGGTCTCACACTTGCTCTGTTATCCCGGGGTCTCACACTTGCTCTGTTATCTCCTGGGGTCTCACACTTGCTCTGTTATCTCCGGGGTCTCACACTTGCTCTGTTATCTCCGGGGTCTCACACTTGCTCTGTTATCTCCGGGGTCTCACACTTCTCTGTTATCTACTCGGGGTCTCACACTTGCTCTGTTATCTCCGGGGTCTCACACTTGCTCTGTTATCCCCGGGTCTCACACTTGCTCTGTTATCTCCGGGGTCTCACACTTGCTCTGTTATCTCCGGGTCTCACACTTGCTCTGTTATCTCCGGGGTCTCACACTTGCTCTGTTATCTCCGGGGTCTCACACTTGCTCTGTTATCTCCGGGGTCTCACACTTGCTCTGTTATCTCCGGGGTCTCACACTTGCTCTGTTATCTCCGGGGTCTCACACTTGCTCTGTTATCTCTGGGGTCTCACACTTGCTCTGTTATCTCCGGGGTCTCACACTTGCTCTGTTATCTCCGGGGTCTCACACTTGCTCTGTTATCTCCGGGGTCTCACACTTACTCTGTTATCTCCGGGGTCTCACACTTGCTCTGTTATCTCCGGGGTCTCACACTTGCTCTGTTATCTCCGGGGTCTCACACTTGCTCTGTTATCCCCGGGGTCTCACACTTGCTCTGTTATCCCCGGGGTCTCACACTTGCTCTGTTATCTCCGGGGTCTCACACTTGCTCTGTTATCTCCGGGGTCTCACACTTGCTCTGTTATCTCTGGGGTCTCACACTTGCTCTGTTATCTCCGGGGTCTCACACTTGCTCTGTTATCTCCGGGGTCTCACACTTGCTCTGTTATCCCCGGGGTCTCACACTTGCTCTGTTATCTCCGGGGTCTCACACTTGCTCTGTTATCTCCGGGGTCTCACACTTGCTCTGTTATCTCCGGGGTCTCACACTTGCTCTGTTATCTCCGGGGTCTCACACTTGCTTTGTTATCTCCGGGGTCTCATATTCTCAATTATCAGGATTCATAAAAATGTTTTATTTCCTCAAGTTTGTGTGAGATTAAATTGCTTTCCTTAACCCATTCAATCCCTCTAAACCGAAATATTGGTGATCTGTATAGAGGCATCATCCATATACTGTATAAGGGTCATTTGCAGATAGCAATCATCTATATACGGGGTCATCTGTATATATTAATTATCAGTAAATAGGTATCATCTTTATATAGGTGTCATTTGTATATAAGATTTCTCTGTATATAGGGGTCATCTGTATGTAGGGATCATCTATATATAGGGGTCATCTGTATTTAGCGATCATCTGTATGTTAGGGTCATCTGTATATGGGGGTCATCAGTATATAGGGGTCATCTGTATGTAAGGGTCATCTGTATATAGGAGTTATCTGTATATAGGAATTATCAGTGTATAGGGGTCATCTCAATCTTCTGTATATAGGGGTCATCTGTATATAGGAATTATCAGTGTATAGGGGTCATCTGTATTAAGTGATCTCCTGTATATAGGGGTCATCTGTATATAGGGGTCATCTGTATATAGGGGCATCTGTATATAGGGGTCATCTGTATTTAGCGATCTTCTGTATATAGGGGTCATCTGTATATAGAGGTCATCTGTATATAGGAATCATCAGTATATAAGGGTCATCTGTATTTAGTGATCTTCTGTATATAAGGGTCATCTGTATATAGGAATCAACAGTATATAGGGGTTATCTGTATATAGGGTCATCTTTATTTAGTGATCTTCTGTATATAGGGGTCATCTGTATATAGGAGTCATCTGTATATAGGAATCATCTGTATACAGGGGTCGTCTGTATACAGGGGTCATCTATATATAGGAGTTATTTGTATATAGGGGCTATTAGTTATGAACAGTTGTATATTGTGTCCCCTCGTGTTACATTGTATCATTATGTGACTCTTTCTATGTACAGATTATTTCATGTATTTGTAAACAGCAGGAAAGAAGGAATTTTCTTTTTTCCAAATTCTATTCTGGTTTTTAACAAATATTGAAAATCATCGTGATGTAGGGACATATCTGTGTCCTGAGGATGATGATGATGATGATGATGATGATGATGATGTCGGCCTCCAGTACTGGTAATTGATGCTATTGCTCTCTGGTATCAGCTGTGTGCTGCTCTTGAGGGTTGTGTGTCCTGATTATGATAATGAGGTTGGCCTTCATTATTGCTGCTTGATGCTATTGCTCTCTGGTGTCAGCTATGTGTTTTGTGTTGTTCACTACTAGTTTACCCAAGGTGGTGTCAGTCCTGGGCACAGAGTAGGGACCCTAACCCTGCGAGGCGGGGGCCCCTGCCAGTGTCCCGGACGCTCCCTCCTCGGCTCCGAATCGTCCCCTCTTTATTCAGGGGACCCCAGCACCAAACAGAAACCGCGAATCACAATGCATGGTGCAGCTTCCCAACCAAGCTCTGCATCTCATCTCTGTATCTCAGCCCTGTATCACTGTTCTGTACCCAGCTCTATATTCGAGCTTTGTATCTCTGCTCTGTATCTGAGTTCTGTATCTCAGCTCTATATTTGACCTCAGTATCCCAGCACTTTGTCTGTTCTGTACTGCACCACTGCATCTGAGCTCTGTATCTCAGGAACAAGTCTGTATTCACATGGTGCGTTTTTGCACTTCCTCACAAACACTGATAGCATTGGCCTGAGGCTTGTGTGAGGAGAAGCCTGTATCTAATCCTCTCCTGTGTGATACGGTCTACTGAGCTGTGTATCTAATCATATCCTGTGTGATACTGTCTACTGAGCTGTGTATCTAATCCTATCCTGTGTGATACTGTCTGCTGAGCTGTGTATCTAATCCTCTCCTGTGTGATACTGTCTGCTGAGCTGTGTATCTAATCCTCTCCTGTGTGATACTGTCTGCTGAGCTGTGTATCTAATCCTATCCTGTGTGATACTGTCTGCTGAGCTGTGTCTAATCCTATCCTGTGTGATACTGTCTGCTGAGCTGTGTATCTAATCCTATCCTGTGTGATACTGTCTGCTGAGCTGTGTCTAATCCTATCCTGTGTGATACTGTCTGCTGAGCTGTGTATCTAATCCTATCCTGTGTGATACCGACTGCTGAGCTGTGTATCTAATCCTCTCCTGTGTGATACCATCTGCTGAGCTGTGTATCTAATCCTCTCCTGTGTGATACTGTCTGCTGAGCTGTGTATCTAATCCTCTCCTGTGTGATACTGTCTGCTGAGCCATGTATCTAATCCTATCCTGTGTGATACTGTCTGCTGAGCTGTGTATCTAATCCTATCCTGTGTAATACCATCTGCTGAGCTGTGTATCTAATCCTCTCCTGTGTGATACTGTCTGCTGAGCTGTGTATCTAATCCTCTCCTGTGTGATACTGTCTGCTGAGCCATGTATCTAATCCTCTCCGGTGTGATACTGTCTGCTGAGCTGTGTATCTAATCCTATCCTGTGTGATACTGTCTGCTGAGCTGTATATCTAATCCTATCCTGTGTGATACTGTCTGCTAAGCTGTGTATCTAATCCTATGCTTTGTGATACTGACTGCTGAGCTGTGTATCTAATCCTATCCTGTGTGATACTGTCTGCTGAGCTGTGTATCTAATCCTCTCCTGTGTGATACTGTCTGCTGAGCTGTGTATCTAATCCTATCCTGTGTGATACTGTCTGCTGAGCTGTGTATCTAATCCTATCCTGTGTGATACTGTCTGCTGAGCTGTGTATCTAATCCTATCCTGTGTGATACTGTCTGCTGAGCTGTGTATCTAATCCTATCCTGTGTGATACTGTCTGCTGAGCTGTGTATCTCATCTCCCGGTGTGGTGTCCGCGGTTCTGTTTGCGGTTTCCCGGCAGCCTGCGGTGTCCTGGTGTTTGCGGACAGGTCAGGTGACCTCGGATCCATTGTCTCGGTGTCAGTTGCTCGATCTTCCAGTTTTTCCGCTTGCTGCGATCTGCAAAGAACCGACACAAACTGTGCAGAATCCGCCAACAGGAACCAAGATAAGAGGCGCCACCGAGGACCCCGAGTGCCAGTGCCATTATCCTGTACCCCAGTGTCATTATCCTGTACCTCCAGTGTCATTATCCTGTACCCCCAGTGCCATTATCCTGTACCCCAGTGTCATTATCCTGTACCCCCAGTATCATTATCCTGTACCCCAGTGTCATTATCCTGTACCCCAGTGTCATTATCCTGTACCCCAGTGTCATTATCCTGTACCCCCAGTATCATTATCCTGTACCCCAGTGTCATTGTCCTGTACCTCAGTGTCATTATCCTGTATCCCCAGTGTCATTATCCTGTACCCCCAGTGTCATTATCCTGTACCCCCAGTGTCATTATCCTGTACCCCCAGTGTCATTATCCTGTATCCCCAGTGTCATTATCCTGTACCCCCAGTGTCATTATCCTGTACCCCCAGTGTCATTATCCTGTACCCCAGTGTCATTATCCTGTACCCCCAGTGTCATTATCCTGTACCCCCAGTGTCATTATCCTGTACCCCAGTATCGTTATCCTGTACCCCCAGTGTCATTATCCTGTACCCCCAGTGTCAGTGTCATTATCCTGCACCCCCAGTGTCATTATCCTGTACCCCCAGTGTCATTATCCTGTACCCCAGTATCGTTATCCTGTACCCCCAGTGTCATTATCCTGTACCCCCAGTGTCAGTGTCATTATCCTGTACCCACAGTGTCATTATCCTGTACCCCCAGTGTCAGTGTCATTATCCTGTACCCCAGTGTCATTATCCTGTACCCCCAGTATCATTATCCTGTACCCCAGTGTCATTATCCTGTACCCCAGTGTCATTATCCTGTACCCCCAGTGTCATTATCCTGTACCCCCAGTGTCATTATCCTGTACCCCAGTGTCATTATCCTGTACCCCCAGTGTCATTATCCTGTACCCCAGTGTCATTATCCTGTACCCCCAGTGTCATTATCCTGTACCCCCAGTGTCATTATCCTGTACCCCAGTGTCATTATCCTGTACCCCCAGTGTCATTATCCTGTACCCCCAGTGTCAGTGTCATTATCCTGCACCCCCAGTGTCATTATCCTGTACCCCCAGTGTCATTATCCTGTACCCCCAGTGTCATTATCCTGTACCCCCAGTGTCATTATCCTGTACCCCAGTGTCATTATCCTGTACCCCCAGTGTCATTATCCTGTACCTCCAGTGTCATTATCCTGTACCCTGAGTGTCATTATCCTGTACCCCCAGTGTCATTATCCTGTACCCCAGTGTCATTATCCTGTACCTCCAGTGTCATTATCCTGTACCCCAGTGTCATTATCCTGTACCCCAGTGTCATTATCCTGTACCCCAGTGTCATTATCCTGTACCCCCAGTGTCATTATCCTGTACCTTCAGTGTCATTATCCTGTACCCCAGTGTCATTATCCTGTACCCTCAGTGTCATTATCCTGTACCCCCAGTGTCATTATCCTGTACCTCCAGTGTCATTATCCTGTACCCCAGTGTCATTATCCTGTACCCCCAGTGTCATTATCCTGTACCCCCAGTGTCATTATCCTGTACCCCCAGTGTCATTATCCTGTACCCCCATTGTCATTATCCTGTACCCCAGTGTCATTATCCTGTACCCCCAGTGTCATTATCCTGTACCTCCAGTGTCATTATCCTGTACCCCAGTGTCATTATCCTGTACCCCCAGTGTCATTGTCCTTTACCCCCAGTGTCATTATCCTGTACCTCCAGTGTCATTATCCTGTACCCCAGTGTCATTATCCTGTACCCCAGTGTCATTATCCTGTACCCCAGTGTCATTGTCCTTTACCCCCAGTGTCAGTGTCATTATCCTGTACCCCAGTGTCATTATCCTGCACCCCAGTGTCATTATCCTGTACCTCCAGTGTCATTATCCTGTACCCCCAGTGTCATTATTCTGTACCCCCAGTGTCATTATCCTGTACCCCAGTGTCATTATCCTGTACCCCCAGTGTCATTATCCTGTACCTCCAGTGTCATTATCCTGTACCTCCAGTGTCATTATCCTGTACCCCCAGTGTCATTATCCTGTACCCCCAGTGTCATTATCCTGTACCTCCAGTGTCATTATCCTGTACCTCCAGTGTCATTATCCTGTACCCCAGTGTCATTATCCTGTACCCCCAGTGTCATTATCCTGTACCCCAGTGTCATTATCCTGTACCCCAGTGTCATTATCCTGTACCCCAGTGTCATTATCCTGTACCCCAGAGTCATTATCCTGTACCCCAGTGTCATTATCCTGTACCACAGTGTCATTATCCTGTACCCCCAGTGTCATTATCCTGTACCCCCAGTGTCATTATCCTGTACCCCCCAGCGTCATTATCCTGTACCCCCAGTGTCATTATCCTGTACCCCCAGTGTCATTATCCTGTACCCCCAGTGTCATTATCCTGTACCTCCAGTGTCATTATCCTGTACCCCAGTGTCATTATCCTGTACCCCAGAGTCATTATCCTGTACCCCAGTGTCATTATCCTGTTCCCCAGTGTTATTATCCTGTACCCCCAGTGTCATTATCCTGTACCTCCAGTGTCATTATCCTGTACCCCCAGTGTCATTATCCTGTACCTCCAGTGTCATTATCCTGTACCCCAGTGTCATTATCCTGTACCCCAGTGTCATTATCCTGTACCCCCAGTGTCATTATCCTGTACCCCCAGTGTCATTATCCTGTACCCCAGAGTCATTATCCTGTACCCCAGAGTCATTATCCTGTACCCCAGTACAATGCTAACCTCTGAGCCATTGTGCTGCCATCTATTATATACTTACCCTCTCCACATCTGTCATCAGCTTCAGCCTTCAGTGTGTTTGCTATTCTCTGATTGGTCAGAGGACAGAACAAGTTCCGGTCGCCATATTTAGGCACCCAAGTGATGGGTGTTCAAATATGGCGACCGCTGGCAGTACCGCTACCAGTATGGGATCACCTGCGTTACTGCCGACATCGACGAGATCCGCAATCGCCCCCTCTGAACCTTTTGCTGCAGCCCACCGCCACCGCTACCTGCCCGTCACTCATACTGCAGAAGAAGATCCTAAAGGACCTGTGATTATGTCATGGTCGTGGGCGGAGCCAGGTGCACGTGACTGATCACATGATTGTGACATCACCACAGGTCCTTTAGCAGCCACAGTCTCTGCAGCAAGGTATGTGTCCCCCAGCAGCCTATGACCCCACCCCAGCAGCCTATGACCCCACCCCAGCAGCCTATGACCCCACCCCAGCAGCCTATGTGTCCCCCCCAGTAACCTGTGCCCCCATCCCAGCCTTCGTCCCCCACTCCAGCCTATGTGCCCCCCAAAAGCCTGTGCCACCAGCCTATATGCACCCACACCTGTCAATGTGCACCCAGCCCAGCCTATATGCCCCTCAGGAGCCTGTGCCCTGGCTGCAGCCTGTGTGCCACCCAGCAACTTGTACCCCCACCCCAGCCTTTGTGCCCCCCCCAGCAGCCTGTGCCCCCACCCCACCCCAGCCTATGTGCACCTCAGCAGCCTATGCCCCACCCCAGCAGCCTATGCCTCACCCCAGCCTATGTGCCCTAGCAGCCTGTGCCTATCAGCAGCCTATGCCCCACCCCAGCAGCCTATGCCTCACCCCAGCCTATGAGTCCTAGCAGCCTGTGCCTACCAGCAGCCTATGTGCCCCAGCAGCCTGTGCTCCCACCTCAGCCTATGTTCTACCACCTCAGCAGTGTAATGTTACCTTTTACATACTTTATTTTAAAAGTACTTTTACCGCATTGGGAGGGGCGAGTGCACAGGGGAGAGACGGCTCAAACGAAAGAGCACAGAGGGGAGAAGACAGAGCAGGGCGAGAGAGACCACACAGAGGGAAAAGACAGCACACAGGGAGGGAGACAGCACACAGACGGAAAAGCTAGCACACAGGCGGGAGAGAGACAGCACAGGGGAAGAAGCTAGCACACAGGGAGGGGAGACAGCACATGCTTAGAGAGACAGCACACAGGGGGAAAAGCTAGCACACAGATTGGAGAGAGACAGCACACATGGAGGAGAAACAGGACATGCGGAGGGAGATAGCACAAGGGGAAAAATCTAGCACACAGGTGGGAGAGAGATAGCACACGGGGAAAAGCTAGCACACAGACAGGAGAGAGATAGCACAGGGGGAGAAGCTAGCACACAGGCTAGAGAGAGACAGCACATTGGGAGAAGCTAGCACACAGGCAAAAGAGAGATAGCACATGGGGGAGAGAGGCAGCATACATTGTAGAGAGACAACACACGGGGAGAGAGACAGCACACAGGGGGAGAAGCTAGCACACAGGGGAGAGAGACAGAGCACGAGGGATAGAAACAGCCCACAGGGGACAGAGACAGGACAGGGGGAGAGACAGCATACAGTAGGGAGGCAACCCTAAGGAGAGAACAGAGGAGAGAAGACAGTACAAGGGGGGAGAGATAGCTGCTGTCCCGCACCACAGAATCTTTGTCCATCATGATGTCACCCCCCTCTCCTCGATGCAATAGCATTGGTCCTCCATGTAGTGTGTGTATATATATATATATATATATATAATATGTAGAACAGTGCTAACCACTGACCTTTCATGTCACTCTATATTCAGTACCGTGCTAACCACTGAGTCATCGTGTCGCCTACACACAGTACAGTGCTAACCACTGACCCACTCTATATACAGTGCAGTACTATTGAGCCACCACGCTGTGCTATATAAAGTGCAATGCTGATCACTGATCCACCATGCCGTCCTATATACAGTACAATATTAACCATGGTGCCACCCTATATACAGCACAGTGCTTACCACCGAGCCACAGTGATATACTATGGTCTATGGCGTGATTCAGTCTCTGTCAGGCCAATCTTCGGTGTCGTTCACTGACCAGGGCTGTGGAACTGGTAAAGGCCCAGATACACACTACAATATCGTTGCAATGTCACCAGTTTAGTGACGTTGCAGCGACCTCGTAGTGATGCCTCTGCGTGTGACATGTACCAATGACCAGCGATCAGCTCGCTGATAAATGGCCAGGACCGTTTTTCGATCGTTGGTCTCCTGCTGGGAGGCCAGCATGAGCGTGTGTGACAGCGGGAGACCAACGATCAACGACCTCCCGGCCGATGCCCAGCGCCGCACAGCACACGCTGGGACGCTGGTAACCAGGGTAAACATCGGGTAACTAAGCACAGCCCTTAGATACCCTATGTTTACCCTGGTTACCAGCATTCTCGCTGGTCGCTGGTGATTTCTGCCTGTGTGACAGCTCTCCAGCGATCAGATAGCGATTCCCCAGCGATCACGATCATTGGTCAGATCGCTGGGACATCGCAGCAAGTAACGAGCCTTTAGCCAATCCTCCGACTCCACAATTCCGACTCCACAGTCCTGGGTCATTCTCCATTAGTCTGGTCTTCGTCGTTGTTCACTTTCTGTCAGTCCGGTCTTCTTTTTGGTTCATTCTCCATCAGTGTCAGTCCGATCTTCTTTTTGGTTCATTCTCCATCAGTCTGGTGTTTGGCCTGGTTCATGTTACGTTATTCCGGCCTTCACCATTGTTTAGTTTCCATCATTCCGGTCTTCGGCGCACTTCATTCTGAGCCGGTCTGATCTTTGGTGCCATTCACTTATGGTCAGTTTGATCTTCGGCGCAGTTCATTCTCCATTAATCTGATGTTCCATACCATTCACCCTGTCAGCCCAGTCTTCGACTGCATCCACTGTCCGACAGTCTGATCTTCGACTCCATCAGTCTGATCTTCGACTCCGTCAGTGTGATCTTCGACTCCATCCACTCTCCGTCAGTGTGATCTTCGGTGTGGTTCACTCTCCGTCAGTGTGATCTTTGGTGTGGTTCACTCTCCGTCAGTGTGATCTTCGGTGCGGTTCACTCTCCGTCAGTGTGATCTTCAGTGTGGTTCACTCTCCGTCAGTGTGATCTTCGGTGTGGTTCACTCTCCGTCAGTGTGATCTTCGACTCCATCCACTCTCCGTCAGTGTGATCTTCTGTGCGGTTCACTCTCCGTCAGTGTGATCTTCGGTGCGGTTCACTCTCCGGCAGTGTGATCTTCGGTGCGGTTCACTCTCCGTCAGTGTGATCTTCGGTGCGGTTCACTCTCCGTCAGTGTGATCTTCTATGCGGTTCACTCTCCGTCAGTGTGATCTTCTGTGCGGTTCACTCTCCATCAGTGTGATCTTCGGTGTGGTTCACTCTCCGTCTGTGATCTTTGGTGCGGTTCACTCTCCGTCAGTGTGATCTTCGGTGCGGTTCACTCTCCATCAGTGTGATCTTCGGTGTGGTTCACTCTCCGTCAGTGTGATCTTCGGTGTGGTTCACTCTCCGTCAGTGTGATCTTCGGTGCGGTTCACTCTCCGTCACTGTGATCTTCTGTGCGGTTCACTCTCCGTCTGTGAGATCTTCGGTGTGGTTCACTCTCTGTCAGTGTGATCTTCAGTGTGGTTCACTCTTCGTCAGTGTGATCTTCGGTGCGGTTCACTCTCCGTCAGTGTGATCTTCGGTGCGGTTCACTCTTCGTCAGTGTGATCTTCGGTGCGGTTCACTCTCTGTCAGTGTGATCTTCGGTGTGGTTCGCTCTCTGTCAGTGTGATCTTCGGTGTGGTTCACTCTCTGTCAGTGTGATCTTCTGTGCGGTTCACTCTGTCAGTGTGATCTTCGGTGCGGTTCACTCCCTGATCCTGATGTTTGCTGGTGATGAACCCATTGGCTCTATACACTGGTTCTGTTTGGCGCTGGTGGTCTGGGCTGTTGTGTTCCTCTGGTGTCCTCCTCCTGGCCATGCTCACACGCAGTGTTTCTGGCAGGGCCTGCGGGCAGCGCCGTTATCACGTGTGTCCTGGCACTCACTTCATGTTGGCAGACAGAAGGATTTCCCTAGAAAGTGAAGGAATTGATGCGATGCCAGAAATACAAATCAGTTCCTGCATCCGCTGCCATAAACCCTGTGTGAGCGGAGCACGGCCTGCGGCTGCTGCTCTCTAGGATGTGATCACACAGGACTGAGGGTTAATTCTTTTTGCCACTTTCTGCTTCTTTATATTCAGGGGTTGAAAACACTCCGATCTTCACTGCGGTTCCCTCTCCATCAGTCCGGTCTTCGGTGCTGTTCCCTCTCCGTCAGTCCGGTCTTCGGTGCTGTTCCCTCTCTGTCAGTCCGGTCTTCGGTGCTGTTCTTTCTCCATCAGTCCGGTCTTTGGTGCTGTTCTTTCTCTGTCAGTCCGGTCTTCGGCACTGTTCCCTCTCTGTCAGTCCGGTCTTTGGTGCTGTTCACGCTCTGTCAGTCCGGTCTTTGGTGCTGTTCCCTCTCTGTCAGTCCGGTCTATTCGGTGCTGTTCCCTCTCTGTCAGTCCGGTCTTTGGTGCCGTTCCCTCTCCATCAGTCTGGTCTTCGGTGCTGTTCACTCTCTGTCAGTCCGGTCTTCGGTGCTGTTCACTCTCTGTCAGTCCGGTCTTCGGTGCTGTTCACTCTCTGTCAGTCCGGTCTTCGGTGCTGTTCCCTCTCCGTCAGTCCGGTCTTCGGTGCTGTTCCATCTCTGTCAGTCCGGTCTTCGGTGCTGTTCCATCTCTGTCAGTCTGGTCTTCGGTGCTGTTCTTTCTCTGTCAGTCCGGTCTTCGGTGCTGTTCCATCTCTGTCAGTCCGGTCTTTGGTGCTGTTCACTCTCTGTCAGTCCGGTCTTTGGCACAGTTCTTTCTCTGTCAGTCCGGTCTTCGGTGCTGTTCACTCTCTGTCAGTCCGGTCTTCGGTGCTGTTCACTCTCTGTCAGTCCGGTCTTCGGCGCTGTTCCATCTCTGTCAGTCCGGTCTTCGGTGCTGTTCACTCTCTGTCAGTCCGGTCTTTGGCACAGTTTTTCTCTGTCAGTCCGGTCTTCGGTGCTGTTCCCTCTCTGTCAGTCCGGTCTTTGGCACAGTTCTTTCTCTGTCAGTCCGGTCTTCGGTGCTGTTCACCTCCATGTCAGTCCGGTCTTCGGTGTTGTTCCCTCTCTGTCAGTCCGGTCTTCGGTGTGTTCACTCTCCGTCAGTCCGGTCTTCGGTGCTGTTCCCTCTCTGTCAGTCTGGTCTTGGTGCAGTTCTTCTCTGTCAGTCCGGTCTTCGGTGCTGTTCCTCTCCGTCAGTCCGGTCTTTGGTGGGTTCACTCTCTATCAGGGGATCTTCGGTGTGTTCACTCTCTGTCATGTAGTCTTCGGTGTGTTCACTCTCGTCAGTGGTCTCGTGCGGTCACTTCTCTTTCTCTGTCCATCCGGTCTTCGGTGCTGTTCCCTCTCCGTCAGTCCGGTCTTTGGCGGTTTCTCTCTGTCAGTGTGATCTTCGGTGTGTTCACTCCATTTCGTGGTCTTCGGTTGTGTGGTTCACCTCCGTCAGTTGATCTTCGGTGTGGTTCACTCTCCGTCAGTGTGATCTTCGGTGCTGGTTCACTCTCTCGTCAGTCGTGGATCTTCGGTGCTGGTTCCTCTCGTCAGTGTGATCTGTGCGGTTCACTCTCGTCGTGTCTTGTGTTCCTCTCCGTCAGTGTGATCTTGGTGCGGTTCACTCTCTTCAGTGTGATCTTCGGTGTGGTTCACTCTCGTCAGTGTGATCTTCGGTGTGGTTCATCTCCGTCAGTGTGATCTTCGGTGCGGTTCACTCTCCGTCAGTGTGATCTTCTGTGCGGTTCACTCTCCGTCAGTGTGATCTTCGGTGCGGTTCATCTCCGTCAGTGTGATCTTCGGTGCGGTTCACTCTCCGTCAGTGTGATCTTCGGTGCGGTTCACTCTCCGTCAGTGTGATCTTCGGTGTGGTTCATCTCCGTCAGTGTGATCTTCGGTGTGGTTCACTCTCCGTCAGTGTGATCTTTCCGTGTGGTTCTTTCACTTCTCGTCAGTGTGATCTTCGGTGTGGTTCACTCTCCGTCAGTGTGATCTTCTGTGCGGTTCACTCTCCGTCAGTGTGATCTTCGGTGCGGTTCACTCTCGTCAGTGTGATCTTTGGTGCGGTTCACTCTCCGTCAGTTGTGATCTTGGTGCGGTTCATTCTCCGTCAGTGTGATCTTCGGTGTAGTTCACTCTCTGTCAGTGTGATCTTCGTGTGGTTCTCGCTCCGTCAGTGTGATCTTCGTGTGGTTCACTCTCCGTCAGTGTGATCTTCGGTGCGGTTTCACTCTCCGTCAGTGTGATCTTCGGTGCGGTTCATCTCTCCGTCAGTGTGATCTTCGGTGCGTTCACTCTCCGTCAGTTGTGATCTTCGGTGCGGTTCACTCTCCGTCATGTGATCTTCGGTGCGGTTCACTCTCGTCAGTGTGATCTTCGGTGTGGTTCACTCTCCGTCAGTGTGATCTTCTGTGCAGTTCACTCTCCGTCAGTGTGATCTTCGGTGCGGTTCACTCTCCGTCAGTGTGATCTTCTGTGCGGTTCACTCTCCGTCAGTGTGATCTTCTGTGCGGTTCACTCTCCGTCAGTGTGATCTTCGGTGTGGTTCACTCTCCGTCAGTGTGATCTTCGTGTGGTTCACTCTCCGTCAGTGTGATCTTCGGTGTGGTTCCACTCTTCGTCAGTGTGATCTTCGGTGTGGTTCACTCTCCGTCAGTGTGATCTTCGGTGTGGTTCACTCTCCGTCAGTGTGATCTCCGGTGCGGTTCACTCTCTGTCAGTGTGATCTTCGGTGCGGTTCACTCTCCGTCAGTGTGATCTTTGGTGTGGTTCACTCTCCGTCAGTGTGATCTTCGGTGCGGTTCACTCTCCGTCAGTGTGATCTTCGATGCGGTTCACTCTCCGTCAGTGTGATCTTTGGTGCGGTTCACTCTCTGTCAGTGTGATCTTCGGTGCGGTTCACTCTCCGTCAGTGTGATCTTCGGTGTGGTTCACTCTCTGTCAGTGTGATCTTCTGTGCGGTTCACTCTCTGTCAGTGTGATCTTCTGTGCGGTTCACTCTCCGTCAGTGTGATCTTCTGTGCGGTTCACTCTATCTGTGATGTTCGGTGCGGTTCTCTCACTGGTCCTGATGTTTGCTGGTGATGAACCCGTTAGCTCTATACACTGGTTCTGTTTGGCGCTGGTGGTCTGGGCTGTTGTGTTCCTCTGGTGTCCTCCTCCCGGCGATGCTCACACGCAGTGTCTCTGGCAGGGCCTGCGGGCAGCGCCGTTATCACGTGTGTCCTGGCACTCACTTCATGTTGGCAGACAGAAGGATTTCCCTAGAAAGTGAAGGAATTGATGCGATGCCAGAAATACAAATCAGTTCCTGCATCCGCTGCCATAAACCCTGTGTGAGCGGAGCACGGCCTGCGGCTGCTGCTCTCTAGGATGTGATCACACAGGACTGAGGGGTGACTTCTTTTTGCCACTTTCTGCTTCTTTATATTCAGGGGTTGAAAACACTCCGATCTTCACTGCGGTTCCCTCTCCATCAGTCCGGTCTTCGGTGCTGTTCACTCTCTGTCAGTCCGGTCTTCGGTGCTGTTCACTCTCTGTCAGTCCGGTCTTCGGTGCTGTTCACTCTCTGTCAGTCCGGTCTTCGGTGCTGTTCTTTCTCTGTCAGTCCGATCTTCGGTGCTGTTCACTCTCTGTCAGTCCGGTCTTCGGTGCTGTTCACTCTCTGTCAGTCCGGTCTTCGGTGCTGTTCACTCTCTGTCAGTCCGGTCTTCGGTGCTGTTCACTCTCTGTCAGTCCGGTCTTCGGTGCTGTTCACTTTCTGTCAGTCCGGTCTTCGGTGCTGTTCCCTCTCTGTCAGTCCGGTCTTCGGTGCTGTTCACTCTCTGTCAGTCCGGTCTTCGGTGCTGTTCACTCTCTGTCAGTCCGGTCTTCGGTGCTGTTCACTCTCTGTCAGTCCGGTCTTCGGTGCTGTTTGCTCTCTGTCAGTCCGGTCTCCGGTGCTGTTCTTTCTCTGTCAGTCCGGTCTTCGGTGCTGTTCACTCTCTGTCAGTCCGGTCTTCAGTGCTGTTCACTCTCTGTCAGTCCGGTCTTCGGTGCTGTTCACTCTCCGTCAGTCCGGTCTTCGGTGCTGTTCACTCTCTGTCAGTCCGGTCTTCGGTGCTGTTCCCTCTCTGTCAGTCCGGTCTTCGGTGCTGTTCACTCTGTCAGTCCGGTCTTCGGTGCTGTTCACTCTCTGTCAGTCCGGTCTTCGGTGCTGTTCACTCCCTGTCAGTCCGGTCTTCGGCGCTGTTTACTCTCTGTCTGTCCGGTCTTCGGTGCTGTTCACTCTCTGTCAGTCCGGTCTTCAGTGCTGTTCACTCTCTGTCAGTCCGGTCTTCGGTGCTGTTCACTCTCTGTCAGTCCGGTCTTCGGCGCTGTTTACTCTCTGTCAGTCCGGTCTTCGGTGCTGTTCACTCTCTGTCAGTCCGGTCTTCAGTGCTGTTTGCTCTCTGTCAGTCCGGTCTTCGGTGCTGTTCACTCTCTGTCAGTCCGGTCTTCGGTGCTGTTCTTTCTCTGTCAGTCCGGTCTCCGGTGCTGTTTGCTCTCTGTCAGTCCGGTCTCCGGTGCTGTTCTTTCTCTGTCAGTCCCGGTCTCCAGTGCTGTTCTTTCTCTGTCAGTCCGGTCTCCGGTGCTGTTCTTTCTCTGTCAGTCCGGTCTCCGGTGCTGTTCTTTCTCTGTCAGTCCGGTCTCCGGTGCTGTTCTTTCTCTGTCAGTCCGGTTCTTTCGGTTGCTGTTCACTCTCTGTCAGTCCCGGTCTCCGGTGCTGTTCACTCTCTGTCAGTCCGGTCTCCGGTGCTGTTCTTTCTCTGTCAGTCCGGTCTCCGGTGCTGTTCTTTCATCTGTCAGTCCGTCTTCGTTGCTGTTCACTTCTCTTGTCAGTCCGGTCTCCGGTGCTGTTCTTTCTCTGTCAGTCCGGTCTCCGGTGCTGTTTCTTTCCTCTGTCCGTCCGGTCTCCGGTGCTGTTCTTCTCTGTCAGTCCGGTCTTCGGTGCTGTTCACCTCTCTGTCAGTCCGGTCTTCGGTGCTGTTCACTCTCTGTCAGTCCGGTCTTCGGTGCTGTTCACTCTCTGTCAGTCTGTCTTCGGTGCTGTTCACTCTCTGTCAGTCCGGTCTTCGGTGCTGTTCACTCTCTGTCAGTCCGGTCTTCGGTGCTGTTCCCTCTCTGTCAGTCCAGTCTTCGGTGCTGTTCACTCTCTGTCAGTCCGGTCTTCGGTGCTGTTACTCCGTTCTCTGCTCGTCTCCGGTCTTCGGTGCTGTTTCTCTCTGTCAGTCCGGTCTTCGGTGCTGTTTGCTCTCTGTCAGTCCGGTCTTCGGTGCTGTTTACTCTCCGTCAGTCCGGTCTTCGGTGCTGTTCACTCTCTGTCAGTCCGGTCTTCGGTGCTGTTCACTCTCTGTCAGTCCAGTCTTCGGTGCTGTTCACTCTCTGTCAGTCCGGTCTTCGGTGCTGTTCACCTCTCCGTCAGTCCGGTCTTCGGTGCTGTTTACTCTCCGTCAGTCCGGTCTTCGTGCTGTTCACTCCTCTGTCAGTCGGTCTTCGGTGCTGTTCACTCTCTGTCAGTCCGGTCTTCGGTGCTGTTCCCTCTCTGTCAGTCCGGTCCTCCCGTGCTGTTCTTTCTTCTCTCGTCAGTCCGGTCTTCGGTGCTGTTCCCGCTCTGTCAGTCCGGTCTTCGGTGCTGTTCCCTCTCTGTCAGTCCGGTCTCTCGGTGCTGTTCTTCTCTGTCAGTCCGGTCTTCGGTGCTGTTCACTCTCTGTCAGTCCGGTCTTCGGTGCTGTTCACTCTCTGTCAGTCTGGTCTTCGGTGCTGTTCTTTCTCTGTCAGTCTGGTCTTCGGTGCTGTTCACTCTCTGTCAGTCGGTCCGGTCTTCTCTCTGTCGTCTTGTCTGTTCCCTCTCTGTCAGTCCGGTCTTCGGTGCTGTTCACTCTCTGTCAGTCCGGTCTTCGGTGCTGTTCACTCTCTGTCAGTCCGGTCTTCGGTGCTGTTCACTCTCTGTCAGTCCGGTCTTCGTGCTGTCACTCTCTGTCTGGTCTTGCTGTTACTCTCTATCAGTCCGGTCTTCGGTGCTGTTCACTCTCTGTCAGTCCGGTCTTCGGCTGCTGTTTACTCTCTGTCAGTCCGGTCTTCGGTGCTGTTCACTCTCTGTCAGTCCGGTCTTCGTGCTGTTCCTCTCTGTCAGTCCGGTCTTCGGTGCTGTTCACTCTCTGTCAGTCCGGTCTTCGGTGCTGTTCACGTCTCTGTCATCCGTCCTTCGGTGCTGTTCACTCTCTGCCAGTCGGTCTTCGGCGCTGTTTACTCTCTATCAGTCCGGTCTTCGGTGCTGACTGTTCGTTCGTGCGTCTCCTGTCAGTCCGGTCTTCGGTGCTGTTCACTCTCTGTCAGTCCGGTCTTCGGTGCTGTTCACTCTCTGTCAGTCCGGTCTTCGGTGCGTTCACTCTCTGTCAGTCCGGTCTTCGGCGCTGTTCACTCTCTGTCAGTCCGGTCTTCGGTGCTGTTACTCTCTGTCAGTCCGGTCTTCGGTGCTGTTCCACTCTCTGTCAGTCGTCTTCGTGCTGTTCACTCTCGTCAGTCCGTCTTCGGTGCGTTTACTCTCCGTCAGTCCGGTCTTCGGTGCTGTTCACCTCATCTGTCAGTCCGGTCTTCGGTGCTGTTCACTCTCTGTCATCCGGTCTTCGTGTGTCACTCCTGTCAGTCCGGTCTTCGGTGCGTTCACTCTCTGTCAGTCCGGTCTTCGGCTTCCGTTCACGTCTCTGTACAGTCCGTCTTCAGACCGTTCACATCCTGATCTTCTCTGAACCCGATACACCTGTTCTGTTTGGTGCAGGTGGTCCGAGTCATTGTCTTCCTACGGTGTCGTCCTCCTGGACGTCTTCGTCCACGGTCCTTCCGGCAGGGCCTCTGGGCAGCGCCGTCATCACACGTGATGTTTCTGGTGTGGATTAGATACACAGCTCAGCAGACAGTATCACACAGGATAGGATTAGATACACAGCTCAGCAGACAGTATCACACAGGATAGGATTAGATACACAGCTCAGCAGACAGTATCACACAGTATAGGATTAGATACACAGCTCAGCAGACAGTATCACACAGGATAGGATTAGATACACAGCTCAGCACACAGTATCACACAGGACAGAATTAGATACACAGCTCAGCAGACAGTATCACATAGGAGAGGATTAGATACACAGTTCAGCAGACAGTATCACACAGGACAGGATTAGATACACGGATCAGCGGTATTCAGTGTAGTGGCAGTGCGGGGGTTACATTCCCGCGTGTTGTCGCCTCTCTACCGCCATCTGCACCTGCTCTCACCTGAGCGCGCCGGCCCTTTAATACAATGTGTAGCTGTGTTGCTGTGATGGCAGCTGTGCTCAGGATCTCTGCTGGCTGTCAGTGGATGAAGCCTGTAATCTATAGCATTGCTCTGAGTCGGGGACACATTGCCGTCTATGGGAGACGTCTTATGCCCCGAGGACCCCGGACGTGTCGCAAAAGGATCGCTGGCGTTACTACTTGTTTTTGTGTCTGCTTCACAACAGTGGGCAGCACAGTGGCTCAGTGGTTAACACTGTATATGGAGGCTCAGTGGTTAGCACTGTATATGGTGGCTCAGTGGTTGGCACTGTATGGTGGCTCAGTGGTTAGCACTGTATATGGTGGCTCAGTGGTTAGCACTGTATGGTGGCTCAGTGGTTAGCACTGTATACGGTGGCTCAGTGGTTAGCACTGTATATGGTGGCTCAGTGGTTAGCACTGTATATGGTGGCTCAGTGGTTAGCACTGTATGGTGGCTCAGTGGTTAGCACTGTATACGGTGGCTCAGTGGTTAGCACTGTATATGGTGGCTCAGTGGTTAGCACTGTATACGGTGGCTCAGTGGTTAGTACTGTATATGGTGGCTCAGTGGTTAGCACTGTATACGGTGGCTCAGTGGTTAGCACTGTATACGGTGGCTCAGTGGTTAGCACTGTATATGGTGGCTCAGTGGTTAGCACTGTATATGGTGGCTCAGTGGTTAGCACTGTATACGGTGGCTCAGTGGTTAGCACTGTATATGGTGGCTCAGTGGTTAGCACTGTATATGGTGGCTCAGTGGTTAGCACTGTATACGGTGGCTCAGTGGTTAGCACTGTATATGGTGGCTCAGTGGTTAGCACTGTATGGTGGCTCAGTGGTTAGCACTGTATATAGTGGCTCAGTGATTAGCACTGTATATGGTGGCTCAAAGGTTAGCACTGTATGGTGGCTCAGTGGTTAGCACTGTATGGTGGCTCAGTGGTTAGCACTGTATATGGTGGCTCAAAGGTTAGCACTGTATGGTGGCTCAGTGGTTAGCACTGTATACGGTGGCTCAGTGGTTAGCACTGTATATGGTGGCTCAGTGGTTAGCACTGTATACGGTGGCTCAGTGGTTAGTACTGTATATGGTGGCTCAGTGGTTAGCACTGTATACGGTGGCTCAGTGGTTAGCACTGTATACGGTGGCTCAGTGGTTAGCACTGTACATGGTGGCTCAGTGGTTAGCACTGTATATGGTGGCTCAGTGGTTAGCACTGTATATGGTGGCTCAGTGGTTAGCACTGTATACGGTGGCTCAGTGGTTAGCACTGTATATGGTGGGTCAGTGGTTAGCACTGTATATGGTGGCTCAGTGGTTAGCACTGTATACAGTGGCTCAGTGGTTAGCACTGTATATGGTGGCTCAATGGTTAGCACTGTATATGGTGGCTCAGTGGTTAGCACTGTATACGGTGGCTCAGTGGTTAGCACTGTATATGGTGGCTCAGTGGTTAGCACTGTATATGGTGGCTCAGTGGTTAGCACTGTATACGGTGGCTCAGTGGTTAGCACTGTATGGTGGCTCAGTGGTTAGCACTGTATATGGTGGCTCAGTGGTTAGCACTATATATGGTGGCTCAGTGGTTAGCACTGTATATGGTGGCTCAGTGGTTAGCACTGTATGGTGGCTCAGTGGTTAGCACTGTATACGGTGGCTCAGTGGTTAGCACTGTATGGTGGCTCAGTGGTTAGCACTGTATATGGTGGCTCAGTGGTTAGCACTGTATATGGTGGCTCAGTGGTTAGCACTGTATATGGTGGCTCAGTGGTTAGCATTGTATATGGTGGCTCAGTGGTTAGCACTGTATGGTGGCTCAGTGGTTGGCACTGTATATGGTAGCTCAGTGGTTAGCACTGTATATGGTGGCTCAGTGGTTAGCACTGTATACGGTGGCTCAGTGGTTGGCACTGTATACGGTGGCTCAGTGGTTAGCACTGTATATGGTGGCTCAGTGGTTAGCACTGTATGGTGGCTCAGTGGTTAGCACTGTATGGTGGCTCAGTGGTTAGCACTGTATATGGTAGCTCAGTGGTTAGCACTGTATATGGTGGCTCAGTGGTTAGCACTGTATGGTGGCTCAGTGGTTAGCACTGTATATGGTGGCTCAGTGGTTAGCACTGTCGGAGGCTCAGTGGTTAGCATTGTATATGGTGGCTCAGTGGTTAGCACTGTATATGGTGGCTCAGTGGTTAGCACTGTATATGGTGGCTCAGTGGTTAGCACTGTATATGGTGGTCAGTGGTTAGCATTGTATGGTGGCTCAGTGGTTAGCACTGTATATGGTGGCTCAGTGGTTAGCACTGTATATGGTGGCTCAGTGGTTAGCACTGTATATGGTGGCTCAGTGGTTAGCACTGTATATGGTGGCTCAGTGGTTAGCACTGTATATGGTGGGTCAGTGGTTAGCACTGTATGGTGGATCAGTGGTTAGCACTGTATACGGTGGCTTAGTGGTTAGCACTGTATATGGTGGCTCAGTGGTTAGCACTGTATATGGTGGCTCAGTGGTTAGCACTGTATATGGTGGCTCAGTGGTTAGCACTGCATATGGTGGCTCACTGGTTAGCACTGTATATGGTGGCTCAGTGGTTAGCATTGTACGGTAGCTCAGTGGTTAGCACAGTATGGTGGCTGAGTGGTTAGCACTGTATAGGGTGGCTCAGTGGTTAGCACTGTATATGGTGGCTCAGTGGTTAGTACTGTATATGGTGGCTCAGTGGTTAGCACTGTGTGGTGGCTCAGTGGTTAGCACTGTATGGTGGCTCAGTGGTTAGCACTGTATGGTGGCTCAGTGGTTAGCACTGTATATGGTGGCTCAGTGGTTAGCACTGTATATGGTGGCTCAGTGGTTAGCACTGTATGGTGGCTCAGTGGTTAGCACTGTATACGGTGGCTCAGTGGTTAGCACAGTATGAAGGCTCAGTGGTTAGCACTGTATACGGTGGCTCAGTGGTTAGCACTGTATATGGTGGCTCAGTGGTTAGCACTGTATATGGTGGCTCAGTGGTTAGCACTGTATGGTGGCTCAGTGGTTAGCACTGTATATGGTGGCTCAGTGGTTAGCACAGTAGGTGGCTCAGTGGTTAGCACTGTATATGGTGGCTCAGTGGTTAGCACTGTATATGGTGGTCAGTGGTTAGCACTGTATATGATGGCTTAGTGGTTAGCACTGTATACGGTGGCTCAGTGGTTAGCACTGTGTATGGTGGCTCAGTGGTTAGCACTGTGTATGGTGGCTCAGTGGTTAGCACTGTGTATGGTGGCTCACTGGTTAGCACTGTATATGGTGGCTCAGTGGTTAGCACTGTATATGGTGGCTCAGTGGTTAGCACTGTGTATGGTGGCTCACTGGTTAGCACTGTATATGGTGGCTCAGTGTTTAGCACTGTATACGGTGGCTCAGTGTTTAGCACTGTTTACGGTGGCTCAGTGGTTAGCACTGTATTGGTGGCTCCGTGGTTAGCACTGTATATGGTGACTCAGTGGTTAGCACTGTATATGGTGGGTCAGTGGTTAGCACTGTATATGGTGGCTCAGTGGTTAGCACTGTATACGGTGCTCAGTGGTTAGCACTGTATATGGTGCTCAGTGGTTAGCACTGTATGGTGGCTCAGTGGTTAGCACTGTATACGGTGGCTTAGTGGTTAGCACTGTATATGGTGGCTCAGTGGTTAGCACTGTATATGGTGGCTCAGTGGTTAGCACTGTATATGGTGGCTCAGTGGTTAGCACTGTATATAGTGGCTCAGTGGTTAGCACTGTATATGGTGGCTCAGTGGTTAGCACTGTATATAGTGGCTCAGTGGTTAGCACTGTATATGATGGCTCAGTGGTTAGCACTGTATATGGTGGCTCAGTGGTTAGCACTGTATATGGTGGCTCAGTGGTTAGCATTGTATATGGTGGCTCAGTGGTTAGCACTGTATATGGTGGCTCAGTGGTTAGCACTGTAATATGGTGGCTCAGTGGTTAGCACTGTATATGGTGGCTCAGTGGTTAGCACTGTATACGGTGGCTCAGTGGTTAGCACTGTATATGGTGGCTCAGTGGTTAGCACTGTATACGGTGGCTCAGTGGTTAGCACTGTATGGTGGCTCAGTGGTTAGAATTGTATGGTGGCTTAGTGGTTAGCACTGTATACGGTGGCTCAGTGGTTAGCATTGTACGGTGGCTCAGTGGGTTAGTCCTGTATATGGTGGCTCAGTGGTTAGCACTGTATATGGTGGCTCAGTGGTTAGCACTGTATATGGTGGCTCAGTGGTTAGCACTGTATATGGTGGCTCAGTGGTTAGCACTGTATGGTGGCTCAGTGGTTAGCATTGTATGGTGGCTTAGTGGTTAGCACTGTATACGGTGGCTCAGTGGTTAGCATTGTACGGTGGCTCAGTGGTTAGTCCTGTATATGGTGGCTCAGTGGTTAGCACTCTATGGTGGCTCAGTGGTTAGCACTGTATATGGTGGCTCAGTGGTTAGCACTGTATGGTGGCTCAGTGGTTAGCACTGTATATGGTGGCTCAGTGGTTAGCACTGTATGGTGGCTCAGTGGTTAGCACTGTATACGGCGGCTCAGTGGTTAGCACTGTATATGGTGGCTCAGTGGTTAGAACTGTTTATGGTGGCTCAGTGGTTAGCACTGTATATGGTGGCTCAGTGGTTAGCACTGTATACGGTGGCTGAGTGGTTAGCACTGTATGGTGGCTCAGTGGTCAGCACTGTATATGGTGGCTCAGTGGTTAGCACTGTATATGATGGCTCAGTGTTTAGGTGGCTCAGTGGTTAGCACTGTATATGATGGCTCAGTGTTTAGCACTGTATATGGTGGCTCAGTGGTTAGCACTGTATGGTGGCTCAGTGGTTAGCACTGTATATGGAGACTCAGTGTTTAGCACTGTATGGTGGCTCAGTGGTTAGCAACATGTATATGGTGGTTCAGTGGTTAGCACTGTATATGGTGGTTCAGTGGTTAGCACTGTATATGGTGGTCAAGTGGTTAGCACTGTATGGTGGCTCAGTGGTTAGCACTGTATATGGTGGTTCAGTGGTTAGCACTGTATATGGTGGCTCAGTGGTTAGCACTGTATATGGTGGCTCAGGGTTAACACTGTATATGGAGGCTCAGTGGTTAGCACTGTATATGGTGGCTCAGTGGTTAGCACTGTATATGGTGGCTCAAAGGTTAGCACTGTATGGTGGCTCAGTGGTTAGCACTGTATACGGTGGCTCAGTGGTTAGCACTTGTATATGGTGGCCAGTGGTTAGCACTGTATGGTGGCTCAGTGGTTAGCACTGTATATGGTGGCTCAGTGGCTAGCACTGTATATGGTGGTTCAGTGGTTAGCACTGTAAATGGTGTGGCTCAGTGGTTAGCACTGTATACGGTGGCTCGTGGTTAGCACTGTATGGTGGCTCAGTGGTTAGTACTGTATACGGTGGCTCAGTGGTTAGCACTGTATATGGTGGCTCAGTGGTTAGCACTGTATGTGTGGCTCAGTGATAGCACTGTATACGGTGGCTCAGTGGTTAGCACTGTATACGGTGGCTCAGTGGTTAGCACTGTATGGTGGCTCAGTGGTTAGTACTGTATACGGTGGATCAGTGGTTAGCACAGTATGGAGGCTCAGTGGTTAGCACTGTATATAGTGGCTCAGTGGTTAGCACTGTATGGTGGCTCAGTGGTTAGCACTGTATACGGTGGCTCAGTGGTTTAGCACTGTATACGGTGTGGCTCAGTGGTTAGCACTGTATGGTGGCTCAGTGGATAGCACTGTATATGGTGGCTCAGTGATTAGCACTGTATACGGTGGCTCAGTGGATAGCACTGTATACGGTGGCTCAGTGGTTAGCACTGTATACGGTGGCTCAGTGGTTTGCACTATATGGTGGCTCAGTGGTTAGCACTGTATGGTGGCTCAGTGGTTAGCACTGTATGGTGGCTCAGTGGTTAGCACTGTATGGTGGCTCAGTGGTTAGCACTGTATGGTGGCTCAGTGGTTAGCACTGTATGGTGGCTCAGTGGTTAGCACTGTATATGGTGGCTCAGTGGTAGCACTGTAATATGGTGGCTCAGTGATTAGCACTGTATACGGTGGCTCAGTGGATAGCACTGTATACGGTGGCTCAGTGGTTAGCACTGTAACGGTGGCTCAGTGGTTTGCACTATATGGTGGCTCAGTGGTTAGCACTGTATGGTGGCTCAGTGGTTAGCAGTGTACAGTGGCTCAGTGGTTAGCCCTGTATACACTGGCTCAGTGGTTAGCACTGTATATGGTGGCTCAGTGGTTAGCACTGTTATATGGTGGCTCAGTGGTTAGCACTGTATACGGTGGCTCAGTGGTTAGCACTGTATACGGTGGATCAGTGGTTAGCACTGTATACGGTGGCTCAGTGGTTAGCACTGTATGGTGGCTCAGTGGTTAGCACTGTATATGGCGGCTCAGTGGTTAGCACTGTATGGTGGCTCAGTGGTTAGCACTGTATATGGTGGCTCAGTGGTTAGCACTGTATGGTGGCTCAGTGGTTAGCACTGTATATGGTGGCTCAGTGGTTAGCACTGTATGGTGGCTCAGTGATTAGCACTGTATACGGTGGCTCAGTGGTTAGCACTGTATGGTGGCTCAGTGATTAGCACTGTATAGGTGGCTCAGTGGTTAGCACTGTATGGTGGCTCAGTGTTAGCACTGTATATGGTGGCTCAGTGGTTAGCACTGTATATGGTGGCTCAGTGGTTAGCACTGTATATGGTGGCTCAGTGGTTAGCACTGTATGGTGGCTCAGTGGTTAGCACTGTATATGGTGGCTCAGTGGTTAGCACTGTATGCTATGGTGCATGTAGTGGCTCAGTGGTTAGCACTGTATGGTGGCTCAGTGGTTAGCACTGATATGGTGGCTCAGTGGTTAGCACTGTATATGGTGGCTCAGTGGTTAGCACTGTATATGGTGGCTCAGTGGTTAGCACTGTATATGGTGGCTCAGTGGTTAGCACTGTATATGGTGGCTCAGTGGTTAGCACTGTATATGGTGGCTCAGTGGTTAGCACTGTATACGGTGGCTCAGTGGTTAGCACTGTATACTGGTGGCTCAGTGGTTAGCACTGTAATGGTGGCTCAGTGTTAGCACGTATATGGTGGCTCAGTGGTTAGCACTGTATACGGTGGCTCAGTGGTTAGCACTGTATATGGTGGCTCAGTGGTTAGCACTGTATATGGTGGCTCAGTGTTAGCACTGTATAGGTGGCTCAGTGGTTAGCACTGTATATGGTGGCTCAGTGGTTAGCACTGTATAGGTGGCTCAGTGGTTAGCACTGTATATGGTGGCTCAGTGGTTAGCACTGTATACTGGTGGCTCAGTGGTTAGCACTGTATATGGTGGCTCAGTGGTTAGCACTGTATATGGTGGCTCAGTGGTTAGCACTGTATGGTGGCTCAGTGGTTAGCACTGTATACGGTGGCTCAGTGGTTAGCACTGTAATATGGTGGCTCAGTGGTTAGCACTGTATATGGTGGCTCAGTGGTTAGCACTGTATGGTGGCTCAGTGGTTAGCACATGTATATGGTGCTCAGTGGTTAGCACTGTATATGGTGGCTCAGTGGTTAGCACTGTATATGGTGGCTCAGTGGTTAGCACTGTATATGGTGGCTCAGTGGTTAGCACTGTATATGGTGGCTCAGTGGTTAGCACTGTATTAGTGGTTAGCTTAGAGTGTTAGCAGTGGTACAGTGCTCATCAGTGGTTAGCATTATATTTGGCTCAATGGTTAGCATTGTACAGTGGCTGAATGGTTAGCATTCTGCGTGGCTCAGTGGTTAACATACTCCGGTGTCTCAGTGCTTAGTAATGTTAATTTACCGCGTTTGGGTCCTGCATCATCTGCACGGAGTTTGTATGTTCCCCCCACGTTTCCTCCCCAACACCAAAGACTGATAGGGATTATAGATTGTGAGCCCCGATGGGGACAGTGATAATGATGTATGTAAAGCTGGGAATTACTGGCGCTATATATGCAATGTATAATACTCAGATTTCTTGTTCACACCATGTTGCAGGAACGCACAGCCCACAAGGGGTTAAGTCCGTGCCGCATCCTCCCTGCACCGCCATTGCAGAACGGCTCCTCCGGGTTTAATGATCTGCAGGAATAAAGCGGATTTACAGGATTCGCATTATCAGCGTTTATTAAGCGAGGGGCCCTATAAAATGATGTTAAATATTAAACAGGGGGAATGGGAGGGAGCGGCCTCCGTGCTATCACAGCGCCGCGGCCCAAAATGGCGAGAGACATCCTGGAGTATGGCCGCCTGCTGTAATACTCTGTGCTGCTGGGAGCTCCTTCCTCTATGAGTCTGTGTGTGATCCCCCATATAATTAGTGTCTGCTGTGCTGTAATACTCTGTGCTGCTGGGAGCTCCTTCCTCTATGAATCTGTGTGTGATCCCCATATGATTAATGTCTGCTGTGCTGTAATACTCTGTGCTGCTGGGAGCTGCTCCCTCCTCTATGAATCTGTGTGTGATCCCCTATATGATTAGTGTCTGCTGTGCTGTAATACTCTGTGCTGCTGGGAGCTGCTCCCTCCTCTATGAATCTGTGTGTGATCCCCTATATGATTAGTGTCTGCTGTGCTGTAATACTCTGTGCTGCTGGGAGCTGCTCCCTCCTCTATGAGTCTGTGTGTGATCCCCATATAATTAGTGTCTGCTGTGCTGTAATACTCTGTGCTGCTGGGAGCTGCTCCCTCCTCTATGAGTCTGTGTGTGATCCCCATATAATTAGTGTCTGCTGTGCTGTAATACTCTGTGCTGCTGGGAGCTGCTCCCTCCTCTATGAGTCTGTGTGTGATCCCCATATAATTAGTGTCTGCTGTGCTGTAATACTCTGTGCTGCTGGGAGCTGCTCCCTCCTCTATGAATCTGTGTGTGATCCCCTATATGATTAGTGTCTGCTGTGCTGTAATACTCTGTGCTGCTGGGAGCTGACCTCTATCCCCACTGTCCTCTAGCCGTCGAACTCCTGCCGTCGTGGAAGGGTTAATAGTTGGGATAATGTAAACATTAACTTATTAACGAGGATCAGGTTATGTACCGCGATCGGGTTTATAGGCGACATTACGGGAAAGGACGGACGCAGCAAGGTCATGTGATCCCTGTGAATGGGTGTGATACTCTTCACATCTGAGGGTTTGTTGCAGCTTCATCCAGTGTATCCTGATCTCACAGCTGATAGGTTGTTACAGTGTATCAATCCAGAATGACACTTCTGCAGTGATACATTGTAGCAGAGCAGAGGCCCCTGATTGTGGCAGGTGCTGCTCCTGGGGGTGCAGGCGTGTGGCTTCGGGCAGCGCGGACTTTGCCCCTTCTGTACATTGTGTTCTCTATAATTCTAGGACATGGTGATTGGTGCAGTAAATCCGGCGTCATCCATCGACTTTGTCCTCTGTCCTCGCGGGATTGATTTAATATAAGTCCTCGTATTTTATTGCCTGGCGCAGCGCCACCTCCCTGGTATGCGGCGGAGCTTTAACCCTGGTGCCCTCGCGAGGTGTCACCTGACAGCTCTGCAGAACAGTAACCAGGGGGCGACATAGTGCTCTGCGGACTACCAATCCCGCGAGCAAGGCTCTGCAGACCCCCGACCCCAAGAACAGACCCTCGACCCCCAAGAACAGGGCTCTGGGACCCCCGATCCGGAGAGCAGGGCCCTGGGGACCCCCGGTCCAGAGAGCAGGCCCTGGGACCCACCGTCAGAAGCAGGGCCCTGGGACCCCCGATCCCAAGAGCAGGGCCCTGTGGACCCCCGATCCGAGAGCAGGGCCCTGGGGACCCCCGGTCCAGAGAGCAGGGCCCTGGGGACCCCCGGTCCAGAGCAGGGCCCTGGGACCCCCGATCCGAGAGCAGGGCCCCTGGGACCCCCGATCCCGGAGCAAGCCCTGGGACCCCCCGTCCGAGAGCAGGGCCCTGGAGTCCCCCGATCCCGCGAAGCAGGGCCCTGTGGACCCCCGATCCCGCGAGCAGGGCCCTGGGACCCCCATCCCGCGAGCAGGGCCCTGGGACCCCCGATCCCGCGAGCAGGGACCTGTGGACCCCCGATCCCGCGAGACAGGGCCTGTGGACCCCGATCCGGGAGGCCTACCCCCGTCCGAGAGCAGGCCTGGGCCCCTGGAGAGGCTGTGACCCCGATCCCGCGAGCAGGCCTGGGACCCCTCGGAGACCGGACCCCGATCCGGAGCAGGCAGGGCCCCTGGAGAGCAGCCCCGAGACCCCGATGGAGCAGGCCCCTGGAGACCCCCGATCCCGCGAGCAGGGCCCTGCGGACCCCCGATCCGGAGGATAGTTTTGTTATAATGTATACAGTCCAGACAATCCTATGTGAGAGTTTGTTACAATGTGTCATTCTGTGTGTTTGGATTGTCAGCTCTGTGGCCAATGTTAGATTTACAAGCAGGTGGTGACTGCTCGCAGCATCCTGTTACATTGTGACGAAGCCTCAGTCGGTAATTGTGACTCATTCATCCTCTAATTAACATATTTTTCTGTTGAGATTAAAGCCATTTTTTCTTCCCCCCCTCCCTGTCCCGCCTCTTGCCAATACTTTAAAGACGACCTCTGACCCCTGGCGTCATCTTCAGGGTGCAGAGGTCAGAGGTTAATAAAGGGTGGGGGGCAGATGAAAGGGTGCAGGCTGCTCACACCTGTTTGATTCCCCAGTGATTCCTCTTTATACATGTAACCCCTCAGCTGCTGCAGCGCCTCATGTCACGAGAACCCAGGGTTAATTCTACCGACATTCCATATTTTATAGAAAGTCATTGAGAATAGCCCAGGAGGCAGGGAGCAGGGGTGCAAGAATGTCAGAAACAGATGCCTACAAAGCTGCACCCCGCAGGGGGTCTGCTACAGTGTGTCATGTCCTGTGCCAGTCTTGGTCCTGTATTGGTACCCATAGATAGACCTGCTCACACACGCTGAGGGAAGTCCTGCAGCTCACAGAGGATTGTGCTCTGATACAGTGTAACAGAACCTCCCCTGTGTGATACTGTCTGCAGAGCGGTGGATCTCATCCGATCACATAATTCTGACTGTTGAGCTGTGGATCTAGTGATAGGTTTGTTCTGTCAGGTTTGATGCTTCTCAGCCTCATTGTCCCTTGGATTCTATGGTCTGAAATCCAACATTCAGTATAGACTGCGCTGTCTGTCCACCCTGCTGTGTCGGGTTGTGGCTGTGTCGGGTCGGGTTTTGGCTGTGTCGGGGCGCTGTGTGTGTCGGGGCGCTGTGTGTGTCGGGTTGTGGCTGTCGGGGCGCTGTGTGTGTCGGGGCAGTCTGTGTGTCGGGTTGTGGCTGTCGGGGCGCTGTGTGTGTTGGGGCGCTGTGTGTGTCGGAGTGCTCTGTGGGTCGGGTCGTGGCTGTGTGGGTTTTGGCTGTGTCGGGGCGCTCTCAGTGTGTGGGGGCGCTCTCAGTGTGTCGGGGCGCTGTGTGTGTCGGGGCACTCTCTGTGTGTTGGAGCACTGTGTGTGTCGGGGCGGGTTTTGGCTGTGTCGGGGCGCTGTGTGTGTCGGGGCGCTGTGTGTGTCGGGGCGCTGTGTGTGTCGGGGCGCTGTGTGTGTCGGGTTGTGGCTGTGGGGGTGCTCTGTGTGTCAGGGCGCTCTCTGTGTGTTGGGGAGCTGTGTGTGTCGGGGCGCTGTGTGTGTCGGGTGTTTTGGCTGTTCGGGGCGCTGTGTGTGTCGGGGCGCTGTGTGTGTCGGGGCTCTTTCTTGTGTGTCGGGGCGCTTTGTGTGTCGGTGTGCGCTCTTGTGGTGTCGGGCGTCTTGTGTGTGGGGGGCGCTCTCTGTGTGTGGGGCGCTCTCTGTGTGTCGGGGCGCTGTGTGTGTCGGGCGCTCTCTGTGTGTCGGGGCCTTGTGTGTGTCGGGGGCTGTGTGTGGGGCGCTGTGTGTCGGGGCGCTGTGTGTGTCGGGGCGCTGTGTGTGTCGGGGCGCTGTGTGTGTCGGGGCGCTGTGTGTGTCGGGGCGCTGTGTGTGTCGGGGCGCTGTTGTGTGGGGCGCTGTGTGTGTCGGGGCGCTGTGTGTGTCGGGGGCGCTGTGTGTGTCGGGGCGCTTTGTCTGTGTGTCGGGGCGCTCTGTGTGTCGGGGCCTCTCTGTGTGTGGGGCTGTGTGTGTCGGGGCGTGTGTGTGTGGGCTGGGGCGCTGTGTGTGTCGGGTGTGGCTGTGCTGGTGTCGGGCGCTTGTGTGTTGGGGAGCTGTGTGTGTCGGGGCGTTTGTGTGTCGGGCGCTTCTGTGTGTCGGGGCGCTTTGTGTGTCGGGGCGCTCTCTGTGTGTGTCGGGGCGCTCTCTGTGTGTGTCGGGGCGCTTGTGTGTCGGGGCTCTTGTGTGTCGGGGCGTCTGTGTGTGTCGGGGCGCCTGTGTGTGTGGGGGCGCTCTCTGTGTGTCGGGGCGCTGTGTGTGTCGGGGCGCTCTCTGTGTGTCGGGGCGCTCTCTGTGTGTCGGGGCGCTGTTGTTGGTGTTGTCGGGCGCTGTGTGTGTCGGGGCGCTGTGTGTGTCGGGGCGCTGTGTGTGTCGGGGCGCTGTGTGTGTGCGGTGGGCGCTTGTGTGTGTGTGTCGGGGCGCTGTGTGTGTTGGGGCGCTGTGTGTGTCGGGGCGCTGTGTGTGTCGGGGGCGCTGTGTGTGTCGGGGCGCTCTCTGTGTGTCGGGGCGCTCTGTGTGTCGGGCACTCTCTGTGTGTCGGGGCGCTGTGTGTGTCGGGGCGCTGTGTGTGTCGGGGCGCTGTGTGTGTCGGGGCGCTGTGTGTGTCGGGGCGCTGTGTGTTGGGGCGCTGGTGTGTCGGGGCGCGCTGTGTGTCGGTGGCGCTCTGTGTGTCGGGCGCTCTCTGTGTGTGCGGGCGCTCTCTGTGTGTGTCGGGGCGCTCTCTGTGTGTGTCGGGGCGCTTGTGTGTGTCGGGCGTGTGGTCGGGCTGTGTGTGTCGGGGCGCTGTGTGTGTCGGGCGCTGTGTGTGTCGGGGCGCTCTTGTGTGTCGGGGCTGTGGTGTGTCGGGGCGCTTGTGTGTGTCGGGGCGCTCCTGTGTGTGTCGGGCGCCTGTGTGTGTCGGGCGCTGTGTGGTCGGGCGCTGTTGTGTGTCGGGCGCTGTTGTGTCGGGGCGCTGTGTGTGTCGGGGCGCTGTGTGTGTCGGGCGCTGTGTGTGTTGTCGGGGCGCTGTGTGTTCGGGGCGTGTGTGTGTCGGGGCGCTTGTGTGTCGGGGCGCTGTGTGTGTCGGGGCGCTTGTGTGTCGGGGCGCTGTGTGTGTCGGCGGCGCGCTTGTGTGTCGGGGCGCTGTTGTGTGGGCGCTTGTGTGTGGGCGCTGTGTGTGTCGGGGCGCTGTGTGTGTCGGGGCGCTCTCTGTGTGTGGGGCGCTCTCGTGTGTCGGGCGCTCTGTGTGTCGGGCGCTCTTGTGTGTCGGGGCGCTCTCTGTGGTGTCGGGGCGCTCTCTGTGTGTGTCGGGGCGCTTCTGTGTGTGTCGGGGCGCTGTGTGTGTCGGGGCGCTGTGTGTTCGGGGCTTCGTGTGTCGGGCGCTCTGCTGTGTGTCGGGGCGGTTTCGTGGTCGCTGTGTGTTGGGGCGCTTGTGTGTCGGGGCGCCTGTGTGTGTCGGGCGCTCTCTGTGTGTCGGGCGCTGTGTGTCGGGGCGCTCTGTGTGTCGGGCGCTCTGTGTGTCGGGCGCTCTGTGTGTCGGGCGCGGTTCTCTGTGTGTCGGGGCGCGCTGTGTGTGTCGGGCGCTGTGTGGTCGGTCGTTTGTGTGTCGGGGTCCTCTGTGTGTCGGGCGCTCTCTGTGTGTCGGGGCGCTCTCTGTGTGTCGGGCGTCTGTGTGTCGGGCGCTCTGTGTGTCGGGGCGCTGTGTTGTCGGGTCGGTTTTTTTGTCGGCGCTCTTGTGTGTCGGGGCGCTCTCTGTGTGTCGGGGCGCTCTCTGTGTGTCGGGCGCTTTCTGTGTGTCGGGCGCTCTCTGTGTGTCGGGGCGCTGTGGTGTCGGTGGCGCTCTCTGTGTGTCGGGCGCTGGTGGTCGGGTCGTTTGTGTGTCGGGGCGCTCCTTTGTGTCGGGGCGCTTCTGTGTGTCGGGGCGCTCTCTGTGTGTCGGCGCTGTGTGTGTCGGGCGCTCTCTGTGGTCGGGGCGCTCTTGCTTTGGCCTCTGTGTGTCGGGGCGCTCTCTGTGTGTCGGGGCGTCGTGTGTCGGGGCGCTTTCTGTGTGTCGGAGCGCTGTGTGTGCTGGGGCGCCCTCTGTATCTGTGCTGCCATCTCCTGAGCTATGAGCTGTCAATCACTCTTTAGCCCCGCCCACGCGGAGCTGATCAAATTATAATCCCCAAAGTTACGGTATCAGCTCTGCCCAATGAATGGGGTGAGGAGGAGAGATGATAGATGCACCGCCTGCACTCCAGACACACAGCCTGAGCCTCCTGCTTCATGAACAGAATGCTGGATCTGCAGTGAAGACATGCAGCATGGTCATCACTGTATGTGACTTGGTGATTGTCAGATGATGAGCCAGGCTGTGACTAATGGACTTTGAGTGTGGATGATGGAGGTTGTGATCCCACAGTGTCTGGATGTGTGTGTGACACATGTACATCTCACCCTGCTGCCTCCCCTCAGGGGATGTCAACATCAAAGCTCATAACTCCTGCTATAAATCCTAAACATGAAGCCCCCCATGTCAGACAGGAGCCCCCACCTTACTGCCTCATCCTGTCCCTGGCCGTGCTGCCCCTACACACACTAAACCCAGGGCACAGGAAGGAAGCACAAATATACCCTCCATATAATCTCCATCATTCCTGTATATAATCTGATTACCTCCTCTATATAATCTCATCATCCTCTGTAATCTCCCTCTTGGTCAGTAATCTCTCCTCCTTGGTCGGTAATCTCCCTCTTGGTCAGTAATCTCCCTCTTGGTTGGTAATCTCTCCTCTTGGTCAGTAATCTCCCTCTTGGTCAGTAATCTCTCCTCTTGGTCGGTAATCTCCTCTTGTAGTAATTCTCTCTTGGTCAGTAATCTCTTCTCTTGGTCGTAATCTCTTCTCTTGGTCAGTAATCTCTCCTCTTGGTCAGTAATCTCTTCTCTTGGTCAGTAACTCTCCCTCTTGGTCAGTAATCTCTTCTCTTGGTCGGTAATCTCTCTCTTGGTCAGGGAATCTCTTCTCTTGGTCAGTAATCTCCTCTCTCTTGGTCAGTAATCTCCCTCTTGGTCAGTAATCTCCCTCTTGGTCAGTAATCTTCCCTCTTGGTCAGTAATCTTCCTCTTGGTCAGTAATCTCCCTCTTGGTCAGTAATCTCTCCTCTTGGTCAGTAATCTCTTCTCTTGGTCAGTAATCTCTTCTCTTGGTCAGTAATCTCTCCTCTTGGTCAGTAATCTCTCCTCTTGGTCAGTAATCTCTTCTCTTGGTCAGTAATCTCCCTCTTGGTCAGTAATCTCTCTCTTGGTCAGTAATCTCTCTCTTGGTCAGTAATCTCTTCTCTTGGTCAGTAATCTCTCCTCTTGGTCAGTAATCTCTCCTCTTGGTCAGTAATCTCCCTCTTGGTCAGTAATCTCTTCTCTTGGTCAGTAATCTCTTCTCTTGGTCAGTAATCTCCCTCTTGGTCAGTAATCTCCCTCTTGGTCAGTAATCTCTTCTCTTGGTCAGTAATCTCTCCTCTTGGTCAGTAATCTCTTCTCTTGGTCAGTAATTCCTTCTCTTGGTCAGTAATCTCCCCTCTTGGTCAGTAATCTCCCTCTTGGTCAGTAATCTCTTCTCTTGGTCGTAATCTCTTCTCTTGGTCAGTAATCTCCCTCTTGGTCAGTAATCTCCCCTCTTGGTCAGTAATCTCTTCTCTTGGTCAGTAATCTCCCTCTTGGTCAGTAATCTCTTCTCTTGGTCAGTAATCTCTCTCTTGGTCAGTAATCTCTCTCTTGGTCAGTAATCTCTCCTCTTGGTCAGTAATCTCTTCTCTTGGTCAGTAATCTCCCTCTTGGTCAGTAATCTCTCCTCTTGGTCAGTAATCTCTTCTCTTGGTCAGTAATCTCCTCTTGGTCAGTAATCTCTTCTCTTGGTCAGTAATCTCTTCTCTTGGTCAGTAATCTCTTCTCTTGGTCGGTAATCTCTTCTCTTGGTCAGTAATCTCTTCTCTTGGTCGGTAATCTCCTCTTGGTCAGTAATCTCCTCTTGGTCAGTAATCTCTCTCTTGGTCAGTAATCTCTTCTCTTGGTCAGTAATCTCCCTCTTGGTCAGTAATCTCTTTCTCTTGGTCAGTAATCTCTTCTCTTGGTCAGTAATCTCTTCTCTTGGTCAGTAATCTCTCCTCTTGGTCAGTAATCTCCTTCTCTTGGTCAGGTAATCTCCTCTTGGTCAGTAATCTCCCTCTTGGTCAGTAATCTCCCTCTTGGTCAGTAATCTCTTCTCTTGGTCAGTAATCTCTCCTCTTGGTCAGTAATCTTCTCTTGGTCGGTAATCTCTTCTCTTGGTCAGTAATCTCCCTCTTGGTCAGTAATCTTCCCTCTTGGTCAGTAATCTCCCTCTTGGTCAGTAATCTCTCCTCTTGGTCAGTAATCTCTCTCTTGGTCAGTAATCTCTCTCTTGGTCGTATCTCTTCTCTTGGTCAGTAATCTCCCTCTTGGTCAGTAATCTCTTCTCTTGGTCGGTAATCTCTCTCTTGGTCAGTAATCTCTCCTCTTGGTCAGTAATCTCCTCTTGGTCAGTAATCTCTTCTCTTGGTCAGTAATCTCTTCTCTTGGTCAGTAATCTCCACTCTTGGTCAGTAATCTCCCCTCTTGGTCAGTAATCTCTCCTCTTGGTCAGTAATCTTCCCTCTTGGTCAGTAATCTCTTCTCTTGGTCAGTAATCTCCCCTCTTGGTCAGTAATCTTCCCTCTTGGTCAGTAATCTTCCCTCTTGGTCAGTAATCTCTCCTCTTGGTCAGTAATCTCTCCTCTTGGTCAGTAATCTCTTCTCTTGGTCGGTAATCTCCCTCTTGGTCAGTAATCTCTCCTCTTGGTCAGTAATCTCTTCTCTTGGTCGTAATCTCCCTCTTGGTCAGTAATCTCTCCTCTTGGTCAGTAATCTCCCTCTTGGTCAGTAATCTCTTCTCTTGGTCGGTAATCTCTTCTCTTGGTCAGTAATCTCCACTCTTGGTCAGTAATCTCCCCTCTTGGTCAGTAATCTCTCCTCTTGGTCAGTAATCTCTCCTCTTGGTCAGTAATCTTCCCTCTTGGTCAGTAATCTCTTCTCTTGGTCAGTAATCTCTTCTCTTGGTCAGTAATCTCCCCTTCTTGGTCAGTAATCTTCCCTCTTGGTCAGTAATCTCTTCTCTTGGTCAGTAATCTCTTCTCATGGTCAGTAATCTCTCCTCTTGGTCAGTAATCTCTTCTCTTGGTCAGTAATCTCTTCTCTTGGTCGTAATCTCTTCTCTTGGTCAGTAATCTCCCTCTTGGTCAGTAATCTCCCCTCTTGGTCAGTAATCTCTTCTCTTGTCAGTAATCTCTTCTCTTGGTCAGTAATCTTCCCTCTTGGTCAGTAATCTCTTCTCTTGGTCAGTAATCTCCCCTCTTGGTCAGTAATCTTCCCTCTTGGTCAGTAATCTTCCTCTTGGTCAGTAATCTCTCCTCTTGGTCAGTAATCTCCCCTCTTGGTCAGTTAATCTCTTCTCTTGGTCAGTAATCTCCCCTCTTGGTCAGTAATCTTCCCTCTTGGTCAGTAATCTCTCCTCTTGGTCTTCTGTAAATCTCCCTCTTGGTCAGTAATCTCTTCTCTTGGTCAGTAATCTCTTCTCATTGGTCAGTAATCTCTCCTCTTGGTCAGTAATCTCTTCTCTTGGTCGGTAATCTCCCTCTTGGTCAGTAATCTCTCCTCTTGGTCAGTAATCTCTTCTCTTGGTCGGTAATCTCCCTCTTGGTCAGTAATCTCTCCTCTTGGTCAGTAATCTCCCTCTTGGTCAGTAATCTCTTCTCTTGGTCAGTAATCTCTTCTCTTGGTCAGTAATCTCTCCTCTTGGTCAGTAATCTTCCCTCTTGGTCAGTAATCTCTTCTCTTGGTCAGTAATCTCCCTCTTGGTCAGTAATCTTCCTCTTGGTCAGTAATCTCTTCTATCTCTTTGGTCAGTAATCTCTCCTCTTGGTCAGTAATCTCTTCTCTTGGTCAGTAATCTCTTCTCTTGGTCGGTAATCTCTTCTCTTGGTCAGTAATCTCCCTCTTGGTCAGTAATCTCCCCTCTTGGTCAGTAATCTCTTCTCTTGGTCAGTAATCTCTTCTCTTGGTCAGTAATCTTCCCTCTTGGTCAGTAATCTCTTCTCTTGGTCAGTAATCTCCCCTCTTGGTCAGTAATCTTCCCTCTTGGTCAGTAATCTTCCCTCTTGGTCAGTAATCTCTCCTCTTGGTCAGTAATCTCCCCTCTTGGTCAGTAATCTCTTCTCTTGGTCAGTAATCTCTCCCTCTTGGTCAGTAATCTCTTCTCTTGGTCAGTAATCTCTTCTCTTGGTCAGTAATCTCTCCTCTTGGTCAGTAATCTCTCCTCTTGGTCAGTAATCTCTCCTCTTGGTCAGTAATCTCCCCTCTTGGTCAGTAATCTTCTCATTGGTCAGTAATCTCTCCTCTTGGTCAGTAATCTCTCCTCTTGGTCAGTAATCTCTCCTCTTGGTCAGTAATCTTCCCTCTTGGTCAGTAATCTCTCCTCTTGGTCAGTAATCTCCCTCTTGGTCAGTAATCTCTTCTCTTGGTCAGTAATCTCTCCTCTTGGTCAGTAATCTCTTCTCTTGGTCGGTAATCTCCCTCTTGGTCAGTAATCTCTCCTCTTGGTCAGTAATCTCTTCTCTTGGTCGGTAATCTCCCTCTTGGTCAGTAATCTCTCTCTTGGTCAGTAATCTCTCCTCTTGGTCAGTAATCTCTTCCTCTTGGTCGGTAATCTCCCTCTTGGTCAGTAATCTCTCCTTCTCTGGTCAGTAATCTCTTCTCTTGGTCAGTAATCTCTCCTCTTGGTCAGTAATCTCTTCCTCTTGGTCGGTAATCTCCTCTTGGTCAGTAATCTCTTCTCTTGGTCAGTAATCTCTTCTCTTGGTCAGTAATCTCCCTCTTGGTCGGTAATCTCTTCTCTTGGGTATTTGGTCGTAATCTCTTCTCCTTGGTCGTAATCTCTTCTCTTTGGTCAGTAATCTCTTCTCTTGGTCAGTAATCTCTCCTCTTGGTCAGTAATCTCTCTCCCTCTTGGTCAGTAATCTCTTTCTCTTGGTCAGTAATCTCCCCTCTTGGTCAGTAATCTCTCCTCTTGGTCAGTAATCTCCCCTCTTGGTCAGTAATCTCCCCTCTTGGTCAGTAATCTCTTCTCTTGGTCAGTAATCTCCCCTCTTGGTCAGTAATCTCCCCTCTTGGTCAGTAATCTCTTCTCTTGGTCAGTAATCTCCCCTCTTGGTTAGTAATCTCTTCTCTTGGTCAGTAATCTCCCCTCTTGGTCGTAATCTCTTCTCTTGGTCAGTAATCTCCCCTCTTGGTCAGTAATCTCCCCTCTTGGTCAGTAATCTCTTCCTCTTGGTCAGTAATCTCCCTCTTGGTCAGTAATCTCTTCTCTTGGTCAGTAATCTCCCCTCTTGGTCAGTAATCTCCCCTCTTGGTCAGTAATCTCCCCTCTTGGTCAGTAATCTCTCCTCTTGGTCAGTAATCTCGCCTTCTTGCCCGTATTGTGCATTTTTCTCCTGAATTTTTTATGTTTCTTCTGCTGAAACATTTAGGTATAAATTGATTGTTGAATTCAGGAATTAGCAGTAATTGGCGGATGCTGCGTCCGTCCGTCATGTAATATTAATGTGGTGTCATTAGGGTTTCCGGCCGCTCCTCTGTAGTGGGGTCTGCAGAGCTCCGGGGGGGAAGTAAGTGTAAATTATTATAAGAATCTCCCCTAATAATCCCCAGACACAGGTCCCTGGCCGGTGTCTGCACAGAAGAGTGACTGCTGCTGACAATCACTATCTGCACCTGTCTGTGCAAGGGGTACAGTGACCTGCATCTAATCCCATCATGTATCTAATCCTCTCCTGTGTGATACTGTCTGCTGAGCTGTGTATCTAATCCTCTCCTGTGTGATACTGTCTGCTGAGCTGTGTATCTAATCCTCTCCTGTGTGATACTGTCTGCTGAGCTGTGTATCTAATCCTATCCTGTGTGATACTGTCTGCTGAGCTGTGTATCTAATCCTGTCCTGTGTGATAATGTCTGCTGAGCTGTGTATCTAATCCTATCCTGTGTGATACTGTCTGCTGAGCTGTGTATCTAATCCTGTCCTGTGTGATACTGTCTGCTGAGCTGTGTATCTAATCCATACTGTGTGATACTGTCTGCTGAGCTGTGTATCTAATCCTATCCTGTGTGATACTGTCTGATGAGCTGTGTATCCAATCCCATCCTGTGTGATACTGTGCTGAGCTGTGTATCTAATCCTATCCTGTGTGATACTGTCTGATGAGCTGTGTATCTAATCCTATCCTGTGTGATACTGCCTGATGAACTGTGTATCTAATCCTCTCCTGTGTGATACTGTCTGATGAGCTGTGTATCTAATCCTATCCTGTGTGATACTGTCTGCTGAGCTGTTTATCTAATCCTATCCTGTGTGATACTGTCTGCTGAGCTGTGTATCTAATCCTATCCTGTGTGATCCTGTCTGCTGAGCTGTGTATCTAATCCTATCTGTGTGATACAGTCTGCTGAGCTGTGTATCTAATACTCTCCTGTGTGATACTGTCTGCTGAGCTGTGTATCTAATCCTATCCTGTGTGATACTGTCTGCTGAGCTGTGTATCTAATCCTATACTGTGTGATACTGTCTGCTGAGCTGTGTATCTAATCCTATCCTGTGTGATACAGTCTGCTGAGCTGTGTATCTAATCCTCTCCTGTGTGATACTGTTTGCTGAGCTGTGTATCTAATCCTATCCTGTGTGATACTGTCTGATGAGCTGTGTATCTAATCCTATCCTGTGTGATACTGTCTGCTGAGCTGTGTATCTAATCCTCTCCTGTGTGACACTGTCTGCTGAGCTGTGTATCTAATCCTCTCCTGTGTGATACTGTCTGCTGAGCTGTGTATCTAATCCACTTGTGATACTGAGCCGTGTATCTAATCCACTTGTGATACTGAGCCGTGTATCTAATCCTATCCTGAGTGATACTGTCTGCTGAGCTGTGTATCTAATCCACTCATGTGATACTGATCCGTGTATCTAATCCACTCGTGATACTGAGCCGTGTATCTAATCCACTCATGTGATACTGAGCCGTGTATCTAATCCTATCCTGTGTGATACTGTGCACTGAGCCGCTGCGTTCCCTGGGTCCTCCTGTGCTACCTGCGTTCCCCGGCTCCTGTACACATTCCGCGTGTTCTGCGCTGTCAGTCTGGCTGTCAGTTGGCGGCGGTGCAGCCAGCGCTGTTGAGACGTTTCCCCATGTGTGGCGATGGAGACCTGCCAGCTCTGTGGTTGTTGGATCGCCTCCATACGTCAGTGATAACAAGAGGGGAAGCCCTCGCACGAGCCGGGCCTGGAGCCCATCCAAGGTTCACACAGAGGACAGGCGAGTCCCGAGGCGGCCTGTTACGTCCCTTATTGTCAGCTCTGCCATTACATAATCCGGTGTAACACGCCGCGCCGGCAGCACGGAAACCCCGGCAGCAGCACATGGCGGTGTGTAAATACCGCGCACCCCTGCCCATATGGGAATCAGCGAAAGCTCCTCGTATTATCGATGAAGAATAGATCCAGTATAGATACTGGAAAGACAAGGGGTCTGATGGGGAAACGTCCCGGGGGCCGCACCCTCAGATGTGACCCTACACATAGACGTTTACATCTCAGACCCCGGCTTCTCGGGAGACCTCACATGTTTTTTACCTCAACATCACAGTGAATAATTAATAACGTGTAATTTCCTGAAGAGATGTTGTCAGGCCGTCGCTTCGTGTCTCATTGGCTGCTAAATAATGTAGGGTTAACTGTGTCAGTGCCAGGGATATGCACCGTGATGATCCACTCCTTCACTGGACCATACACACTGGGGTATCAATACCAAAGTCCAAGGTATCTAGTGTCCCCTGTTACTAAAGCTGGAGATCCCTGATCCTCACCGATCACTAACAGAAACGTCTCCTTGAGTATCTCACAATACAGGTAACTCTGCCTCCTAGTTGTAGAAATATGATTCTGCAGCATCATTTACAACAAACGTAAATTTGGCTTGAGGTGAGTGAAACCCAAAAATAAGACCTGAATATTAGAACTCCATCGGGATAACAAAATTGTGCAATCTCAGCACTTGAGAAGAAACATTTTATGACTAAGAAAGTGATATCTGAATATCAGGACTCGGGAACAAACATCTGAATCTGAGGAATCGAGAAGAAACATCTGAATCTCAGGACTCGAGAAGAAACATCTGAATCTCAGGACTCGAGAAGAAACATCTGAATCTCAGGACTCGGGAAGAAACATCTGAATCTCAGGAATCGAGAAGAAACCTGAATCTGAGGACTCGAGAAGAAACATCTGAATCTCAGGAATCGAGAAGAAACATCTGAATCTCAGGACTCGAGAAGAAACATCTGAATCTCGGGAATCGAGAAGAAACATCTGAATCTGAGGACTCGAGAAGAAACATCTGAATCTCAGGACTCGAGAAGAAACATCTGAATCTCAGGACTCGAGAAGAAACATCTGAATCTCAGGAATCGAGAAGAAACATCGGAATCTCAGGAATCGAGAAGAAACATCTGAATCTCAGGACTCGAGAAGAAACATCTGAATCTGAGGACTCGGGAAGAAACATCTGAATCTCAGGACTCGAGAAGAAACATCTGAATCTCAGGACTCGGGAAGAAACATCTGAATCTCAGGACTCGAGAAGTAACATCTGAATCTCAGGACTCGGAAAGAAACATCTGAATCTGAGGACTCAAGAAGAAACATCTGAATCTCAGGAATCGAGAAGAAACATCTGAATCTCAGGACTCGAGAAGAGACATCTGAATCTCGGGAATCGAGAAGAAACATCTGAATCTCAGGACTCGAGAAGAAACATCTGAATCTCAGGACTCGAGAAGAAACATCTGAATCTCAGGAATCGAGAAGTAACATCTGAATCTAAGGACTCGAGAAGAAACATCTGAATCTCAGGAATCGAGAAGAAGCCTCTGAATCTCAGGACTCGGGAAGAAACATCTGAATCTGAGGAATCAAGAAGAAACATTTGAATCTCAGGACTCGAGAAGAAACATCTGAATCTCAGGACTCGAGAAGAAACATCTGAATCTCAGGACTCGAGAAGAAACATCTGAATCTCAGGACTCGAGAAGAAACATGTGAATCTCAGGACTCGAGAAGAAACATCTGAATCTCAGGACTCGAGAAGAAACATCTGAATCTCAGGACTAGAGAAGAAGCATCTGAATCTCAGGACTCGGGAAGAAACATCTGAATCTCGGGACTCGAGAAGAAACATCTGAATCTCAGAACTCGGGAAGAAACATCTGAAGCTGAGGACTCGGGAAGAAACCTCTGAATCTCAAGACTCGAGAAGAAACATCTGAATCTCAGGACTCGAGAAGAAACATCTGAATCTCAGAACTCGAGAAGAAACATTCGAATCTCAGGACTCGAGAAGAAACATCTGAATCTGAGGACTCGAGAAGAAACATCTGAATCTGAGGACTCGAGAAGAAACATCTGAATCTGAGGACTCGGAAAGAAACATCTGAATCTCAGGACTCGAGAAGAAACATCTGAATCTCAGGACTCGGAAAGAAACATCTGAATCTCAGGACTCGGAAAGAAACATCTGAATCTCAGGACTCGAGAAGAAACAGCTGAATCTCAGGACTCGGGAAGAAACATCTGAATCTCAGGACTCGAGAAGAAACATCTGGATCTCAGGACTCGAGAAGAAACATCTGAATCTCAGGACTCGGGAAGAAACATCTGAATCTCAGGACTCGAGAAGAAACATCTGAATCTCAGGACTCGGGAAGAAACATCTGAATCTCAGGACTCGAGAAGAAACATCTGAATCTCAGGACTCAAGAAGAAACATCTGAATCTCAGGACACAGGAAGAAACATCGGAATCTCAGGACTCGAGAAGAAACATCTGAATCTCAGGACTCGGGAAGAAACATCTGAATCTCAGGACTCGAGAAGAAACATCTGAATCTCAGGACACAGGAAGAAACATCGGAATCTCAGGACTCGAGAAGAAACATCTGAATCTCAGGACTCGAGAAGAAACATCTGAATCTCAGGAATCGAGAAGAAACATCTGAATCTCAGGAATCGAGAAGAAACATCTGAATCTGAGGACTCGAGAAGAAACATCTGAATCTCAGGAATCGAGAAGAAACATCTGAATCTCAGGACACAGGAAGAAACATCGGAATCTCAGGACTCGAGAAGAAACATCTGAATCTGAGGACTCGAGAAGAAACATCTGAATCTCAGGACTCGGGAAGAAACATCTGAATCTCAGGACTCGAGAAGAAACATCTGGATCTCAGGACTCGAGAAGAAACATCTGAATCTCAGGAATCGAGAAGAAACATCTGAATCTCAGGACTCGAGAAGAAACATCTGAATCTCAGGACTCGAGAAGAAACATCTGAATCTCAGGACTCGAGAAGAAACATCTGAATCTCAGGACTCGAGAAGAAACATCTGTATCTCAGGACTCGAGAAGAAACATCTGAATCTCAGGACTCGAGAAGAAACATCTGAATCTCAGGACTCGAGAAGAAACATCTGAATCTCATGAATCGAGAAGAAACCTCTGAATCTCAGGAATCGAGAAGAAACCTCTGAATCTCAGGAATCGAGAAGAAACATCTGAATCTCAGGACTCGGGAAGAAACATCTGAATCTCAGGACTCGAGAAGAAACATCTGAATCTGAGGACTCGGGAAGAAACATCTGAATCTCAGGAATCGAGAAGAAACATCTGAATCTCAGGACTCGAGAAGAAACATCTGAATCTCAGGACTCGGGAAGAAACATCTGAATCTCAGGACTCGGGAAGAAACATCTGAATCTTAGGACTCGGGAAGAAACATCTGAATCTCAGGACTCGGGAAGAAACATCTGAATCTCAGGACTCGAGAAGAAACATCTGAATCTCAGGACTCGAGAAGAAACATTTGAATCTCAGGACTCGGGAAGAAACATCGGAATCTCAGGACTCGGGAAGAAACATCGGAATCTCAGGACTCGGGAAGAAACATAGGAATCTCAGGACTCGAGAAGAAACATCTGAATCTCAGGACTCGAGAAGAAACATCTGAATCTCAGGAATCGAGAAGAAACATCTGAATGTCAGGACTCGAGAAGAAACATCTGAATCTGAGGACTCGAGAAGAAACATCTGAATCTCAGGACTCGAGAAAAAACATCTGAATCTGAGGACTCGAGAAGAAACATCTGAATCTCAGGAATCGAGAAGAAACATCTGAATCTCAGGAATCGAGAAGAAACCTCTGAATCTCAGGAATCGAGAAGAAACCTCTGAATCTCAGGACTCGAGAAGAAACATCTGAATCTCAGGAATCGAGAAGAAACATCTGAATCTCAGGACTCGAGAAGAAACATCGGAATCTCAGGACTCGAGAAGAAACATCTGAATCTCAGGACTCGGGAAGAAACATTTGAATCTCAGGACTCGAGAAGAAACATCTGAATCTCAGGACTCGAGAAGAAACATCTGAATCTCAGGAATCAAGAAGAAACATCTGAATCTCAGGACTCGAGAAGAAACCTCTGAATCTCAGGAATCGAGAAGAAACATCTGAATCTCAGGACTCGAGAAGAAACATCTGAATCTCAGGAATCGAGAAGAAACATCTGAATCTCAGGACTCGAGAAGAAACATCGGAATCTCAGGACTCGAGAAGAAACATCTGAATCTCAGGACTCGGGAAGAAACATTTGAATCTCAGGACTCGAGAAGAAACATCTGAATCTCAGGACTCGAGAAGAAACATCTGAATCTCAGGAATCAAGAAGAAACATCTGAATCTCAGGACTCGAGAAGAAACCTCTGAATCTCAGGAATCGAGAAGAAACATCTGAATCTCAGGACTCGAGAAGAAACATCTGAATCTGAGGACTCGAGAAGAAACATCTGAATCTCAGGACTCGAGAAAAAACATCTGAATCTGAGGACTCGAGAAGAAACATCTGAATCTCAGGAATCGAGAAGAAACATCTGAATCTCAGGAATCGAGAAGAAACCTCTGAATCTCAGGAATCGAGAAGAAACCTCTGAATCTCAGGACTCGAGAAGAAACATCTGAATCTCAGGAATCGAGAAGAAACATCTGAATCTCAGGACTCGAGAAGAAACATCGGAATCTCAGGACTCGAGAAGAAACATCGGAATCTCAGGAATCGAGAAGAAACATCTGAATCTCAGGACTCGAGAAGAAACATCTGAATCTCAGGACTCGAGAAGATACATTGGAATCTCAGGACTCTGAAAGAAACATCTGAATCTCAATACCCAGGAAGAAACATTGGAATCTCAAGACTCAGGAAGGAACAATTAAATCTCAGGTCCTGAGAAGGAAAATCTGAATGTTAGTAATCTATAAAAAAATAAATAAAAAAAATAGTCTGGATCTAAAAAATGAAGAAGATGAATCCAAGTGATTAGAATCAAGAAAAAAAACATCTGAATCTGTCATCCTTCTAAATCTCAGGACTCAAGGTGAATAACAGAATTTAAAAGAAAAAAACATCTAAATCTCAGTACTCGTAAGGAAAGACCTCATTCTCAGGACTGGACAAGAAGCATCTAAATCTCATATCTCAAGAAAAAAAAATCTGACTTTCAAGATTCAGAAAATAACAGCTGAATCTCAGGAATTAAGAAGAAACAACTGACAGTCATGACTCGGATAAAAACATCTGAATCTCAGTTCGTCGGAAGGAACAATTGAATCTTAGGACTCGGGAAGAAACAAGTGAATCTCGGTTCTCCGTAAGGAACAATTGAATCTTTATAGGTACCGTCACACGGGGAGATATCGCCGGCGATGTTGCCGGCAACCGAGGGGCGTGGCCAGGTTGCGGCGACATCGCCGGCGAATTGCCGCGTGTGACAGGGCGATAATCAGGCGATGAATCACCTGAGTCACATCGCCAGGTTTCCCAACAATGTTGGGAAACCTGGCGATGTTGCTCAGGCGATTCTGCCTGATCGCCCTGTGTAACGCGGCAACCCGCAATGTTACGGGCGATTCCGCCTATCTACAACATTGCGAGTTATCGCTTGCTGGGTTGCTGGGCAACCCAGCGAGCGATAGCCGTGGCAACTAGCCGGCGACATCGCCGGTAAGTTGCTCAGTGTGACAGCTCACCGGCGATGTTGTCAGGGATGCGCGCTCCCGCGATCACCGGCAACATCGCCGGCGATATGTCCCTGTGTGACGGTACCTTAAGAGTCAGATAAAAACATCTGAATCTCAGGACTCGAGAAGAAACATCTGAATCTCAGGACTCGGGAAGAAACATCTGAATCTCAGGAATCGAGAAGAAACATCTGAATCTCAGGACTCAGGAAGAAACATCGGAATCTCAGGACTCGAGAAGAAACATCGGAATCTCAGGACTCGAGAAGAAACATCTGAATCTCAGGACTCGGGAAGAAACATCTGAATCTCAGGAATCGGGAAGAAACATCTGAATCTCAGGACTCGGGAAGAAACATCTGAATCTCAGGACTTGGGAAGAAACATCTGAATCTCAGGACTCGGGAAGAAACATCTGAATCTCAGGACTCGGGAAGAAACATCTGAATCTCATGACTCAGGAAGAAACATCGGAATCTCAGGACTCGGGAAGAAACATCTGAATCTCAGGACTCAGGAAGAAACATCGGAATCTCAGGACTCAGGAAGAAACATCGGAATCTCAGGACTCAGGAAGAAACATCGGAATCTCAGGACTCAGGAAGAAACATCGGAATCTCAGGACTCAGGAAGAAACATCGGAATCTCAGGACTCGGGAAGGAAGAATTAAATCTCAGGTCCTGAGAAGGAAAATCTGAATGTCAGTAATCTATAAAAAAAAATAAATGTGGACCTCAAAAGTGAAGAAGAATCTAAATCATTAGAATCAAGAAGAAACATCTGAATCTCAGGACTCGTAAGGAAAGACCTGATTCTCAGTACTAGAGACGAAACATCTACATTTCATAACTGAAGAAAAAACATCTGAATTTCAAGATTCAGAAAATAACAGCTGAATCTCAGGACTTGAGAAGAAACATCTGAATGTCAGGATTTGAGAAGAGACATCTGTATCTCTGGACTCAAGACTTTAAATCTCAGGAAACATTCACATCTGAGGACTCAATTAGAAATATCCGAATCTCGAGACTACTGACAAAACTTTTGATTCTACTTTCTCAGAATTGGGAAAAAGATCCTTAAAATCTAGGGAATTAAGAAAAATCATCTGAAGCTCAGGACTCTAGAACTGATGTCTAAATCTCAGGATTTAAGATTTGATATCTGAGTCTCAAGATTTGAATTTGAGGACCCAAAACTTAACTTCTGAATCTGTCAACTGAAGATATGAGATCTTAATTTCAAAACTGGAAAAGAAAAATAAGGATCTCAGGAAACCAAAATCCCATGGGAAACCTACACAAATAACGGTGAGAATATACAAGCTTTAGAAGAAACCTCTGAATCTTTGGTCTTAAAAACAAACTTCTAAATTTCAGAACCCAAGAAGTAACATTTAAATGTCAGTGCTCAGAAATAAAAATTTTAATCTTGAGACTTGATAAATGGCCGAATTTCAGGATTTAAGAAGGAACATCTGAAATTTATGACTTGAGACGAGTCTTTGAAGTCACAGAGAGACATTTGATTTACTAACTCGAGAAGTAACAACTGAATCTCAGATCATCGTTATCTCAGAACTCTAAAATAGATATCTAAATCTCAGAAATTGAGAAGAAACATCTGAAACATAGGACTCAAAAAGTAACAACTTGAGAAGAAACGGCTAAATCCTAGGACCCAAGAAGAAGAAACGTCTAAATCCTAGGACTTGAGATGAACTGTCTGAATCCTAGGACTTGAGAAGAATCATAGGAATTCTAGAACTCTGTCCCAGGACTCAAAACAAAACATTTCAAAATTAGGATAATGAAAAATGTTTGAATCCTAGAAGAACTCTAGAAGAAACATGTGAAGCCCATGAATCGAGAAGAAATATCTCAATGCTAGGATTCTAGCCGAAACATATGGATCCTAGAAGCTCAGAATAAACATCTCAATCCCAAGAATTGAAAAGAAACATCTCAAAACTATGATTCGAGAAGAAATGTTTGAATTCTAGGACTCGAGAAGAAATCTCTCAAAACCAGGACTTGAGAACAAATGTCTGGGACTCAAAAAGAAATGTCTGAATCTTGGGACTTAGGAATCATCTGGATCCTAAGGCTCGAGGAGAAACGTCTAAATATTAGGAATCGAGAAGAAATATCTCAGTGCTGGGACTCCAGATGAAACATCTAAATCCTTGGTCTTGAGAAGAAACATCTCAATCCCAAGAATTGAGAAGAAATGCCTCAAAACTATGACTCAAAAATAAATGTCTAAACCCTAGCACTGAAGAAAAATATCTCAAAACTAGGACTTCAGAAGAAACATCTGAATCCTGGGGCTCAAGGAGAATCATTTGAATCCTAGGAATTGAGAAGAAATAACTTAGTGCTAGGATTCCAGATGAAACATCTGACTCCATGGACTTGAGAAGAAACATCTCAATTCCAAGAATTGAAAAGAAACCTCTCAAAACTATGATTCAAGAAGAAATGCCTGAATTAGTGGACTCGAGAAGAAACCTCTCAGTCCCAGGACTCAAAAAGAAATCTCAAAACTTGGACTTGAGAACAAACGACTGGGACTCAAAAAGAAATGTCTGAATCTTGGGGCTCAAGAAGAATCATCTGATCTTGAGTGTCAAAGAGAAACATCTAAATCCTAGGAATCGAGAAGAAATATCTCAAAGCTCGGACTCCAGATGAAACATCTTAATCCTAGGTCTTGAGAAGAAACATATCAATCCCAGGAATTGAGAAGAATCATTTCAAAACTATGACTCGAGAACAAATGTCTGAACCCTAGGACTCGAGAAGAAATCTCTCAGTCCCAGGACTCAAAAATAAATATCTCAAAACTAGGACTTGAAAAGAAACATCTGAATCTTGGACTCAGAGACAAATATCTGGATCCTAGAACTCGAGAAGTAATATCTAATTCCTAGGACTAAAGAAGAAACCTCTCAAAACTAGGACTCGAGAATAAATGCTGAATCCTAGGAATTGAGAAGAAACATCTTAAAACTAGGACTCTAGAAGAAACGTCTGAATCCTGGGACTCAAGAAGAAACGTATGAATACTAGAAATCAAGAAGAGTCAACGGTGTTCTAGGACTTGAGGAGGAACATCTAAATGCTAGGACTCGAGAAGAAACTTCTCGAAACGGGGACTCCAGAACAAACGTCTGCATCCAAGGACTGGAGAAGAAATATATTAATCCTAGGATGTGAGAAGAAACCCCTGAATTTTAGGAATCTGGAAGAAACTTCTGAATCAATGGGCTTAAGAAATGTTGTAGTTTTCGTACTTGAGAATTAATTTGATTCTGACGGCCCATACTTTCGTTCTCTTGGAGAGGAGTATGGCAACCGCTGTTTCATAGAGAACCACTCTTGTGTATGGAAGAGTCGGGGGCTGTAATTCCATCATCATTTTGCATGTAGACCTGAGGTCAATATTAGCTATGTGGAGCAGATACCTCTAACCTCACTTACATCTCAGGGTTATCAAACGACAGAGAAAAAACATCTTGTCAGATCCTAGTTTCGGCCAAAGATTTGATGGTCTTAATACTATCACATGGAGTACTGATGGATCAGAACCTAAAGTTCACGTCCAACTGTAGCCATCATCTCTCCAAACCAGAATCCAGCAGGTGCACATTTAGCCGGCAGACCGGACTAGTCTTCCGGTGATCTCATGTCCTACACCTCCTATTCATAACTTGAATTGATGGGATAGTTGTCATTGAGCCACTGTGTACTATCACTTACCCAGAAAACCTATAAACATTGCGGAGAAATGTCTTAAGTGAGGAAGAGGAGGAGAAGCGAAGAGGAAGGGGGGAGGGAGACACCAGGAAGGAATTTTAACAGCTGTCCCAACAAGGCTGGAAGGAGCCGGTTGTAAATAAGCTATTTTATTCCTGAAATGAGAGCTGTAAATCGTGGGCTCAGCATGAGGAGGGGGAGGAGGCGGCTGGAGAAGAGAAGTATTCATCCCCAAGCCATATAAAAACCATCAGGACATGAGAAGATATAGAGGCCTGATCAATAAGAGGCTGCCACCCAACGGGGACAGCGAGCAAACGCAGTCAGCCAGACCCCAGATTACCTGCTCAGTACACAAATTCCACGCCTGTCATCACCCTTGGTGCCTTCATTTGGGCATTAGGCAGAAAAATATTTAAAATTGAGAGTTGTCCTCCATGGGTGATACTTTTAATGGCCAACTGAGAAGATGAAAAAGAGACCGGAGGAGTCTCGAAATGTTGCAATTTGTTGTCATAAAAGGCATCAGCCATAGAGTAGTCTCAACATTGAACGTCTCCAGTTGGATGTGGAGTGAAGTCAGTGGCTGGGAGACGTTGGACCCTTGGTGCCACCATTTGAGCATTAGAGTATATTTTAAATGAAGAGTCCTCCGTGAATGATACTTTTAATGGTCAACTGAGAAGATGAAAAAGAGACCGGAGGAGTCTCGATAACTTTTATGGCAACAAATTGAAAGCTATCAACTTCAGAGAAGTCTCAACGTTGAATGTTTCCAGTTGGGTATGGAGTGAAGTCGGTGGCTTGGAGACACTGGTCCCTTGGTGCCTCATGTTGGGCATTAGACCCAAAAATATTTAAAATTGAGAGTCCTCCGTGGATGATACCTTTAGTGGCCAATTGAGAAGAAAAAGAAGAGACTAGAGGAGTCTCGAAAGTTTGCAATTTGATGCCAAAAAAGGTATCAACCCCGGAGGAGTCTCAACATTGAATGTTTCCAGTTGGAGGTGGATGAATGTCGGTGGCTTGGAGACTCTGGACCCATGGTGCCTCCAGTTGGGCATTAGATAGAAGAATATTTAAAATTGAGAGTCCTACATGAGTAATACCTTTAATGACCAACTGAGAAGATGAAAAATAAATTGGAGGAGTCTCGAAATTTTGCAGTTTGTTGCTAAAAAAAGGTATAAACCCCAGAGGAGTCTAGATATTGAACATATTTTGAGCTGGATATGGTTTGAAGTTGGTGGCTTGGAGACCCAGACTGCAGCATTTTTTTTGTGCTTTCCTTTCTAATGGAGACCCCCATCGTTCTGCAGTATATTTTAGACCGTTTGTATGCACAAAGTGTGGGCAACTGCGCCTGTCCCTCAAAATAGTCCACTCCACACGCAGACCCCATACAGCACTCCCATTGTATTTATTAGAGGAGTGAAGGTTTCTGACCAGTTGCCTCTGGACATCTGTAAACTGTAGACTCTCCATCTCATCCGGTCCTACTCTTGTCTCACCGTCCTTGGCAGTGACAGGGTTAAGCTCTCCTGGCAGTGGTCAGTCTTACAAAGCCTCCTTGAATTTCCTGTTCAGTGTCCATATCAATTTCTAAAGGAAATTACCATGCAAAGGCGGCTGTGGATGTCGCACGGCCTCCGGTCAGGGGCACGGTGGATACCTGCTTTTCATAATGGGCCGCATGATGTCTGCTTGGACCTGCACGCATGGTGCTGCGGTGAACGCTCTCTAAACAGACAGGCAAATGAGGATGACCCATCCAGTGACCAGAACCTTGGAAGTGACGCACGTCATCCGGCGGGGCCTCCACGGGTCAATGTCAGTTCAGTAGTCCATGGCACAAACATATTCCATTGTGTAAACAAGTAAAGCATTCATATGTACTGGCACATGTGTGCTCCAGAGGGATATTTGTGCTCAAGTGCATGGCCACAGTGTAAACTCTTAAGTTGAGTTCATCCATTTAGTTGTCTCTAGTCGTCGTCTAGCTCTTTGTATTTCATCAACTTCCCAACCAACTCGCCCATAAGAGGCCAAGAAAGAAGGTGTACATTGTAAGGGCCCTTTCACATCAGCGTTTTTTTAAATTTGCGGCAGATGCGGTGAAAAAACCGCATCTGCCGCAACTGCCGCATAACGGTTCCACTTGCGGCACGGTTGCGTTTTTTTTCCATAGGAAGTATAGGGGGACTTGCGGCAGATGCGGCAAGTGCGGTATTGCACTTGCGGCAGGTGCGGCAGAGAAAAAAACCGCGGCTTACTGCGGTTTTTTTCTCTGCCGCACCTGCCGCAAGTGCAATACCGCACTTGCCGCATCTGCCGCAAGTCCCCCTATACTTCCTATGGAAAAAACCGCAACCGTGCCGCAAGTGGAACCGTTATGCGGCAGTTGCGGCAGATGCGGTTTTTTCACCGCATCTGCCGCAAATTTAAAAAAACGCTGATGTGAAAGGGCCCTAAGCTCTAACGTTGAGTCATTCTATCTAGATGCCTCCTGTCGTTGTCTAGCTCTTTGGAGTTCCTCAACTTCCAGACCAAGTCACCCATAAGAGGTCCAAGAAAGAAGGTGGCAATGGCGCTATATCTGTGCTACATAGATCCCATGCTCCCTGCTGGGGCTTCCCCGGGCATATTGTAAGCTCTTAAGTTGAGTCCACCCATGTAGCTCTTTGGCCTTCTCAACTTCCCACCAACTCACCCATAAGAGGCCAAGGAAGAAGGTGGCCATGACATTATGTCTAGCCTATTCTCCCTACTATGGGGCTTCCCCTGCGTATTGTAAGCTCTTAAATTGAGTCCACCCACCTAGTTGTCTCCAGTCGTTGTCAGGCTCTTTGGACTTCCTCAAATTCCCGACCAACTCGACCATAAGAGGCCAAGGAAGGAGGAGGCCATGACATTATGGCTGTCCTAATCTCCCTTCTATGGGGATCTCCCTGCATGTTGTAAGCTATTGAGTCGAGTCCATCCATCTAGTTGTTTCTAGTCACCATTAGGTTCTTTGGACTTTCTCAATTTCCCGACCACCTCACCCATAAGAGGCCAAGGAAAAAGGTGACCATGGCACAGACATGGGGCCATGGTCACCTTCTTCCTTGGCCTCTTAGGATCCATGCTCCATTCTATGGGGCTCTCCCTGCATACTGTAGGCTCATAAGTCAAGTCTATCTATCTGGTTGTCTCCAGTTGTTGTGTAGCTCTTTGGACTTCCTCAACTTCCTGACCAACTCACCCATAAGAGGCCAAGGAAGAAGGTGGCCATGGCATTATGTCTATCCTATTCTCCCTACGATGGGGCTCCCCCTGCGTATTGTAAGCTCTTAAATTGAGTCCACCCACCTAGTTGTCTCCAGTCGTCTAGCTCTTTGGACTTCCTTAAATTCCCGACCAACTCAACCATAAGAGGCCAAGGAAGGAGGAGGTGGCCATGACATTATGGCTGTCCTAGCTCCCTTCTATGGGGATCCCCCTGCATATTGTAAGCTATTAAGTCGAGTCCATCCATCTAGTTGTTTCTAGTCACCATTAGGTTCTTTGGAGTTTCTCAATTTCCCGACCACCTCACCCATAAGAGGCCAAGGAAGAGGGTGACCATGGCACAGACATGGGGCCATGGTCACCTTCTTCCTTGGCGTCTTAGGATCCATGCTCCATTCTATGGGGCTCTCCCTGCATACTGTAGGCTCATAAGTCAAGTCTATCTATCTGGTTGTCTCTAGTCGTTGTGTAGCTCTTTGGACTTCTTCAACTTCCTGACCAACTCACCCATAGGAGGCCAAGAAAGAAGGCGGCCATGGCACCATGTCTGTCCCTTGCTCCCTTCTATGGGACTCCTCCTGGCTCCGGATTGCGTGCACATTACACAGCGGCCATTGTGCCTCCATATTTAGACCAGGACAGCTGTGATATTTTTGACTGACTGTATATTCATTGACACTTCCACGTCCTAACCCTGATCAGATGACCTGCAGGGGTGTCACTGGGTTCCCCTTCCCCTGATACATAGACACATCTCCTCTCTCCTGGAGGATACGGATTCCTCTTTAATGTTGTTGAACCAGCAAATATTTGATTTGCAAATCCTAATAATGACCCTCTGGATCCGGGCTTTCTCGGCTTCTCCAATTTGACTGCATTCAAATGAATTCCCTCCTAATCCTGTGCACCATCTGCAGCCTCGATCAGGGCGATCAGACGAGGAATATTGCAGTTCTGCTGTGCACCGAGCCTCGTGGTGCAAGAGGGGCGCACCCACTTATCTGACAATCCTGCAATGTATCCTCTTCTCAATAGTCTTCTTTCTTCCTCTAGGGGGAGCACTGCTAGATACTAGAAAAAGGTTATCACATCCATGGCTATCCTTTATACATCTCTTTCCTCAGTCCACAAGATTGTAATGATATCCTCTTCATACGTTTCTTGGGAAGACTGGGAGTTCGTGGTGAAAAGTGGCTATCCTCTTTGTAGGTTTACTTAATTGTACTGAAAGTTACTAAGTTCTTTTGAGTCTATCCTCTCAGACTGGAAGTTAATGGGGTTACTATGTGGTTATCCTCTCCATACATTTCTTTCATCGGTGTGGGAGTTAGTGGGTTTCTCGGAGGATATCCCATCTGTACATTTCTTGCTTCAGACTAGACCTTTGTGGGTTTCTGTGTGGCTATCCTCTATGTTCATGTCTTTACATGGAGCTTGTGGATTACTGCGTGGCTATGCAATCTTGTGAGCTAAGTATCCTCTCTCCTAGCTATCGTATCTGCACATTTCCTTTCTCGGAGTAGGAGTCAGTGAGTATCGGTGAGGCTATCCTATGTGTTTTTCCTCTCTCAGGCTGGGGGTTCATAGCTATCCTCTCTGCACATTTCTATACTCAGACTAGGAGTTAGTGAATATCAGTGAGGCTATCCTATGTGTCTTTCCTCTCTCAGGCTGGGGGTTCATAGCTATCCTCTCTGCACATTTCTATCCTCTGACTAGGAGTCAGTGAGTATCGGTGAGGCTATCCTATGTGTCTTTCCTCTCTCAGGCTATGGGTTCATAGCTATCCTCTCCACACATTTCTATCCTCAGACTAGGAGTTAGTGAGTATCGGTGAGGCTATCCTATGTGTCTTTCCTCTCTCAGGCTCGGGGTTCATAGCTATCCTCTCTGCACATTTCTATCCTCTGACTAGGAGTCAGTGAGTATCGGTGAGGCTATCCTATGTGTCTTTCCTCTCTCAGGCTGGGGGTTCATAGCTATCCTCTCTGCACATTTCTATCCTCTGACTAGGAGTCAGTGAGTATCGGTGAGGCTATCCTATGTGTCTTTCCTCTCTCAGGCTATGGGTTCATAGCTATCCTCTCCACACATTTCTATCCTCAGACTAGGAGTCAGTGAGTATCGGTGAGGCTATCCTATGTGTTTTTCCTCTCTCAGGCTCGGGGTTCATAGCTATCCTCTCCGCACATTTCTATCCTCAGACTAGGAGTCAGTGAGTATCGGTGAGGCTATCCTATGTGTCTTTCCTCTCTCAGGCTCGGGGTTCATAGCTATCCTCTCCGCACATTTCTATCCTCAGACTAGGAGTCAGTGAGTATCGGTGAGGCTATCCTATGTGTCTTTCCTCTCTCAGGCTATGGGTTTATAGCTATCCTCTCTGCACATTTCTATCCTCAGGCTAGGGTGTAGTGAGTATCGGTGAGGCTATCCTATGTGTCTTTCCTCTCTCAGGCTGGGGGTTCATTGCTATCCTCTCCACACATTTCTATCCTCAGGCTAGGGTGTAGTGAGTATCGGTGAGGCTATCCTATGTGTCTTTCCTGTCTCAGGCTGGGGGTTCATTGCTATCCTCTCCACACATTTCTATCCTCAGGCTAGGGTGTAGTGAGTATCGGTGAGGCTATCCTATGCGTCTTTCCTCTCTCAGGCTGGGGGTTCATAGCTATCCTCTCCACACATTTCTATCCTCAGACTAGGAGTTAGTGAGTATCGGTGAGGCTATCCTATGTGTCTTTCCTCTCTCAGGCTGGGGGTTCATAGCTATCCTCTCCACACATTTCTATCCTCAGACTAGGAGTTACTGAGTATCGGTGAGGCTATCCTATGTGTCTTTCCTCTCTCAGGCTATGGGTTCATAGCTATCCTCTCCACACATTTCTATCCTCAGACTAGGAGTTAGTGAATATCGGTGAGGCTATCCTATGTGTCTTTCCTCTCTCAGGCTGGGGGTTCATAGCTATCCTCGCCACACATTTCTATCCTCTGACTATGAGTCAGTGAGTATCGGTGAGGCTTTCCTATGTGTCTTTCCTCTCTCAGGCTGGGGGTCCATAGCTATCCTCTCCACACCTTTCTATCCTCAGACTAGGGTGTAGTGAGTATCAGTGGGGCTATCCTATGTGTCTTGCCTCTCTCAGGCTGGGGATTCATAGCTATCCTCTCCACACATTTCTATCCTCAGGCTAGGGGTTAGTGAGTATCGGTGAGGCTATCCTATGTGTCTTTCCTCTCTCAGGCTGGGGGTTCATAGCTATCCTCTCCACACATTTCTATCCTCAGACTAGGGGTTAGTGAGTATCAGTGAGGCTATCCTATGTGTCTTTCCTCTCTCAGGCTATGGGTTCATAGCTATCCTCTCCGCACATTTCTATCCTCAGACTAGGGGTTAGTGAGTATCAGTGAGGCTATCCTATGTGTCTTTCCTCTCTCAGGCTGGGGGTCCATAGCTATCCTCTCTGCACATTTCTATCCTCAGACTAGGGGTTAGTGAGTATCAGTGAGGCTATCCTATGTGTCTTTCCTCTCTCAGGCTGGGGTCCATAGCTATCCTCTCCGCACATTTCTATCCTCAGGATAGGGGTTAGTGAGTATCGGTGAGGCTATCCTATGTGTCTTTCCTCTCTCAGGCTGGGGTTCATAGCTATCCTCTCCACACATTTCTATCCTCTGACTAGGGGTTAGTGAGTATCGGTGAGGCTATCCTCTTTTTAATATTGATGGTGTATAGCGCTATGAAGGAGACGTCAGTTGTTATCATTACTGTCATGTTTTCATCCAGCAGGTTGAAGTACAGGTCCCTGGGACATGGCCATCTCCTGTCCTCGGCGGCGGCTGATTCTGGCACTCTCCCGTCGGCGTCCTCCCCGGCTCATCTGTCCTCATTGATCTGTAGGCCTTGGTTATTGGAGAAATCGAAGGGCCTCTTGACCCAGCAATTATTGTTCTGGCGGCCGCTGCTCACTTATATAACCTCATTATGTTTGGGAAGTGGCCTCGGCGGGGGACGCCGGGCCGGAGCGGTGATAATTACCGCCAGTCAGACCTGCTTTATACCATCTGATAACGTCCTAGCCTCATTATTTGTGTTTTATCGCGGTCAGTGACCTGACAAGTAGGACAGTTTTTTATTACACTGCCGGTGGTAGATACCGCGTTCACGGAGGTGCCGGACCACGTGCCGCGTCCGCCGCGCTCCAAGCAACTCTATGGAGGCCAAAAACGGTGCAAATGGGCTAAAAAGTATCTGCTCTTCCCAGGCAGTTTCCAGCGATGAATGAGGGTGCAGATCTCCACTATTGATCCCATTTATACATGAACCCTCACATTTTGGGCCAAAAATCATTTTTACAATTGGGTTTAATTAAACATGTTGCACCGTTTGCCTTCTATTGTCTGGTTGCTGTGGAATGAGTTAACTAAGAATCTGTCGGTGAGCTCATCGTGAATAACATATTTTTCAGCCTAAAGTACTCGTATTTACATGAAAGTGTCTTGTTTTCCTTTAAATCTGGACTTGTATATTTATTGTTCTGATAATGGGAGGACAATAAAGAGGGGAGACTTGATGAGCTACAGAGCACAATGAGCTGTACATCAGCAGAGCTGTCGATACCGGGCGGCCGCGCTCCCCGGGGCTCCGCAGGCTGTCATGTTATGTCACGTCTTAACCACTTATTGACTTCAGGCTCCGGCGCCGTGTACGGGAATCCTGCTGATCGGATACGGCCGCAGGGTGGTGCTTCAGATGACACTTACTCCGTATATATAAACTTCTATAATCATGGAGCTTCCACCAGGACAATGGGTTAAAGGGCAACTCCACCCGTGACAGTGAAAACTTCTGGAGCCACAAGGAAAGGTCTCCTGGTTCATTACAGGGAGTCTGAGGGAAAATAGGGGCCAAAGACATCCCAGCAGTGAGCGGCCATACTGCACCCCAGACATCCCAGCTGTGAGCGGCCATAGTGCACCCCAGACATCCCAGCAGTGAGCGGCCATAGTGCACCCCAGACATCCCAGCAGTGAGCGGCCATAGTGCACCCCAGACATCCCAGCAGTGAGCGGCCATAGTGCACCCCAGACATCCCAGCAGTGAGCGGCCATAGTGCACCCCAGATATCCCAGCAGTGAGTCGTTATAGTGCACCCCAGACATCCCAGCAGTGAGTGGCCATAGTGCACCCCAGACATCCCAGCAGTGAGCAGCCATAGTGCACCCCAGACATCCCAGCAGTGAGCGGCCATAGTGCACCCCAGACATCCCAGCAGTGAGCGGCCATAGTGCACCCCAGACATCCCAGCAGTGAGCGGCCATAGTGCACCCCAGATATCCCAGCAGTGAGCGGCCATAGTGCACCCCAGACATCCCAGCAGTGAGCGGGCCATAGTGCACCCCAGATATCCCAGCAGTGAGTCGTTATAGTGCACCCCAGACATCCCAGCAGTGAGTGGCCATAGTGCACCCCAGACATCCCAGCAGTGAGCAGCCATAGTGCACCCCAGACATCCCAGCAGTGAGCGGCCATAGTGCACCCCAGACATCCCAGCAGTGAGCGGCCATAGTGCACCCCAGACATCCCAGCAGTGAGCGGCCATAGTGCACCCCAGATATCCCAGCAGTGAGCGGCCATAGTGCACCCCAGACATCCCAGCAGTGAGCGGCATGGTGCATCCCAGACATCCCAGCAGTGAGCGGCTATAGTGCACCCCAGACATCCCAGCAGTGAGCGGCCATAGTGCACCCCAGACATCCAGCAGTGAGCGGCTATAGTGCACCCCAGACATCCCAGCAGTGAGCGGCCATAGTGCACCCCAGACATCCCAGCAGTGAGCGGCCATAGTACACCCCAGACATCCCAGCAGTGAGCGGCCACAGCGCACCCCAGATATCCCAGCAGTGAGTCGTTATAGTGCACCCCAGACAACCCAGCAGTGAGCGGCCATAGTGCACCCCAGACATCCCAGCAGTGAGCGGCCATAGTGACCCCAGATATCCCAGCAGAGAGCGGCCATAGTGCACCCAGATATCCCAGCAGAGAGCGTCCATAGTGCACCCCAGGCATCCCAGCAGTGAGCGGCTATAGTGCACCCCAGGCTTCCCAGCAGTGAGCGGCCATAGTGCACCCCAGACATCCCAGCAGTGAGTGGCCATAGTGCACCCCAGATATCCCAGCAGTGAGTGGCCAAGTGCACCCCAGATATCCCAGCAGTGAGCGGCCATGGTGCATCCCAGACATCCCAGCAGTGAGTGGCCATAGTGCACCCCAGATATCCCAGCAGTGAGTCGTTATAGTGCACCCCAGACATCCCAGCAGTGAGCGGCCATAGTGCACCCAGACATCCCAGCAGTGAGCGGCCATAGTGTACCCCAGATATCCAGCAGAGAGCGTCCATAGTGCACCCCAGGCATCCCAGCAGTGAGCGGCTATAGTGCACCCCAGGCTTCCCAGCAGTGAGCGGCCATACTGCACCTCAGACATCCCGGCAGTGAGCGGCCATAGTGCACCCCAGACATCCCGGCAGTGAGCGGCCATAGTGCACCCCAGACATCCCAGCAGTGAGCAGCCATAGTGCACCCCAGACATCCCAGCAGTGAGTGGCCATAGTGCACCCCAGACATCCCAGCAGTGAGCGGCCATAGTGCACCACCAGACATCCCAGCAGTGAGCGGCCATAGTGCACCCCAGACATCCCAGCAGTGAGCGGCCATAGTGACACCCCAGACATCCCAGCAGTGAGCGGCCATAGTGCACCCCCAGTACAATCCCAGCAGTGAGCGGCCATAGTGACCCCAGACTCCCAGCAGTGAGCGGCCATAGTGCACCCCAGACATCCCAGCAGTGAGCGGCCATAGTGCACCCAGACATCCCAGCAGTGAGCGGCCATAGTGCACCCCAGACATCCCAGCAGTGAGCGGCCATACTGCACCCAGACATCCCAGCAGTGAGCGGCCATAGTGCACACCCAGACATCCCAGCAGTGAGCGGCCATAGTGCACCCCAGACATCCCAGCAGTGAGCGCCATAGTGCACCCCAGACATCCCAGCAGTGAGCTGCCATAGTGCACCCCAGACATCCCAGCAGTGAGCGGCCATAGTGCACCCCAGACATCCCAGCAGTGAGCGGCCATAGTAGCACCCCAGACATCCCAGCAGTGAGTGGCCATAGTGCACCCCAGACATCCCAGCAGTGAGCGCATAGTGCACCCCAGACATCCCAGCAGTGAGCGCCATAGTGCACCCCAGACATCCCAGCAGTGAGCGGCCATAGTGCACCCAGACATCCCAGCAGTGAGCGGCCATATGCACCCCAGACATCCCAGCAGTGAGCGGCCATAGTGCACCCCAGACATCCCAGCAGTGAGCGGCCATAGTGCACCCCAGACATCCCAGCAGTGAGCGGCCATAGTGCACCCCAGACATCCCAGCAGTGAGTGGCCATAGTCACCCCAAACATCCCAGCAGTGACGCCATAGTGCACCCCAGACATCCCAGCAGTGAGCGGCCATAGTGCACCCCAGACATCCCAGCAGTGAGCGGCCATAGTGCACCCCAGACATCCCAGCAGTGAGTGGCCATAGTCACCCCAGACATCCCAGCAGTGAGGCCATAGTGCACCCCAGACATCCCAGCAGTGAGCGGCCATAGTGCACCCAGACATCCCAGCAGTGAGCGGCCATAGTGCACCCCAGACATCCCAGCATGAGCGGCCATAGTGCACCCCAGACATCCCAGCAGTGAGCGGCCATAGTGCACCCCAGACATCCCAGCAGTGAGCGGCCATAGTGACACCAGACATCCCAGCAGTGAGCGGCCATAGTGCACTCCAGACATCCAGCAGTGAGCGGCCATAGTGCACCCCAGACATCCCAGCAGTGAGCGGCATAGTACACCCCAGACATCCCAGCAGTGAGCGGCCATAGTGCACCCCAGACATCCCAGCAGTGAGCGGCCATAGTGCACCCCAGACATCCCAGCAGATGAGCGGCCCATAGTGCACCCCAGACATCCCAGCAGTGAGCGGCCATAGTGCACCCAGACATCCCAGCAGTGAGCGGCCATAGTACACCCCAGACATCCCAGCAGTGAGCGGCCATAGTGCACCCCAGACATCCCAGCAGTGAACGGCCATAGTGCACCCCAGACATCCCAGCAGTGAACGGCCATAGTGCACCCCAGACATCCCAGCAGTGAGCGGCATAGTACACCCCAGACATCCCAGCAGTGAGCGGCCATAGTGCACCCCAGACATCCCAGCAGTGAGCGGCCATACTGCATCCCAGACATCCCAGCAGTGAGCGGCCACAGTGCACCCCAGACATCCCAGCAGTGAGCGGCCATAGTGCACCCCAGACATCCCAGCAGTGAGCGGCCATAGTGCACCCCAGACATCCCAGCAGTGAGCGGCCATACTGCACCCCAGACATCCCAGCAGTGAACGGCCATAGTGCACCCCGACATCCCAGCAGTGAGTGGCCATAGTGCACCCCAGACATCCCAGCAGTGAGCGGCCATAGTACACCCCAGACATCCCAGCAGTGAGTGATTTGTGCCCACCCAGGAGGAATGCTGAACCCTCCCAGAGATGATTTACCCCTCCTTTGCAGATGTGGGGTGATCCTTGCACTGCCTAATTGGTTCTAATGAGGAACCAAATCCAAGGGGGTGCGATCCGCAGATCCTACCCGATCACCTCCTGCACCACTCTGTAATCTGAGATCAACTCAATGTGACCCTCACCTGAGTCACCTCCTGTAATCTCAGATCTTAATACCGACTCTTTTAATTATCTTACAGCTGTATGAACTGGATGAGGACCCCAAGAGGAAGGAATTCTTAGATGATCTGTTCAGCTTCATGCAGAAGAGAGGTGAGTGACAGCACCAGAGATGTCTGCATACCACTGCACATACATACAGTACTGATCCTGCATTATACTGCAGAGCTGCACTCACTATTCTGCTGGTGCAGTCACTTTGTACATACATTACATTACTGATCCTGAGTTACCTCCTGTATTATACTCCAGAGCTGCACTCACTATTCTGCTGGTGCAGTCACTGTGTACAAACATACATTACTGATCCTGAGTTACCTCCTGCATTATACTCCAGAGCTGCACTCACTATTCTGCTGGTGCAGTCACTGTGTACATACATTACATTACTGATCCTGAGTTACCTCCTGTATTATACTCCAGAGCTGCACTCACTATTCTGCTGGTGCAGTCACTGTGTACATACATTACATTACTGATCCTGAGTTACCTCCTGTATTATACTCCAGAGCTGCACTCACTATTCTGCTGGTGCAGTCACTGTGTACATACATTACATTACTGATCCTGAGTTACCTCCTGTATTATCCTCCAGAGCTGCACTCACTATTCTGCTGGTGCAGTCACTGTGTACATACATTACATTACTGATCCTGAGTTACCTCCTGTATTATACTCCAGAGCTGCACTCACTATTCTGCTGGTGCAGTCACTGTGTACATACATTACATTACTGATCCTGAGTTACCTCCTGTATTATCCTCCAGAGCTGCACTCACTATTCTGCTGGTGCAGTCACTGTGTACATACATTACATTACTGATCCTGAGTTACCTCCTGTATTATACTCCAGAGCTGCACTCACTGTTCTGCTGGTGCAGTCACAGTGTACATACATTACATTACTGATCCTGAGATACCTCCTGTATTATCCTCCAGAGCTGCACTCACTATTCTGCTGGTGCAGTCACTGTGTACATACATTACATTACTGATCCTGAGTTACCTCCTGTATTATACTCCAGAGCTGCACTCACTATTCTGCTGGTGCAGTCACTGTGTACATACATTACATTACTGATCCTGAGTTACCTCCTGTATTATCCTCCAGAGCTGCACTCACTATTCTGCTGGTGCAGTCACTGTGTACATACATTACATTACTGATCCTGAGTTACCTCCTGTATTATACTCCAGAGCTGCACTCACTGTTCTGCTGGTGCAGTCACAGTGTACATACATTACATTACTGATCCTGAGTTACCTCCTGTATTATCCTCCAGAGCTGCACTCACTATTCTGCTGGTGCAGTCACTGTGTACATACATTACATTACTGATCCTGAGTTACCTCCTGTATTATACTCCAGAGCTGCACTCACTGTTCTGCTGGTGCAGTCACTGTGTACATACATTACATTACTGATCCTGAGTTACCTCCTGTATTATACTCCAGAGCTGCACTCACTATTCTGCTGGTGCAGTCACTGTGTACATACATTACATTACTGATCCTGAGTTACCTCCTGTATTATACTCCAGAGCTGCACTCACTATTCTGCTGGTGCAGTCACTGTGTACATACATTACATTACTGATCCTGAGTTACCTCCTGTATTATACTCCAGAGCTGCACTCACTATTCTGCTGGTGCAGTCACTGTGTACACACATTACATTACTGATCCTGAGTTACCTCCTGTATTATCCTCCAGAGCTGCACTCACTATTCTGCTGGTGCAATCACTGTGTACATACATTACATTACTGATCCTGAGTTACCTCCTGTATTATACTGCAGAGCTGCACTCACTATTCTGCTGGTGCAGTCACTGTGTACATTACATTACGATTAGTACTGATTCACTGAGTTACACTTCCATGGTAATATAATTACTCGACGAGCCATTCGCACTCCTATTCTGCTGGTGCAGTCACTGTGTACATACATCACATTACTGATCCTGAGTTACCTCCTGTATTATACTCCAGAGCTGCACTCACTATTCTGCTGGTGCAGTCACTGTGTACATACATTACATTACTGACCTGAGTACTCCTGTATTAATCCTCCAGGTGCATACTATTCTGTGGTGCAGAATGTGTACATAATTACTTTATCGACTGTACTGATCTGAGTTACATCCCTTGTTAGGTGGGAGGTTATTAGCTAACTGCAGATTGACTCTTCATATCCTCAGGGTTGCTTGTTTTCAGGGTGGGGATGGTAATGATTCTATACATGCCAGTGGGAGAGGTTCTGATCTTTGCACTGTCGCTGCAGCTGGTCATCACGTTGGGCAGCGACGCCGTCCCGTCCTCAGGAATTGACAGTGGAGGTGCAGATACTGAGCCTTTGTTTCAACAGAGGAGTGATCACTAATGATCTGCTCACCATGTGCCAAGCTTGCGCTATCAGCCTTCCTGGGACAGTGACCTAGACCAATGGAACCCAGCACTCCAGGTCAGGATATGACACGCCTAGTTGTCAGATATGTGACACTCTAGTTGTCAGAATATGACCCTCCTAGTTGTCAAATATGTGATCCTCCTAGTTGTCAGATATGTGACTCTCCTATTGTCAAATATGTGACTCTCCATAGTTGTTAGTTATATGACTCTCCTAGTTGTCAGATATGTGACCCTCCTAGTTGTCAGATATGTACTCTCCTAGTTGTCAGATATGTGACTCTCCTTAGTTGTCTCCATGAATATGTGACCCTCCTAGTTGTCAGATATGTGACTCTCCTGTTGTCAGATATGTGACCTCCTAGTTGTCAGATATGTGACTCTCCTAGTTGTCAGATATGTGACCTCCTAGTTGTCAATATGTGACCCTCCTAGTTGTCAGATATGTGACTCTCCTAGTTGTCAGATATGTGACCCTCCTAGTTGTCAAATATGTAATCCTCCTAGTTGTCAGATATGTGACTCTCCTAGTTGTCAGATATGTGACTCTCCTAGTTGTCAGCATGTGACCCTCCTAGTTGTCAGATATGTGACCCTCCTGGTTGTCAGATATGTGACTCTCCTAGTTGTCAGATATGTGACCCTCCTAGTTGTCAGATATGTGACCTCCTAGTTGTCAAATTGTAATCCTCCTAGTTGTCAGATATGTGACTCTCCTAGTTGTCAGATATGTGACTCTCCTAGTTGTCAATATGTAATCCTCCTAGTTGTCAGATATGTGACTCTCCTAGTTGTCAGATATGTGACTCTCCCAGTTGTCAGCATTGTGATCTCCTAGTTGTCAGATATGTGACCCTCCTAGTTGTCAGATATGTGACTCTCCTAGTTGTCAGATATGTGACCCTCCTAGTTGTCAGATATGTGACTCTCCTAGTTGTCAGATATGTGACTCTCCTAGTTGTCAGATATGTGACCCTCCTAATTGTCAGATATGTGACTCTCCTAGTTGTCAGATATGTGACTCTCCTAGTTGTCAGATATGTGACTCTCCTAGTTGTCAGATATGTGACTCTCCTAGTTGTCAAATATGTAATCCTCCTAGTTGTCAGATATGTGACTCTCCTAGTTGTCAGCCATGTGACTCTCCTAGTTGTCAGATATGTGACCCTCCTAGTTGTCAGATATGTGACTCTCCTAGTTGTCAGATATGTGACCCTCCTAGTTGTCAGATATGTGACCCTCCTGGTTGTCAGATATGTGACTCTCCTAGTTGTCAGATATGTGACCCTCCTAGTTGTCAGATATGTGACCCTCCTAGTTGTCAAATATGTAATCCTCCTAGTTGTCAGATATGTGACTCTCCTAGTTGTCAGTAATGTCACCCTCGCAGTTGTCAGAATCCTTGGTTATATGCAGCCGGAGCTGGCACCTGGGCACGGAGCACAATAATCTAGCAGTGCACGCTGTCGCTGCTCATATTCTAAAATCTACGGAATCTTAGTTTTTGCAACGTTTTTCATAAAACAGGAGGGAGGTAAATCATTTAAGAGGGGGTAAAATCTGCACAAAAAAAAGCACTGAAACGCATGTGTTTTTCTGCTGTGTTTTTCCTGCCAAGAGATAGAGAAATTTCTATTCCAAATACTTATCGTGTGCACAGGGCCTTATAGTGACCCACATCCCCACAGGAAGAGAGTGACTACAGAGCGGGGTGGGGGCATCCATGTGAGAATATGAGGACTGGAGCCCCACCGAGCGGAAGAAGACGGGAAGTGGAGGGTCCGGTTACCTCTGACCCCCCCCTCCATACACCCCCTGAAACACCCCCCTTGTATCTTCTACTCCAGACCTTCAGCAATTTTTTTTGGAAAATAGAAATAGAGAATCTCTGTACCGTGAGCGACACCCGGAGTCACCGGAAAAAGATCAGCTTACATATACTATATGGCCAAATCCGAGAGCAGCTACTGGTAAATATACCTGCCAGAGAGAACGTCACAAGCCACAACATATCACACTGTGTGCACAACTGACTGTATGTAATACTGCCCTATATACAAGAATATAACTACTATAATACTGCTCCTATGTACAAGAATATAACTACTATAATACTGCCCCTATATACAAGAATATAACTACTATAATACTGCTCCTATGTACAAGAATATAACTACTATAATACTGCCCCTATATACAAGAATATAACTACTATAATACTGCCCTATATACAAGAATATAACTATTATAATACTGCCCCTATGTACAAGAATATAACTACTATAATACTGCTCCTATATACAAGAATATAACTACTATAATACTCCTCCTATATACAAGAATATAACTACTATAATACTGCTCCTATATACAAGAATATAACTACTATAATACTGCCCTATATACAAGAATATAACTTCTATAATACTGCTCCTATGTACAAGAATATAACTACTATAATACTGCCCCTATGTACAAGAATATAACTAATATAATACTGCCCTATATACAAGAATATAACTACTATAATACTGCTCTATGTACAGGAATATAACTACTATAATACTGCTCCTATGTACAAGAATATAACTACTATAATACTGCACCTATGTACAAGAATATAACTACTATAATACTGCCCCTATATACAAGAATATAACTACTATAATACTGCCCCTATATACAAGAATATAACTACTATAATACTGCTCTATGTACAGGAATATAACTACTATAATACTGCTCCTATGTACAAGAATATAACTACTATAATACTGCACCTATGTACAAGAATATAACTACTATAATACTGCCCCTATATACAAGAATATAACTACTATAATACTGCCCCTATATACAAGAATATAACTACTATAATACTGCTCTATGTACAGGAATATAACTACTATAATACAGCCCCCTATATACAAGAATATAACTACTATATACTACTATATACAAGAATATAACTACTATAATACAGCCCCCTATATACAAGAATATAACTACTATAATACTACTATATACAAGAATATAACTACTATAATACTGCCCCTATATACAAGAATATAACTACTATAATACTCCTCCTATATACAAGAATATAACTACTATAATACTGCTCCCTATATACAAGAATATAACTACTATAATATTGCTCCAATGTACAAGAATATAACTACTATAATACTGCCCCTAACCCTAACCCTATATACAAGAATATAACTACTATAATACTGCCCTATATACAAGAATATAACTACTGTAATACTGCCCTATATACAAGAATATAACTACTATAATACTGCCCCTATATACAAGAATATAACTACTATAATACTGCCCCTATGTACAAGAATATAACTATTATAATACTGCCCCTATGTACAAGAATATAACTACTATAATACTGCTCCTATATACAAGAATATAACTACTATATACTGCTCCTATATACAAGAATATAACTATTATAATACTGCCCCTATGTACAAGAATATAACTACTATAATACTGCCCCTATGTACAAGAATATAACTACTATAATACTGCCCCTATGTACAAGAATATAACTATTATAATACTGCCCCTATGTACAAGAATATAACTACTATAATACTGCTCCTATATACAAGAATATAACTACTATAATACTGCTCCTATATACAAGAATATAACTACTATAATACTACTCCTATATACAAGAATAACTACTATAATACTGCCCCTATATACAAGAATATAACTACTATAATACTGCCCCTATATACAAGAATATAACTACTATAATACTGCCCTATATACAAGAATATAACTACTATAATACTGCCCCCTATATACAGGAATATAACTACTATAATACTGCTCCAATGTACAAGAATATAACTACTATAATACTGCTCCTACATACAAGAATATAACTACTATAATACTGCTCCTATATACAAGAATATAACTACTATAATATTGCTCCAATGTACAAGAATATAACTACTATAATACTGCCCCTATATACAAGAATATAACTACTATAATACTGCTCCTATATACAAGAATATAACTACTATAATACTGCCCCTATATACAAGAATATAACTACTATAATATTGCTCCAATGTACAAGAATATAACTACTATAATACTGCCCCTATATACAAGAATATAACTACTATAATACTGCTCCTATATACAAGAATATAACTACTATAATACTGCCCCTATATACAAGAATATAACTACTATAATAGTGCTCCTATATACAAGAATATAACTACTATAATACTGCTTCTATGTACAAGAATATAACTACTATAATACTGCCCCTATATACAAGAATATAACTACTATAATACTGCCCCTATATACAAGAATATAACTACTATAATACTGCTCCTATATACAAGAATATAACTACTATAATACTGCCCCTATATACAAGAATATAACTACTATAATAGTGCTCCTATATACAAGAATATAACTACTATAATACTGCTTCTATGTACAAGAATATAACTACTATAATACTGCTCCTATATACAAGAATATAACTACTATAATACTGCCCCTATATACAAGAATATAACTACTATAATAGTGCTCCTATATACAAGAATATAACTACTATAATACTGCTTCTATGTACAAGAATATAACTACTATAAATACTGCTCCTATGTACAAGAATATAACTACTATAATACTGCCCCTATATACAAGAATATAACTACTATAATACTGCCCCTATATACAAGAATATAACTACTATAATACTGCCCCTATATACAAGAATATAACTACTATAATACTGCTCCTATATACAAGAATATAACTACTATAATACTGCCCCTATATACAAGAATATAACTACTATAATACTGCCCCTATATACAAGAATATAACTACTATAATACTGCCCCTATATACAAGAATATAACTACTATAATACTGCCCCTATATACAAGAATATAACTACTATAATACTGTCCCTATGTACAAGAATATAACTACTATAATACTGCCCCTATGTACAAGAATATAACTACTATAATACTGCTCCTATGTACAAGAATATAACTACTATAATACTGCTCCTATATACAAGAATATAACTACTATAATACTGCCCCTATGTACAAGAATATAACTACTATAATACTGCCCCTATGTACAAGAATATAACTACTATAATACTGCTCCTATATACAAGAATATAACTACTATAATACTGCTCCTATATACAATAATATAACTACTATAATACTGCCCCTATATACAAGAATATAACTACTATAATACTGCCCCTATATACAAGAATATAACTACTATAATACTGCTCTCTATATACAAGAATATAACTACTATAATACTGCTCCTATATACAAGAATATAACTACTTTAATACTGCTCCTATGTACAAGAATATAACTACTATAATACTGCTCCTATATACAAGAATATAACTACTATAATACTGCCCCTATGTACAAGAATATAACTACTATAATACTGCCCCTATGTACAAGATATATAACTACTATAATACTGCTCCTATGTACAAGAATATAACTACTATAATACTGCTCCTATATACAAGAATATAACTACTATAATACTGCTCCTATATACAATAATATAACTACTATAATACTGCTCCTATATACAAGAATATAACTACTATAATACTGCCCTATATACAAGAATATAACTACTATAATACTGCCCCTATATACAAGAATATAACTACTATAATACTGCCCTATGTACAAGAATATAACTACTATAATACTGCCCTATATACAAGAATATAACTACTATAATACTGCCCCTATATACAAGAATATAACTACTATAATACTGCTCCTATATACAAGAATATAACTACTATAATACTGCCCTATATACAAGAATATAACTACTATAATACTGCTATGTACAAGAATATAACTACTATAATACTGCCCCTATTACAAGAATATAACTATATAATACTGCCCTATATACAAGAATATAACTACTATAATACTGCCCTATATACAAGAATATAACTACTATAATACTGCTCCTATATACAAGAATATAACTACTATAATACTGCACCCTATGTACAAGAATATAACTACTATAATACTGCCCCTATATACAAGAATATAACTACTATAATACTGCCCCTATATACAAGAATATAACTACTATAATACTGCTCCTATATACAAGAATATAACTACTATAATACTGCCCTATATACAAGAATATAACTACTATAATACTGCCCCTATATACAAGATATAACTACTATAATACTGCTCCTATGTACAGAATATAACTACTATAATACAGCCCTTATATACAAGAATATAACTACTATAATACTACCTATATACAAGAATATAACTACTATAATACTGCCCCTATATACAAGAATATAACTACTATAATACTGCCCTATATACAAGAATATAACTACTATAATACTGCCCCTATATACAAGAATATAACTACTATAATACTGCCCCTATATACAAGAATATAACTACTATAATACTGCTCCCTATATACAAGAATATAACTACTATAATACTGCCCTATATACAAGAATATAACTATTATAATACTGCCCCTATATACAAGAATATAACTACTATAATACTCCCCTATATACAAGAATATAACTACTATAATACTGCCCCTATATACAAGAATATAACTACTATAATACTGCCCCTATGTACAAGTATATAACTACTATAATACTGCCTCCTATATACAAGAATATAACTACTATAATACTGCCCTATAGTACAAGAATATAACTACTATAATACTGCCCCCTATATACAAGAATATAATACTGTAATACTGCCCCTATATACAAGAATATAACTACTATAATACTGCCCCTATATACAAGAATATAACTACTATAATCTATACTAGCCCCTATTACAAGAATATAACTATTATAATACTGCCCCTATGTACAAGAATATAACTACTATAATACTGCTCCTATATACAAGAATATAACTACTATATTACTGCTCCTATATACAAGAATATAACTATTATAATACTGCCCCTATGTACAAGAATATAACTACTATAATACTGCCCCTATGTACAAGAATATAACTACTATAATACTGCCCCTATGTACAAGAATATAACTACTATAATACTGCTCCTATGTACAAGAATATAACTACTATAATACTGCCCTATTACAAGAATATAACTACTATAATACTGCCCCTATGTACAAGAATATAACTACTATAATACTGCCCCTATATACAAGATATACTTATAATACTGCCCCTATATACAAGAATATAACTACTATAATACTACCCTATATACAAGAATATAACTACTATAATACGATATATGCCCCTATATACAAGAATATAACTACTATATTACTGCCCTATATACAAGAATATAACTACTATAATACTGCCCCTATATACAAGAATATAACTACTATAATACTGCCCCTATATACAAGAATATAACTTATATAATACTGCCCCTATTACAAGATATAACTACTAAATACTGCCCCTATGTACAAGATATAACTACTATAATACTGCCCCTATGTACAAGAATATAACTACTATAATACTGCTCCTATGTACAAGAATATAACTACTATAATACTGCCCCTATGTACAAGAATATAACTACTATAATACTGCTCCTATGTACAAGAATATAACTACTATAATACTGCCCCTATATACAAGAATATAACTACTGTAATACTGCCCCTATATACAAGAATATAACTACTATAATACTGCCCCTATATACAAGAATATAACTACTGTAATACTGCCCCTATATACAAGAATATAACTACTATAATACTGCTCCTATATACAAGAATATAACTACTATAATACTGCTCCTATATACAAGAATATAACTACTATAATACTGCCCCTATGTACAAGAATATAACTACTATAATACTGCTCCTATATACAAGAATATAACTACTATAATACTGCCCCTATGTACAAGAATATAACTACTATAATACTGCCCCTATATACAAGAATATAACTACTATAATACTGCCCCTATATACAAGAATATAACTACTATAATACTGCTCCTATGTACAAGAATATAACTACTATAATACTGCTCCTATATACAAGAATATAACTACTATAATACTGCTCCTATATACAAGAATATAACTACTATAATACTGCCGCTATATACTAGAATATAACTACTTTAATACTGCCCCCTATATACAAGAATATAACTACTATAATACTGCCCTTATATACTAGAATATAACTACTTTAATACTGCTCCTATATACAAGAATATAAGTACTATAATACTGCTCCTATATACAAGAATATAAGTACTATAATACTGCCTGTGTAGCTGGCTCTGGTTGCGGTCATAGTTTGGTGCACGTGATGTGATTATTTCATTAATCCTCTGTGATTTCCGTCTTGTTTGCTGTGACTTTCTTTCTCTTTATATATTTGCTAAGCAAACCGCCATGCAAAGATTCCCACGTCACTCCGGCTCGTGACTCCCCAGACACGTATCACATTCCTTGTCCGCTCCGTGTACAGCGCCACCGTCTGCAGCGGCTCATGGTGGCAGCACAGCGCGGGGCGGCTCAGATTTGCGCCGTGTTCACATGTGGGCTGATGGCAGCAGGTTTTTCTTGCAGTTTTTTCCATTCATTTTAGGTGAGAACGATGGAAGGAAAAAGAGAGTCGGAGATAGAATCTCACCTAATTTACTTAGGATTAGATACACAGCTCAGCAGACAGTATCACACAGGATAGGATTAGATACACAGCTCAGCAGACAGTATCACACAGGATAGGATTAGATACACAGCTCAGCAGACTGTATCACACAGGATAGGATTAGATACACAGCTCAGCAGACAGTATCACACAGGATAGGATTAGATACACAGCTCAGCAGACTGTATCACACAGGATAGGATTAAATACACAGCTCAGCACACAGTATCACACAGGATAGGATTAGATACACAGCTCAGCAGACTGTATCACACAGGATAGGATTAGATACACAGGTCAGCAGACTGTATCACACAGGATAGGATTACATACACAGCTCAGCAGACAGTATCACACAGGATAGGATTAGATACACAGCTCAGCAGACTGTATCACACAGGATAGGATTAGATACACAGCTCAGCAGACAGTATCACACCGGATAGGATTAGATTCAGCAGTCAGTATCACACCTGGTGAGATTAGGTACAGTATCTCAGCAGCATGCTGTAGGTGCGGTACCTATAGTCGGGCTGTGGTTACTTTCTGGGTCGGTTCAGTTTCGCTGATTTTTGTCGTTTACTTTCACTGACAAATATTTACTGAATTACAACAAATACGGAAACAAATCCTCCTTTTTGTTTAATAATCCCCCCCCTCCTCACTGCCCGCTGTCACCTGTCACTCCCCTCCCTGCTGCCCCCCAGAGGTGACGATAGGGTCACTGTGACTGTACTAGTTATGGGGTCTTGTGTCTGGCAGTGATAGGGGGGCACTGTGACTGTGTGACTGTACTTGTTACAGTTGTGGCCAAAAGTATTGACACCCTGTCATTCTGTCAGATAATCCTCAGTTTCTTCCTGTAATGATTGCAATCACAAATTCTTTGCTATTATTATCTTCATTTAATTTGTCTTCAATGAAAAAACACAGAAAGAATTGTCCTAAAGCCAAATTGGATCTAATTCCACCAAACATAAAAAGGGGGTGGACAAAAGTATTGGCACTGTTAGAAAAATCATGAGATGCTTCTCTAATTTGTGTAATTAACAGCACCTGTAACTTACCTGTGGCACCTAACAGGTGTTGGCAATAACTAAATCACACTTGCAGCCAGTTGACATGGATTAAAGTTGACTCAACCGCTGTCCTGTGTCCTTGTGTGTACCACATTGAGCATGGAGAAAAGAAAGAAGACCAAAGAACTGTCTGAGGACTCGAGAAACTAAATTGTGAGGAAGCATGAGCAATCTCAAGGCTACAAGTCCATCTCCAAAGACCTGAATGTTCCTGTGTCTACCGTGCGCAGTGTCATCAAGAAGTGTAAAGCCCATGGCACTGTGGCTAACCTCCCTAGATGTGGACGGAAAAGAAACATGGACGAGAGATTTCAACACAAGATTGTGCGGATGGTGGATAAAGAACCTCGACTAACATCCCAACAAGTTCAAGCTGCCCTGCAGTCCGAGGGTGCAACAGTGTCACCCCGTACTATCCGTCGGCGTCTGAATGAAAAGGGACTGTATGGTAGGAGACCCAGGAAGACCCCACTTCTTACCCCGAGACATAAAAAAGCCAGGCTGGAGTTTGCCAAAACTTACCTGAGAAAGCCTACAACGTTTTGGAAGAATGTTCTCTGGTCAGATGAGACAAAAGTAGAGATTTATAGGCAAAGGCATCAACATAGAGTTTACAGGAGAAAAGAAGAGGCATTCAAAGAAAAGAACACGCTCCCTACAGTCAGACATGGCGGAGGCTCCCTGATGTTTTGGGGTTGCTTTGCTGCCTCTGGCACTGGACTGCTTGACCGTGTGCATGGCATTATGAAGGCTGAAGACTACCAACACATTGTGCAGCATAATGTAGGGCCCAGTGTGAGAAAGCTGGGTCTCCCTCAGAGGTCATGGGTCTTCCAGCAGGACAATAACCCAAAACACACTTCAAAAAGCACTAGAAAATGGTGTGAGAGAAAGCACTGGAGACTTCTAAGGTGGCAGCAATGAGTCCAGACCTGAATCCCATAGACACCTGTGGAGAGATCTAACAATGGCAGTTTGGAGAAGGCGCCCTTCACATATCAGGGACCTGGAGCAGTTTGCCAAAGAAGAATGGTGTAAAATTCCAGCAGAGCATTGTAAGAAACTCATTGATGGTTACCGGAAGCGGCTGATCACAGTTATTTTGGCTAAAGGTTGTGCAACCAAGTATTAGGCTGAGGGTGCCAATACTTTTGTCCGGCCCATTTTTGGAGTTTTGTGTGAAATGATCAATGTTTTGCTTTTTGCTTCATTCTCTTTTGTGTTTTTTCATTGAAGACAAATTAAATGAAGATAATAATAGCAAAGAATTTGTGATTGCAATCATTTTCAGGAGGAAACTGAGGATTATCTGACAGAATTGCAGGGGTGTCAATACTTTTGGCCACAACTGTATGAGGTCTTGTGTCTGGCAGTGATAGGGGGGCACTGTGACTGTACTGGTTATGAGGTCTTGTGTTGTCCCAGCTGATAACAGCTTTTTTCTCGGAGTCCCGGTTCAGCCCCCCAATGTCTCAGTTTTCTGGAGTCACCTCTGTTCTCTCAGACTTGTACGGTGAGAGCAGAGCACATAGTGACCCCTCCGGACACCCGGACTAAGTTATAGGGCCGCGGACACATTTCCTGCCTTTTATTTCCCATTCTCTCCTCTTCCCAGATTTCCTCTTCTTACAGGAAGGAGCCAGGAGTGAGACGTACCTCATATGGGTTATCAAATGTTCTGGATTATCAAATACTCTGGATTATCAAATAGTCCGTATTTGTTTTGTCATAAGAAAAACCCCTGTAAAACGTCCATCCTTGTAAAATGCCCCATTACAATGCAGCCCTGCCAGATTACTGGATGCCGGATTATGAGAATCTCCGCTTCGCCCTCGATGATGTTTTTACATGTATCGATCGGATTCATTTGCACCTTTTTGTAACAAGCTGCAGGTGAATAATGAGGACGACACAGCAGTCGATAAATGTTTTAACCTGTGACCCCCCCTCCACCCCCGCATGGTCCCCAGCGTCTCCCCTCCCCCTCCCCACATTGCCAAGAACAATTAGGCTCTTCCTGAGATGCGTGCCCGCTGCGGAGGGCCCATTCATTACACATGCCGGTGGCGGGATTAATGAGCGAGCAGCTCAATAACTGTATAAATCCGGCCAGAGGTTAATGTTCTGCTAATTAACAGAAAAATGGGAGCTCTGCCCATTATGACAAGCTGCGCTGTGAGTGCGGTATGGACCGAGCGCCCCGGGGTGGAGGGGCACTGAATAAGGAGCATATATGGAAATTATCGAAGGACCTGTAATGTCACCAGCACAGGGTGTACAAACGTATACACAAACTACTCATAACTACGATAAGATTCAGTCTGTAGCCACCACTAGGAGGAGCTCCCTGTATACAGAGATACATGATAAGATTCTGTCTGCAGTCACCACTAGGGGGAGCTCCCTGTATACAGAGATACATGATAAGATCCTGTCTGCAGTCACCACTAGGGGGAGCTCCCTGTATACAGAGATACATGATAAGATCCTGTCTGCAGTCACCACTAGGGGGAGCTCCCTGTATACAGAGATACATGATAAGATCCTGTCTGTAGCCACCACTAGGGGAGCTCCCTGTATACAGAGATACATGATAAGATCCTGTCTGCAGTCACCACTAGAGGGAGCTCCCTGTATACAGAGATACATGATAAGATCCTGTCTGCAGTTACCACTAGGGGGAGCTCCCTGTATACAGAGATATATGATATAAGATTCTGTCTGCAGTCACCACTAGGTGGAGCTCCCTGTATACAGAGACACATGATAAGATCCTGTCTACAGCCACCACTAGGGGAAGCTCCCTGTATACAGAGATACATGATAAAATCCTGTCTGCAGTCACCACTAGGGGAGCTCCCTGTACAGAGATACATGATAAGATCCTGTCTGCAGTCACCACTAGAGGGAGCTCCCTGTATACAGAGATACATAATAAGATTCTGTCTGCAGCCACCACTAGGGGGAGCTCCCTGTATACAGAGATACATGATAAGATCCTGTCTGCAGTCACCACTAGGGGGAGCTCCCTGTATACAGAGATACATGATAAGATCCTGTCTGCAGTCACCACTAGGGGGAGCTCCCTGTATACAGAGATACATGATAAGATTCTGTCTGCAGTCACCACTAGGGGAGCTCCCTGTATACAGAGATACATGATAATATCCTGTCTGCAGTCACCACTAGGGGAGCTCCCTGTATACAGAGATACATGATAAGATCCTGTCTGCAGTCACCACTAAGGGGAGGTCCCTGTATACAGAGATACATGATAAGATCCTCTCTGCAGTCGCCACTAGGGGGAGATCCTTGTATACAGAGATACATGATAAGATCCTGTCTGCTGTCACCACTCGGGGGAGCTCCCTGTATACAGAAATAAATGAGAAGATTCTGTCTGCAGCCACCACTAGGAGGAGCTCCCTGTATACAGAGATACATGATAAGATTCTGTCTGCAGCCACCACTCGGGGGAGCTCCCTGTATACAGAGATAAATGAGAAGATTCTGTCTGCAGCCACCACTAGGGGGAGCTCCCTGTATACAGAGATACATGATAAGATCCTGTCTGCAGTCACCACTAGGGGAGCTCCCTGTATACAGAGACACATGATAAGATTCTGTCTGCAGTCACCACTAGGGGGAGCTCCCTGTATACAGAGATACATGATAAGATTCTGTCTGCAGCCACCACTAGGGGGAGCTCCCTGTATACAGAGATACATAAGATCCTGTCTGCAGTCACCACTAGGGGGAGCTCCCTGTATACAGAGATACATGATAAGATTCTGTCTGCAGTCACCACTAGTGGGAGCTCCCTGTATACAGACATACATGATAAGATTCTGTCTGCAGTCACCACTAGTGGGAGCTCTCGATATACAGATATCTACTTATATAATCGGCAGTTTTGGGATTTGGGCGTTGTAGCCCAATCCCAAGATGCTTTGTGGCACTGCGAGCGATGACGCTCAGCGTCATCGCGAGCCGCAGCCGCACTATTGTAAAAAAAAAAGATTTCCTCACCTCTCCCCGAGCCCCCGCCGTCTCCCGCCGTCTTCCTCCAGCCTCCCGGTGGCTCCCGCAGGATCCCGGTGCCTGCAGAGCTCTTCTACACCAGTACAGGACCTGCGGTGATGTCAGAGTCACGTGACACCAGCTTACTCCATGGTAACCGCGGGTCACGTGACTCTGACATCACCGCAGGTCCTGAACTGCTGTAGAAGAGCTCTGCAGGCATCGGGAGCCTGCGGGAGCCACCGGGAGCCTGGAGGAAGACAGTGGGGGCTCGGGGTCAGGTGAGCATAATATTTTTTTATTTTTTTTAACCCCTGCCTTGCTGGAGCGCCGCCACACACGCCTGTATACTCTGCCACCACCACAGACACCTGTATACTCTGCCACCACCAAAGACGCCTGTATACTCTGTATACCTCCTCTCCCGCAGCCTACTATAGGGTGGCCGTGCAGCATCCCCCCCCACCCACCCGCCGGTCCTCAGCAGCGACTTAAGGGGCGGCGGTGCTGGCCTCTGACACCACCCCCCTCCGCCCCCACCACCACACCTGCCTGTATACTCTGCCACCACCACAGACACCTGTATACTCTGCCACCACCACAGACACCTGTATACTCTGCCACCGCCACAGACACCTGTATACTCTGCCACCACCACAGACACCTGTATACTCTGCCACCGCCACAGATATCTGTATACTCTGCCACCATCACAGACGCCTGTATACTCTGCCACCACCACACACGCCTGTATACTCTGCCACCACCACAGCCGCCTGTATACTCTGCCACCACCACAGCCGCCTGTATACTCTGCCACCACCACAGACGCCTGTATACTCTGATACCCACAGAGCCCTTTCTATACTCTGCTACCCACAGAGCCGCCTGTACACTCTGCTACCCACAGAGCCGCCTGTACACTCTGCTACCCACAGAGCCGCCTGTATACTCTGCTACCCACAAAGCCACCTGTATACTCTGCTACCCACAGAGCCGCCTGTATAGTCTGCTACCCACAGAACCGCCTCTATACTCTGCTACCCATACAGCCGCCTCTATACTCTGCTACCCACAGAGCCGCCTGTATACTCTGCTACCCACAAAGCCACCTGTATACTCTGCTACCCACAGAGCCGCCTGTATACTCTGCTACCCACAGAGCCACCTGTACAATCTGCTACCCACAGAGCCACCTGTACAATCTGCTACCCACAGAGCCTTCTCTATACTCTGCTACCCACACAGCGGCCTGTATAATCTGCTACCCACAAACCCGCCTGTATACTCTGCTACCCACAGAGCCTTCTCTATACTCTGCTACCCACACAGCGGCCTGTATAATCTGCTACCCACAAACCCGCCTGTATACTCTGCTACCCACAGACCCGCCTGTATACTCTGCTACCCACAGAGCCGCCTGTATACTCTGCTACCCACTGACCCGCCTGTATACACACAATTCATTTCACCCTGCTCCCGATGCAATTGCATCGGGCCTTTTTACTAGTACATGATAAGATCCTGTCTGCAGCCACCACTAGGGGAGCTCCCTGTATACAGAGATACATGATAAGATTCTGTCTGCAGCCACCACTAGGGGGAGCTCCCTGTATACAGAGATACATGATAAGATTCTGTCTGCAGTCACCACTAGGGGGGCTCCTTGTATATAGAGATACATGATAAGATCATGTCTGCAGCCACCACTAGGCGGAGCTCCCTGTATACAGAGATGCATGATAAAATCCTGTCTGCGGCCACCACTAGGCGGAGCTCCCTGTATACAGAGATACATGATAAGATCATGTCTGCCTGCAGTCACCACTAGGGGAGCTCCCTGTATACAGAGATACATGATAAGATTCTGTCTGCAGCCACCACTAGGCGGAGCTCCCTGTATACAGAGATACATGATAAGATTCTATGTGCAGCCTCCACTAGGGGGAGCTCCCTGTATACAGAGATACATGATAAGATTCTGTCTACAGCCTCCACTAGGGAGAGCTCCCTGTATACAGAGATACATGATAAGATTCTGTCTGCAGCCACCACTAGAGGGAGCTGCCTGTATACAGAGATACATGATAAGATTATGTCTGCAGCCACCACTAGGTGGAGCTCCCTGTATACAGAGATACATGATAAGATTATGTCTGCAGTCACCACTAGGGGGAGCTCCCTGTATACAGAGATACATGATAATATCCTGTCTGCAGTCACCACTAGGGGGAGCTCCCTGTATACAGAGATACATGATAAGATTCTGTCTGCAGTCACCACTAGGGGAGCTCCCTGTATACAGAGATACTTGATAAGATATTTCCTCCTTTCCTGTGCGGTTTGTCCCCAGCTTTCCTTGGCTTCTGATAAGTTTGCCTGCTCACCTCTGTCCTGTCTCCGCTTTCTTTGGGCGATTATTATACGTCTTTGGTGCCAAAATCCACTAATGAAGTAACTGTCAGCGCGGATTTCTTCGTCTCCAGCGACAATTCACGTTACATCTGCAGTAAAATCAATCCCTCATTGATTTCCATTGTGTTTTCTTATTTGTTTTCCTCTCCGGCCCGAATCTTGGCTCAGCAGCCGCCGCGTGCAAAGTATCAGCTAATGGCCGGAGAAGTGGGGCAGGCGGGACGGGGGCGAGCACCGGGCAGCACCGCCGCCACCGCCCAGGGGAACATTTATATAATAAGTCGGATTATCGAACGGCGTGCTCACAGCCGTCACTTACATAAGGCCACGCCGTGCTCACAGCCGTCACTTACATAAGGCCACGCCGTGCTCACAGCCGTCACTTACATAAGGCCACGCCGTGCTCACAGCCGTCACTTACATAAGGCCACGCCGTGCTCACAGCCGTCACTTACATAAGGCCACGCCGTGCTCACAGCCGTCACTTACATAAGGCCACGCCGTGCTCACAGCCGTCACTTACATAAGGCCACGCCGTGCTCACAGCCGTCACTTACATAAGGCCACGCCATTCTCACAGCCGTCACTTACATAAGGCCACGCCATGCTCACAGCCGTCACTTACGTAAGGCCACGCCGTGTTCACAGCTGTCACTTACATAAGGCCACGCCGTGCTCACAGCCATCACATAAAGCCATGCCGTGCTCACAGCTGTCACTTACATAAGGCCACCCCGTGCTCACAGCCGTCACTTACATAAGGCCACGCCGTGCTCACAGCCGTCACTTACATAAGGCCACGCCGTGCTCACAGCCGTCACATAAGGCCACGCCGTGCTCACAGCCGTCACTTACATAAGGCCACACCATGCTCACAGCCGTCACTTACATAAGGCCACACCATGCTCACAGCCGTCACTTACATAAGGCCACGCCGTGCTCACAGCCGTCACTTACATAAGGCCACGCCGTGCTCACAGCTGTCACTTACATAAGGTCACGCCATTCTCACAGCCGTCACTTACATAAGACCAAGCCATGCTCACAGTCGTCACTTACATAAGGCCACACTGTGCTCACAGCCATCACTTACATAAGGCCACGCCATGCTCACAGCCATCACTTACATAAGGCCACGCCGTGCTCACAGCCATCACTTACATAAGGCCACGCCATGCTCACAGCCATCACTTACATAAGGCCACGCCGTGCTCACAGCCGTCACTAACATATGGCCACGCCGTGCTCACAGCCGTCACTTACATAAGGCCACTCCGTGCTCACAGCCGTCACTTACATAAGGCCACGCCGTGCTCACAGCTGTCACTTACATAAGGCCACGCCGTGCTCACAGCCGTCACTTACATAAGGCCACACCATGCTCACAGCCGTCACTTACATCAGGCTGCGCTCGCAGCTGTCACATAAGGCCACCCCATGCTCACAGCCGTCACTTACATAAGGCTACCCCGTGCTCACAGCCGTCACTTACATAAGGCCACGCCGTGCTCACAGCTGTCACTTACATAAGGCCACGCCGTGCTCACAGCCGTCACTTACATAAGGCCACACCATGCTCACAGCCGTCACTTACATCAGGCTGCACTCGCAGCTGTCACATAAGGCCACCCCGTGCTCACAGCCGTCACTTACATAAGGCTACCCCGTGCTCACAGCCGTCACTTACATAAGGCCACGCCGTGCTCACAGCCGTCACTTACATAAGGCCACGCCGTGCTCACAGCCATCACATAAAGCCACGCCGTGCTCACAGCTGTCACTTACATAAGGCCACCCCGTGCTCACAGCCGTCACTTACATAAGGCCACGCCGTGCTCACAGCCGTCACTTACATAAGGCCACGCCGTGCTCACAGCCATCACATAAAGCCACACCGTGCTCACAGCCGTCACTTACATAAGGCCACACCATGCTCACAGCCGTCACTTACATAAGGCCACGCCGTGCTCACAGCCGTCACTTACATAAGGCCACGGCCAGCTCACAGCCATCACTTACATAAGGCCACGCCGTGCTCACAGCCGTCACATAAAGCCACGCCGTGCTCACAGCAGTCACTTACATAAGGCCACGCCGTGCTCACAGCCGTCACTTACATAAGGCCACGCCGTGCTCACAGCCGTCACATAAAGCCACGCCGTGCTCACAGCTGTCATTTACTTAAGGCCACGCCGTGCTCACAGCCGTCGCATAAGGCCATGCCGTGCTCACAGCCGTCACATTAAGCCACGCCATGCTCACAGCCGTCACTTACATAAGGCCACACCATGCTCACAGCCGTCACTTACATAAGGCCACGCCGTGCTCACAGCCGTCACTTGCATAAAGCCACGCCGTGCTCACAGCCGTCACATAAGGCCACGCCGTGCTCACAGCCGTCACATTAAGCCACGACGTGCTCACAGCCGTCACTTACATAAGGCCACACCATGCTCACAGCCGTCACTTACATAAGGCCATGCCGTGCTCACAGCCGTCACTTACATAAGGGCACGCCGCGCTCACTGCCGTCGCTTACATAAGGCCACACCATGCTCACAGTCGTCACTTACATGTGGCCACGCCATGCTCACAGCCGTCACATAAGGCCACGCCGTGCTCACAGCCATCACTTACATAAGGCCACGCCGTGCTCACAGCGATCACTTACATAAGGCCACGCCGTGCTCACAGCCGTCACTTACATAAGGCCACACCGTGCTCACAGCCATCACTTACATAAGGCCACGCCGTGCTCACAGCCTTCACTTACATAAGGCCACGCCGTGCTCACAGCCGTCACTTACATAAGGCCACGCCGTGCTCACAGACGTCACTTACATAAGGCCACGCCATGCTCACAGCCGTCACTTACATAAGGCCACGCCGCGCTTACAGCCGTCACTTACATAAGGCCACGTTCACAGCCGTCACTTTCATCAGGCTGCGCTCACAGCTGTCACTTACATAAGGCCGCGCTCACAGCCGTCACTTACATAAGGCCACGCCGTGCTCACAGCCGTCACTTACATAAGGCCACGCCATTCTCACAGCCGTCACTTACATAAGGCCACGCCGTGCTCACAGCCGTCACTTACATATGGCCACGCCGTGCTCACAGCCGTCATATAAAGCCACACCATGCTCACAGCCGTCACTTACATAAGGCCACGCCGTGCTCACAGCGGTCACTTACATAAGGCCACGCCGTGCTCACAGCCTTCACTTACATAAGGCCACGCCGTGCTCACAGCCGTCACTTACATAAGGCCACGCCGTGCTCACAGCCGTCACTTTCATCAGGCTGCGCTCACAGCCATCACTTTCATCAGGCTGCGCTCACAGCTGTCATTTACATAAGGCCACATTCACAATCGTCACTTACATAAGGCCGCGCTCACAGCTGTCACATCAGGCCACGCCGCGCTCACAGCTGTCACATCAGGCCACGCCGCGCTCACAGCTGTCTCGTCAGTCTCTAATGTACTTTTCAGAGTCTCTCTTTGCTGCACATTCATTGCTTGTACCCTGAAGCGGGTCCTGACCTGGTCCGGTCCGATACATTGTATCAGTGTAGAGACAATCCTAATGTAATCTGACACATTTTGCGACACCGATCAGAATAGTAAGGCTGGTTTCACATCAAGATTTTTTGGCATCCGTGGCTATCCATTGTAAAACGGACAGCCACGGATCCGTTTTGGCCTCCATATATCCCTATGGGCACGGATGAGATCGGATTGGTCCTCAAATGGCCTCCGATTGTGTCAGTTTTGTGATGGATCCAATTGTGTCAGATTTTTTCCCGTCCCCAAAATCGGAGTCTGCTGCGATTTTGGTCAAATCGGACACAATCGGACAGGCACGGATCGGATGCTGTCCGCGGTAAATAACATGGGAGACTATGGTCGCGATCTGCTAAAAAATCGGATCGTTTCTCAGATCCGAATTAGTGCACTACGCATTTTGTATATCGGAAACACCTCACAATACCCGCCGTGTACTGGGATCACCCCACAAAACCTGCCGTATACTGGGATCACCCCACAAAACCTGCCGTATGTTGGGATCACCCCACAAAACCTGCCGTATGTTGGGAGCACCCCACAAAACCTGCCGTATACTGGGATCACCCCACAAAACCGGCCATATACTGGGATCACCCCACAAAACCTGCCGTATACTGGGATCACCCCACAAAACCGGCCGTATACTGGGATCACCCCACAAAACCTGCCGTATACTGGGATCACCCCACAAAACCTGCCGTATACTGGGATCACCCCACAAAACCTGCCGTATACTGGGATCACCCCACAAAACCGGCCATATACTGGGATCACCCCACAAAACCTGCCGTATACTGGGATCACCCCACAAGACCTGCCGTATACTGGGATCACCCCACAAAACCTGCCGTATACTGGGATCACCCCACAAGACCTGCCGTATACTGGGATCACCCCACAAAACCGGCCGTATACTGGGATCACCCCACAAGACCTGCCATATACTGGGATCACCCCACAAAACCTGCTGTATACTGGGATCACCCCACAAAACCGGCCATATACTGGGATCACCCCACAAAACCTGCCGTATACTGGGATCACCCCACAAAACCGGCCATATACTGGGATCACCCCACAAAACCTGCCGTATACTGGGATCACCCCACAAAACCGGCCATATACTGGGATCACCCCACAAAACCTGCCGTGTACTGGGATCACCCCACAAAACCTGCCGTATACTGGGATCACCCCACAAAACCGGCCATATACTGGGATCACCCCACAAAACCGGCGGTATACTGGGATCACCCCACAAAACCGTCCGTATACTGGGATCACCCCACAAAACTTGCCGTATACTGGGATCACCCCACAAAACCTGCCGTATACTGGGATCACCCCACAAAACCTGCCGTATACTGGGATCACCCCACAAAACCGGCCGTATACTGGGATCACCCCACAAAACCAGCCGTATACTGGGATCACCCCACAAAACCGGCCGTATACTGGGATCACCCCACAAAACCTGCCGTATGTTGGGAGCACCATGCATGCGCAGAATGATTTTTCCGGCTTGAAAGATACTAAAATCGGATCCGTCACAAAATTGGATCGGACACACGTGTCCTCCGACCCACTTCTCTCTGTTCCTGTCCGTGTGGTCCTGCAAAAAGCAGAATCCACACACACACACAAAAATCTTGATGTGAAACCAGCATAAGGCTATGTGCACACCATTTTATGCAGATTTGATGGAGTTTTGATGCTGAATTTATGCAGATTTGGCGCTAATTTGATGCATATTTGATGGATATTTGGTACTAATTTGATGTCCGGCATTGCCTGGGCATGGTAGCTGACTGTTTTTAGTTATAATAGAATACAATGAGTATTTTGCACATAAATGTCTGCCTCTAGCTCCTCCCTCTCCATAGAATGTTGTTTGGGTTCTTCCTTTAGCTCCTCCCTCCATAGAATGTTGTCTGGTTCTGCCTCTAGCTCCTCCCCTCCATAGAATGTTGTTTGGGTTCTTCCTTTAGCTCCTCCCTCTCCATAGAATGTTGCCTGGTTCTGCCTCTAGCTCCTCTCCATAGAATGTTGTCTGGTTCTGCCTCTAGCTCCTCCTCCTCCATAGAATATTGTCTGATTCTGCCTCTAGCTCCTCCTCCTCTATAGAATGTTGTCTGATTCTGCCTGTAGCTCCTCCCCTCCATAGAATGTTGTCTGGTTCTGCCTCTAGCTCCTCCCCCTCCATAGAATGTTGTCTGGTTCTGCCTCTAGAACCTCCCTCTCGTAGAATGGTTCTGATTCTGTCTCTAGATCCTCCCTCTCCATAGAATGTTTTCTGGTTCTGCCTCTAGATCCTCCCCTCCATAGAATGTTGCCTGGTTCTGCCTCTAGCTCCTCCCCTCCATAGAATGTTTTCTGGTTCTGTCTCTAGATCATCCCTCTCCTAGAATGGTGTCTGGTTCTGCCTCTAGTTCCTTCCCTCTATAGAATGTTGTCTGGTTCTGTCTCTAGCTCCTCCCCTCCATAGAATGTTGTCTGGTTCTGCCTCTAGCTTCTCCCCTCCATAGAATGTTGTCTGGTTCTGCCTCTAGCTTCTCCCCTCCATAGAATGTTGTCTGGTTCTGCCTCTAGCTTCTCCCCTCCATAGAATGTTGTCTGGTTCTGTCTCTAGCTCCTCCCTCTCCTAGAATGGTTTCTGTTTCTGTCTCTAGCTCCTCCTCTCCATAGAATGTTGTCTGGTTCTGTCTGTAGCTCCTCCCTCTCTTAGAATGGTTCTGTTTCTGTCTCTAGATCCTCCTCCATAGAATGTTGTCTGGTTCTGCCTCTAGCTCCTCCCCTCCATAGAATGTTGTCTGGTTCTACTTATAGCTCCTCCCCCTCAATAGAATGGTGTCTGGTTCTGCCTCTAGCTCCTCCCTCCATAGAATGTTGTCTGGTTCTGCCTATAGCTCCTTCCCCTCCATAGAATGTTGTCTGGTTCTACTTATAGCTCCTCCCCCTCAATAGAATGGTGTCTGGTTCTGCCTCTAGCTCCTCCCTCCATAGAATGTTGTCTGGTTCTGCCTCTAGCTCCTCCCCTCCATAGAATGTTGTCTGGTTCTGCCTATAGCTCCTTCCCCTCCATAGAATGTTGTCTGGTTCTACTTATAGCTCTCCCCCTCAATAGAATGTTGTCTGGTTCTGCCTCTAGCTCCTCCCCTCCATAGAATGTTGCCTGGTTCGGCCTCTAGCTCCTCCCCCTCCATAGAATGTTGTCTGGTTCTGCCTCTAGCTCCTCCTCCTCCATAGAATGTTGTCTGGTTCTGCCTCTAGCTCCTCCCCTCCATATAATGTTGTCTGGTTCTGCCTATAGCTCCTTCCCCTCCATAGAATGTTGTCTGGTTCTACTTATAGCTCCTCCCCCTCAATAGAATGTTGTCTGGTTCTGCTCTAGCTCCTCCCCTCCATAGAATGTTGCCTGATTCTTCCTCTAGCTCTTCCCCTCCATAGAATGTTGCCTGGTTCTGCCTTTAGCTCCTCCCCCTCCATAGAATGTTGTCTGGTTCTGCCTCTAGCTCCCTCCCTTCCATAGAATGTTGCCTGGTTCTGCCTCTAGCTCCTCCGCCTCCATAGAATGTTGTCTGGTTCTGCCTCTAGCTCCTCCTCCTCCATAGAATGTCTGGTTCTGCCTCTAGCTCCTCCCCCTCCATAGAATGTTGTCTGGTTCTGCCTCTAGCTCCTCCCATCCATAGAATGTTGTCTGGTTCTGCCTCTAGTTCCTCCTCTATAGAATATTGTCTGGTTCTGCCTGTAGCTCCTCCCCTCCATAGAATTTTGTCTGGTTCTGCCTCTAGATCCTCCCTCTCCTAGAATGTTGTCTGGTTTTGTCTCTAGCTCCTCCCCTCCATAGAATGTTGTCTGGTTCTGCCTCTAGCTCCTCCCCTCCATAGAATGTTGCCTGGTTCTGCCTCTAGCTCCTCCCCTCCATAGAATGTTGTCTGGTTCTGCCTTTAGCTCCTCCTCCTCCATAGAATGTCTGGTTCTGCCTCTAGCTCCTCCCCCTCCATAGAATGTTGTCTGGTTCTGCCTCTAGCTCTCCCCTCCATAGAATGTTGCCTGGTTCTGCCTCTAGCTCCTCCCCCTCCATAGAATGTTGTCTGGTTCTGCCTCTAGCTCCTCCTCCTCCATAGAATGTCTGGTTCTGCCTCTAGCTCCTCCCCCTCCATAGAATGTTTTCTGGTTTCTGTCTCTAGATCCTCCCCTCAATAGAATGTTGTCTGGTTCTGCCTCTAGATCCTCCCTCTCCTAGAATGGTTCTGGTTCTGCCTCTAGATCCTCTAGATCCTCCCTCTCCTAGAATGTTGTCTGGTTCTGTCTCTAGCTCCTCCCCTCCATAGAATGTTGTCTGGTTCTGCCTCTAGCACCTCCCCTCCATAGAATGGTGTCTGGTTCTGCCTCTAGCTCCTCCTCCTCCATAGAATGTCTGGTTCTGCCTCTAGCTCCTCCCCCTCCATAGAATGTTGTCTGGTTCTGCCTCTAGCTCCTCCCCTCCATAGAATGTTGCCTGGTTCTGCCTCTAGCTCCTCCTCTATAGAATTTGTCTGGTTCTGCCTGTAGCTCCTCCCCCTCCATAGAATTTTGTCTGGTTCTGCCTCTAGATCCTCCCTCTCCTAGAATGTTGTCTGGTTTTGTCTCTAGCTCCTCCCCTCCATAGAATGTTGTCTGGTTCTGCCTCTAGCTCCTCCCCTCCATAGAATGTTGCCTGGTTCTGCCTCTAGCTCCTCCCCCTCCATAGAATGTTGTCTGGTTCTGCCTTTAGCTCCTCCTCCTCCATAGAATGTCTGGTTCTGCCTCTAGCTCCTCCCCCTCCATAGAATGTTGTCTGGTTCTGCCTCTAGCTCCTCCCCTCCATAGAATGTTGCCTGGTTCTGCCTCTAGCTCCTCCCCCTCCATAGAATGTTGTCTGGTTCTGCCTCTAGCTCCTCCTCCTCCATAGAATGTTGGTTCTGCCTCTAGTCCTCCCCCTCCATAGAATGTAGCTGGTTCTGCCTCTAGCTCCTCTCCATAGAATGTTGTCTGGTTCTGCCTGTAGCTCCTCCCCTCCATAGAATGTTTTCTGGTTCTGTCTCTAGATCCTCCCCTCAATAGAATGTTGTCTGGTTCTGCCTCTAGATCCTCCCTCTCCTAGAATGGTTCTGGTTCTGCCTCTAGATCCTCCCTCTCCTAGAATGTTGTCTGGTTCTGTCTCTAGCTCCTCCCCTCCATAGAATGTTGTCTGGTTCTGCCTCTAGCACCTCCCCTCCATAGAATGGTGTCTGGTTCTGCCTCTAGCTCCTCCTCCTCCATAGAATGTCTGGTTCTGCCTCTAGCTCCTCCCCCTCCATAGAATGTTGTCTGGTTCTGCCTCTAGCTCCTCCCCTCCATAGAATGTTGCCTGGTTCTGCCTCTAGCTCCTCCCCCTCCATAGAATGTTGTCTGGTTCTGCCTCTAGCTCCTCCTCCTCCATAGAATGTAGCCTGGTTCTGCCTCTAGCTCCTCTCCATAGAATGTTGTCTGGTTCTGCCTGTAGCTCCTCCCCTCCATAGAATGTGTTTCTGGTTCTGTCTCTAGATCCTCCCCTCAATAGAATGTTGTCTGGTTCTGCCTCTAGATCCTCCCTCTCCTAGAATGGTTCTGGTTCTGCCTCTAGATCCTCCCTCTCCTAGAATGTTGTCTGGTTCTGTCTCTAGCTCCTCCCCTCCATAGAATGTTGTCTGGTTCTGCCTCTAGCCCTCCCCTCCATAGAATGTGTGTCTGGTTCTGCCTCTAGCTCCTCCCTATCCATAGAATGGTGTCTGGTTCTGCCTCTAGCTCCTCCCCTCCATAGAATGTTGTCTGGTTCTGCCTCTAGCTCCTCCTCCTCCATAGAATGTTGTCTGGTTCTGCATATAGCTCCTCCTCTCCATAGAATGTGTCTGGTTCTGCCTCTAGCTCCTCCTCCTCCATAGAACGTTGTCTAGTTCTGCCTCTAGCTACTCCTCTCCATAGAATGTTGTCTAGTTCTGCCTCTAGCTCCTCCTCCTCCATAGAATGTTGTCTGGTTCTGCCTCTAGCGCCTCCCCCTCCACAGAATGTTGTCTGGTTCTGCCTCTAGCTCCTCCCCCTCCACAGAATGTTGTCTGGTTCTGCCTCTAGCTCCTCCACTCCATAGAATGTTGTCTGGTTCTGTGAGGTGGGTATAGCCAGGGAGTAGGCATGGTTATGTGGAGTGGGCGTGGCTATGTGACATGAGTGTGACTATGTGGAGTGGTGTGGCTATGTGGAGTGGGTGGTGACTGTGAAGTGAATGTGGCTATGTGGAGTGGGTGTGGCTATGTAAAGTGGGTGTGGCTATGTGGAGTAGGTGTGGCTATTTGAAGTGGGCGTGGCTATGTGGGTGGACATGGCTATGCGGAATGGGTGTGGCTATGTGAAGTGAGTGTGACTGTGGAGTGGATGGGGCTATGTGGTGTGGGCGTGAATGTGGAGTGGATGGGGATATGTGGAGTGGGCGTGCCTGTGTGGTGTGGGCGTGAATGTGGAGTGGGTGTGGTTATGTGGAGTGGGCGTGGCTATGTTGATTGACGGGGCTCTGGAGTTGGCAGGGCTTGATACATACACTCAGGTTTATATATCAGATTGAGGCGTATCAGACTGTCAGTGACCTTTCCTGGTGTGTGGGGACATTGAGTTCAGGAGCCTGGTCAAGCTGAGGCCCCTTGGTTGTGACTCCGCTGGATAGACAGGACGGTTTATCTTGTGATCTTCAGTTCTGCTTTCATATCTGCCCACGCGATTCAGGACAGTGTTGTGTGACCCACAGTAACCGCTGCCATCTGCAACCTGCAGCTCTTCTGCTTTTATACAACTACAACTCCCATCATACTCTGATGTACTGCAGTGAAGCTTCTGGGCGTCAGTTCAGTTTTCGCATTTCAGGAATGTGTTTGTCGTCCTCAGTATTCGGCTGTTGTCAGAGTATTACTCCCATCATCCCCCATAGATTGCAGTGTGTCTTCACACCTCAGTTCAGTATTACTCCCATCATCCCCCATAGATTGCAGTGTGTCTTCACACCTCAGTTCAGTATTACTCCCATCATCCCCCATAGATTGCAGTGTGTCTTCACACCTCAGTTCAGTATTACTCCCATCATCCCCCATAGATTGCAGTGTGTCTTCACACCTCAGTTCAGTATTACTCCCATCATCCCCCATAGATTGCAGTGTGTCTTCACACCTCAGTTCAGTATTACTCCCATCATCCCCCATAGATTGCAGTGTGTCTTCACACCTCAGTTCAGTATTACTCCCATCATCCCCCATAGATTGCAGTGTGTCTTCACACCTCAGTTCAGTATTACTCCCATCATCCCCCATAGATTGCAGTGTGTCTTCACAGCTCAGCCGCTCAGTTCAGTATTACTCCCATCATCCCCCATAGATTGCAGTGTGTCTTCACACCTCAGCCGCTCAGTTCATATTACTCCCATCATCCCCCATAGATTGCAGTGTGTCTTCACACCTCAGCCGCTCAGTGTAGTATTACTCCCATCATCCCCCATAGATTGCAGTGTGTCTTCACACCTCAGCCGCTCAGTTCAGTATTACTCCCATCATCCCCCATAGATTGCAGTGTGTCTTCACACCTCAGCCGCTCAGTTCAGTATTACTCCCATCATCCCCCATAGATTGCAGTGTGTCTTCACACCTCAGCCGCTCAGTTCAGTATTACTCCCATCATCCCCCATAGATTGCAGTGTGTCTTCACACCTCAGCCGCTCAGTTCAGTATTACTCCCATCATCCCCCATAGATTGCAGTGTGTCTTCACACCTCAGCCGCTCAGTTCAGTATTACTCCCATCATCCCCCATAGATTGCAGTGTGTCTTCACACCTCAGCCGCTCAGTTCAGTATTACTCCCATCATCCCCCATAGATTGCAGTGTGTCTTCACAGCTCAGCCGCTCAGTTCAGTATTACTCCCATCATCCCCATAGATTGCAGTGTGTCTTCACACCTCAGCCGCTCAGTTCAGTATTACTCCCATCATCTCTCATAGATTGCAGTGTGTCTTCTGCCGCTCAGTTCAGTATTACTCCCATCATCCCCCATAGATTGCAGTGTGTCTTCAGCCGCTCAGTTCAGTATTACTCCCATCATCCCCATAGATTGCAGTGTGTCTTCATGCCGCTCAGTTCAGTATTACTCCCATCATCCCCCATAGATTGCAGTGTGTCTTCAGCCGCTCATTCAGTATTACTCCCATCATCCCCCATAGATTGCAGTGTGTCTCACAGCTCAGCCGCTCAGTTCAGTATTACTCCCATCATCCCCCATAGATTGCAGTGTGTCTTCACACCTCAGTTCAGTATTACTCCCATCATCCCCATAGATTGCAGTGTGTCTCACACCTCAGCCGCTCAGTTCAGTATTACTCCCATCATCCCCATAGATTGCAGTGTGTCTTCACAGCTCAGCCGCTCAGTTCAGTATTACTCCCATCATCCCCCATAGATTGCAGTGTGTCTCCACAGCTCAGCCGCTCAGTTCAGTATTACTCCCATCATCCCCCATAGATTGCAGTGTGTCTCCACAGCTCAGCCGCTCAGTTCAGTATTACTCCCATCATCCCCCATAGATTGCAGTGTGTCTCCACAGCTCAGCCGCTCAGTTCAGTATTACTCCCATCATCCCCATAGATTGCAGTGTGTCTTCACACCTCATCCGCTCAGTTCAGTATTACTCCCATCATCCCCCATAGATTGCAGTGTGTCTCCACAGCTCAGCCGCTCAGTTCAGTATTACTCCCATCATCCCCCATAGATTGCAGTGTGTCTTCACACCTCAGCCGCTCAGTTCAGTATTACTCCCATCATCCCCCATAGATTGCAGTGTGTCTTCACACCTCATCCGCTCAGTTCAGTATTACTCCCATCATCCCCCATAGATTGCAGTGTGTCTCCACAGCTCAGCCGCTCAGTTCAGTATTACTCCCATCATCCCCCATAAATTGCAGTGTGTCTTCACACCTCATCCGCTCAGTTTAGTATTACTCCCATCATCCCCCATAGATTGCAGTGTGTCTCCACAGCTCAGCCGCTCAGTTCAGTATTACTCCCATCATCCCCCATAGATTGCAGTGTGTCTTCACACCTCAGCCGCTCAGTTCAGTATTACTCCCATCATCCCCCATAGATTGCAGTGTGTCTCCACAGCTCAGCCGCTCAGTTCAGTATTACTCCCATCATCCCCCATAGATTGCAGTGTGTCTCCACACCTCAGCCGCTCAGTTCAGTATTACTCCCATCATCCCCCATAGATTGCAGTGTGTCTTCACACCTCAGCCGCTCAGTTCAGTATTACTCCCATCATCCCCCATAGATTGCAGTGTGTCTTCACACCTCATCCGCTCAGTTCAGTATTACTCCCATCATCCCCCATAGATTGCAGTGTGTCTCCACAGCTCAGCCGCTCAGTTCAGTATTACTCCCATCATCCCCCATAAATTGCAGTGTGTCTTCACACCTCATCCGCTCAGTTTAGTATTACTCCCATCATCCCCCATAGATTGCAGTGTGTCTCCACAGCTCAGCCGCTCAGTTCAGTATTACTCCCATCATCCCCATAGATTGCAGTGTGTCTTCACACCTCAGCCGCTCAGTTCAGTATTACTCCCATCATCCCCCATAGATTGCAGTGTGTCTTCACACCTCATCCGCTCAGTTCAGTATTACTCCCATCATCCCCCATAGATTGCAGTGTGTCTTCTGCCGCTCAGTTCAGTATTACTCCCATCATCCCCCATAGATTGCAGTGTGTCTTCTGCCGCTCAGTTCAGTATTACTCCCATCATCCCCCATAGATTGCAGTGTGTCTCACAGCTCAGCCGCTCAGTTCAGTATTACTCCCATCATCCCCCATAGATTGCAGTGTGTCTTCACACCTCAGCCGCTCAGTTTAGTATTACTCCCATCATCCCCATAGATTGCAGTGTGTCTCACACCTCAGCCGCTCAGTTCAGTATTACTCCCATCATCCCCCATAGATTGCAGTGTGTCTTCACAGCTCAGTTCAGTATTACTCCCATCATCCCCCATAGATTGCAGTGTGTCTCCACAGCTCAGCCGCTCAGTTCAGTATTACTCCCATCATCCCCCATAAATTGCAGTGTGTCTTCACACCTCATCCGCTCAGTTTAGTATTACTCCCATCATCCCCCATAGATTGCAGTGTGTCTTCACACCTCATCCGCTCAGTTCAGTATTACTCCCATCATCCCCCATAGATTGCAGTGTGTCTTCACAGCTCAGTTCAGTATTACTCCCATCATCCCCCATAGATTGCAGTGTGTCTTCACAGCTCAGCCGCTCAGTTCAGTATTACTCCCATCATCCCCCATAGATTGCAGTGTGTCTCCACAGCTCAGCCGCTCAGTTCAGTATTACTCCCATCATCCCCCATAGATTGCAGTGTGTCTCCACAGCTCAGCCGCTCAGTTCAGTATTACTCCCATCATCCCCATAGATTGCAGTGTGTCTTCTGCCGCTCAGTTCAGTATTACTCCCATCATCCCCCATAGATTGCAGTGTGTCTTCAGCCGCTCAATTCAGTATTACTCCCATCATCCCCCATAGATTGCAGTGTGTCTCACAGCTCAGCCGCTCAGTTCAGTATTACTCCCATCATCCCCCATAGATTGCAGTGTGTCTTCACACCTCAGTTCAGTATTACTCCCATCATCCCCATAGATTGCAGTGTGTCTTCACACTCATCCGCTCAGTTCAGTATTACTCCCATCATCCCCATAGATTGCAGTGTGTCTTCACACCTCAGCCGCTCAGTTCAGTATTACTCCCATCATCCCCCATAGATTGCAGTGTGTCTTCACACCTCAGCCGCTCAGTTCAGTATTACTCCCATCATCCCCCATAGATTGCAGTGTGTCTTCACAGCTCAGTTCAGTATTACTCCCATCATCCCCCATAGATTGCAGTGTGTCTTCACAGCTCAGCCGCTCAGTTCAGTATTACTCCCATCATCCCCCATAGATTGCAGTGTGTCCTCACAGCTCAGCCGCTCAGTTCAGCGTCAGGCTGAGCAGTTAACACGTTTCAGGAATGTGTTATGTCTCCTATATTATTCAGCTGTGACCTTCAACTTATTTTAAAAATACAACTCCCTCATTTTACAATACATCTCCCATCATCAAGTTTAATTTTTCAGCAGAACGCCTGTTGTGCTTTCACATCAGCCTCCGGCGCGTTTCAGCGCCTCCTATAATGTCGGCAATGTATCTCTCCAACTACTGTGGAACGACAACTCATCCTCTGCTGATTTACTGCATTATAGCTCTGTAGCCAAAGCCATGAATTCAGCCTCAATGATGGTTCACCAACGCGTTTCAGGACTGTGATGTGTACCCTAAAGTATTTTCCCATGAGCTATTGTGAAACTGTGACTCCTATCATGTCCTGATAGTCTGAAGCGTAACGTCTCAGCTAAACCCATCAATTCAGTCACAGTACCAGGCTCCAACGCATTTCAGGACAGTGATGTGCTGCTCATTGTATAAAGCTGCAATTTACAACCTAACACGCTATAACTCCTATTACACCCTGGCAGACGCAGGAGGATAGCGTCTCAGTAAAGCCCATCAGTTTACACCAGGACCCGACGCTTTTCGGGACTGTGATGTGTGCTCAGCTGTATACAGCTACAATCTACAACCTAACAAACAACAACTGCTACTATACCCTGACAGCTACAGGATAGCTTCTTGGCAAAGCCCCTCAGTTTAACCTTCAAATAGGAACTAACGCATTTCAAGACTGTGATATGTCCCCTAAAGTATTTACCATAAGCTATTGTGAAGCTGTAACTCCTATGATGCCCTGATAGACTAAAGTGTAAGGTCTCTGCTAAACCCATCAGTTCAGCCATAACAGCCCCAACGCGTTTCAGAACAGTGATATGTCCCCTAAAGTATTTACCATAAGCTATTGAGAAGCTATTACTCCTATGATGCCCTGATAGACTGAAGTGTAACACTTCAGATAAAGCCATCAGCTCAACCATAGTACCAGGCTCCAACGCGTTTCAGGACTGTGATGTGCTTCACCAACACGTTTTGAGAATGGGTTGTATCGCTCATAGTACATAGCTGAGTCCTATCTATCTATAACTTCCAGCTTCTTGGAAACTACAACTCCCAGAATGTCTTGGCGCTGCTTATAGGGAGGTGTACAGGCAGGGCTGTAACTACAACAGGTGCAGGGGTTGTAATTGCACCCGGGCCCTGGAGCCTAGGGGCCCTAAAAGTCTCTTTAGCCTTCAGAAACTGACTATTGCTATTAATAATTTGCAATAATTGGGGGCCCCATTAGAGCTTTTGCACCGGGGCCCATGGTCTTCGCGTTTCGCACTGTGTACGGTGCCGGAGGCCGCGGTGACAGGGTTAATGTGTCCGGACTCGGAGATTCATGGAGCTGTTGTGATCACTTCATTATCTCTCTCTCCAGAGCTAATTAACTCAATCTTCATTCACGCACAGCAGATAAGGGCACTAATTAAACCGTGCAGCCTAATTTTCCTTCTTCTGTCTCAGCTTCACTTTCCTCCCAGAAAATAAATCACATCTGGTCCCCCCTCGCCCACTGGGCTGACGGTCAATGGATGGATGCAGTCCGCAGGAGATGGCGCGGCTGCCTGATAGCATCGACCGCTCCGCACTTTCTCCACGACTTCAAGTTCTTTTCCCGAGTCTTCAAGAAGCAGATGACTGCGGACGATTACCCAGAGCCGGTCACAATGGCCGTCATAGTGGTGGATAACTCCCCTGTACAGCCATAAACCTGTGATTCAAAGGAGCCAATCACTATATATATATATATATACTGTATATATAGTAATCACACCATATATCAGGAACACCTCACAAGACCAACCGTATACCAGGAACACCCACAAGACCTGCCGTATACCAGGAACACATCACAAGACCTGCCGTATACCAGAAACACCTCACAAGACCTGCCGTATACCAGGAACACCCCACAATACCTGCCATATACCAGGAACACCCCACAAGACATGCCGTATACCAGAAACACCTCACAAGACCTGCCGTATACCAGGAACACCCCACAAGACCTGCCGTATACCAGAAACACCTCACAAGACCTGCCGTATACGAGGAACACACCACAAGACCCTCCATATACCAGGAACACCCCACAATACCTGCCATATACCAGGAACACCCCACAAGACCTGCCATATACCAGGAACACCCCACAAGACCTGCCATATACCAGGAACACCCCACAAGACCTGCTGTATACCAGGAACACATCACAAGACCTGCTGTATACCAGGAACACCCCACAAGACCTGCCGTATACCAGGAACACCCCACAAGACCTGCCGTATACCAGGAACACATCACAAGACCTGCCATATACCAGGAACACCCACACAAGACCTGCCGTATACCAGAAACACCTCACAAGACCTGCCGTATACCAGGAACACCCCACAAGACCTGCCGTATACCAGGAACACATCACAAGACCTGCCATATACCAGGAACACCCCACAAGACCTGCCCTATACCAGGAACACCCCACAAGACCCTCTGTATACCAGGAACACCCCACAAGACCTGCCATATACCAGGGACAACCCACAAGACCTGCCGTATACCAGGAACACCCCACAAGACCTGCCATATACCAGGAACACCCCACAAGACCTGCCATATACCAGGAACACCCCACAAGACCTGCCATATACCAGGAACACCCCACAAGACCTGCCGTATACTGAGAACACCTCACAAGACCTGCCATATACCAGGGACAACCCACAAGACCTGCCATATACCAGGAACACCCCACAAGACCTGCTGTATACCAGGAACACATCACAAGACCTGCCGTATACCAGAAACTCCCCACAAGACCTGCCGTATACCAGGAACACCCCACAAGACCTGCCATATACCAGGAACACCCAACATGACCTGCCATATACCAGGAACACCCCACAAGACCTTCCATATACCAGGAACACCCCACAATACCTGACATATACCAGGAACACCACATAAGACCTGCCGTATACTGAGAACACATCACAAGGCCTGCCATATACCAGGGACAACCCACAAGACCTGCCGTATACCAGGAACACCTCACAAGACCTGCCGTATACCGGGAACATATCACCAGACCCTCCGTATACCAGGAACACATCACCAGACCAATCATATACCAGGAACACCCCACAAGACCTGCCGTATACCAAAAACACATCACAAGACCTGCTGTATACCAGGAAACACCCCAAAGACCTGCTGTATACCAGGAACACCCCACAAGACCTTCCATATACCAGGAACACCACATAAGACCTGCCGTATACTGAGAACACCTCACAAGACCTGCCATATACCAGGGACAACCACAAGACCTGCCGTATACTGAGAACACCTCACAAGACCTGTCGTATACCAGGAACACCCCACAAGACCTGCCGTATACCAGGAACACCTCACAAGACCTGTCGTATACCAGGAACACCCCACAAGACCTGCCGTATACCAGGAACACCACACAACACCTGCCGTATACCAGGAACACCCCACAAGACCTGCTGTATACCAGGAACACCCCACAAGACCTGCCGTATACCAGGAACACCCCACAAGACCTGCTGTATACCAGGAACACCCACAAGACTTGCCATATACCATGAACATCCGACAAGACCTGCTGTATACCAGGAACACCCCACAAGACCTGCCGTATACCGGAAACACCCCACAAGACCTGCTGTATACCGAGAACACATCACAAGACCTGCCGTATACCAGGAACAACACACATGACCTATTGTATAAGAGGAACACCCCACAAGACCTGCTGTACACCAGGAACACCCCACAAGACCTGCCATATACCAGGAACACCCCACAAGACCTGCCGTATACCAGGAATATCCCACAAGACCTGCCATATACCAGGAACACCCCACAAGACCAACCATATACCGAAGACACCCCACAAGACCTGCATATTACCATGAACATCCGCAAGACTGCCATATACAGGAAATCTGACAAGACCTGCTGTATATCGAGAACACCCAACAACAACTGCCATATACCAGGAACACCTCACAAGACCTGCCATAGATGGAACACCCACAAGACTGCCATATACTGGAACACATCACAATACCTGCCGTATTCCATAACACACAATGAGACCCTCTCGTATACCAGAGTCATACCACAAGACCTGCCATTACCAGGAACAACACACATGACCTATTGTATAAGGGAACACACAAAGACCTGCTGTACACCAGGAACACCCACAAGACCTGCTGTATACCAGGAACACCCCACAAGACCTGCCGTATACCAGGAACATCCCACAAGACCTGCCGTAGACCAGGAACACCCCACAAGACCTGCCATATACCAGGAACACCCCACAAGACCTGCCGTATACCAGGAACACCCCACAAGACCTGCCATATACAGGAACACCCCACAAGACCTGCCATATACCAGGAACACCCCACAAGACCAACCATATACTGAAGACACCCACAAGACCTGCCATATACCATGAACATCCGTCAAGACCTGCCATATACCAGGAACATCCGACAAGACCTGCTGTATACCGAGAACACCCACAAGACCTGCCATATACCAGGAACACCCCACAAGACCTGCCGTATACCAGGAACACCCCATAAGACCTGCCGTATACCAGGAACACCCACAAGACCTTCCATATACCAGGTACACACCACAAGACTTGCCATATACCAGGAACACCCCACAAGACCTTCCATATACCAGGTACACACCACAAGAACTGCCATATACCAGGAACACCCCACAAGACCTGCCATATACCAGGAACACCCCACAAGACCTGCCATATACCAGAAACACCCCACAAGACCTGCTGTATACCGAGAACACATCACAAGACCTGCCGTATACCAGGAACAACACACATGACCTATTGTATAAGAGGAACACCCCACAAGACCTGCTGTACACCAGGAACACCCCACAAGACCTGCCATATACCAGGAACACCCCACAAGACCTGCCGTATACCAGGAATATCCCACAAGACCTGCCATATACCAGGAACACCCCACAAGACCAACCATATACCGAAGACACCCCACAAGACCTGCCATATACCATGAACATCCGACAAGACTGCCATATACCAGGAACATCTGACAAGACCTGCTGTATACCGAGAACACCCCACAAGACCTGCTGTATATCGAGAACACCCAACAACACCTGCCATATACCAGGAACACCTCACAAGACCTGCCATAGAATGGGAACACCCAACAAGACCTGCCATATACTGGAAACACATCACAATACCTGCCGTATTCCAGTAACACCCAATGAGACCCTCCGTATACCAGAGTCATACCACAAGACCTGCCATATACAGGAACAACACACATGACCTATGTATAAAGGAACACCACACAAGACCTGCTGTACACAGGAACACCCCACAAGACCTGCTGTATACCAGGAACACCCACAAGACCTGCCGTATACCAGGAACATCCCACAAGACCTGCCGTAGACCAGGAACACCCCACAAGACCTGCCATATACCAGGAACACCCCACAAGACCTGCCGTATACCAGGAACACCCACAAGACCTGCCATATACCAGGAACACCCCACAAGACCTGCCATATACCAGGAACACCCCACAAGACCAACCATATACTGAAGACACCCCACAAGACCTGCCATATACCAGGAACACCCCACAAGACCTGCCGTATACCAGGAACACCCCATAAGACCTGCCGTATACCAGGAACACCCCACAAGACCTTCCATATACCAGGTACACACCACAAGACTTGCCATATACCAGGAACACCCCACAAGACCTTCCATATACCAGGTACCACCACAAGAACTGCCATATACCAGGAACACCCCACAAGACCTGCCATATACCAGGAACACCCACAAGACCTGCCATATACCAGGAACACCCCACAAGACCTGCCATATACCAGGAACACCCCAAAGACCTGCCATATACCAGGAACACCCACAAGACCTGCCATATACCAGGAACACCCCACAAGACCTGCCATATACCAGGAACACCCCACAAGACCTGCCGTATTTGAAATACTTCACAATCTGCAGATTCTCGTCAAAGCAGTAGAATTAGTCGGGGTTGTGTTGCCCGTTGGGCCACTTTCCACTTCCAGCTGTTTGGGTTGGGTTTTGCTGGCATGTGGCACCGCGGCTTGTGATCATGCCCTTGATATAATGGCCGCACTTTCTATATGGTTCAGCGCTCTTATGTGTTGCCACGTCATGGGAACCACGAGGCGGTGACCGGTGTGGAGGGGCATTATTTGTGGATATTGCTCTTGTCCATTTACTTTTGTACCACATCCCCGCCAGTGAGACATTTTATAGTTGTCTATGATGACAATGGTGGTCCGCGGCTCGGACCCTGTCTGAGGGGGCGTCCGGTGAGACCCGTCTAGTCAGCAGCTGTAACATGAAGAGCGAGTGATGGAAAATGCAGTAAATGAGATAAGTGAGGCCATCAGTGCAGAATGTAGAGCGGCCGCGGAACCGGCGGGTGTGATCCCCTTCCCGTATACATCGGCCGCCATATGACATATTGGTGAACAGTATCTCTTTGTCCTAATGTAAGAAACCTGATATTGGTCAGAAATTCATGTCCAGGCTTCATGCCCCATAAAACCAAGGGGGAGGAGGAGGGGAAAATAGCAAGTCCCTGCAAACCCATAAAGGGGCCTCATCGAGAAGCTGTGTTATCCGGCACGGCCAGGATCTCAGGCCCATGTGAAGTGATCACGCCATCTTACGTGTACGTGTGACCAGCGTGAGGAGCGTAGGAAGACACGGCATGGTGGTTGGAGGATGGGAAGTGTGAACAGCAGCCTACAGGGCGCTACCATACTGTGATAGCGAGGCCAGTGACCAAATACCAGGGGGCTATCACCCCCATGAGGTAGATGAGACCAAAACATGTCATAAATGGATTGGTAATATGGCACCTCTGTGATGTGGAAGTGTTAGAAATAGGGCCGCTCTTTACCTCATCTCTAACCAGCTGTATGTCCATGTGCAAAACTCCACCATCATAAGACTGCGGCAACCAACACAACAGACACTGCCAACACCATTGTCACCACCACGGAAACTTCCCCATCATCAACCATGAGAACCATCAGTGATGTTACCAATATATTCACCAACACCTTTATAGTGACCACTACCATCACCAAAATCGGTAAGGCATCACCTCCAGAGTATCGTTGTTACCACTTCCTAACACCACGACCTTCATCACCACCAGTATTACCACCTAAATAATATCTCCAACAGAACACCTCTACAATGCCTGCCAACACAACTGCCAATACTACCACCACTGCTACAGCCAACACTACCACCACTACTGCCAACAATACCACCACTACAGCCAACACTACCTCTACTGCTACAGCCAGCACTACCACTGCTACTGCCAGCACTACCACCAATACTGCCAACACTACCTCTACTGCTACAGCCAGCACTACCACCACTCCTGCCAACAATACCACCAATACTGCCAATACTACCTCTACTGCTACAGCCAGCACTACCATCACTCCTGCCAACAATACCACCACTACTGCCAACACTACCTCTACTGCTACAGCCAGCACTACCACCACTACAGCCATCACTACCACCACTGCTATAGCCAGCAATAACACCACTCCTGCCAACAATACCACCAATACTGCGAACACTACCACCACTCCTGCCAACAATACCACCACTACAGCCAACACTACCTCTACTGCTGCAGCCAGCACTACCACCACTCCTGCCAACAATACCACCAATACTGCCAATACTACCTCTACTGCTACAGCCAGCACTACCATCACTCCTGCCAACAATACCACCACTACTGCCAACACTACCTCTACTGCTACAGCCAGCACTACCACCACTACAGCCATCACTACCACCACTGCTATAGCCAGCAATAACACCACTCCTGCCAACAATACCACCAATACTGCGAACACTACCACCACTCCTGCCAACAATACCACCACTACAGCCAACACTACCTCTACTGCTGCAGCCAGCACTACCACCACTACTGCCAGCACTACCACCACTACTGCCAACAATACCACCACTACAGCCAACACTACCTCTACTGCTACAGCCAGCACTACCACCACTACTGCCAGCACTACCACCACCGATACAGCCAACAATACCACCACTACAGCCATCACTACCACCACTGCTACAGCCAGCAATAACACCACTCCTGCCAACAATACCACCAATACTGCGAACACTACCACCACTCCTGCCAACAATACCACCACTACAGCCAACACTACCTCTACTGCTGCAGCCAGCACTACCACCACTACTGCCAGCACTACCACCACTACTGCCAACAATACCACCACTACAGCCAACACTACCTCTACTGCTACAGCCAGCACTACCACCACTACTGCCAGCACTACCACCACTACTGCCAACACTACCACCACTGATACAGCCAACAATACCACCACTACAGCCATCACTACCACCACTGCTACAGCCAGCAATAACACCAATCCTGCCAACAATACCACCAATACTGCGAACACTACCACCACTCCTGCCAACAATACCACCACTACAGCCAACACTACCTCTACTGCTACAGCCAGCACTACCACCACTCCTGCCAACAATACCACCACTACTGCCAATAATACCACCACTACTGCCAACACTACCACCACTCCTGCCAACAATACCACCACTACAGCCAACACTACCTCTACTGCTACAGCCAGCACTACCACCGCTCCTGCCAACAATACCACCACTACTGCCAATAATACCACCACTACTGCCAACACTATTCACCACTGTTACAGCCACCAATACCACCACTGCTACAGCCATCTCTACCACCACTGCTACAGCCATCAATACCACCAGTGCTACAGCCATCACTACCACCACTTCTACGTCCATTTGTACTGCCAATACTACCACCACTGCTACAGCCAACACTACCACTGCCGCCAATACTGCCAGCACTATGACCACTACTGCCAACACAACTACCGACACTGCCACCACTGCTACAGTCAACACTGCCACCACTATTGCCCACACAACTGCAACCACCACTACAGCCAACACAGCTATCGACAGTACCACTAAATACTACAGCCAGCACTACGACCACCACTATCAACATTACCACCACTACACTGTCAGAACAGCCACCACTACTGTCAATACTACTACCTCTCCTGCCAGCACTACCACCATTAATGCTAGAACTACCACCACTACTGCCAATACCACCAACACTACTACTAGCACAACCCTCACTACTGTCAGCACTACCAACACTACTACCACTACTACTTCCAGCACTACTACCACTACTTCCAGCATTACCACCACTACTGCCAACACTACCTCCACTACTGCCAACACTATTACCACTAATGCCAGCACTACCACCACTACTGCCAACACTATGAACACTACTGCCAGCATTACCACCACTACTGCCCACAGTACCACCACTACTACCAGCACTATCACCACTGCTACAGCCAACATTACCACCACTACTACTACTACCAGTACTACCACCACTACTGCCAGCACTACCACCACTGCTACAGCCAGCACTACCATCACTACTGCCAACTCTACCACCAATACTACCAACACTACCACTACTCCTGCTAACACTACCACCACTCCTGCTAACAATACCACCACTACTGCTAACACTATTGTGGCGCCCCTGCGGTAAATCCAGTAACCCACAAACACACCCCGTCCCAGAGCTAGCTGGTGAACACAGGTAGAGGGATGGCTCAGGCAGCTATGGGGTGGCGGGGGAGAAAGGTGGTGGGTGGAAAGTGAGCAGGAAGCGGTTAGGGAAAGGAAGAAGACAAAGGGAAGACACCACAGGAAGTAGTTAGTCGTAGGAGGACATGAAAGAGCGAGGACAGAGAGCACACGTACCCGGAGGACTGAACCACAATCAGGCCTACCCGGGTCCCGGAGCTAAAGACCGCAGAAAGCTAAAGGGAGTCCTACGGGCGCGGGCAGTGAGCGATCCACTTGGGCACCCAAATCTGCAGTGAGGTGGAAGGACAGGTCGAGAACCAGGGGCCCGGCCCTGAAGGTGGCGGGAAGGCTCCAAGCTGCAACCACAGAACCGGGGGCCACAAGATCTCCAAGAGCTGTGGCCAATTCCCGACGCAGCGAGGAGAAGGCAGCCGTACTAGGGCCAGGGGACCCTGCCAGTTGCCCAAGAAGGCCTGTGGCTGCTGGATCGGGGCTCTGCATGCGGAGGCGCGTGCAGGAAGTAGGAGGAGAACAGGCAGCGCTGAGAGAGGAAGCCCGAGAGAAAGGAACACTAAAGGGGGAGCACTGGACAAGCCATCCTGGTTGCCAAGGATTACCTGAGCCGCCACCGTGCTTGTGCTGTAACCTGAAGCACCTGACGAGAGAAGCCAAGTAAACCAGGTTGAAACTCAGCATTGTGTCAGACTGTTCATTTCACGCGTTAGACTGAAACGCCGCGCAGGCAGCAGGAGCCTGCCGGAGAGTATTCCTGCCCCGCAGCCAGCTCTGCCCCGCTGGCCTTCCATCACCCCAAATCACCTTGTCTCCGGATGCCCTAGGGACCTGCTCCTCCTGTGGGGAGCTACACCATCGGAGCTGCAACTTCACCATCCCCATTTGTCCTGAACCGCAGCAGCGGCCCCTACCGGCCACCTTCCACGGGTGGCATCATGACAACCTCTTTTCATTTTATTTTTCCTTCTACTTTTTCATTTTTACCTTTTTCCTCCCCTTTTTATTGAACTGACCGCCCACCGGGGACCACGGTCATGTCACGACACTGTGACAGTCCACAGCCCGACGACGTCGAGAGGGCCCAGTTCTGAGTACCCCACGGGGCGAGTCACATGACCACTACTTCCAGCATTAGCAGCACTACCACCACTATTGCCAACACTACCACTACTACTTACCACGCAACACTACCACCAGACTGCCAAACTATGACCACTACTGCCAACACTACCACCACTAATACTAGCACCATCACCGCTACTGCCCAAACTAAGTCTTGACTGCCAATCCCACCACTGCAACACTACCACCACTACTACCACACTACCAATACTACTGCCAACAATACAACCACAACTGCCAACACTACCACCACTACTGCCAACAATATACCACCCACTGCCTACACTACCACCCACTACTGCCAACAATACTACCACCACTGCCTACACTACCACTTCTATTACCAGCACTACCACCACTACTGCCAACAATACTACCACTACTACCAACACTACCACCACTACTGCCAACACTACCACCACTACTGCCATCACTACCACCGCTATTACCAGCACTACCACCGCTATTACCACACCACCTACCACCACTACTGCCAGCACTACCACACCACTACTGCCAACACTACCACCGCTATTACCAGCACTACCACCACTACTGCCAGCACTACCAACACTACCAACCAACCACTGCCTACACTACCACAACTATTACCAGCACTACCACCACCACTGCCTACACTACCACCACTATTACCAGCACTACTACCAACACTACCACCCTCCACTGCCTACACTACCACCACTATTACCTGCACTACCACCACTATTACCAGAACTACCACCACTACTACGAACACTACCACCACCACTGCTATTACCAGCACTATGACCACTACTACCAACTACCACCACCACTGCCACCCTAACACTGCTATTACCACACTACTACCAACACTACCACCACCACTGCCTACCCTACCACAGCTATTACCAGCACTACCACACTACTGCCAAAGCTTCCACTGTGTATTATATGTGTGTGAGATTGCGGCTGCTGCAGGTCAGTGATCACTTTTTAGGTCATCAGAAGCCATTGGATAATGAAGTGGATCCTCACTGACCGCTGCACAGGACAATGATGGGAACATGTATTTGACCATTGAGGTGACTCAGTCTTTGTGCAGTAGTGAAAGGGTTAATTGTTGGATAGATGAAGCCATCACTGGGTCCATCCTCAGCTCTGCGGTCTCTTCCTGTTGCCTGCAGTTCTGGGAAGAAGATGGCAGCTGTAAACTGAGTGTTGGTGTCTGAGATCAGGATGGGCAGCAGCTCAGTGATACATTCCTGTAACCCCCGGAGTGTTGTACAACTACAGACGGCTGCACCACGAAACAGATGGTGCACAGATCAGGGGCTGCCACGTAGAGAAGACTACCTAAAGGTCCAATACTGAGGCCAGAACCGCCAAACCCAATACAGCCTGGTACCGGGTGACACCGCAAAACCAGAACACTGTCCCCAGCACCTACAGCCTGGTACCTGGTGACAGAACAAAACCAGCACACCATCCCCAGCACCTACAGCCTGGTACCAAGTGACAGAACAGAACCAGCACACCATCCCCAGCACCTATAGTTGTGGCCAAAAGTATTGACACCCCTGCAATTCTGTCAGATAATCCTCAGTTTCTTCCTGAAAATGATTGCAATCACAAATTCTTTGTTATTATTATCTTCATTTAATTTGTCTTCAATGAAAAAACACAAAAGAGAATGAAGCAAAAAGCAAAACATTGATCATTTCACACAAAACTCCAAAAATGGGCCGGACAAAAGTATTGGCACCCTCAGCCTAATACTTGGTTGCACAACCTTTAGCCAAAATAACTGCGATCAACCACTTCCGGTAACCATCAATGAGTTTCTTACAATGCTCTGCTGGAATTTTACACCATTCTTCTTTGGCAAACTGCTCCAGGTCCCTGATATGTGAAGGGTGCCTTCTCCAAACTGCCATTTTTAGATCTCTCCACAGGTGATCTATGGGATTCAGGTCTGGACTCATTGCTGGTCACCTTAGAAGTCTCCAGTGCTTTCTCTCAAACCATTTTCTTGTGCTTTTTGAAGTGTGTTTTGGGTCATTGTCCTGCTAGAAGACCCCTGACCTCTGAGGGAGACCCAGCTTTCTCACACTGGGCCCTACATTATGCTGCACAATGTGTTGGTAGTCTTCAGACTTCATAATGCCATGCACACGGTCAAGCAGTCCAGTGCCAGAGGCAGCAAAGCAACCCCAAAACATCAGGGAGCCTCCGCCATGTCTGACTGTAGGGACCGTGTTCTTTTCTTTGAATGCCTCTTTTTTCTCCTGTAAACTCTATGTTGATGCCTTTGCCCATAAAGCTCTACTTATGTCTCATCTGACCAGAGAACATTCTTCCAAAACGTTTGTAGGTTTTCTCAGGTAAGTTTTTCTCCAGCCTGGCTTTTTTATGTCTCGGGGTAAGAAGTGGGGTCTTCCTGGGTCTCCTACCATACAGTCCCTTTTCATTCAGACGGATAGTACGGGGTGACACGGTTGCACCCTCGGACTGCAGGGCAGCTTGAACTTGTTTGGATGTTAGTCGAGGTTCTTTATCCACATCCGCACAATCTTGCGTTGAAATCTCTCGTCAATTTCTCTTCCGTCCACATCTAGGGAGGTTAGCCACAGTGCCATGGGCTTTACACTTCTTGATGACACTGCATACGGTAGACACAGGAACATTCAGGTCTTTGGAGATGGACTTGTAGCCTTGAGATTGCTCATGCTTCCTCACAATTTGGTTTCTCAAGTCCTCAGACAGTTCTTTGGTCTTCTTTCTTTTCTCCATGCTCAATGTGGTGCACACAAGGACACAGGACAGAGGTTGAGTCAACTTAATCCATGTCAACTGCTGCAAGTGTGATTTAGTTATTGCCAACACCTGTAGGTGCCACAGGTAAGTTACAGGTGCTGTTAATTACACAAATTAGAGAAGCATCACATGATTTTTCTAACAGTCCAATACTTTGACCACCCGCTTTTTTATGTTTGGTGGAATTAGATCCAATTTGGCTTTAGGACAATTCTCTGTGTTTTTTCATTGAAGACAAATTAAATGAAGATAATAATAGCAAAGAATTTGTGATTGCAATCATTTTCAGGAAGAAACTGAGTATTATCTGACAGAATCTCAGGGGTGTCAATACTTTTGTCCACAACTGTACAGCCTGGTGCCAGGTGACAGAACAGAACAGCACATCACCCAGCACCTACAGCCTGGTAAAGACCAATAAGGCCAGATTGGACCAGAACTATCACTCCCCATTGTCTACCTTCCTGGAACCTTCCTCACCTCCTCTGGATGATGGGAGTGCTGATCCCCCGCTGGGATTTCTTCTCTCGGATTCATTGATTCTTTTGCCTGTAAATTGACCACAAGTCACAAACAGAAATTGAAGATTAGAAGGTTATAATGAGCGAGGGCCCGGGCTGCCAGACACAGCATTATAACCTCAGGGGCCCCGGGCTGCTGAGCCAACATATCTAATCCTATCCTGTGTGATACTGTCTGCTGAGCTGTGTATCTAATCCTCTCCTGTGTGATACTGTCTGCTGAGCTGTGTATCTAATCCTCTCCTGTGTGATACTGTCTGCTGAGCTGTGTATCTAATCCTCTCCTGTGTGATACTGTGTGCTGAGCTGTGTATCTAATCCTATCCTGTGTGATACTGTCTGCTGAGCCAACGTATCTAATCCTATCCTGTGTGATACTGTCTGCTGAGCTGTGTATCTAATCCTAACCTGTGTGATCCTGTCTGCTGAGCTGTGTATCTAATCCTATCCTGTGTGATACTGTCTGCTGAGCTGTGTATCTAATCCTCTCCTGTGTGATACTGTCTGCTGAGCTATGTATCTAATCCCCTCCTGTGTGATACTGTCTGCTGAGCTGTGTATCTAATCCTATCCTGTGTGATACTGTCTGCTGAGCTGTGTATCTAAGCCTCTCCTGTGTGATACTGTCTGCTGAGCTGTGTATCTAATCTTACCCTGTGTGATACTGTCTGCTGAGCTGTGTATCTAATCCTATCCTGTGTGATACTGTGTGCTGAGCTGTGTATCTAATCCTATCCTGTGTGATACTGTCTGCTGAGCTGTGTATCTAATTCTCTCCTGTGTGATACTGTCTGCTGAGCTGTGTATCTAATCCTATCCTGTGTGATACTGTCTGCTGAGCTGTGTATCTAATCCTCTCCTTTGTGATACTGTCTGCTGAGCTGTGTATCTAATCCTATCCTGTGTGATACTGTCTGCTGAGCTGTGTATCTAATCCTATCCTGTGTGATACTGTCTGCTGAGCTGTGTATCTAATCCTCTCCTGTGTGATACTGTCTGCTGAGCTATGTATCTAATCCCCTCCTGTGTGATACTGTCTGCTGAGCTGTGTATCTAATCCTATCCTGTGTGATACTGTCTGCTGAGCTGTGTATCTAATCCCAACCTGTGTGATCCTGTCTGCTGAGCTGTGTATCTAATCCTATCCTGTGTGATACTGTCTGCTGAGCTGTGTATCTAATCCTACTCCTGTGTGATACTGTCTGCTGAGCTGTGTATCTAATCCTATCCTGTGTGATACTGTCTGCTGAGCTGTGTATCTAATCCTATCCTGTGTGATACTGTCTGCTGAGCTGTGTATCTAATCCTATCCTGTGTGATACTGTCTGCTGAGCTGTGTATCTAATCCTATCCTGTGTGATACTGTCTGCTGAGCTGTGTATCTAATCCTATCCTGTGTGATACTGTCTGCTGAGCTGTGTATCTAATCCTATCCTGTGTGATACTGTCTGCTGAGCTGTGTATCTAATCCTCCCCTGTGTGATACTGTCTGCTGAGCTGTGTATCTAATCCTTTCCTGTGTGATACTGTCTGCTGAGCTGTGTATCTAATCCTCTCCTGTGTGATACTGTCTGCTGAGCTATGTATCTAATCCCTCCTGTGTGATACTGTCTGCTGAGCTGTGTATCTAATCCTATCCTGTGTGATACTGTCTGCTGAGCTGTGTATCTAAGCCTCTCCTGTGTGATACTGTCTGCTGAGCTGTGTATCTAATCTTACCCTGTGTGATACTGTCTGCTGAGCTGTGTATCTAATCCTATCCTGTGTGATACTGTGTGCTGAGCTGTGTATCTAATCCTATCCTGTGTGATACTGTCTGCTGAGCTGTGTATCTAATCCTCTCCTGTGTGATACTGTCTGCTGAGCTGTGTATCTAATCCTATCCTGTGTGATACTGTCTGCTGAGCTGTGTATCTAATCCTCTCCTGTGTGATACTGTCTGCTGAGCTATGTATCTAATCCCCTCCTGTGTGATACTGTCTGCTGAGCTGTGTATCTAATCCTATCCTGTGTGATACTGTCTGCTGAGCTGTGTATCTAATCCCAACCTGTGTGATCCTGTCTGCTGAGCTGTGTATCTAATCCTATCCTGTGTGATACTGTCTGCTGAGCTGTGTATCTAATCCTCTCCTGTGTGATACTGTCTGCTGAGCTGTGTATCTAATCCTATCCTGTGTGATACTGTCTGCTGAGCTGTGTATCTAATCCTATCCTGTGTGATACTGTCTGCTGAGCTGTGTATCTAATCCTATCCTGTGTGATACTGTCTGCTGAGCTGTGTATCTAATCCTATCCTGTGTGATACTGTCTGCTGAGCTGTGTATCTAATCCTATCCTGTGTGATACTGTCTGCTGAGCTGTGTATCTAATCCTATCCTGTGTGATACTGTCTGCTGAGCTGTGTATCTAATCCTCTCCTGTGTGATACTGTCTGCTGAGCTGTGTATCTAATCCTTTCCTGTGTGATACTGTCTGCTGAGCTGTGTATCTAATCCTCTCCTGTGTGATACTGTCTGCTGAGCTGTGTATCTAATCCTTTCCTGTGTGATACTGTCTGCTGAGCTGTGTATCTAATCCTATCCTGTGTGATACTGTCTGCTGAGCTGTGTATCTAATCCTATCCTGTGTGATACTGTCTGCTGAGCTGTGTGTCTAAGCCTCTCCTGTGTGATACTGTCTGCTGAGCTGTGTATCTAATCTTACCCTGTGTGATACTGTCTGCTGAGCTGTGTATCTAATCCTCTCCTGTGTGATACTGTCTGCTGAGCTGTGTATCTAATCCTCTCCTGTGTGATACTGTCTGCTGAGCCATGTATCTAATCCTATCCTGTGTGATAATGTCTGCTGAGCTGTGTATCTAATCCTATCCTGTGAGATACTGTCTGCTTAGCTGTGTATCTAATCCTCTCCTGTGTGATACTGTCTGCTGAGCTGTGTATCTAATCCTATCCTGTGTGATACTGTGTGCTGAGCTGTGTATCTAATCCTATCATATGCGATACCATCTGCTGAGCTCTGCAGCTAATCTTATCAATGTTATATCTTCTACTGAGCCAAGTATCTAAGGCTATCATGTGTGATATCGTCTGCGGTATCTAATCCTATAATGTATACCACAGTTATTGTGTCGCATCCCATCATGTGTTATATAGTCAGTTGTATCTCCTCCCATCCTCTGTGGTATCCTCTGCTATATCTCCTCCCATCCTCTGTGCTATCCTCTGCTGTATCTCCTCCCATCCTGTTTGATATCCTCTGCTGTATCTCCTCCCATCCTGTGTGATATCCTCTGCTGTATCTCCTCCCATCCTGTGTGATATCCTCTGCTGTATCTCTCCCATCCTGTGTGATATCCTCTGCTGTATCTCCTCCCATCCTGTGTGATATCCTCTGCTGTATCTCCTCCCATCCTGTGTGATATCCTCTGCTGTATCTCCTCCCATCCTGTGTGATATCCTCTGCTGTATCTCCTCCCATCCTGTGTGATATCCTCTGCTGTATCTGTCCCATCCTGTGTGATATCCTCTGCTGTATCTCCTCCCATCCTGTGTGATATCCTCTGCTGTATCTCTCCCATCCTGTGTGATATCCTCTGCTGTATCTCCTCCCATCCTGTGTGATATCCTCTGCTGTATCTCCTCCCATCCTGTGTGGTATCCTCTGCTGTATCTCCTCCCATCCTGTGTGATATCCTCTGCTGTATCTCCTCCCATCCTGTGTGATATCCTCTGCTGTATCTGTCCCATCCTGTGTGATATCCTCTGCTGTATCTCTCCCATCCTGTGTGATATCCTGTGCTGTATCTCGTCCCATCCTGTGTGATATCCTCTGCTGTATCTCCTCCCATCCTATGTGATATCCTCTGCTGTATCTCCTCCCATCCTGTGTGATATCCTCTGCTGTATCTCCTCCCATCCTGTGTGATATCCTCTGCTGTATCTCCTCCCATCCTGTGTGATATCCTCTGCTGTATCTCCTCCCATCCTGTGTGATATGCTCTGCTGTATCTCCTCCCATCCTGTGTGATATCCTCTGCTGTATCTCCTCCCATCCTGTGTGATATCCTCTGCTGTATCTCCTCCCATCCTGTGTGATATCCTCTGCTGTATCTCTCCCATCTTGTGTGATATCCTCTGCTGTATCTCCTCCCATCCTGTGTGGTATCCTCTGCTGTATCTCCTCCCATCCTGTGTGGTATTCTCTGCTGTATCTCCTCCCATCCTGTGTGATATCCTCTGCTGTATCTCCTCCCATCCTGTGTGATATCCTCTGCTGTATCTCCTCCCATCCTGTGTGGTATCCTCTGCTGTATCTCCTCCCATCCTGTGTGGTATCCTCTGCTGTATCTCCTCCCATCCTGTGTGATATCCTCTGCTGTATCTCCTCCCATCCTGTGTGGTATCGTCTGCTGTATCTCTCTCATCCTGTGTGATATCCTCTGCTGTATCTCTCCCATCCTGTGTGATACCCAGTATCTCATTCTGCTGTATCTCAGCCACCCTGTAGCTGCACACAGTACTCTGGTGGTCTCTCGCATTTATAAATCACATTTACTGCACTGGGTAACACTATACTCCGCACAGGCTCCTATACCAGACTGATGGGGGTAAAGGTCACTGCCCGTCTCTGACCCCTGACCCCACCACCATCAATCTCCGCTGACAGTGGTCACATTGACTCCACACTGGGCATCATATCATATTCCTGAGCGAGGGCCGCTGTGCCCACATTGAGGGGCCGGGGTCAGCGCCAGGCAAGGCTCAGTTATAAATAAAACCATATGAGGGTACGAGACCCCCAAAGACACTGCTGCCCCCCCACCCTCTTCACTCTGGTTCTGGCATTCTGTTCATGAATCAGCAGGCTCAGGATGAGCACATCTGTAGAAACATGCACTGCACCATCATCCTGAGCCGCCTCATTCATGAATTCAATGCCAGAGCTGCAGTGAGGACTGACACAGGCTGGAGGAATTGGTATAATGTTATGGGCGTCATATTTATAATGATGGGGTAGTCATGTTATAATGGTGGGTCGAATCATGTTATAATGATGTGGAGTCATGCTATAATGATGGGGAGTCATGTTATAATAATCGTCCCTATGGTCCTGATGATTTTGGGGGGTCTCATGTGGATGCCTCTTTTTCTTTCTGGAGTCTCCCCACTATGAACTGGTCTCAGACCCTCATCAGGACCTCAGCTCGGTGATTGGGACATTTATGATTAGGCTTGTTTCACACCAGCATTTTTTACAATGAGGCACAGATCAGGATTTTGCCCTCGTGAAGTGGTCAATGATTATTGCAGCTTGTCATTAAGCCCAAGTTGGTTATGCTCAGGCGTCTATGATACCGGCGCATTACTAGTCTGGTAAGGAAATACGGTAGTTAAAAACAGATGCAGAGAAAAATCATTTATTTGAAATAAAACATACAGACAACGATCATTTTCCCATTTATCAACCCCAAACATACCCTCCGATGATAATCCACAATGATGTTCCTCGTAGCATCTCAGCTCTGCTGCATCGGAGGTTGTGCTGAAGGAGGAAGCATCATATCACGTGATCTCCGAGCACACAAGGAGTGCCCAGAGAGCTGCGGCCGTGGAAGAGGTCAGCTGGCTTGGTTACAATGTTAAACACGTCAGCTGTGTCCTCAAGTGACCTCACTGACTGCACTGCTGGCACGGCCCTAGCTCTCAATGTGTGCCTGGAGGTCGGCCACAGCTCTCAGGTCAATCACTGATATGACGCTTCTTCAGTGTGACTTCTGATGCAGCAGAGCTGACATGCTGCAAAGGACAACATTGTGGATTATCATCGGAGGGCATGTTTGGGGTTAATAAATCGGAAAATGATGACTGTCTGTGAATTTTATTTCTAATAAAAGATTTTTCTCTCTGTGTCTGTGTTTTCTAACTATTTTCTTACTGGATTGGTAATGGGCCGTTTTCATAGTTGCCTGAACGTTACCAATTTGGGCTTAATGACAAGCTGTCAATACTCGGCTGTCATTATCCCTTCCCAAGGGAATCAGGAAAAGCACCAGGAATGGTGTTTCTAATGAATGCGCCTCTGGGGAGGCTGCAGGCTGCTATTCTGTAGCTTGGGGGGTCCAATGGTTATGGGCCTCAACAAACTGAAAATACCAGCCCCAGGTTTCTGGTTTTACCTTAGCTGGCAACCAAAAATAAGGCAACACCCTCACACTTTTTTAAATGATTTATTTAAAAAGTTAATGAATTTCCCTGTATTTTTGGTTGCCAGCGCCCATTGACTTCCATTATAATTGATGATGGGTCACAATCGATCCGGTCAAAACCATTTTTTTTTAACGGGTCCAAAACATGTTCTGATTTGTGTTTTTTGGACACAGGAACAAACTGGATCCGGTAGCAACTAGATGGTACCAGACTCCATTGAAAATGAATAAGCCAAAACTTGATCTGTGGCTGATTTGGCAAGTGCTGGTGTGAATGTAGCCTTACTTTTCTAAGTCCGGTTTCTGTCAGGCGTGGACGGCGCCGTGCTGAGCTCCCTCCCTGCCTCCCTCCGTCACACTTGTTACAATGTATCAGTGTGAGATCCGGGATCGGTGCGCCCCCCCCACCGCCGCTGTCACCCTATAATTAATAGGAGCGCTAGGTTCTGGTTGTTGCCCGTCCAACCAATTACCGTCTTCTCCATCCGTCAGCCGGACAAGAGTATTAGACTCGTGAGCGATGGCCTCCTGCAGCAAAAGTGGTTTTCCTCAGCGCTCGCCTAATTGTTATAAATGAGCGGCGGTGACTGCGGACCTCAAAGACAGCGAAGCGCAGAGCATCACAGCGGAGGAGAGAGCGGAGCGCAGAGCATCACAGCGGAGGGGAGAGCGGAGCGCAGAGCGTCACAGCGGAGGGGAGAGCGGGAGCGCAGAGCATCACAGCGGAGGAGAGAGCGGAGCGCAGAGCATCACAGCGGAGGGGACAGCGGAGCGCAGAGCGTCACAGCGGAGGGGAGAGCGGAGCGCAGAGCATCACAGCGGAGGGGAGAGCGGAGCGCAGAGCATCACAGCGGAGGGGAGAGCGGAGAGCAGAGCATCACAGCGGAGCGCAGAGCATCACAGCGGAGGGGAGAGCGGAGGCGCAGAGCATCACAGCGGAGGGGACAGCGGAGCGCAGAGCATCACAGCGGAGGGGACAGCGGAGCGCAGAGCATCACAGCGGAGGGGACAGCGGAGCACAGAGCATCACAGCGGAGGGGAGAGCGGAGCGCAGAGCATCACAGCGGAGGGGACAGCGGAGCACAGAGCATCACAGCGGAGGGGAGAGCGGAGCGCAGAGCATCACAGCGGAGGGGAGCGCAGAGCATCACAGCGGAGGGGAGAGCGGAGCGCAGAGCATCACAGCAGAGGGGAGAGCGGAGCGCAGAGCATCACAGCAGAGGGGAGAGCGGGAGCGCAGAGCATCACAGCAGAGGGGAGAGCGGAGCGCAGAGCATCACAGCGGAGGGTACAGCGGAGCGCAGAGCATCACAGCGGAGGGGAGAGCGGAACGCAGAGAATCACAGCGGAGGGGACAGCGGAGCGCAGAGCATCACAGCGGAGGGGAGAGCGGAGCACGGAGCATCACAGCGGAGGGGACAGCGGAGCGCAGAGCATCACAGCGGAGGGGAGAGCGGAGCGCAGAGCATCACAGCGGAGGGGAGAGCGGAGCGCAGAGCATCACAGCGGAGGGGGGGGGGAGAGCGGGGAGAGCGCAGAGCATCACAGCGGAGGGAGAGAGCGAGCGCAGAGCATCACAGCGGAGGGTGGAGGGAGCGGAGCGCAGAGCATCACAGCGGAGGAGACAGCGGAACGCAGAGCATCACAGCGGAGGGGAGAGCGGAGCGCAGAGCATCACAGCGGAGGGGACAGCGGAGCGCAGAGCATCACAGCGGAGGGGAGAGCGGAGCGCAGAGCATCACAGCGGAGGGGAGATCGGAGCGCAGAGCATCACAGCGGAGGGGACAGCGGAGCGCAGAGCATCACAGCGGAGGGGGACAGCGGAGCGCAGAAGCATCACAGCGGAGGGGAGAGCGGAGCGCAGAGCATCACAGCGGAGGGAGAGAGAAGCGGAGGAGCGCAGAGCATCACAGCGGGAGGGGAGAGAGAGCGGAGCGCAGCAGAGCATCACAGCGGAGGGGAGAGCAGAGCACAGAGCATCACAGCGGAGGGGAGAGCGGAGCCAGAGCATCACAGCGGAGGAGACAGCGGAAGCGCAGAGCATCACAGCGGAGGGGAGAGCGGGAGCGCAGAGCATCACAGCAGAGGGGGAGAAGCGGAGCGCAGAGCATCACAGCGGAGGGGACAGCGGAGCGCAGAGCATCACAGCGGAGGGGGAGCGGAGCATAGCGGAGCAGCGCAGAGCATCACAGCGGAGGGGAGACGGGGAGAGTCGCAGGAGGAGGGCATCACAGCGGAGGGGACAGCGGAGCGCAGAGCATCACAGCGGAGGAGACAGCGGAGCGCAGAGCATCACAGCGGAGGGGAGAGCGGAACGCAGAGCATCACAGCGGAGGAGGAACAGCGGAGCGCAGAGCATCACAGCAGAGGGGAGAGCGGAGCGCAGAGCATCACAGCGGAGGGGAGAGCGGAGCGCAGAGCATCACAGCGGAGGAGACAGCGGAGCGCAGAGCATCACAGCGGAGGGGAGAGGGAGAGCGCCAGAGCATCACAGCGGAGGAGACAGCGGAGCGCAGAGCATCACAGCGGAGGGGACAGCGGAGCGCAGAGCATCACAGCGGAGGGGACAGCGGAGCGCAGAGCATCACAGCGGAGGGGAGGAGCGGAGCGCAGAGCATCACAGCGGAGGGGAGAGCGGAGCGCAGAGCATCACAGCGGAGGGGGAGGAGAGGCGGGAGGCAGAGCATCACAGCGGAGGGGAGAGCAGAGCGCAGAGCATCACAGCGGAGGGGAGAGCGGAGCCAGAGCATCACAGCGGAGGAGACAGCGGACGCAGAGCATCACAGCGGAGGGGAGAGCGGAGCGCAGAGCATCACAGCAGAGGGGAGAGCGGAGCGCAGAGCATCACAGCGGAGGGGACAGCGGAGCGCAGAGCATCACAGCGGAGGGAGGGGAGAGCGAGCGAGAGCGCAGAGCATCACAGCGGAGGGGAGATCGGAGCGCAGAGCATCACAGCGGGAGGAGACAGCGGAGCGCAGAGCATCACAGCGGAGGAGACAGCGGAGCGCAGAGCATCACAGCGGAGGGGAGAGCGGAACGCAGAGCATCACAGCGGAGGAGACAGCGGAGCGCAGAGCATCACAGCGAGGGGAGAGCGGAGCGCAGAGCATCACAGCGGAGGGGAGAGCGGAGCGCAGAGCATCACAGCGGAGGAGACAGCGGAGCGCAGAGCATCACAGCGGAGGGGAGAGCGGAGCGCAGAGCATCACAGCGGAGGAGACAGCGGAGCGCAGAGCATCACAGCGGAGGGGAGAGCGGAGCGCAGAGCATCACAGCGGAGGGGACAGCGGAGCCAGAGCATCACAGCGGAGGGGAGAGCGGAGCGCCAGAGCATCACAGCGGAGGGGACAGCGGAGCAGCAGAGCATCACAGCGGAGGGGAGAGCGGAGCGCAGAGCATCACAGCGGAGGGGAGGCAGAGCGCAGAGCATCACAGCGGAGGGAGAGAGCGGAGCGCAGAGCATCACAGCGGAGGGGAGACGGAGCGCAGAGCATCACAGCGGAGGGGGAGAGCGGAGCGCAGAGCATCACAGCAGAGGGGAGAGCGGAGCGCAGAGCATCACAGCGGAGGGACAGCGGAGCGCAGAGCATCACAGCGGAGGGGAGAGCGGAACGCAGAGCATCACAGCGGAGGGGACAGCGGAGCGCAGAGCATCCACAGGAGCGGAGGGAGGGGAGAGCGGAGCGCAGAGCATCACAGCGGAGGGGACAGCGGAGCGCAGAGCATCACAGCGGAGGGGAGAGCGGAGCGCAGAGCATCACAGCGGAGGGGGAAGCGGAGCGCAGAGCATCACAGCGGAGGGGGAGAGCGGAGCGCAGAGCATCACAGCGAGGGAGGGGAAGCCCGCGGAGAGCAGAGACATCACAGCGGAGGGAGAGCAGCGAGCGCAGAGCATCACAGCGGAGGGGAGAGCGGAGACGCAGAGCATCACAGCGGAGGGACAGCGGAGCGCAGAGCATCACAGCGGAGGGGAGAGCGGAGCGCAGAGCATCACAGCGGAGGGGACAGCGGAGCGCAGAGCATCACAGCGGAGGGGACAGCGGAGCGCAGAGCATCACAGCGGAGGGGAGCAGCGGAGCGACAGAGCATCACAGCGGAGGGGAGAGCGGAGCGCAGAGCATCACAGCGGAGGGGACAGCGGGAGCGCAGAGCATCACAGCGGAGGGGAGAGCGGAGCGCAGAGCATCACAGCGGAGGGGAGGAGAGCGCAGAGCATCACAGCGGAGGGGAGAGCGGAGCGCAGAGCATCCACAGCGGAGGGGGAGAGAGCGGAGCGCAGAGCATCACAGCGGAGGGGAGAGCGGAGCGCAGAGCATCACAGCGGAGGGGAGAGCGGAGCGCAGAGCATCACAGCGGAGGGGAGAGCGGAGCGCAGAGCATCACAGGAGGAGGAAGCGGAGCGCAGAGCATCACAGCGGAGGAGACAGCGGAGCGCAGAGCATCACAGCGGAGGGGAGAGCGGACGCAGAGCATCACAGCGGAGGAGACAGCGGAGCGCAGAGCATCACAGCAGGAGGGGAGAGCGGAGCGCAGAGCATCACAGCGGAGGGGAGAGCGGAGCGCAGAGCATCACAGCGGAGGAGACAGCGGAGCGCAGAGCATCACAGCGGAGGGGAGAGCGGAGAGCCAGAGCATCACAGCGGAGGAGACAGCGGAGCGCAGAGCATCACAGCGGAGGGGAGAGCGGAGCGCAGAGCATCACAGCGGAGGGACAGCGGAGAGCAGAGCATCACAGCGGAGGGGACAGCGGAGCGCAAGAGAGAGCAGAGCATCACAGCGGAGGGGACAGCGGAGCGCAGAGCATCACAGCGGAGGGAGAGCGGAACGCAGAGCATCACAGCGGAGGAGACAGCGGAGCGCAGAGCATCACAGCAGAGGGAGAGCGGAGCGCAGAGCATCACAGCGGAGGGGAGAGCGGAGCGCAGAGCATCACAGCGGAGGGGACAGCGGAGCGCAGAGCATCACAGCGGAGGGGAGAGGAGACGCGAGGGGGAGCGCAGAGCATCACAGAGGATGGGAGAGCGGAGCGCAGAGCATCACAGCAGAGGGGAGAGCGGAGCGCAGAGCATCACAGCGGAGGAGAGAGCGGAGCGCAGAGCATCACAGCGGAGGGGAGCGCGGAGCGCAGAGCATCACAGCGGAAGGGAGAGCAGAGCGCAGAGCATCACAGTGGAGGGGACAGCGGAGCACAGAGCATCACAGTGGAAGGGAGAGCGGAGAGCAGAGCATCACAGCGGAGGAAAGAGGGGAGCGCATAGCAGGCAGAGGGCACACAACCCCACTTTCCCAAGAGATAACACTTCATCACTTTCACACCATCTCTGTATACAGGGAGCTCCCCCTAGTGGTAGCTGTAGACAGGATCTAATCATGTATCTATGTATACAGGGAGCTCCCCCTAGTGGTGACTGCAGGCAGACATGATCTTATCATGTATCTCTGTATACAGGGAGCTCCCCCTAGTGGTAGCTGTAGACAGGATTTTATCATTTATCTCTGTATACAGGGAGCTCCCCCTAGTGGTGGCTACAGACAGAATCTTATCATGTATCTCTGTATACAGGGAGCTCCCTCTAGTGGTGACTGCAGACAGGATCTTATCATGTATCTCTGTATACAGGGAGCTCCCCCTAGTGGTGGCTGCAGACAGGATCTTATCATGTATCTCTGTATACAGGGAGCTCCCCCTAGTGGTGGCTACAGACAGGATCTTATCATGTATCTCTGTATACAGGGAGCTCCCTCTAGTGGTGACTGCAGACAGGATCTTATCATGTATCTCTGTATACAGGGAGCTCCCCCTAGTGGTGGCTGCAGACAGGATCTTATCATGTATCTCTGTATACAGGGAGCTCCCCCTAGTGGTGGCTACAGACAGGATCTTATCATGTATCTCTGTATACAGGGAGCTCCCCCTAGTGGTGGCTACAGACAGAATGCTATCATGTATCTCTGTATACAGGCAGCTCCCCCTAGTGGTGGCTGCAGACAGAATCTTATCATGTATACACAGGGAGCTCCCCCTAGTAGTGACTGCAGACAGAATCTTATCATGTATCTCTGTATACAGGGAGCTCCCCCTAGTGGTGGCTGCAGACATAATCTTATCATGTATCTCTGTATACAGGGAGCTCCCCTAGTGGTGGCTGCAGACAGGATCTTATCATGTATCTCTGTATATAGGGAGCTCCCCCTAGTGGTGACTGCAGAAAAGATCTTATGTATCTCTGTATACAGGGAGCTCCCCCTAGTGGTGGCTGCAGACAGAATCTTATCATGTATCTCTGTATACAGTGAGATCCCCCTAGTGGTGGCTGCAGACAGAATTTTATCATGTTTCTCTGTATACAGGGAGCTCCCCCTAGTGGTGGCTGCAGACAGGATCTTATCATGTATCTCTGTATACAGGGAGCTGCCCCTAGTGGTGATTTCAGACAGAATCTTATGTATCTCTGTATACAGGGAGCTCCCCCTAGTGGTGGCTGCAGACTGAATCTTATCATGTATCTCTGTATACAGGGAGCTCCCCCTAGTGGTGGCTGCAGACAGGATCTTATCATGTATCTCTGTATACAGGGAGCTCCCTCTAGTGGCGGCTGCAGACACAATCTTGGCACATCTCCTTTAAATCAACGTAGAAAGATAATATAATTTTCTGATACTTTGCGTCTCATAAATATAAACATTTTTGTTCATATGTGAATGCTGAAAATCCATTGTAAGCTCGTCCTTACACAGCTGAGGGTTGTATAGTAGACAGATCAGCAGCGTCTGGGGCACAGAGGTCTTTTCCTGTTCTTGTAGTTTGTTACAGTGTGTCAGGGCAGGTCATATGTGATGAGGAGTGGGAGATGGCATCTTTATTAGGCAGCAGGGGACACAGGCTGATCAATCCCCTCATTAATCAGGTTACGGCCCATTGTGAGCAGACAATGGCCATCCGTCCTCTACAATGGGAGCTTTGTGGGCTGGGGGGGTGCGGCGCCTCATCACTCTCCCCCATTGTCAGCCCGCCAGGACCGGCACCTCTTCATGGTGTCACCCAGAACAAGGCGACACAATGGCCGGGGTCGGAGGTCATCGTGTTCACTGCATTGTACAGTGACCCCCGAGACCCCCCCAATCACTCCATCACCCCTGATTGACAGATAGGGACTGATCAGTGCTGGACCCTCATGGGGGAGACATACGGGGTGTCTCGGGGCCCGGACCGGTCACCCAGCCTTCTTGAACTTGCCGGTGTATCGGTTGTCAGCCATTTTTTTTCTCATTTTGCAGAAATATCGCGAATTTTCACCAATTTTTTTTCCCCTTTTTTGTATCATTTCTGCGTACGGTTAGGAGAGAAACACCATAAACTTCCCGGAAGTGTGGGGGCATCCATCACCGGAGCCTCATCAATACTCGGATAGCGTCATCCTCCTCCCAATCTTTATGGTATCACAGCCGCGCCTCATTCTCTTCTTCTCACCAAGTCGCCATCTATAAATCACATCCACAATGGAAATCAATGTATGGACGAGGGGGGGGAGGGGCGAGCGGCGCAATGTAATCGTTACCGGATAACAGACGAAAATCACTGCGGGGATGACGGGGGAGGGGGGGACGCGGATCCGGCCCCGCCTGCGCTGGAGTTAAGGACTCGGCGGAGTCCTACTTAGTTGGTGGCGCAGTTTGCAGAGTTGATCTTCGGGGCACTGCTAAAGTCAGGGGCTTTCCTATGTTCCCATACAGGGGTCTCCCAACCCTCTCGGATCAGAGGTCACAGGACATCGTCCTCTACAGGTGCCTGGGCAGCCGCAGCCATGATCCGGGTGTGGGGGAGAACGCGCCCAAAAGGGAATGAGCCCAAAGTGCAACTTCTAGAAAATGACAGTGCAAGGGGGGATCGATGTCTGCGGCTCCTGAGCACAACCACTGCACCATCACAGAACAACCGCAGCACAACCACAACAGCCACAAACGACCGCAGACGACCGCACAACAGCCACAGAACGACCGCAGCACAGCCACACAACAGCCACAGAACGACCGCAGCACAGCACACAACAGCCACAGAACGACCCAGCACAGACACACAACAGCCACAGAACGACGCAGCACAACCACAGAACGACCGCAGCACACCACAGAACGACTGCAGCATCCACAGAAGACCACAACAGCCACAGAACGACCGCAGCACAGCCCACAACAGCCACAGAACGACCGCAGCACAGCCACAGAACAACCGCAGCACAGCCATAGAACAACCGCAGCACAGCCATAGAATGACCGCAGCACAACCATAGAATGACCGCAGCACAACCACAGAACAACCACAGCACACCATAGAACGACTACAGCATAACCACAGCACAACAGTATGTACAACGGTAGCACAGCCACAAAACAACCACAGCACAGCCACAGAACAACCGCAGAACAACTACAGAATGACTGCAGCACAACCATAGAATGACCGCAGCACAGCCACAGCACAACAGTAGTACGACTGCAGCACAACCACAGAACGACCGCATCGGTGGCCACAGCACAACTGCTGGAAAATTACAGAACAACAATAGGACGTCCACAGCATAGCAAAGCACACGCACCGCAGGACCGCAGCACAACTATAGCATGACCACCGGCACAACCACAGAACAACCGCACAACTGTAGCATGACTCCAGCATGACCGCAGCACAAGCACAACATGACCACAGAATGATGGCAGCACAACTGTAGCATAACTGCAGCACAAGCACAACTATAGTACGACTCCAGAATGACTGCAGCATAATCGTCCTCCACGCGCGGAACCATTGTAGGACAGTATCCTGCAGCTCAGGATTACATAAACAGCTCAGCTGGCAGTATCGCACAGGATAGGATTAGATACACAGCTAAGACAGTATCACACATGATCGTTGACTTTCTCTCTCCCAGTCCTGTTGGGGACTCCGGAGAGTTCTGTCGGTCTGAGCCCATGGACGGCGCCAACCTTGGTGCCCATCGCTGACCCTCATGGTGTATTTGATAGTTGTCCCCATTCTTTTTGCTCATGACCCTATAGATCCCCCTGTGTCAGATCAGCGGACACTGGATCAGCTGTGCCACGTTATTGTCCTCTGTTATCTCCCGGGGGACTCACCGTGTGAATCTGCCCTCGACATTGATCGTCCTTTTCCTAAATCCACTTAGGGCCACTTTACACACACCAACTTATCTGTCCAACTTCTGACCAACTTACTGGTTGCAGTGAAATCATGGACACATTGTTCTATTTTGTGGCTGTGTACAATGGAACTGTGTGTCCATGATTTCACTGCAACCAGTAAGTTGGTCAGAAGTTGGACAGATAAGTTGGTGTGTGTAAAGTGGCCCTTAGGAGAAGCGCAGGTTAATGATCACAAGTCAGACAATCAGCGGAAAGCGGAGGGGAGAAGCGGAGCCGCCATGAGAGCGGAGGGGAGAAGAGGAGCCGCCATGAGAGCGGAGGGGAGAAGAGGAGCCGCCATGAGAGCGGAGGGGAGAAGAGGAGCCGCCATGAGAGCGGAGGGGAGAAGCGGAGCCGCCATTAGAGCGGAGGGGAGAAGCGGAGGCCACATGAGAGCGGAGGGGAGAAGCGGAGGCCACATGAGAGCGGAGGGGAGAAGCGGAGGCCGACATGAGAGCGGAGGGGAGAAGCGGAGGGAGACAGGGAGCCGCCATGAGAGCGGAGGGGAGAAGGGAGCCGCCATGAGAGCGTGAGAGCGGAGGGGAGAAGGGGAGCCGCCATGAGAGCGGAGGGGAGAAGCGGAGCCGCCATGAGAGCGGAGGGGAGAAGGGGAGCCGCCATGAGAGCGGAGGGGAGAAGAGGAGCCGCCATGCGGAGCGAAGAGCGGAGGGGAGAAGGGAGCCGCCATGAGAGCGGAGAGGGAGAAGCGGAGCCGCCATGAGAGCGGAGGGGAGAAGCGGAGCCGCCATGAGAGCGGAGGGAGAAGCGGAGCCGCCATGAGAGCGGAGGAGAGAAGGGAGCCGCCATGAGAGCGGAGGGGAGAAGCGGAGCCGCCATGAGAGCGGAGGGGAGAAGCGGAGCCGCCATGAGAGCGGAGAGCGGAGGGTAGAAGCGGAGCCGCCATGAGAGCGGAGAGGGAGAAGGGAGCCGCCATGAGAGCGGAGGGGAGAAGCGGAGCCGCCATGAGAGCGGAGGGGAGAAGGGAGCCGCCATGAGAGCGGAGGGGGAGAAGAGGAGCCGCCATGAGAGCGGAGGGGAGAAGCGGAGCCGCCATGAGAGCGGAGGGGAGAAGGGAGCCGCCATGAGAGCGGAGGGGAGAAGAGGAGCCGCCATGAGAGCGGAGGGAGAAGCGGAGCAAGAGAGCGGAGGGAGAAGGGAGCCGCCATGAGAGCGGAGGGGAGAAGCGGAGCCGCCATGAGAGCGGAGCGAGGGAGAAGGGAGCCGCCATGAGAGCGGAGGGGAGAAGCGGAGCCGCCATGAGAGCGGAGGGGAGAAGCGGAGCCGCCATGAGAGCGGAGGGGAGAAGCGGAGCCCCATAGAGCGAGGGAGAAGCGGAGCCGCATTAGAGCGGAGGGAGAAGCGGAGCGCCATGAGAGCGGAGGGGAGAAGGGAGCCGCATGAGAGCGGAGGGAGAGCGGAGCCGCCATGAGAGCGAGAGGAGGGAGAAGGGGAGCCGCCATGAGAGCGGAGGGGAGAAGCGGAGCCGCCATGAGAGCGGAGGGGAGAAGCGGAGCCGCCATGAGAGCGGAGGGGAGAAGCGGAGCCGCCATGAGAGCGGAGGGGAGAAGCGGAGCCGCCATGAGAGCGGAGGGGAGAAGGGGAGCCGCCATGAGAGCGGAGGGGAGAAGCGGAGCCGCCATGAGAGCGGAGGGGAGAAGCGGAGCCGCCATGAGAGCGGAGGGGAGAAGCGGAGCCGCCATGAGAGCGGAGGGGAGAAGCGGAGCCGTCATGAGAGCGGAGGGGAGAAGCGGAGCCGCCATGAGAGCGGAGAGCGGAGGGGAGAAGGGGAGCCGCCATGAGAGCGGAGAGGAGAAGCGGAGCCGCCATGAGAGCGGAGGGGAGAAGCGGAGCCGCCATGAGAGCGGAGAGCGGAGGGTAGAAGCGGAGCCGCCATGAGAGCGGAGAGCGAGGGGAGAAGGGGAGCCGCCATGAGAGCGGAGGGGAGAAGCGGAGCCGCCATGAGAGCGGAGAGCGGAGGGGAGAAGGGGAGCCGCCATGAGAGCGGAGGGGAGAAGCGGAGCCGCCATGAGAGCAGAGGGGAGAAGCGGAGCCGCCATGAGAGCGGAGGGGAGAAGCGGAGCCGCCATGAGAGCGGAGGGGAGAAGCGGAGCCGCCATGAGAGCAGAGGGGAGAAGCGGAGCCTCCATGAGAGCGGAGGGGAGAAGCGGAGCCTGCATCACCGCGGGCGCCGCTGATCTCCTGATTTACGGACACTTAACCCTTCAGGAGTCTTTAGTTATGCGGCTATGAAAACCGTCACTCCGTCAAATTAGGCAGAAATGGCGGCTATGGAGTGACACGAGATGTCATGACGGAGCGATGGCGGATGCAGAATAACACGTCTGACCTGCAATAAGTGTCCACCGCAGCTTTCGTTACAATGTGTTTGTGAGAACCAGGCTCACATAGTGACTTCCCCTTTAATGATTTAAAGGTGCCCGTTTTGCTTTTCTCACCTTTCACCCTTGACTTCTGGGTGTCATTAACCTGTTCCGCTCTGGTTTCGCCCACAGGGACGCCGGTGAATCGTATCCCCATAATGGCGAAACAAGTGCTGGACCTGTACACGCTGTACAGACTGGTGACCGAGAAGGGCGGCCTGGTGGAAGTGATCAACAAGAAGATCTGGAGGGAGATCACCAAGGGTCTGAGCCTGCCCACGTCCATCACCAGTGCGGCCTTCACCCTGAGAACGCAGTGAGTCGCCCCAAGAGCTGACAATCAACACACAATCCCACAAGAGCCAACAATCACCACACGATCCCTCAGGGCCTGACGATCACCACACGATCCCCCAGGGCCTGACGATCACCACACGATCCGCCGGGAACTAACGATCACCACACGATCCCCCAGGATCTAATGATCACCACACAATCCGCTGGGAGCTGATGATCACCACATGATCCCCCGGGATCTGATGATCACCACACGATGCCCTGGGTGTCGACAAACACCACACGATCCCCCAGGAGCTGATGATCACTATATGATCCCCTGGGATCTGATGATCACCACACAATTCCCTGTGAGCTGACGATCACCACACGATCCCCCAGGATCTGATGATCACCACACAATCCGCCAGGAGCTGATGATCACCACATGATCCCCCAGGATCTAATGATCACCACATGATCCCCCGGGATCTAGTGATCACCACACGATTCCCTGGGTGTCGACAAACACCATACGATCCCCCAGGGTCTGACGATCACCACACGATCCGCCTGGAGCTGATGATCACCACATGATCCCCCAGGATCTGATGATCACCACATGATCCCCCAGGATCTAATGATCTCCACACGATCCCCCAGGATGATCACCACACAATTCCCCGGGAGCCTACAATCACCACATGATCCCCCAGGAGCTGATGATCACCACATGATCCCCCTGGAGCTGATGATCACCACATGATCCCCCTGGAGCTGACAATCACCGCATGATCCCCTGGGAGCCTACAATTACCACATGGTCCCCCAGGAGATGACGATCACCAAACGATCCCCCCAGGAGCCAAAGATCAGCACATGATCTCTCAGGAGCTGACAATCACCATACAATTCCCCCGGGAGCTGAGGATCACCACACGATCCCCCGGGAGCTGAGGATCATCACACGATCCCCCGGGAGCTGAGGATCACCACACGATTCCCCGGGAGCTGAGGATCATCACACAATCCCCCGGGAGCTGAGGATCACCACACGATCCTCCGGGAGCTGAAGATCACCACACGATCCCCTGGGGGCTGACGATCGCCACACGATTCTCCGGGAGCTGAACATCACCACACGAACCCCGGGTGCTGACGATCACCACACGATCCTCCGGGAGCTGAAGATCACCACACGATCCCTGGGGGCTGAAGATCACCACACGATTCTCCGGGAGCTGACGATCACCACACGGTTCCCTGGGAGCTGAGGATCACCACACGATCCCCCGGGAGCTGAAGATCACCACATGATCCCCTGGGAGCTGAAGATCACCACACGATCCCCCGAGAGCTGAGGATCACCACTCGATTCCCTGGGAGCTGAGGATCACCACACGGTTCCCTGGGAGCTGAGGATCACCACTCGATCCCCTGGGAGCTGAGGATCACCACTCGATCCCCTGGGAGCTGAGGATCACCACACAATCCCCGGGAGCTGATGATCACCACACGATCCCACGGGGGCTGAGGATCACCACACGATCCCCTGGGAGCTGAGGATCACCACACGATCCCCCGGGGGCTGAGGATCACCACACGGTTCCCTGGGAGCCGACAATCACCACACGGTTCCCTGGGAGCTGACGATCACCACAAGATCCCTGGGAGCTGACTATCACCACATGATCCCCCGGGGGCTGAGGATCAGCACACGATCCCCTGGGAGCTGAGGATCACCACACGATCCCCTGGGAGCTGAGGATCACCACACGATCCCCTGGGAGCTGAGGATCACCACACGATCCCCCAGGACCTGACGATCACCACACGAACCCCCGGGAGCTGACGATCACCACACGATCCCCTGGGAGCTGACGATCACCACAAGATCCCCTGGGAGCTGACTATCACCACATGATCCCCCGGGGGCTGAGGATCAGCACACGATCCCCTGGGAGCTGAGGATCACCACACGATCCCCCGGGAGCAGACTATAACCACACGATCCCCTGGGAGCTGAGGATCACCACACGATCCCCCGGGGGTGAGGATCACCACACGATCCCCCGAGAGCTGAGGATCACCACTCGATTTCCTGGGAGCTGAGGATCACCACACGATCCCCGGGAGCAGACTATAACCACACGATCCCCTGGGAGCTGAGGATCACCACACGATCCCCTGGGAGCTGAGGATCACCACACGATCCCCGGGAGCAGACTATAACCACACGATCCCCCGGGAGCAGACTATAACCACACGATCCCCTGGGAGCTGAGGATCACCACATGATCCCCGGGGGCTGAGGATCACCACATGATCCTACGATAGCCGACGATCACCACACGATCCCCCAGGACCTGACGATCACCACACGATCCCCTGAGAGCTGCGCTCCCTGCACCACACACATCTCACTGCACTGACACATTGTAACAAATGCACAGCTGTGTTGTCAGGCACAATATACACAGAATGTAGCATTTAGTTTCCACGGTGATTGAAGTGGTTTATCGGGGTCTTTTCCCCTCCTTTTGCTTAGATACATGAAGTACCTGTATCCCTATGAATGTGAGAAGCGGGGGCTCAGCTCCCCCGGAGAGCTCCAGGCCGCCATCGACAGCAACAGGAGAGAAGGACGGAGGCAAAGCTTCGGCTCTGGGCTCTTCAGTTATTCCCCCGTGGGGACCCCGAATGTCCTGACCTCCCCGAAAATGAACATGCCGACCCTAGCACTCGCCTCCCATAACGGACCCCCCCAACTCAGCCAGATGCCAATCATAAAGAAAGGTGGGTGCCAGTCTGCGAGGCCAGAGCCATATATCCCCCGGCAGTCGTATTGTTGTCTATGTGTCCCCCCGGCAGTCATCTTGTTACCCGTGTGTCCCCCTGGCAGTCATCTTGTTACCCGTGTGTCCCCCCGGCAGTCGTCTTGTTACCCGTGTGTCCCTCTGGCAGTCATCTTGTTACCCGTGTGTCCCCCCGGCAGTCGTCTTGTTACCCGTGTGTCCCTCTGGCAGTCGTATTGTTACCCGTGTGTCTTCCTGGCAGTCGTCTTGTTGCTTGTGTGTCCCGCCGGCAGTTGTCCTGTTGCCTGTATGTCTCCCTGGCAGTCATCTTGTTGCTCTTGTGTCCCCCTGGCAGTCGTCTTGTTGCCCGTGTGTCCCCCCGGCAGTTGTCTTGTTGCCCGTGTGTCCCCCCGGCAGTTGTCTTGTTGCCCGTGTGTCTTCCTGGCAGTCGTCTTGTTACCCGTGTGTTCCCCTGCAGTCGTCTTGTTGCCCGTGTGTCTCCCTGATAGTCCTCTTGTTGCCCGTGTGTCTCCCTGATAGTCCTCTTGTTGCCCGTGTGTCTCCCTGATAGTCCTCTTGTTGCCCGTGTGTCTCCCTGATAGTCCTCTTGTTGCCCGTGTGTCTCCCTGATAGTCCTCTTGTTGCCCGAGTGTCTCCTTGGCAGTCATCTTTTTGCCCGTGTGTCCCCCTGACAGTCGTCTTGTTGCCCGTGTGTCTCCCTGGCAGTCATCTTGTTGCCCGTGTCTGTCCCTATGTCTCCCTGGCAGTCATCTTGTTGCCCCTATGTCTCCCTGGCAGTCGTCTTGTTCCCGTGTGTCTACCTGGCAATCATGTTGTTGCCCGTGTTTCCACCGGCAGTCATCTTGTTGCCCCTATGTCTCCCCGGCAGTCGTCTTGTGTCCTGTGTGTCTTCTTGGCAATCGTGTTGTTGCCCGTGTGTCTTCCTGGCAATCGTGTTGTTGCCCGTGTGTCTTCCTGGCAATCGTGTTGTTGCCCGTGTGTCCCCCGGCAGTCATCTTGTTGCCCATATGTCTCCCTAGTAGTCATCTTGTTGCTCTTTTGTCTCCCCGGTAGTCGTCATGTTACCTGTCTGTCCCTCTGGCAGTCGTCTTTTTGCCCGTCTGTCCCACGACAGTTATCCTGTTGCCTGTATGTCTCCCTGGCAGTCATTATGTTGCCCATGTGTCTCCCCGGCAGTTGTCATTTACCCATCTGTCCCCCCCGATAGTCGTCTTGTTGCCCGTGTGTCCCCCTGATAGTCGTCTTGTTGCCCCTGTGTCTCCCTGATAGTCCTCTTGTTGCCCGCGTTGTCTCCTTGGCAGTTGACTATTGCCCGTGTGTCTCCTTGGCAGTTGTCTTGTTGCCCGTGTGTCTCCCTGGCAGTCATCTTGTTGCCCGTGTCTGTCCCTATGTCTCCCTGGCAGTCATCTTGTTGCCCCTATGTCTCCCTGGCAGTCATCTTGTTGCCCGCGTGTCTCCCTGATAGTCGTCTTGTTGCCCCTGTGTCTCCCTGATAGTCATCTTGTTGCCCGCATGTCTCCTTGCGTGGTTGTCTCCCTGGCAGTTCGTCTTGTTGCCCGTGTGTCTGTCCCTGTCTGCAGTTCTGTACTTGTTACCCCGTGTGTCTCCTGAGTCCTCTTGTTGCCGGTGTCTCCTGGCAGTTGACTAGTTGCCGTGTGTCTCCTGGCAGTTTCTTGTTGCCTGTGTCCCCTGGCAGTCATCTTGTTGCCCGTGTGTCCCACCCTGGCAGTCATCTTGTTGCCCTAGTGTCCCCCTGGCAGTTGTCTTGTTGCCCTGTGTGTCTTCCTGGCAGTCGTGTTGTTGCCCGTGTGTCCCCCTCGGCAGTCATCTTGTTGCCCATGATGTCTCCCTGATAGTCATTTGTTGCCCGTGTGTCCCCCCGGCAGTCCTCTTGTTGCCCATGATGTCTCCCTGATAGTCTTTGTTGCCCGTGTGTCTCCCCGCAGTCATCGTCTCTTGTTCCCGTGTCGTGTCCTCTCCCTCGATAGTCTCTTGTTGCCCGTGTCTCCCTGGCAGTCGCTTGTTGCCCGTGTGTCCCCCGGCAGTCGTTTGTGCCCTGTGTGTCTCCTGGCAGTCAGTATTGTTAGCCGGGGTCTCTGGCAGTCGTATTGTACCCTGTGTTCTCCCTGGCAGTCTATCTTGTACGTGCCCCTCAGTGTATTGTACCGTGTGCCCTGGCAGTCGTCTTGTTGCCGTGTGTCTCCTGGCATTCATTGTTTCCCGTGTTCTCCCTGGCAGTCGTCATTGTAGCCTGTGTGTCTCCCTGGCAGTCGTTCCTGTGTGTCTCGCACGTTTTAGTGTGTCTCTTCCTGGCAATCGCTTGTTGCCCGTGTGTCTCCCTGGCAGTCGTTTGTAGCCGTGTGTCTTCCTGGCAGTCGTATTGTTGCCCGTGTGTCTCCCGCCGGCGTATGTACTTGTCTTGCATCGTATGTACTGGTTCTCCCTGGTCAGTCGTACTTGTTGCCTGTGTGTCTCCCTGGCAGTCGTCATTGTTCCTGTGTGTCCCTCCCTGGCAGTTCATTGTTACCTTGTCTCCTGCGTCGTATGTACTTTGTCCCCTGGCAGTTATCTGTTAGCCTGTGTGTCTCCCCTGGCAGTCTTCATTGTTGCCCGTGTGTCTCCCCCGCAGTGTTTGTTCACCTGTTACCCATCGTGTCCTCCCCCGAGTTTTGTCCTCTCTCCATGTTTTCCGATCTTTCCTCAGAGGATGGCCTGCACCCTGTGCCCTCCGCACCGGATCAGCATCCTCGTGGCTCTGCCCGCCATCACGCAGCACCCATGGCTGTACACGTCATGCAGGCCGCAGCCCTGGAACAACTGCGAAAGCTGGATCCGGTGACGCCCAGAAGAAGATGGCATGACTGGCGAGGGCACAGTGGATAATGCAGCACGCGCTACAGCAAAACCTGCTGGCCATGGCGGCACAGATGCCCATGAAGGTCAAAATCAACAACAGAGGTACAAACACCCCGCAACCCCCACAATCACATATCCTCCATCACACATCACCGGAGGGACTTCCTCCATCATACACCCCACAATCACACATCACCGGAGGGACATCCTCCACCATACACCCCACAATCACACATCAAAGGGGGGACCTATCCTCCATCACACATCACCGGGGGGACACATCCTCCATCATACACCCCACAATCACACATCACCGGAGGGACATCCTCCACCATACACCCCACAATCACAACATCACCGGGGGGGACACATCCTCCATCATACACCCACACAATCACACATCACCGGAGGGACATCCTCCACCATACACCCCACAATCACACATCAAAGGGGGGACCTATCCTCCATCACACATCACCGGGGGGACACATCCTCCATCATACACCCCACAATCACACATCACCGGAGGGACATCCTCCACCATACACCCCACAATCACACATCACCGGGGGGGACACATCCTCCATCATACACCCACAGTCACACATCACCAGAGGGACACATCCTCCATCATACACCCCACAGTCACACATCACCGGGGGGGACACATCCTCCATCATACACCCCACAGTCACACATCACCAGGGGACACATCCTCCATCATACACCCCACAGTCACACATCACCGGGAACACATCCTCCATCATACACCCTACAATCACACATCACCGGGAACACATCCTCCATCATACACCCCACAGTCACACATCACCGGGAACACATCCTCCATCATACACCCCACAATCACACATCACCGGGAACACATCCTCCATCATACACCCCACAGTCACACATCACCGGGAACACATCCTCCATCATACACCCCACAGTCTCACATCACCGGGGGGACACATCCTCCATCATACACCCCACAATCACACACATCACCGGGAACACATCCTCCATCATACACCCCACAATCACACATCACCGGGAACACATCCTCCATCATACACCCCACAGTCACACATCACCGGGAACACATCCTCCATCATACACCCCACAATCACACACATCACCGGAGGGACACATCCTCCATCATACACCCCACAATCATACATCACCGGGGACACATCCTCCATCATACACCCACAATCATACATCACCGGGGACACATCCTCCATCACACATCACCGGAGGGACACATCCTCCATCATACACCCCACAATCATACATCACCGGGGACACATCCTCCATCATACACCCCACAATCATACATCACCGGGGACACATCCTCCATCATACACCACACAATCACACATCACCGGAGGGACACATCCTCCAACATACACCCCACAATCACACATCACCGGGGACACATCCTCCATCATACACTCCACAATCACACAGCAAGGGAGGGACACATCCTCCACCATACACCCACACAATCACACATCACCGGGGGTACATATCCTCCACCATACACCCCACAATCACACATTACTGAAAGGACACATCCTCCATCGTACATCCCACAATCACACACATCACCGGAGGGACACATCCTCCATCATACACCCCACAATCACACACATTACCGGGGACACATCCTCCATCATACACCCCACAATCACACATCACAAGAGGGACACATCCTCCACCATACACCCCACAATCGCACATCACGGGGAGACACATCCCCCATCATACACACCACACAATCACACATCACCGGGGACACATCCTCCATTTTACTCCCACACATCACACATCACCGAGGGGACACCCACAATCACACATCACCGGGGACACATCCTCCATCATACACCCCACAATCACCACATCACCGGGGACACATCCTCCATCATACTCCCCACAATCACACATCACCGCGGGTACACATCTCCATCCATATCATACACCCCACAATCGCACATCACCGGGGGTACACATCCTCCATCATACACCCCACAATCGCACATCACCGCGGGTACACATCCTCCATCATACACCCCACAATCACACATCACCGGGGGGACCTATCCTCCATCACACATCACCGGGGACTCATCTTCCATCAGACACTCCACAATCACACATCACCGGGGGGACACATCCTCCATCTTACTCCCCACAATCCACACATCACTGGGGGGACACATCCTCCATCATACACCCCACAATCGCACATCACCGCGGGTACACATCCTCCATCATACACCCCACAATCACACATCACCGGGGGGACCTATCCTCCATCACACATCACCGGGGACTCATCTTCCATCAGACACTCCACAATCACACATCACCGGGGGGACACATCCTCCATCTTACTCCCACAATCACACATCACTGGGGGGACACATCCTCCATCATACACCCCACAATCACACATCACCGGGGGGACCTATCCTCCATCATACACCCCACAATCACACACATTACCGGGGACACATCCTCCATCATACACCCCACAATCACACATCATCACGGGGGGACCTATCCTCCATCATACACCCCACAATCACACACATCACCGGGGACACATCCTCCATCATACACCCCACAATCGCACATCACCAGGGGGACACATTCTCCATCATACACCCCACAATCACACATCACCGGGGGGACCTATCCTCCATCACACATCACCGGATACACATCTTCCATCAGACACTCCACAATCACACATCACCGGGGGGACACATCCTCCATCATACACCCCACAATCACACACATCACCGGGGACACATCCTCCATCATACACCCCACAATCACACACTTCACCGGGGACACATCTTCTATCATACACCCACAATCACACACATCACCGGGGACACATCTTCCATCATACACCCCACAATCACACACATCACCGGGGACACATCCTCCATCATACACCCCACAATCACACATCACCGGGGACACATCCTCCATCATACACCCCACAATCACACACATCACCGGGGGACACATCCTCCATCCATACACCCACAATCACACATCACCGGGGACACATCCTCCACATACACCCCGCAATCACACACATCACCGGGAACACATCCTCCATCATACACCCACAATCACACACATCACGGGGAACATCCTCCATCATACACCCCACAATCACACATCACCGGGGTACACATCCTCCATCATACACCCCACAATCACACATCACCGGGGACACATCCTCCATCATACACCCCACAATCACACATCACCGGGGGACACATCTCCTCTATCACACAATCACACTGGGGTACACATCCTCCATATACACCCCACAATCACACACATCACCGGGGGGACCTTCCTCCATCACACTCACCGCAGGTGCACCATTACCAAATACCTATCACACATACTGGGGGACCTATCCTCCATCACATACACACCTCACATCACCCCACATCACACAGGGGACAATCCTTCACATACACCCACAATCACACATCACCGGGGACACATCCTCCATCATACACCCCACAATCACACACATCTTCCCCCTCCATCGCTGACTTTTCTCCTCTTTTCCTCCAGACGACAGACAAGAGACGGCGATGAACCTTTCTGCCTCCACCATTAGCAGCATCAACATGTCGATGGAAATAAATGGAGTTGTGTACGCAGGTAGGAGCCGCCTCTCGCTCGCTCTCAGGAATCCAATAAGTTCCAGCGAGCGCCGGAGCGAGCGATAAAATCCATTGTAATGAACACGATGTCTGGACAGCCAGATCCTTCACCACGGGAACTCAGGGGACCACCCAGACCAACACGGGGGTCTCCGCACTACACAGGGGTCTCGCACACAGGGGTTTCCACTCAACGGGGTTCCCGCCTACACGGGGTCTCGCATACACGGGGGTCTCGCACTACACGGGTCCCGCCTACACGGGTCGCATACGGGGTCTCGATCGGGTCCGCATAAGTTACTTATAGGTCTCATACGGTCGCACACCGGGGGTTCCTCTACGGGGGTTCGCACCGGGTCGCATACGATCGATACGGGGTCTCCGCACTACATGAGGGTTTCCACTCTAATAGGGGTCTCTGCACTACACGGGGGTCTCCGCACTACACGGGGGTCTCCGACTACATGAGGGTTCCACTCTACACAGGGGTCTCTGAACTACACTTGGTGTTCCACTCTACACAGGGGTCTCCACTACACGGGGGTCTCCACTCTACACGGGGTCTCTCACTACACGAGGGTCTTCACATCTACACAGGGGTCTCGCACTATATGAGGGTCTCTGACACTACACTGGGAGTTCCCCAATATGGGTCTCACACTACACGCGGGTCTCTAGACTACAGGGTTTCCTCTCACACTCCTGAGGCCACTACACCATTAACATGGGTGATACATTCGCATACATGGGAGTCTCGCATTCGGGTCTCCAGACAACATGGAGTCTTCACACTAACTGGCTGTAGAGTCAGATGATTCTGCACCGCCACACATTAGCAATGAGAATCAGATAAAGAGTAATGTTCTGTTCAGACACCTGGCTCCATATGGGTGCAGATACCTTACATTATGCTGCCGTCCCATCTGTAATATCGATCGGAGTTCTGCTGTCTGACTGTGGGACAATCCAACACAAATATACGATTACCAATATTAACACATTTTTTTTTTAAATTAACATATTTATTATTTTTTGCTGTGATTTATAGAATAATGAGTTTGTTAAAAATAATGTAAATTTTATATTAATAGTAACAATAATAAGTAGCAATAAATAATAATATATAATAATAATATAGGTTTATATTGTTATTATTACTATTATTTATTTTATTTTTTCTCCTCTGGTTTATTATATAATAATGTAAGTTGAATATAAGTAATAATATTAGTAATAATATACGTTTATATTATTATTATTATGATATTTTCTCTATTATTTGATTTGTTTATTTTTATTCAGATTTATTATGTAATAATATAAATGTAATAATATAAGTTTAATAATTGTAATAATAAGTAATAGATTTTTTTTCTCTGATTATATAATAACATAAGTTTATTATAATAATAAGTTAAGTAGTATAAATAAGTAATATACTCCAATAATAAGTGATAAATTTGGTAATAATATAAGTTTTGTTATTATTATTTATATAATGGTTTATTATTTATTTTTCTCTGAGTTATTATATAATAATATAAATGTATTAATAATAATATAAGTAGTATTAATAATATTAGTAATAGTATAAGTTTATATTATTATTTTATTATTTATATAATGGTTTATTATTTATTTTTCTCTGAGTTATTATATAATAATATACATGTATTAATAATAATATAAGTAGTATTAATAATATTAGTAATAGTATAAAATTATATTACCGTATTATTTTATTATTTTTTTTCTCCATTTTTTCCACTATCATTGTATCATTTCCACTTAAAGTATTGGGGGTTCAGGGGGTATTTTTAATTTGTAAATGCAGGAGCAATGAGAATGATCCATTTTGGTTTTAGTTTTTTATTTGTACTAAATCAGGGTTTCATTTCTGCCTGTTGTAATGTACGTGGTATGGTCCTTTTGCTATGTCCGGAGCCGTACAGACACGGCAGGTACGTGAGGCCTTGAGTTCCTCTTCGGCAGGTACGCTGTGTATGTTGCCCCGCCCCTGAGGAACCCTCTACGTATAACTCATTCACGTGGAATGTCCCTGAGCCTTTGCCGTTCACATTTCTTATGTTATGTGGAGTAGTTCAGTCCTTTGCCCACCTTACAGGTATTTCTCTTCTTCTGCCCTCAGGCGTGTTATTTGCCCACAGGGCAACGTCGACTCCGGGGTCCAGCACGAGCTCCATCAAAAACAACGAGCGCACCAGTCCGTCCGTGGCACAGATCCCTCCACAGTCATCTTCATCACAAGGACACACTCCACCCAGGTCTTCCCCGTGAGTCCACGTAGACCCTCATCCAGAGCCCCTCAGACCCACATCTCACATCCTCATCCAAGGAGGGTGGGCTTCTCCCGGAGGTGAGGAGGACTCTTCTTGCAGGTGAATTATGCAGAATAGAGGGATGTGGAGCAGAACGGCACAGGGATGAAGCAGTGATGTCGCAGGACCGTGTAGCCGGGGGGGTTGCTCGGACTTCTCCTGCTTCTGCTTCTGCACTGCAATCCGGAGGTCTCCAATCATCAGCAGATCTTGGCCCTCAACGTTCCGTCTTCCACCTGCTTCAACCACCCTACCTCTAACTGAGCGCCCGAAGGGTCATACCAAAGATTGAGCCACCCGGAGCGTCATACCAAAGACTGAGCCAGGTGCACTTACCTCTACACAGAAGCCCAGATACCTGTCGTCTCCCCCGGCCACCAGGGGGCGCCTCCTTCTTCTGGGACTGGGGCATTGACGTCGTTGCTTTTCAACAGGTCACGTCCAGCGATCAGACAATGGAAGCGATGAACTCGTAACGTGTAGCTATTACCAAAGATATGAAACAAAGAGTTAATTTATTCAGTGCTAACAGTTGACGTAGAGTAGACACACGTGGGGTTTTTTATTATTGTTATTTTTAATCTGTGATTGCAAAATGATATTGTCCTTGGAGCCGCGGAGTGAAAGTGGCAAAAAGGTCACATCGAGGAGACAACCAAAGATCCTACGCAGCCTAAAGGGGGTCTGTCCTCAAGTGGGATAGGAGGTTATTAACAACATGACCTCTGACACCACGGAGTATAGGGTGGGGAAGTGGAATGTCCCACCCAATGGAGCCTCCATGTATTTGGGGCACGGTGCCAGTATAACGTGGAGGAGAGAAGATTTGCTCTCATTGTATGCATTAGTTTTATTCTCTGGATCAGGTGATGTGACAATGGCAACAAACCTGGGATCTTTACATTTTGGACTTTTTGTGTTTTATAAGGACAGAGAATAAGATAAGTGACAGAAACACAAGGTCCAAGCAGGGAAAGGGAACAGAACCTACATGTCATTGTCAGTGGGATCCACCAATAACTATCCAGATTGGTACAGAATCAAAAGCTCGAATAACGACTAGAACTTGGGTACTACAAGGCTGATAAAGGACAGGTCCGTGGACACCTGTGAGACCTGACATTGAAGACCACGAAACCTCAGTCCTTAGACTCTAGGAGGCTCATGTGCAAAAAGGATACGTCTAAGGGTAAATTAATGACATAGCTGTAGTATATACCAGTCCATAGACTGAGACTCAACGAAGAAAAACAGTCATATCACTCTACCCAGTGTAACAAGAAGCAGAAGTTAGACTCTACGAGACCCAACTATAGTAAAGACCAGTCCATAGACTGTACAAGACCCAACTGGATAAAGACTACTCCATAGACTGTACAAGACCCAACTTGAGTCAAGACAACTCCATAGACAGTACAAGACACAACTGGATAAAGACTACTCCATAGACTATACAAGACCCAACTGTACTAAAGATCAGACATTAGACTTTACAAGACCCAACTGTAGTAAAGATAAATTCATAGAATGTAGAAGACCCAACTGTTGTAAAGACCGGTCCATAGACTGTACAAGACCCAACTGTAGTAAAGGCTACTCCATAGACCATACAAGAAGGGCGAGAGCCCTTCAAGCATGAGTCCTCACAAAGTCAGGAGACTTTCAGGCAGGAGACCTCACAGACAGGAGACCTTAACGTGGGAGCCCTCATAAACCTGAGCCCTTACAGACCGGAGACCTGCAGGCAGGAGTCCTTCAGACGGGAGCCTTCACAGACAGGAGACCTTCAGGTGGGAGCCCTCATAGGCGGGAGCCCTTCAGCTGGGAGCCCTCATAGGTGGGAGCCTTTACAGACCTTCAGGTCGGAGCCCTTACAGACAGGAGACCTTCAAGTGGGAGCCCTCACAAACCTTCAGGTGGAAGCCCTTACAGTTGGGAGCCCTTACAGACAGATGGGAGCCCTCATAGGCAGGAGCCTTCAGATGGGAGCCCTTACAGTTTGGAGCCCTCATAGGTGGGAGCCTTCAGGTAGGAGCCCTCAAGGGCAGGAGCCTTAGGTGGGAGCTCCATTAGGCAGGAGCCTTCAGGTGGGAGCCCTCGTAAGCAGGAGCCCTCTCAATCGAGAACCCTCATGGGAGCCCTCACAGAGGCAGGAGCTTTCAGGTGGGAGGTCTCAAAGTCTGGAGCCCTTACAAACAGGAGACCTTCAGGTGGGAGCTCTTACAAATGGGAGCCCTCATAGAGGCCTTAAGATGGGAGCCCTTACAGTTGGGAGTCCTTCAGGTCTGGAACCCTTATAGGCTGGAGCCTTTACAGACATTCAGGTTGGAGCCATTACAGTTAGGAGCCCTTACAGACAGGAGACCTTCAAGTGAGGGACCTCACACACCTTCCGGTGGGAGCCCTTACAGACAGATGGGAGCCCTCATAGGTGGGAGCCCTTAAAGGCAGGAGCCTTCAGGTGGGTGCCATCATAGGCGGGAGCCTTCAGATGGGAGCCCTTATAGTATGGAGCCCTTCAGGTGGGAGTCCTCAAAAAGGCAAGAGCCTTCATATGGGAGCTCTAATGGTAGGGAGCCTTCAGGTGGGAGCCCTCGTAGGCGGGGGAGTCCTCTCGATCGAGAACCCTCATAGGTGGGAGCACTCACTGGCAGGAGACTTCTGGTGGGAGCCCACAGAGGCAGGAGCTTTCAGCTGGAAGGCCTCAAAGGCTAGATCCCTTCAAGTCTGAAGTCTTTCAGGTGGGAGCCCTCATAGGCTGGAGCCCTTACAGACCTTCATGTTGGAGCCCTTACAGTTAGGAGCCCTTACAGACAGGAGACCTTCAGGTGGGAGCTCTTACAGATGGGAACCATGATAGGTAAAAGCCTTCAGGTGGCAGCCCTCAAAGGTGGGAGCCCTCAAAGACGGGAGCCCTTCAACTCTGGAGTCATTCAGGTGGGAGCCCTCATAGGCTGGAACCCTTACAGACCTTCAGGTTGGAGCCCTTACAGTTAGGAGCCCTTACAGTGCCCTTACAGACAGGAGACCTTTAATTGGGAGCCCTTACAGACAGATGGGAGCCCTCATAGGCAGGAGCCTTCAGATGGGAGCCCTTATAGTTTGGAGCCCTCATAGGTGGGAGCCATTAAAGGCAGGAGCCTTCAGGTGAGAGCCCTCATAGGCGGGAGCCTTCAGATGGCAGCCCTTACAGTTTGGAGCCCTCATAGGTGGGAGCCTTCAGGTGGGAGCAATTAAAGGCAGGAGCCTTCAGGTGAGAGCCTTCATAGGCGGGAGCCTTCAGATGGCAGCCCTTACAGTTTGGAGCTCTTCTAGGCAGGAGCCTTCAGATGGGAACCCTTACAGTTTGGAGCTCTTATAGGTGGGAACCTTCAGGTGGGAGCCCTCATAGGAGGGAGCCTTCAGGTGAGAACCCTTACAGTTGAGAACGCTGTCAGTCTGGAGCCCTTCAGGTGGGAGTCCTCAAAGGCAGGAGCCTTCAGGTGGGAGACCTAATAGTAGGAAGCCTTCAGGTGGGAGCCCTCGTAGGCGGGAGCCCTCTCGGTCGAGAACCCTCATAGGTGGGAGCCCTCACAGGCAGGAGACGTCTGGTGGGATCCCACAGAGGCAGGAGCTTTCAAGTTGGAGGACTCAAAGGCTGGAGCCCTTACAGACAGGAGACCTTCAAGTGGCAGCCCTCACAGGCCTTCAGGTGGGAGCTCTTACAGATGGGAGCCCTCATAGGCAGAAGCCTTCAGGTAGGAACCCTCATAGGCGGGCAACTTAAGGTTGGAGCCCACAAAAATCAGGAGTTTTCAGGTGGGAACCCTCATAGGCTGGAGCCCTCACAGACAGGAAACCTTTAGGCAGGAGCCCTTGCAGCTGGGAGCCCTTACAGACAGACAGAAGACCTTTAGTTGGGAGCCCTCACAGACCTTCAGGTGGGATCTCTTACAGATGGGAGCTCTTAAAGTTGAAAGCCCTCATAGGCGGAAACCTTCACGTGGGAGCCCTCACAGGCAGGAGACCTCAGGTGGAAGCTCTCACAGATGGGAGACTTTAGGTGGGAAACCCTCATAGGCTGGAGCCCTTACAGACAGGAGATCTTCAGGCAGGAGCCCTTGCAGTTGGGAGCTCTTACAGACAGAAGGCCTTCAGGTGGGAGCTCTTACAGATGGGAGCCCTCATAGGCAGAAGCCTTCAGGTGGGAGCCCTCACATGTGGGAGCCTTCAGGTGGGAGCCCTCACAGGTGAGAGCCTTCAGGTGGGAGCCCTCACAGGTGAGAGCCTTCAGGTGGGAGCCCTCACAGGTGGGAGTCCTCACAGGCGGGAGCCTTCAGGTGGGAGCCCTCACAGGTGGGAGCCTTCAGGTGGGAACCCTCACAGGTGGGAGCCCTCACAGGTGGGAGCCCTCACAGGTGGGAGCCCTCACAGGTGGGAGTCCTCACAGGCGGGAGCCTTCAGGTGGGAGCCTTCAGGTGGGAACCCTCACAGGTGGGAGCCCTCACATGCGGGAGCCTTCAGGTGGGAGCCCTCACATGCGGGAGCCTTCAGGTGGGAGCCCTCACAGGTGAAAGCCTTCAGGTGGGAGCCCTCACAGACGGGAGCCTTCAGGTGGGAGCCCTCACAGACGGGAGCCTTCAGGTGGGTCCCTCACAGGCGGGAGCCTTCAGGTGGGTCCCTCACAGGTGGGAGCCTTCAGGTGGGAGTTTTCACAGGTGGGAGCCTTCAGGTGGGAGCCCTCACAGGTGGGAGCCCTCACAGGTGGGAGCCCTCACAGGTGGGAGCCCTCACATGCGGGAGCCTTCAGGTGGGAGCCCTCACAGGTGAAAGCCTTCAGGTGGGAGCCCTCACAGACGGGAGCCTTCAGGTGGGAGCCCTCACAGACGGGATCCTTCAGGTGGGTCCCTCACAGGCGGGAGCCTTCAGATGGGTCCCTCACAGGTGGGAGCCTTCAGGTGGGTCCCTCACAGGTGGGAGCCTTCAGGTGGGAGTTTTCACAGGTGGGAGCCTTCAGGTGGGAGCCCTCACAGGTGGGAGCCTTCAGGTGGGAGTTTTCACAGGTGGGAGCCTTCAGGTGGGAGCCCTCACAGGTGGGAGCCTTCAGGTGGGAGTTTTCACAGGTGGGAGCCCTCACAGGTGGGAGCCTTCAGGTGGGTCCCTCACAGGCGGGAGCCTTTACAGCCATCTTGTTGCATCTTGACCTTTCACCTGCTCCTGAGTAATCAGTGTGGTCTCCTTGTACGATCAGATTAAGGGATTCTGAGTTTCCATTGAACACCTTATTATTAATGTCATTTAAATCATCCCCTCAGTGCATCTGCTCCATGAAGACCCCCGAGCCCCCGACCTGCCTCGTGGCCGCTGACCTTTTCACAGCTCAGTAAAGAGAAAATCGATGCATGTGTCAGGCTGCGTCTCTTAATCACTGGTGATGCCGAGTGGTCTGTGATAATGCTGCTCCTCGCCAGCACTCCATCCGTGCAGCCTCCCGCAGAGCCTCGCACCTCTGTGCGGTGCAGTAATTGTCCTGTATCTGATGGGAGTGATAGTGCGAGCAGTGGGGCTCACCTCCCTACAATTCATCACCGTATGAACCATCCGGACACTAGAAATGGTGAAAATATTGCAATTTTTGTGAAAAGTGACCACGAGGCAGTGCTCCGATCTGTGAGTGATCATAAGGGATCTTGATTGAGAGGTCACTTGGCTGTGGGATCGAGTGAAGCCTTACTTCATGCCCATTAAATCATTCGCCACCAGCTTTGATCCAAATTGAAGCTCTGAACCCCCGGGGCTCATTCAGTGTCCCCCTCCTTGAAAACCCTTTAAGCCATTCAGGTCTTTGCCCCATATTTTCCATCATTAACAGACAGGTTGGGCCATTTGTCCCGCCGGGCATAGGGAGACACCCAGTGCATGACGATAAGGGCAAAGGGGAGATGGAGATCCCTAGAAACACTAGTGCTGAGACCTAGCTCCCCTAATGACCCTATACAGGCTCCGCAACTTGTCGCCGATCAGGATACCTCATCCCTGTCTGTCCCCCAAACCAACATCTCTTCGTGCCCCATTAATCCCAGCAGCAAGGGCTTTGTGGAATGCTTTGTGCACACTGGGGAACCTACATCTTTGCCAAATAACCGTATCCACTCCCCCTATACCTCTTATTATTTTACCTGGACTGAGTCACTGGATTTCCACCATTTTTATCTCAATACCAAAGAAGGGAATATTCGAGACGACGTCTACCTCATTCTTCTATATTTATATGATGTTCTAGCGGGAAGAAAGGTGACTATGTGACATAATGGCAGAGGCTCCCACCCTGCCCTTCCAACCCCTCATCTCTCCATGTCGATCAGAGGACTCGTGTGAGCCGTCCATTGTCATCGAGGATGGCACAAGAGAGGAAGCATCGCCGGGGTCTTCTTGAACTCATTGATAGATTCCAATGGAGGCAAAAGGTTATGTCACTGGTGGCCTGTACTGGTTGGTAAAGCCTGGACGAAGATGGCACAGGCCCTGAGATTGGCACTATCCATCATATCACCACCTTTCATGATCTTTGTGAATTTATTGATGGACATGGTCTAGATAAAAGTGGAGGGGAAGGGTCAATGTTGACCTGTAATGGTTGGTAAAGCCTGGACGAAGATGGCACAGGCCCTGAGATTGGCACTATCCATCATATCACCACCTTTCATGATCTTTGTGAATTTATTGATGGACATGGTCTAGATAAAAGTGGAGGGGAAGGGTCAATGTTGACCTGTAATGGTTGGTAAAGCCTGGATGGAGATGGCACAGGCCCTGAGATTGGCATTATATCATATCACCACAATACCTCCACCTCTCATGGTCCTCTTGAATCCATTGATGGACACGTTCTAGATACCAGTGGAGGGGAACGGTTACGTCATTGTTGGCCTGTACTGGTTGGTAAAGCCTAGATGGAGATGGGCACTATCATATCACCATCTCTCAAGGTCTCGAATCTCTTGATGGACACGTTGTAGATACCAGTGGAGGGGAACGGTTACGTCACTGTTGGCCTGTACTGGTTGGTAAAGCCCAGATGGAGATGGGCACTATCATATCACCACCTCTCAAGGTCTCGAATCTCTTGATGGACACGTTCTAGATACCAGTGGAGGGAATGGTTACATCACTGGTGGCCTGTACTGGTTGGTAAAGCCTAGATGGAGATGGGCACTATCATATCACCACCTCTCAAGGTCTCGAATCTCTTGATGGACACGTTCTAGATACCAGTGGAGGGGAATGGTTACGTCACTGTTGGCCTGTACTGGTTGGTAAAGCCTAAATGGAGACCGGGCACTATCATATCACCACCTCTCAAGGTCTCGAATCGATTAATGGACACGTTGTAGATACCAGTGAAAGGGAACGGTTACGTCACTGTTGGCCTGTACTGGTTGGTACTGCCCAGATGGTGATGGGCACTATCATATCACCACCTCTCAAGGTCTCGAATCTCTTGATGGACACGTTCTAGATACCAGTGGAGGGGAATGGTTACGTCACTGTTGGCCTGTACTGGTTGGTAAAGCCCAGATGGAGACCCGGCACTATCATGTCACCACCTCTCAAGGTCTCGAATCTCTTGATGGACACGTTGTAGATTCCAGTGGAGGGAATGGTTACGTCACTGTTGGCCTGTACTGGTTGGTAAAGCCTAGATGGAGACCGGGCACTATCTTATCACCACCTCTCAAGGTCTCGAATCAATTAATGGACACGTTGTAGATACCAGTGGAAGGGAACGGTTACATCACTGGTGGCCTGTACTGGTTGATAAAGCCCTCATGGAGACCCGGCACCATCATATCACCACCTCTCATGGACATGTAGGTCCTGGACACTGGTGTATGTGGGTGATGGTGGCACTCATGCCCGCTCTTTACAAAGAAGCATATGAGGTCTATTGCTACCCTCTACCAAAGATCAGCTCTGTGCACATTTCTTAGCGGGCAGGAGACTTCAGAACTGTGTAATTATTGTTTTTATGCTTTTTTTTTCTAATTCAGTTGTACTTTTCCTTATTTTCTTGCTGTTTTCCTTGTAGCATTTAGTCTGTATCTAGACGGCTCCGTGCAGCCACATTGCAGGTTCTGACTTGACCTCCATTTACAGACCTATTCCTGGTGGAGGAGCCTCTGAACAAGCAACCTGCAGACTACCAATCTCATTGATTATTTGCTCTGCTACATCTTGACGCAACCCAAATTCACAAGCTCTTATATACCTTGGTCACACCCAGAGCTGCATTCATAATTCTGCTGCTTTCTAGGAACACATCACACACCCTGCTGTATCAGTGTCCACAGACGGAGCGCTCAGCCCGGTACAATAGAGATGGGTCAGAACCTGCAATGTGGATCTCAGCTCCGGTTCTCTTTCGTCTGCCTACTTCTTTTTCTTTGATCCAGTATATTAGGTGAATGCTGGATTGTGGTGCTCAGGGGAATAGAGAAACCAAAAAAAAAATATGACAATAAATGATTAAATATTCTGTCGCTGTGTCGTTTTATCTGGAAATTCTCCCAATTTTGAAAGATTCAGAAAGTTGGAAACCAACAAAAAAAGAAAGAGAGAAGGCCGAGATCAGACTCAGGAGATAGAGAGACGTGGAGGGAGGACAGTGAGGATAGGAGAGATGTGGAGGGAGGACAGTGAGGATGGAGAGATGTGGATGGAGGACAGTGAGGATGGAGAGATGTGGATGGAGGACAGTGAGGATGGAGAGATGTGGAGGGAGGACAGTGAGGATAGAGAGATGTGGAGGGAGGACAGTGAGGATGGAGAGATGTGGAGGGAGGACAGTGAGGATGGAGAGATGTGGAGGTGGACAGTGAGGATGGAGAGATGTGGAGGGAAGAGATGGAGGAGGAGAGATGTGGAGGGAGGACAGTGAGGATGGAGAGATGTGGAGGGAGGACAGTGAGGATGGAGAGATGTGGATGGAGGACAGTGAGGATGGAGAGATGTGGAGGGAGGACAGTGAGGATAGAGAGATGTGGAGGGAGGACAGTGAGGATGGAGAGATGTGGATGGAGGACAGTGAGGATGGAGAGATGTGGAGGGAGGACAGTGAGGATAGGAGAGATGTGGAGGGAGGACAGTGAGGATGGAGAGATGTGGAGGGAGGACAGTGAGGATGGAGAGATGTGGAGGGAGGACAGTGAGGGATGGAGAGATGTGGAGGGAGGACAGTGAGGATGGAGAGATGTGGAGGGAGGACAGTGAGGATGGAGAGATGTGGAGGGTGGACAGTGAGGATGGAGAGATGTGGAGGGAGGACAGTGAGGATGGAGAGATGTGGAGGGTGGACAGTGAGGATGGAGAGATGTGGAGGGAGGACAGTGAGGATGGAGAGATGTGGAGGGAGGACAGTGAGGATGGAGAGATGTGGAGGGAGGACAGTGAGGATGGAGAGATGTGGATGGAGGACAGTGAGGAATGGAGAGATGTGGAGGGAGGACAGTGAGGATAGAGAGATGTGGAGGGAGGACAGTGAGGATGAGAGAGATGTGGAGGGAGGACAGTGAGGATGGAGAGATGTGGATGGAGGACAGTGAGGATGGAGAGATGTGGAGGGAGGACAGTGAGGATAGAGAGATGTGGAGGGAGGACAGTGAGGATGGAGAGATGTGGAGGAGAGGGACAGTGAGGATGGAGAGATGTGGAGGGAGGAGGAGTGAGGAGATGGAGAGATGTGGAGGGAGGACAGTGAGGATGGAGAGATGTGGAGGGAGGACAGTGAGGATGGAGAGATGTGGATGGAGGACAGTGAGGATGGAGAGATGTGGAGGGAGGACAGTGAGGATAGAGAGATGTGAGGAGGACAGTGAGGATGGAGAGATGTGGATGGAGGACAGTGAGGATGGAGAGATGTGGAGGGAGGACAGTGAGGATAGAGAGATGTGGAGGGAGGACAGTGAGGATGGAGAGATGTGGAGGGAGGACAGTGAGGATGGAGAGATGTGGAGGGAGGACAGTGAGGATGGAGAGATGTGGAGGGAGGACAGTGAGGATGGAGAGATGTGGAGGGAGGACAGTGAGGATGGAGAGATGTGGAGGGTGGACAGTGAGGATGGAGAGATGTGGAGGGAGGACAGTGAGGATGGAGAGATGTGGAGGGTGGACAGTGAGGATGGAGAGATGTGGAGGGAGGACAGTGAGGATGGAGAGATGTGGAGGGAGGACAGTGAGGATGGAGAGATGTGGAGGGAGGACAGTGAGGATGGAGAGATGTGGAGGGTGGACAGTGAGGATGGAGAGATGTGGAGGGAGGACAGTGAGGATGGAGAGATGTGGAGGGAGGACAGTGAGGATGGAGAGATGTGGAGGGTAGACAGTGAGGATGGAGAGATGTGGAGGGAGGACAGTGAGGATGGAGAGATGTGGAGGGTGAACAGTGAGGATGGAGAGATGTGGAGGGAGGCAGTGAGGATGGAGAGATGTGGAGGGTGGACAGTGAGGATGGAGAGATGTGGAGGGAGGACAGTGAGGATAGAGGGATGTGGGGGAGGACAGTGAAGGTGGAGGGGGACAGTGAGGATGGAGAGATGTGGAGGGAGGACAGTGAGGATGGAGAGATGTGGAGGGTGGACAGTGAGGATGGAGAGATGTGGAGGGAGGACAGTGAGGATGGAGAGATGTGGAGGGTGGAGAGTGAGGATGGAGAGATGTGGAGGGAGGACACTGAGGATGGAGAGAGGTGTAGGGAGGACAGTGAGGATGGAGAGATGTGGAGGGAGGACAGTGAGGATGGAGAGATGTGGAGGGTGGACAGTGAGGATGGAGAGATGTGGAGGGAGGACAGTGAGGATGGAGAGATGTGGAGGGAGGACAGTGAGGATGGAGAGATGTGGAGGGTGGACAGTGAGGATGGAGAGATGTGGAGGGTGGACAGTGAGGATGGAGAGATGTGGAGGGAGGACAGTGAGGATGGAGAGATGTGTAGGGAGGATAGTGAGGATGGAGAGATGTGGAGGGAGGACAGTGAGGATGGAGAGATGTGGAGGGAGGACAGTGAGGATGGAGAGATGTGGAGGGTGGACAGTGAGGATGGAGAGATGTGGATGGAGGACAGTGAGGATGGAGAGATGTGGAGGGAGGACAGTGAGGATGGAGAGATGTGGAGGGAGGACAGTGAGGATGGAGAGATGTGGAGGGTGAACAGTGAGGATGGAGAGATGTGGAGGGTGGACCAGTGAGGATGGAGAGATGTGTAGGGAGGACAGTGAGGATGGAGAGATGTGGGAGGTGGACAGTGAGGATGGAGAGATGTGGAGGGAGGACAGTGAGGATGGAGAGATGTGGAGGGAGGACAGTGAGGATGGAGAGATGTGGAGGGAGGACAGTGAGGATGGAGAGATGTGGAGGGAGGACAGTGAGGATGGAGAGATGTGTGGGAGGACAGTGAGGATGGAGGATGTGGGGGAGGAAGTGAGGATGGAGAGATGTGGAGGGTGGACAGTGAGGATGGGAGATGTGGAGGGTGGACAGTGAGGATGGAGAGATGTGGAGGGTGGACAGTGGGATGGAGAGATGTGGAGGGGAGGACAGTGAGGATGAGAGATGTGGAGGGAGGACAGTGAGGATGGAGAGATGTGGAGGGAGGACAGTGAGGATGGAGAGATGTGGGGGAGGAGAGTGAGGATGGAGAGATGTGGAGGGGGAGAGTGAGGATGGAGAGATGTGGAGGGAGGAGGTGGGATGGAGAGATGTGGAGGGAGGACAGTGAGGATGGAGAGATGTGGAGGGAGGACAGTGAGGATGGAGAGATGTGGAGGGAGGACAGTGAGGATGGAGAGATGTGGAGGGAGGACAGTGAGGATGGAGAGATGTGGAGGGTGGACAGTGAGGATGGAGAGATGTGGAGGGAGGACAGTGAGGATGGAGAGATGTGGAGGGAGGACAGTGAGGATGGAGAGATGTGGAGGGGGACAGTGAGGATGGAGAGATGTGGAGGGGGACAGTGAGGATGGAGAGATGTGGAGGGAGGACAGTGAGGATGGAGAGATGTGGAGGGGGACAGTGAGGATGGAGAGATGTGGAGGGAGGACAGTGAGGATGGAGAGATGTGGAGGGTGGACAGTGAGGATGGAGAGATGTGGAGGGGGACAGTGAGGATGGAGAGATGTGGAGGGAGGACAGTGAGGATGGAGAGATGGAGGGAGGACAGTGAGGATGGAGAGATGTGGAGGGAGGACAGTGAGGATGGAGAGATGTGGAGGGAGGACAGTGAGGATGGAGAGATGTGGAGGGTGGACAGTGAGGATGGAGAGATGTGGAGGGGGACAGTGAGGATGGAGAGATGTGGAGGGAGGACAGTGAGGATGGAGAGATGTGGAGGAGGACAGTGAGTGAGATGGAGGGAATGGTGGAGGGAGGGACAGTGAGGATGGAGAGATGTGGAGGGTGGACAGTGAGGATGGAGAGATGTGGAGGAGGGGACAGTGAGGATGGAGAGATGTGGAGGGTGACAGTGAGGATGGAGAGATGTGGAGGGTAGGACAGTGAGGAGGAGAGATGGGAGGGGACAGTGAGGATGGAGATGTGGAGGGAGGACAGTGAGGATGGAGAGATGTGGAGGGAGGAGATGAGGATGGAGAAGTGAGGGGAAGTGGGAGGGAGTGGTGAAGGGAGGACAGTGAGGAGGAGGTGGTAGGGGAATGGAGGAGGAGAGATGGAGGGAGGACAGTGAGGATGGAGAGATGTGGAGGGGACAGTGAGGATGGAGAGATGTGAGGGGGACGTGAGGATGGAAGTGGAGGGAGGAGTGAGGATGAGAGATGGAGGGAGGGAGGGAGGAGAGAGGAGGAGATGGAATGGAGAGATGGGAGGGTGGACAGTGAGGATGGAGAGAGTGGGGAGGACAGTGAGGTGAGAGATGGAGGAGGACAGGAGGTGGAGGATGTGGAGGGACAGTGAGGATGGAGAGATGTGGAGGAGACAGTGAGGATGAGAGATGTGGAGGGTGGACATGAGGAGAGATGTGGAGGGGGACAGTAGAGAGAATGGGAGGGGGACAGTGAGGAGAGAGTGGAGGGGACAGTGAGGATGGAGAGAGTGGAGGGGACAGTGAGATGGAGGAGTGGAGGGGGACAGTGAGTGGAGATGGGAGGGACATGAGGATGGAGAGATGTGGAGGGGGACAGTGAGATGGAGAGATGTGAGGGGGACGTGAGGATGGAGATGGGAGGGGGAAGTAGGTGAGATGTGGGACATGAGATGGAGTGTGGTGAAGTGAGATGGAGAGATGTGGAGGGACATGAGATGGATGGAGGGTGACAGTGATGGAGATGTGAGGGGGACAGTGAGGAGAAGATGGGGGGGACAGTGAGGTGGAGATGGAGGGGACAGTGGATGGAGAATGGGGGGACAGTGGAGAGATGTGGAGGTGGACAGTGAGGAGGAGTGGGGGGACAGTGGATGGAGAGATGTGAGGGGCAGTGAGGATGGAGAGATGGGAGGCAGTGAGGATGGAAGATGGGAGGGACAGGAGGATGGAGAGGGGGGGGACAGTGAGGATGGAGAGATGGGGGACAGGAGATGGAGAGTAAGGGACAGGGATGGAGGTGGAGGAAGTGAGGATGAGGAGGGAGGGTGGAAGGAGGAGAGAGGGGAGACAGATGAGATGGAGAGAGTGGGAAGTGGAGAGGAGTGAGGTGAGAGATGGGATGGAGGCAGTGAGGATGGAGAATGTGAGGAGGACAGTGAGAGGATGTGGGGGAGTGAGAGGAGAGATGTGGAGGGTGGACAGTGAGGATGGAGAGATGTGGAGGAGGACAGTGAGGATGGGAGATGGGGAGGACAGTGAGGATGGAGAGATGTGGAGGGGGACAGTGAGATGGAGAGATGGGAGGGGACAGTGAGGGATGGAGAGATGGGAGGGAGGGACAGTGAGGATGGAGATGTGGAGGGGACGGAGGATGGAGAGATGTGGAGGGGACAGTGGGATGGAGATGTGGAGGGGACAGTGAGGATGGAGAGATGTGAGGGAGGACAGGAGGATGAGGAGGGGGAAGATGTGGGGGGAGGACAGTGAGGATGAGAGTGGAGGGGAGGTGAGGATGAGGGTGGTGAGGAGGAATGGGAGGAGAGTGTGAGGTGGAAGTGAGGAGGAGGAGAGGGGAGTGAGGAGGAAGAGATGGGGAGGTGGAGTGAGGATGGAGAGATGTGGAGGGGGACAGTGGGATGGAGAGTGTGGGGTGGACAGTGAGGAGGAGAGTGGGAGGACAGTGAAGAGAGTGGAGGGGGCAGTAGGAGGAGAGATGGGAGGGAGGACAGGTGGAGAGATGGGAGGAGAGTGAGGTGGAAGTGAGGTGGAGAGATGGAGAGTGGGAGGAGTGAAGAGATGTGGAGGGTGACAGTGGGATGGAGAGATGTGGAGGGGGACAGTGAGGATGGAGAGATGTGGAGGGAGACAGTGAGGATGGAGAGATGTGGAGGGGGACAGTGAGGATGAGAGATGGAGGGTGGACAGTGAGGATGGAGAGTTGAGGTGGACAGTGAGAGAGAGAGGAATGGGATGGGGAGGGAAGAGTGAGGTGAGATGTGGAGGGGACAGTGAGGATGGAGAGAGGGAGGTGGACAGTGAGGATGGAGATGAGGTGGATGGGTGGAGAAGTGGAGGTGGAGAGATGAGGGAGGTGGAGTGAGGATGGAGAGATGTGAGGGAGGATGGGATGGAGAGATGTGGGGGGGACAGTGAGGATGGAGAGATGTGTAGGGGGACAGTGAGGATGGAGAGATGTGTAGGGGGACAGTGGGATGGAGAGTGTGGGGAGGAAGTGGGAGGGAGAGTGGTGGAGAAGTGGGGGAGAAGTGAGGTGGGAGTGGAGGGAGAGTGGAGGAGAATGTGGAGGAGGAGTAGTGGAATGGAGGGACAGTGAGATGGAGAGATGGAGGGGGACAGTGAGGAGGAGAGATGGGGGAGGAAGTGGGAGGAGAATGGGAGGGGAAGTGAGGGGAAGTGGGAGGAGGAATGGGAGGAGATGGAGGGAGAGTGGGAGGAGGATGGGAGGGACATGGTGGAGGGTGGAGGGGAGTGAGATGGGAGGGGGACAGTAGGATGGAGAGATGTGGAGGTGGACAGTGAGGAGGAGAGATGTGGAGGGAGGACAGTGAGATGAGAGATGTGGAGGTGGACAGTGAGGGGAGAGATGTGGAGGGAGGACAGTGAGGATGGAGATGTGGAGGTGAACAGTGAGATGGAGAGATTGGAGGGGACAGTGAGGATGGAGAGATGGGGAGGGGGACAGTGAGGATGAGGATGGGAGGGTGACAGTGAGGATGGAGAGATGTGGAGGGGACAGTGAGGATGGAGAGATTGGAGGAGGACAGTGAGGATGGAGAGATGTGGGGGGACAGTGGGATGGAGGAGTGGAGGGTGGACAGTGGGAGGAGAGATGTGGAGGGGGACAGTGAGTGAGAGATTGGGGGTGAGAGGAGATGGAGAGAATGAGGAGGAGGAAGGAGGAGGAGAGAGTTGGAGGAGGACAGTGAGGATGGAGAGATGGAGGAGGACAGTGAGGATGAGAGATGGGAGGAGGACAGTGAGGATGGAGAGAGTGGAGGGAGGACAGTGAGGATGGAGAGATGTGGAGGGAGACAGTGAGGATGGAGAGATGTGGAGGGGGACATGAGGATGGAGAGATGGGAGGGGGACAGTGAGGATGGAGAGATGTGAGGGAGGACAGTGAGATGGAGAGATGTGGAGGGGACAGTGAGGATGGAGAGATGTGGAGGGAGGACAGTGAGGATGGAGAGATGTGAGGAGGACAGTGAGGATGGAGAGATGTGGAGGAGGACAGTGAGGATGGAGAGATGTGAGGGAGACAGTGAGGAGGAGAGATGTGGAGGGGGACAGTGAGGATGGAGAGATGTGGAGGGAGGGACAGTGAGGATGGAGAGATGTGGAGGGGGACAGTGAGGATGGAGAGATGTGGAGGGGGACAGTGAGGATGGAGAGATGTGGAGGGAGGACAGTGAGGATGGAGAGATGTGGAGGGAGGACAGTGAGGATGGAGAGATGTGGAGGGTGGACAGTGAGGATGGAGAGATGGGGAGGGAGGACAGTGAGGATGGAGAGATGTGTAGGGAGGACAGTGAGGATGGAGAGATGTGTAGGGAGGACAGTGAGGATGGAGAGATGTGGAGGGAGGACAGTGAGGATGGAGAGATGTGGAGGGAGGACAGTGAGGATGGAGAGATGTGGGAGGGAGGACAGTGAGGATGGAGAGATGTGGAGGGTGACAGTGAGGATGGAGAGATGTGGATGGAGGACAGTGAGGATGGAGAGATGTGGAGGGAGGACAGTGAGGATGGGAGATGTGGAGGGAGGACAGTGAGGATGGAGAATGTGGAGGTGAACAGTGAGGATGGAGAGATGTGGAGGGTGGACAGTGAGGATGGAGGGGGGGGGGGGGGGGGGGGGGGGGGGGGGGGGGGGGGGGGGGGGGGGGGGGGGGGGGGGGGGGGGGGGGGGGGGGGGGGGGGGGGGGGGGGGGGGGGGGGGGGGGGGGGGGGGGGGGGGGGGGGGGGGGGGGGGGGGGGGGGGGGGGGGGGGGGGGGGGGGGGGGGGGGGGGGGGGGGGGGGGGGGGGGGGGGGGGGGGGGGGGGGGGGGGGGGGGGGGGGGGGGGGGGGGGGGGGGGGGGGGGGGGGGGGGGGGGGGGGGGGGGGGGGGGGGGGGGGGGGGGGGGGGGGGGGGGGGGGGGGGGGGGGGGGGGGGGGGGGGGGGGGGGGGGGGGGGGGGGGGGGGGGGGGGGGGGGGGGGGGGGGGGGGGGGGGGGGGGGGGGGGGGGGGGGGGGGGGGGGGGGGGGGGGGGGGGGGGGGGGGGGGGGGGGGGGGGGGGGGGGGGGGGGGGGGGGGGGGGGGGGGGGGGGGGGGGGGGGGGGGGGGGGGGGGGGGGGGGGGGGGGGGGGGGGGGGGGGGGGGGGGGGGGGGGGGGGGGGGGGGGGGGGGGGGGGGGGGGGGGGGGAAAAAAAAAAAAAAAAAAAAAAAAAAAAAAAAAAAAAAAAAAAAAAAAAAAAAAAAAAAAAAAAAAAAAAAAAAAAAAAAAAAAAAAAAAAAAAAAAAAAAAAAAAAAAAAAAAAAAAAAAAAAAAAAAAAAAAAAAAAAAAAAAAAAAAAAAAAAAAAAAAAAAAAAAAAAAAAAAAAAAAAAAAAAAAAAAAAAAAAAAAAAAAAAAAAAAAAAAAAAAAAAAAAAAAAAAAAAAAAAAAAAAAAAAAAAAAAAAAAAAAAAAAAAAAAAAAAAAAAAAAAAAAAAAAAAAAAAAAAAAAAAAAAAAAAAAAAGGAGAGATGTGGAGGGAGGAAGTGAGGATGGAGAGATGTGGAGGGTGGACAGTGAGGATGGAGAGATGTGGAGGGTGGACAGTGAGGATGGAGAGATGTGGAAGACAATAGTAGAGGATGGGGAGATATGGAGTGGGACAGTGAGGATATGAGAGTAGGGGGGGGGGGGGGGGGGGGGGGGGGGGGGGGGGGGGGGGGGGGGGGGGGGGGGGGGGGGGGGGGGGGGGGGGGGGGGGGGGGGGGGGGGGGGGGGGGGGGGGGGGGGGGGGGGGGGGGGGGGGGGGGGGGGGGGGGGGGGGGGGGGGGGGGGGGGGGGGGGGGGGGGGGGGAAAAAAAAAAAAAAAAAAAAAAAAAAAAAAAAAAAAAAAAAAAAAAAAAAAAAAAAAAAAAAAAAAAAAAAAAAAAAAAAAAAAAAAAAAAAAAAAAAAAAAAAAAAAGGAAGATGTGAGGGATGGACAGTGTGAGGATGGAGAGATGTGGAATGGAAGACAGTGAGGATGGAGGATAGGAGGGTTGGACAGTGAGGATATGGAGATGGGATATGGTAGAGGATGGAAAAGTGAGGAGTTGGAGAGATGTGGAGGGTATGGAGGTGAGGATGGAGTATGGTGGGAGGAGGCAGTAGGATGGAGAGAGGGTATGGGGGACAGTGGGGATGGAGGATGTGAGAGAGGTGGACAGTGAGGATGGAGAGATGTGGAGGGTGGAAGTGAGGATATGGTGGATGTGAGGAGTATGGAGGATGTGAGAGTATGGAGGATAGTGAGGAGTATGGTGGATAGTGAGGAGTATGGGGATAGGGTGAATGAGAGTATGGAGGATAGTGAGGAGTATGGAGGATAGTGAGGAGTATGGAGAGATAGTGAGGATATGGAAGGATAGTGAGGAGTATGGGGATAGTGAGGAGTATGAAGATAGTGAGGAGGGGAAGTGGGTAGGAAGATAGTGAGTAGGATATGGAGAGATAGTAGGAGTATGGAGATAGTGAGGAGTATGGAAGATAGTAGGATATGGAAGATAGTAGGATATGGAAGATAGTAGGATAGTGGAGATAGTGAGGAGTATGGAAGATAGTGAGGAGTATGGAGGGATAGTGAGGAGTATGGAGGGTAGTGAGGAGTATGGAGGATGTGAGGAGTATGGGGATAGTGAGGAGTATGGAGGAGAGTGAGGAGTATGGGGATAGTGAGGAGTAGGAGATAGTGAGATATGGGGATAGTGAGGAGTATGGTGGATAGTGAGGAGTATGGAGGATAGTGAGGAGTATGAGGATAGTGAGGAGTATGGAGGATGTGAGGAGTATGGAGTAGTGAGGAGTATGGTGGATAGTGGAGTATGGGGATAGTGAGGAGTTATGGTGGATAGTGAGGAGTATGGAGGGAGTGAGGAGTATGGAGGAGTGAGGAGTATGTGGATGAGTGAGGATTGGTGGAAGTGAGGAGTATGGTGGATGATGAGGATATGGTGAATGAGTGAGCTATAGGATAGTGAGGAATATGAGAGTGCGGAATGGTAGTAGTGAGGAGTATGGAGGATAGTGAGGATATGGGGATAGTGAGAGTATGGTGGATAGTGAGGAGTATGGAGGATAGTGAGGAGTATGGAAGATAGTGAGGATATGGAGGAGGATTGGGAGTATGGTGGATAGTGAGGAGTAGTGAGGATAGTGAGGAGTATGGGGATGAGGAGTATGGGGAGAGGAGGAGTATGGAGGATAGTGAGGAGTATGGAGATAGTGAGGAGTATGGAGGAGAGTGAGGAGTATGGTGGATAGTGAGGAGTATGGAGGATAGTGAGGAGTATGGTGGATAGTGAGGAGTATGGTGGATAGTGAGGAGTATGGAGGATGTGAGGAGTATGGAGGATAGTGAGGAGTAGTGGAGAAGTGAGGAGTATGGAGTAGTGAGGAGTATGGGGATAGTGAGGAGTATGGAGGAGTGAGGAGTATGGTGGAAGTGAGGAGTATGGAGGAGAGTGAGGAGTATGGTGGAGAGTGAGGAGTATGGTGGAGAGTGAGGAGTATGGTGGAGAGTGAGGAGTATGGGGAGAGTGAGGAGTATGGGGAGAAGTAGGAGGATATGAGGAGATAGTGAGGATGTGAGGATGTATGGAGGAGATAGTGAGGAGTATGGAGATAGTGAGGAGTATGGAGGATAGTGAGGAGTATGGGAAGATAGTGAGGATATGAGATATGGATGGAGTGAGGAGTATGGAGATAGTGAGGAGTATGGAAGGATAGTGAGGAGTATGGAGGAGAGTGAGGAGTATGGAGGAGAGCGAGGAGTATGGAGGATAGTGAGGAGTATGGGGATAGTGAGGAGTATGGTGGATAGTGAGGAGTATGGAGGATAGTGAGGAGTATGGAGGATAGTGAGGAGTATGGTGGATAGTGAGGAGTATGGTGGATAGTGAGGAGTATGGAGGATAGTGAGGAGTATGGAGGATAGTGAGGAGTATGGAAGATAGTGAGGAGTATGGATGGAAGTGAGGAGTATGGTGGATAGTGAGGAGTATGGAGGAGAGTGAGGAGTATGGAGGAGAGTGAGGAGTATGGAGGAGAGTGAGGAGTATGGAGGAGAGTGAGGAGTATGGTGGAAGTGAGGAGTATGGAGGAGAGTGAGGAGTATGGTGGTAGAGTGTGAGAGTATGGTGGAGAGTGAGGAGTATGGTGGAAGTGAGGATATGAGGATAGTGAGGAGTATGAAGAAGTGAGGAGTATGGTGGATAGTGAGGAGTATGGAGGATAGTTAGGAGTATGGGGATAATGAGGAGTATGGAGATAGTGAGGAGTATGGAGGATAGTGAGGAGTATGGAGATAGTGAGGAGTATGGAGGATAGTGAGGAGTATGGTGGATAGTGAGGAGTATGGAGGATAGTGAGGAGTATGGGGAAGTGAGGAGTATGGAGGATAGTGAGGAGTATGGAGGATAGTGAGGAGTATGGAAGATAGTGAGGAGTATGGAGTGAGAGGAGGAGTATGGTGGGATAGTGAGGAAGTAGAGATGGATAGTGAGGAGTATGGTGGATAGTGAGGAGTATGGAGGAGAGTGAGGAGTATGGAGGAGAGTGAGGAGTATGGTGGATAGTGAGGAGTATGGGTGGAGAGTGGAGGAGTATGGGGATAGTGAGGAGTATGGGAGGAGGATATGGAAGATAGTGAGGAGTATGGGGATAGTGAGGAGTATGGGGATAGTGAGGAGTATAGGAGGAGTAGTGAGGAGTATGGAGGAGTGAGGAGTATATTAGGGTGGATAGTGATGGAGATATGGAGGATGGAGTGAGGAGTATGGTGAGTGAGGAGTATGGAGGAGAGTGAGGAGTATGGAGGATAGTGAGGAGTATGGGGATAGTGAGGAGTATGGTGGAGAGTGAGGAGTATGGTGGATAGTGAGGTAGTATGGAGGAGTGAGGAGTATGGAAGATAGTGAGGAGTATGGAGGATAGTGAGGAGTATGGTGGATAGTGAGGAGTATGGAGGATAGTGAGGAGTATGGTGGATAGTGAGGAGTATGGAGGATAGTGAGGAGTATTGAGCTTATTTCGGATACTCGGGGTCACACATCACATTTGCATAACACAAGTCAGGGATGGGACAATGATGGGGGTTGTAGTTTCTTGTTATCGCTGTCTCAGCTGAACATCTTGATGATGGGAGTGATGCCCCTCCCCGGAGCAGTAACACTGTATAACCCTGTAATCCGCAGCTAATTTCTGTCCGCTCTCGATGGCAGCCTGGTATTGATGAGTTCGGGCTGTGATTAAGGCTCCGCTCAATAGCGAGCTCTCCGCTGATAACTGCGGCCATTGAGCGCAGCCCGGGGTCGATATCTGTTTATAAGGATATGATTAGGATGCTGCCGGCTACTCGGGGACACAGACACTCTCCACTCTCCTGTCATTCCTAGACTGAGCCGGCAGCCCCGACCACCAGACACCAGGGCCACCAGAGACACGAGACACCAGGGCCACCAGACACCAGTCATATAAAAATACTCCATAAATAATGATACTCCCAGTAATACTTCTCTATACACAATGATACTTCCAGTAATACTCCTCTATAGACAATTCTTCCAGTATTACTCCTCTATAGTCAAAGATACTCCTAGTTATAATACTCCATAAATAATGATACTCCCAGTAATACTTCTCTATAGACAATGATACTTCCAGTAATACTCCTCTGTAGACAATACCCCCAGTAATACTCCTCTACAAAAACATGATACTTCCAGTCATACTCCTCTATAGACAATAATACTCTCAGAAATAATACTTCATAGATAATGATAATCCCAGTAATACTCCTCTATAAACAATGACAATCCCAGCAATACCGCTTCATAGATAATGATACTCCCAGTAATACTCCTCTCCAAACAAACATATTTCCAGTAGAACTCTATAGACAAAAATACTCCCAGTAATACTCCACTATAGACATTGATGCTCCCAGTAATACTCCTCTATAGACATTAATACTCCCAGTGATACTTCTCTATAGACAATGATGCCCCCTGTAATACTCTTCTCCAAACAATGATACTTCCAGTAATACTCTTGTATAGACAATGATACTTCCAGTAATACTTCTCTATATACAATAATACTCAGTACTACTCCTCTCCAAACAATGATACTTCCAGTAATACTCTTGTATAGACAATAATACTCTCAGAAATACTTCACAGATAATGATACTCCCAGTAATACTGCTCTATACACAATTATACTCAGTAATTCTACTCTATAGACAATGATACTCCCAGTAACACTCCTCTCCAGCCAATACTTCCAGTAATACGTCTCTATAGACATATATAATGTTTTTCCCAGTAATTTTTCTCTATAGATAATGCTACTCCTAGTAATACTCCTCTAAAGACAATGACACTCCTAGTAATACTCCTCTCCAAACAATGATACTTCCAGTAACACTCCTCTAATGAAAATGATATTCCAGAAATACTCCTAGTAGTGGTCCTCTCCAGACAATGAAACTCCCAGTAATATTCCTCTCCAAACAATTATACTGCCAGTGATACTCATCTATAGACAATGATACTCCCAGTAATATTCCCTTCTAAACAATGATGATCCCTGTAATACTCCTCTATAGACAATGATATTCCCAATAGTATTCCTCTCCAGACAATGATACTATCAGTTATACTCATCTATAGAAAATTACACTGCCAGTAATGATACTCTATAGACAATGATACTCTGTGTAATATTTCTCTATAGACAATAATACTCCTCTCCAGACAATGATACACCCAGTAATACTCTTCCCCAGCCAATTATACTCCCAGTAATACTCTTCTCCGGCCAAAGATACTTAGTAATACTACTTTATTGATAATGATACTCCCAGTAATACTCTCGTCCAGTAAATGATTGTTCCCATAATACTGCTTTTCAGTCAATGACATCCTCAATCATACTTCTCTATAGACAGTGATCCTCCCAGTAATACTCCTCCATAAACAATGCTACTCCCACTAATAAATCTGTATAGACAATGAGACTCCTACTAATATCCATACACAATGATGCTTCCAGTAATACTCCTCTCCAGACAATGCTACTCCCAGTAGTACTCCTCTCCAGACAATTATGCTTCCAGTAATACTCTTTTAAATACAATGATACTCCAGTAATATTCCTCTCCAAACAGTGATGCTTCCTGTAATACTCCTCTAATAACAATGATACTCCAGTAATACTCTCCAGACAATTATACTCCTAGTAATGGTCCTCTACAGACAATGATGCTCCAAGTAATACTCCCCTTCAATAATACTCCCAGTAATATTCCCTACGAAACAATGATGCTCCCTGTAATACTCTTCTGTAGACAATGATATTCCCAGTAATATTGCTCTCCAAACAATAATACTCTCAGTAATGTGCATCTATGGACAATGATACTCCCAGTAATACTGCTTTCTAGACAATGATGCTCCCCGTAATAAAACTCTATAGACAATAATACTCTGTGTAATACTTCTCTACAGATAATGATACTTCCAGTAATACTCTCCTCTAGACAATAATGCTCCCAATAATACTCTTCTCCAGCCAATGATACTCTCAGTAATACTTTTCCATAGATAATGATACTCCCAGTAATACTCTCCTCCAGTAAATGATTGTTCAATATTACTCCTTTTCATTCAATGACACCCCCAGTAAGGCACCTCTAAAGACAATGATACTCCCAGTAATAAATCTCTAAAGACAATGATACTCCCAGTAATACTCATCTCCAGACAATGATACTCCCAGTAATACTCCTCCATAGACAATAATGCTCCCAGTAATACTCCTCTCCAGACAATGATACTCCAGTAATGCTCCTCTATGGACAATAATACCCCCAGTAATACTGCTCAATACACAAGGATACCCCCATGAATACTCTTAAATCATTGACAATAATGGTCCCTATATTTCTCATCTGGACAGCGATACTTCGATTATTCCCCTGTAGTAACAATGATTATTTCTGATGATAACACCCACAAATAATACAAAGTAATAAAACCGCATCCCAGTAATAGACGATACTCCCAGTAATACTCCTCTCCATACAATGATAATCCCAGCAATACTCCTCTATAGACAATGATACCCCCAGTAATGCTCCCCTCCAGGCAATGATACTCCCAGTAATACTCCTCTATAGACAATGATACTCCAGTAATACTCCTCTCCAAAAAAATGATATTCACAGCTTTACTCCTCTATAGATGATGATACTCTCGGCAATTCTCTTCTAAAGACAACAGTATTCCCACTAATACTCCTCTTTAGACAATGATATTCCCTTTAATACTCTATAGACAATGTTCCTCCCAGTAATACTCCTCTCCAGACAATGATATTCCTAGTAATTCTCCTCCATAGACAATAATACTGCCAATAATACTCCTCCATAGACAATGATATACCCAGTAATACTACTGTCCAGAGACTGATACTCCAGTAATACTCCTCTATAGACAATGATACTCCAGTAATACTCATCTATAGACAATGGTACTCCCAGTAATACTCCTTTCCAGACAATGATACTCCAGTAATGCTCCCCTCCAGGCAATGATACTCCCAGTAATACTCCTCTATAGACAATGATACTCCAGTAATACTCCTCTCCAAAAAAATGATATTCACAGCTTTACTCCTCTATAGATGATGATACTCTCGGCAATTCTCTTCTAAAGACAACAGTATTCCCACTAATACTCCTCTTTAGACAATGATATTCCCTTTAATACTCTATAGACAATGTTCCTCCCAGTAATACTCCTCTCCAGACAATGATATTCCTAGTAATTCTCCTCCATAGACAATAATACTTCCAATAATACTCCTCCATAGACAATGATATACCCAGTAATACTACTGTCCAGAGACTGATACTCCAGTAATACTCCTCTATAGACAATGATACTCCAGTAATACTCATCTATAGACAATGGTACTCCCAGTAATACTCCTTTCCAGACAATGATACTCCAGTAATACTCCTCTCCAGACAATGATACTCACAGTAATATTCATCTATAGACAATGGTACTCCCAGTAATACTCCTTTCCAGACAATGATACTCCAGTAATGCTCCCCTCCAGGCAATGATACTCCCAGTAATACTCCTCTATAGACAATGATACTCCAGTAATACTCCTCTCCAAAAAAATGATATTCACAGCTTTACTCCTCTATAGATGATGATACTCTCGGCAATTCTCTTCTAAAGACAACAGTATTCCCACTAATACTCCTCTTTAGACAATGATATTCCCTTTAATACTCTATAGACAATGTTCCTCCCAGTAATACTCCTCTCCAGACAATGATATTCCTAGTAATTCTCCTCCATAGACAATAATACTTCCAATAATACTCCTCCATAGACAATGATATACCCAGTAATACTACTGTCCAGAGACTGATACTCCAGTAATACTCCTCTATAGACAATGATACTCCAGTAATACTCATCTATAGACAATGGTACTCCCAGTAATACTCCTTTCCAGACAATGATACTCCAGTAATACTCCTCTCCAGACAATGATACTCACAGTAATATTCATCTATAGACAATGGTACTCCCAGTAATACTCCTTTCCAGACAATGGTACTCCCAGTAATACTCCTCTCCAGACAATGATACTCCCAGTAATATTCATCTATAGACAATGGTACTCCCAGTAATACTCCTCTCCAGACAATGATACTCCCAGTAATATTCATCTATAGACAATGGTACTCCCAGTAATACTCCTCTCCAGACAATGATACTCCCAGTAATACTACTGTCCAGAGAATGATACTCCAGTAATACTCCTCTCCAGACAATGATACTCCCAGTAATATTCATCTATAGACAATGGTACTCCCAGTAATACTCCTCTCCAGACAATGATACTCCCAGTAATATTCATCTATAGACAATGGTACTCCCAGTAATACTCCTCTCCAGACAATGATACTCCCAGCAATACTCTCCTAAATCATTGACAATAATGGTCCCTATATCCCTCATCTGGACAGCGATATTTCGATTAATACTCCCATGTAGTAATGATGCTTATTTCTGATGATAACACCCACAAATAATACCTACAAAGAAATAAAACCGCATCTCAGTAATAGACAATTAAGGCTGCTGCAATGGAGAGTACTGGTCCTACAAAAGTCTACACGCCCCTATGCTGGAGGTACTGTACCCAATCCCGCCCCATCATCTTATACTTAGATACTTGCTTTGGTAATACTCTACACCAGAAGTCCCTGGAACAGTCGCCCACAGGACCCAGTAACTACTGTTCACCCTCCATCAATATCAGTGGCCATCCCGGGGTCCTGGCACCCGAGGGGTTAATCCGAGGGAAGCGGCGTTTTTAATAAGGCCGCGGTACATTAATTAGGGCCATTACGAGCCGTTCATCTTGGCTCACATTAAACTGCGAGGAGGAAGAAAAAGCAAAGAGGAAAAAATGACTTAATTAAAAGCGGAGCGAGGAACTTAATTAGTGAGCGAGGATTTGTGGGGGCGCTGATGTGTGGAGGGGGCGCACACTAATGTGCAGCTAATAGAGTTATCCCAACAAGGATAAACAGAGGAAGATGCCCATCTGGACAGCAGCGGAACAGCTGGGCCCTAATGTGTCCACCTGGAGATTAACCCTGCAATAATCCTATAAAGATAGAATGTGAACCCTCACACCGGCCCACCAGGACCACTGCAGTCATCTCTAATATAATATAGAGTGATATATAATATGTGAACCCTCACACTGGCCCACCAGGACCACTGCAATCATCTCAAATATAATATACAGTGATATATAAAATGTGAACCCACACACCGGCCCACCAGGACCACTGCAGTCATCTCTAATATAATATACAGTGATATATAAAATATAAACCCTCACACCAGCCCACCAGGACCACTGCAATCATCTCTAATATAATATACAGTGATATATAAAATGTGAACCCTCACACCGGCCCACCAGGACCACTGCAGTCATCTCTAATATACAGTGATATATAAAATGTGAACCCTCACACCGGCCCACCAGGACCACTGCAGTCATCTCTAATATACAGTGATATATAAAATGTGAACCCTCACACCGGCCCACCAGGACCACTGCAGTCATCTCTAATATACAGTGATATATAAAATGTGAACCCACACAGCAGCCCACCAGGACCACTGCAGTCATCTCTAATATAATATACAGTGATATACAAAATGTGAACCCTCACACCGGCCCACCAGGACCACTGCAGTCATCTCTAATATAATATACAGTGATATATAAAATGTGAACCCTCACACCGGCCCACCAGGACCACTGCAGTCATCTCTAATATAATATACAGTGATATATAAAATGTGAACCCTCACACCAGCCCACCAGGACCACTGCAGTCATCTCTAATATACAGTGATATATAAAATGTGAACCCTCACACCGCCCACCAGGACCACTGCAGTCATCTCTAATATACAGTGATATATAAAATGTGAACCCTCACACCGGCCCACCAGGACCACTGCAGTCATCTCTAATATACAGTGATATATAAAATGAGAACCCTCACACCGGCCCACCAGGACCACTGCAGTCATCTCTAATATACAGTGATATATAAAATGTGAACCCCCACACCGGCCCACCAGGACCACTGCAGTCATCTCTAATATAATATACAGTGATATATAGAATGTGAACCCTCACACCGGCCCACCAGGACCACTGCAGTCATGTCTAATATACAGTGATATATAGGATGATGAACCCTTACACCGGCCCACCAGGACCACTGCAGTCATCTCTAATATAATATACAGTGATATATAAAATGTGAACCCTCACACCGGCCCACCAGGACCACTGCAATCATCTCTTATATCATATACAGTGATATATAGAATGTGAACCCCCACACCGACCCACCAGGACCACTGCAGTCATCTCTAATATAATATAGTGATATATAAAATGTGAACCTTCACACCGGCCCACCAGGACCACTGCAGTCATCTCTAATATACAGTGATATATAAAATGTGAACCCTCACACCGGCCCACCGGACCACTGCAGCCATCTCTAATATAATATACAGTGATATATAAAATGTGAACCCTCACACCGGCCCACCAGGACCACTGCAGTCATCTCTAATATACAGTGATATATAAAATGTGAACCCTCACACCGGCCCACCAGGACCACTGCAGTCATCTCTAATATACAGTGATATATAAAATGTGATCCCTCACACTGGTCCACCAGGACCACTGCAATCATCTCTAATATAATATACAGTGATATATAAAATGTGAACCTTCACACCGGCCCACCAGGACCACTGCAGTCATCTCTTATATATATACAGTGATATATAAAATGTGAACCTTCTCACCGGCCCACCAGGACCACTGCAGTCATCTCTAATATACAGTGATATATAAAATGTGAACCCTCACACCGGCCCACCAGGACCACTGCAGTCATCTCTAATATACAGTGATATATAAAATTGAACCCTCACACCGGCCCACCAGGACCACTGCAGTCATCTCTAATATAATATATATATATAATGGAACCCTCACACCGCCCACCAGGACCACTGCAGTCATCTCTAATATAAATAAGTGATATATAAAATGTGAACCCTCACACCGGCCCACCAGGACCACTGCAGTCACTCTAATATACAGTGATTATAAAATGTGAACCCTCAACCGGCCCACCAGACCACTGAATCACTCTATATTATACAGTGATATATAAATTGAACCTCACACCGCCCACAGGACCACTGCAATCATCTCTAAATATACAGTGATATATAAAATGTGAACCCCACACCGCCCACCAGGACCACTGCAGTCATCTCTAATATACAGTGATATAAAAATGTGAACCCTCACCCGGCCCACAGGACCACTGCATCATCTTAATATAATATACAGTGATATATAAAATGTGAACCTCACACCGGCCCACCAGGACCACTGCAGTCATCTCTAATATACAGTGATATATAAATTGAACCCACACAGCCACCAGGACCACTGCAGTCATCTCTATATACAGTGATATATAAAATGTAACCCTCACACGCCCACCAGGACCACTGCAGCATCTTAATATAATATAAGTGATAATAAAATGGAACCTCACACCGGCCCACCAGACCACTGCAGTCATCTCTAATATACAGTCATATATAAAATGTGAACCTCACACCGGCCCACCAGGACCACTGCAGTCATCTCTAATATACTTGATATATAAATGGACCCTCACACCGCCCACAAGGACCCTGCAGTCATCTCTAATATACAGTGATATATAAAATGTGACCTCACACGGCCCACCAGGACCACTGCAGTCATCTCTAATATACAGTGATATATAAAATGTGAACCTCACACCGGCCCACCAGGACCACTGAGTCATCTCTAATAACAGTGATATATAAAATGGACCCTCACACCGGCCCACCAGGACCACTGCAGTCATCTCTAATATACAGTGATATATAAATGGAACCCTCACACGCCCACCAGGACCACTGCAGTCATCTCTAAATAATACAGTGATATAAAAATGTGAACCCTCACACCGGCCCACCAGGACCACTGCAGTCACTCTAATATACAGTGATATATAAAATGTGAACCCTCACACCCCACCAGACCACTGCAGTCATCTCTAATATACAGTGATATATAAATTAAACCCTCACACGCCCACCAGGACCACTGCAGTCATCTCTAATATTTCAGTGATATATAAAATGTGAACCCTCACACGGCCCACCAGGACCACTGCAGTCATCTCTAATATAAGTGATATAAAAATGTGAACCCTCACACCGGCCACCAGGACCACTGAATCATCTTAATATAATACAGTGATATATAAAATGTGAACCCTCACACCGGCCCACCAGGACCACTGCAGTCATCTCTAATATACAGTGATATATAAATTGAACCTCACACCGCCCACCAGGACCACTGCAGTCATCTCTAATATACAGTGATATATAAAATGTGAACCTCACACCGGCCCACCAGGACCACTGCAGTCATCTCTAATATACAGTGATATAAAAATGTGAACCTCACACCGGCCCACCAGGACCACTGCAATCATCTTAATAATACAGTGATATATAAAATGTGAACCTCACACGGCCCCAGGACCACTGCAGTCATCTCTAATATACAGTGATATATAAAATGTGAACCCTCACACCGGCCCACCAGGACCACTGCAGTCATCTCTAATATAACAGTGATATATAAAATGTGAACCCTCACACCGGCCCACCAGGACCACTGCAGTCATCTCTAATATACAGTGATATATAAAATGTGAACCCTCACACCGGCCACCAGGACCACTGCAGTCATCTCTAACTATAATATACAGTGATATATAAAATGTGAACCTTCACACCGGCCCACCAGGACCACTGCAGTCATCTCTAATATACAGTGATATATAAAATGTGAACCCTCACACCGGCCCACCAGGACCACTGCAGTCATCTCTTATATAATATACAGTGATCTATGCGATGTCGCGGTAAGACATAGCGTCTTCCGGGTAGCTTTGCGCATGCGCATCGGGGCACTAGTGGCTCAGCCGCTATCGGCCCACATGACCTGGTTTGCTCTGTCGCTCCCCCGCTACGTCATTTGTCTCAGACTGGTGACGTTGTGGTCATGCGCAGTCCACCGTGGAGACGGCGTCCGCCATCTTGGTTTCTGGACATTCCCTAAATTTTCCCTTCTTTAATATTTTCATCTCATATTATCGGTATTAGCTCTCCATCATCTCACAGAGTAGGGAGAAGGCGACAGGGCTGTGGTGAGGGGCACTGGGGTCCCCCATGGTTCCTACTCTGCTGCTTCCCTGCCCATCCAGACTTTAGGCAGCGGACCCATCCCCATTAGGGAAATATGAGACCAGTGACCGGGGCTCCCTATGTCCCCAGCCGATCACCCTCACTGTCACCAGATCACCATATACTGTGTTGGCCAAAAGTATTGACACCCTGCAATTCTGTCAGATAATCCTCCGTTTCTTCCTGAAAATGATTGCAATCACAAATTCTTTGCTATTATTATCTTCATTTAATTTGTCTTCAATGAAAAAACACAAAAGAGAATGAAGCAAAAAGCAAAACATTGATCATTTCACACAAAACTCCAAAAATGGGCCGGACAAAAGTATTGGCACCCTCAGCCTAATACTTGGTTGCACAACCTTTAGCCAAAATAACTGTGATCAACCGCTTCCGGTAACCGTCAATGAGTTTCTTACAATGCTCTGCTGGAATTTTACACCATTCTTCTTTGGCAAACTGCTCCAGGTCCCTGATATGTGAAGGCGCCTTCTCCAAACTGCCATTGTTAGATCTCTCCACAGGTGATCTATGGGATTCAGGTCTGGACTCATTGCTGCCACCTTAGAAGTCTCCAGTGCTTTCTCTCAAAACCATTTTCTGTGCTTTTTGAAGTGTGTTTTGGGTCATTGTCCTGCTGGAAGACCCATGACCTCTGAGGGAGACCCAGCTTTCTCACACTGGGCCCTACATTATGCTGCACAATGTGTTGGTAGTCTTACAGACTTCATAATGCCATGCACACGGTCAAGCAGTCCAGTGCCAGAGGCAGCAAAGCAACCCCAAAACATCAGGGAGCCTCCGCCATGTCTGACTGTAGGGACCGTGTTCTTTTCTTTGAATGCCTCTTTTCTTCTCCTGTAAACTCTTTGTTGATGCCTTTGCCCATAAACTCTACTTTTGTCTCATCTGACCAGAGAACATTCTTCCAAATGTTTTAGGCTTTCTCAGGTAAGTTTTGGCAAACTCCAGCCTGGCTTTTTTATGTCTCGGGGTAAGAAGTGGGGTCTTCCTGGGTCTCCTACCATACAGCCCCTTTTCATTCAGACGCTGATGGATAGTACGGGTTGACACTGTTGTACCCTCGGACTGCAGGGCAGCGTGAACTTGTTTGGATGTTAGTCGAGGTCTTTATCCACCATCCGCACAATCTTGCGTTGAAATCTCTTGTCAATTTTTCTTTTCCGTCCACATCTAGGGAGGTTAGCCCAGTGCCATGGGCTTTACACTTCTTGGATGACACTGCGCACGGTAGACACAGGAACATTCAGGTCTTTGGAGATGGACTTGTAGCCTTGAGATTGCTCATGCTTCCTCACAATTTGGTTTCTCAAGTCCTCAGACAGTTCTTTGGTCTTCTTTCTTTTCTCCATGCTCAATGTGGTACCACAAGGCACAGGACAGAGGTTGAGTCAACTTTAATCCATGTCAACTGGCTGCAAGTGTGATTTAGGTATTGCCAACACCTGTTAGGTGCCACAGGTAAGTTACAGGTGCTGTTAATTACACTAATTACAGAAGCATCACATGATTTTCTAACAGTTCCAATACTTTTGTCCCCCCCTTTTTTATGTTTGGTGGAATTAGATCCAATTTGGCTTTAGGACAATTCTTTTTTGTGTTTTTTCATTGAAGACAAATTAAATGAAGATAATAATACCAAAGAATTTGTGATTGCAATCATTTTCAGGTAGAAACTGAGGGATTATCTGACAGAATGGCAGGGGTGTCAATACTTTTGGCCACAGCTGTATATACTCTCCATTGGTGCTACCCAGTGTTTCTGCTACACCTCAATAATAACAGTAATAATAATCATCATTTTGCTCATGGATGATGAGTCTTCATTCTTAGATTCTTCTGCCGTTCTGCAAAAGACGAAAACATACATAATATTAGAATCCCATATCCAGACTATAATAATCCATAGAAGACCTCCTGTTGCAGTGCTGTCAGGCCGGTCTCAGGGGCTTTATATACAGGTCACTTCACATCACTGGATGAAATTAAAATCTACATTATATTTACCCCAGCCCATCAGGACTACTGTAATCATCTATAATATGATAATGTAATACACACAAACATTTATATATATATAATCATCTATAATATGCCCAATAATATATAAAATGTACCCCCTCACTCTAGCCCATCAGGACTACTGTAACCTGCATTTATATGACATATACAGGTTTACCAGAGTGCTGTATACAAGTCCTCACACACCCTGGACATCATTGTATAGGCTATATAATTAGCGATACAGGGTGGGGGCTGCGGTGGAATGTGCTTGTCTGAGACTGTATCACACTCGGCTTAGATACGGTGAATACCCCGGCTCTGCAGTTATTGCTGGGATTATCTCACCAGGGGATGTGTCACTTTATTGTAAGGCAGTTTATACAAGAGTATTGATTGTGAAGTGACCCCTGACCCCACAATAATGCCCCCCCCCCCCACCAGGACCAGACCAGCAATCACCATGAATCTCATCAATAATCAGCTTCATCATGTATGAGGTATTAATCAGCATGTCAGCCGCCATGTGGGGGGGACACAGACTGTACGTTACACATCGGAGGGGGGAGACAGGCTATACGTTACACATCGGGGGGGGAGACAGGTTGTACCTTACACATCAGGAGGGGGGGCAGAGACTGTACGTTACACATTGAGGGGGACACAGGCTGTACGTTACACGTCAGGGGGGGGACAGGCTGTACGTTACACATCGGGGGGGACACAGGCTGTACGTTACACGTCAGGGGGGGACAGGCTGTACGTTACACATCGGGGGGGGACACAGACTGTATATAAACAATCGGGAGGGGGGACACAGGCTGTATGTTACACATCGGGAGGGGGGGACACAGGCTGTACGTTACACGTCGGGGGGGGGGGGGACAGGCTGTACGTTACACATCGGGGGGGGACACAAGCTGTACGTTACACGTCGGGGGGACACACAGACTGTACCTTACACATCGGGGGGGGAACACAGACTGTATGTTATACATCGGGGGGAGACACAGGCTGTACGTTACACATCGGGGGGGGACCACAGACTGTACATTACACATCGGGGGGGGGACCACAGACTGTACATTACACATCGGGGGGGGGGACCACAGACTGTACATTACACATCGGGGGGGGACCACAGACTGTACATTACACATCGGGGGGGGGGACCACAGACTGTACGTTACACATCGGGGGGGGGGGGAAGGTAGCGGATCCTCTTCATATTGAATCTCTCAGGTCAGAGGAATCTTCTGTGAAGCTTTGATAATCACAATGTGGGATGTGAAGGGTTAAATGGTCGATGAAATGAAAACCGGAGCGCGAAATGCATCAATCTGACAGATCACCGGAGACACCGGGCGATAGGTGGCGGTCCGTCTATGGCTCCATGGACCCCCACACTCCAGCCCTACCGGTCTATGGCTCCATGGACCCCCACACTCCAGCCCCACCGGTCTATGTCTCCATGGACCCCCACACTCCAGCCCCACCGGTCTATGTCTCCATGGACCCCACACTCCAGCCCACACGGTCTATGGCTCCATGGACCCCCGCACTCCAGCCCCACTGGTCTATGGCTCCATGGACCCCCACACTCCAGCCCCACCGGTCTATGGCTCCATGGACCCCCACACTCCAGCCCCACCGGTCTATGGCTCCATGGACCCCCACACTCCAGCCCCACTGGTCTATGGCTCCATGGACCCCCACACTCCAGCCCCACTGGTCTATGGCTCCATGGACCCCCACACCAGCCCCACCGGTCTATGGCTCCATGGACCCCCACACTCCAGCCCCACCGGCCTATGTCTCCATTGTCCCCCACACTTCAGCCCCACCGGCCTATGGCTCCATGGACCCCCACACTCCAGCCCCACTGGTCTATGGCTCCATGGACCCCCACACTCCAGCCCCACCGGTCTATGGCTCCATGGACCCCCACACTCTGGCCCCACCGGTCTATGGCTCCATGGACCCCCACACTCCAGCCCCACTGGTCTATGGCTCCATGGACCCCCACACTCCAGCCCCACCGGTCTATGGCTCCATGGACCCCCACACTCCAGCCCCACCGGCCTATGTCTCCATGGACCCCCACACTCCAGCCCCACCGGTCTATGGCTCCATGGACCCCCACACTCCAGCCCCACCGGTCTATGGCTCCATGGACCCCCACACTCCAGCCCCACCGGTCTATCGCTCCATGGACCCCCACACTCCAGCCCCACCGGTCTATGGCTCCATGGACCCCCACACTCCAGCCCCACCGGCCTATGTCTCCATGGACCCCCACACTCCAGCCCCACCGGTCTATGGCTCCATGGACCCCCACACTCCAGCCCCACCGGTCTATGGCTCCATGGGCCCCCACACTCCAGCCCCACCGGTCTATGGCTCCATGGACCCCCACACTCCAGCCCCACCGGTCTATCGCTCCATGGACCCCCACACTCCAGCCCCACCGGCCTATGGCTCCATGGACCCCCACACTCCAGCCCCACCGGTCTATGGCTCCATGGACCCCCACACTCCAGCCCCACCGGTCTATGTCTCCATGGACCCCCACACTCCAGCCCCACCGGTCTATGGCTCCATGGACCCCCGCAATCCAGCCCCACCGGTCTATGGCTCCATGGACCCCCACACTCCAGCCCCACCGGTCTATGGCTCCATGGGCCCCCACACTCCAGCCCCACCGGTCTATGGCTCCATGGACCCCCACACTCCAGCCCCACCGGTCTATGGCTCCATGGACCCCCACACTCTGGCCCCACCGGCCTATGGCTCCATGGACCCCCACACTCCAGCCCCACCGGCCTATGGCTCCATGGACCCCCACACTCCAGCCCCACTGGTCTATGGCTCCATGGACCCCCACACTCCAGCCCCACCGGTCTATGGCTCCATGGACCCCCACACTCCAGCCCCACCGGCCTATGGCTCCATGGACCCCCACACTCCAGCCCCACTGGTCTATGGCTCCATGGACCCCCACACTCCAGCCCCACCGGTCTATGGCTCCATGGACCCCCAACTCCAGCCCCACCGGTCTATGGCTCCATGGACCCCCACACTCCAGCCCACCGGTCTATGGCTCCATGGACCCCCACACTCCAGCCCCACCGGTCTATGGCTCCATGGACCCCCACACTCCAGCCCCACCGGTCTATCGCTCCATGGACCCCCACACTCCAGCCCCACCGGTCTATGGCTCCATGGACCCCCACACTCCGGCCCCCTGGCTTATAATTTTCTGAATATTAATGTCTATGGCTGTAAATGGGGTCCCGTCTGTGTGTTGGGGGGTGCACATACTTTTCTGTGTGTTAATGTCTTTGGATGTAGATGTGGTGGTTGTGTGAGGGGGGGGGCACATAGTTTTTACTGTATTGAGTATATTTAGGTTTCCTGTAAATGACTCTCACCCCCTGATTCCTCCAGGCCTCTGCTGCCCCCTGCTGCACACTGCTGGTATTACTGATGGAAGGTTTATATCTTGCTGTGGAGAGAAGATAAAGGGTTAAGAAATAAGATGAAAAATTGTAGAAACTTCCACAAAACTATGAGGAATCAGCGGTGACGACAGGAAGAGATAACCCCATACTGTAATGTGCCCCACACTGCTCCACCATGCTTTACACTGCAGGCTCCAGCCTACACACATTGTACCTGTCATCTTTTCCTATGTCTTTTCCTCCATGCTTTACACTGCAGGTGTGAGCTCCTGTCCTATGGTCACATTGCTCATCCACTATCTACTGCACATTGTTCCAGAACTTCTGCTGTGTTCAGAGCACTCATGGATGATCTGTTCCCTTATGTTCCTTACTGGACCCTGGTGCTCCCCTCTACTGTGGAGCCGGGAGTCAGAGTCATGAAGTCAGACCAGCCTCCTCCACAACCAGACCAGCCACCTCCACACCCAGACCAGCTTCCTCCACAGCCAGACTAGCCTTCTCCACAGCCAAACCAGCCTCCTCCACAGCCAGACCAGCCTCCTCCACAACCAGACCAGCCTCCTCCACAACCAGACCAGCCACCTCCACAGCCAGACCAGCCTCCTCCACAGCCAGACCAGCCTCCTCCACAGCCAGACCAGCCTCCTCCACAGCCAGACCAGCCTCCTCCACAACCAGACCAGCCTCCTCCACACCCAGACCAGCCGCCTCCACAACCAGACCAGCCTCTGTAGCCAGACCAGCCACCTCCACAGCCAAACCAGCCTCCTCCACAGCCAGTCCAGCTTCCTCGACAGCCAGACCAGCCACCTCCACAACCAGACCAGCCCCCTCTGTAGCTAGACCAGCCTCCACCACAGCTAGACCAGCTTCCACCACAGTCAGACCAGCCTCCACCACAGCCAGACCAGCCTCTTCCTCAGCCAGACCAGCTACCTCTGTAGCCAGACCAGCCTCCTCCACAGGTAGACCAGCCTCCACCATAGCCAGACCAGCCTCCTCCACAGCCAGACCAGCCACCTCCACAACCAGACCAGCCTGCACAACAGCCAGACCAGCCTCCTCCCCAGCCAGACCAGCCGCCTCCACAACCAGACCAGCTTCCTCTGTAGCCAGACCAGCCTCCTCTGTAGCCAGACCATTCTCCTCCACAGACCAGCCTCCTCTGTAGCCAGACTAGCCTCCTCTGTAGCCAGACCAGCCTCCTCTTTTGCCAGACCAGCCTCCACCATAGCCAGACCAGCCTCCTCTGTAGCCAGACCATTCTCCTCCACAGACCAGCCTCCTCTGTAGCCAGATCAGCCTCCTCTGTAGCCAGACCAGCCTCCACCATAGCCAGACCAGCCTCCACCATAGCCAGACCAGCCTCCTCCACAACCAGACCAGCCTCCTCCACACCCAGACCAGCCTCCACCACAGCCAGACCAGCCTCCACCACAGCCAGACCAGCCTCCACCACAGCCAGACCAGCCTCCTCCACAGCCAGACCAGCCTCCACCATAGCCAGACCAGCCTCCTCTGTAGCCAGACCAGCCTCCTCCACAACCAGACCAGCCTCCTCCACACCCAGACCAGCCTCCACCACAGCCAGACCAGCCTCCACCACAGCCAGACCAGCCTCCTCCACAGCCAGACCAGCCTCCTTCACAGCCAGACCAGCCTCCTCCACACCCAGACCAGCCTCCACCACAGCCAGACCAGCCTCCTCCACAGCAAGACCAGCCTCCTTCACAGCCAGACCAGCCTCCTCCACAGCCAGATCAACCTCCTCTGTAGCCAGACCAGCCTCCTCCATAGCCAGACCATTATTGTCCGCCCCTGAGACAGTGGGGTCCCCGCTCAGTCCGAGAGACTCATCCCAAGGGTCTAAATTGCAGTCACTTCATGACATTGATGCTTCTGTATCTGCATATTCAACCCCCCTTTATAAGGCCCCCTCTATTGTAGCTGGCACTGGCCGAGCTCTGGGGTCTCAGCTAAGGATAGGGGTCCTGTGTCTGCCATGTGGCTCCAGCCACACACTCTGCACACAGGGGTCCTGTGTCTGCCATGTGGCTCCAGCCACACACTCTGCACACAGGGGTCCTCTGCCTGCCATGTGGCTCCAGCCACACACTCTGCACACAGGGGTCCTCTGCCTGCCATGTGGCTCCAGCCACACACTCTGCACACAGGGGTCCTGTGTCTGCCATGTGGCTCCAGCCACACACTCTGCACACAGGGGTCCTCTGTCTGCCATGTGGCTCCAGCCACACACTCTGCACACAGGGGTCCTCTGTCTGCCATGTGGCTCCAGCCACACACTCTGCACACAGGGGTCCTCTGCCTGCCATGTGGCTCCAGCCACACTCCCTGCACACAGGGGTCCTCTGTCTGCCATGTGGCTCCAGCCACACTCCCTGCACACAGGGGTCCTCTGTCTGCCATGTGGCTCCAGCCACACTCCCTGCACACAGGGGTCCTCTGTCTGCCATGTGGCTCCAGCCACACTCCCTGCACACAGGGGTCCTCTGTCTGCCATGTGGCTCCAGCCACACACTCTGCACACAGGGGTCCTCTGTCTGCCATGTGGCTCCAGCCACACTCCCTGCACACAGGGGTCCTCTGTCTGCCATGTGGCTCCAGCCACACACTCTGCACACAGGGGTCCTCTGTCTGCCATGTGGCTCCAGCCACACACTCTGCACACAGGGGTCCTCTGCCTGCCATGTGGCTCCAGCCACACACTCTGCACACAGGGGTCCTCTGCCTGCCATGTGGCTCCAGCCACACTCCCTGCACACAGGGGTCCTCTGTCTGCCATGTGGCTCCAGCCACACTCCCTGCACACAGGGGTCCTCTGTCTGCCATGTGGCTCCAGCCACACTCCCTGCACACAGGGGTCCTCTGTCTGCCATGTGGCTCCAGCCACACTCCCTGCACACAGGGGTCCTCTGTCTGCCATGTGGCTCCAGCCACACACTCTGCACACAGGGGTCCTCTGTCTGCCATGTGGCTCCAGCCACACTCCCTGCACACAGGGGTCCTCTGTCTGCCATGTGGCTCCAGCCACACTCCCTGCACACAGGGGTCCTCTGTCTGCCATGTGGCTCCAGCCACACTCCCTGCACACAGGGGTCCTCTGTCTGCCATGTGGCTCCAGCCACACTCCCTGCACACAGGGGTCCTCTGTCTGCCATGTGGCTCCAGCCACACACTCTGCACACAGGGGTCCTGTGTCTGCCATGTGGCTCCAGCCACACACTCTGCACACAGGGGTCCTCTGTCTGCCATGTGGCTCCAGCCACACACTCTGCACACAGGGGTCCTCTGTCTGCCATGTGGCTCCAGCCACACACTCTGCACACAGGGGTCCTCTGCCTGCCATGTGGCTCCAGCCACACTCCCTGCACACAGGGGTCCTCTGTCTGCCATGTGGCTCCAGCCACACTCCCTGCACACAGGGGTCCTCTGTCTGCCATGTGGCTCCAGCCACACTCCCTGCACACAGGGGTCCTCTGTCTGCCATGTGGCTCCAGCCACACTCCCTGCACACAGGGGTCCTCTGTCTGCCATGTGGCTCCAGCCACACACTCTGCACACAGGGGTCCTCTGTCTGCCATGTGGCTCCAGCCACACTCCCTGCACACAGGGGTCCTCTGTCTGCCATGTGGCTCCAGCCACACACTCTGCACACAGGGGTCCTCTGTCTGCCATGTGGCTCCAGCCACACACTCTGCACACAGGGGTCCTCTGTCTGCCATGTGGCTCCAGCCACACTCCCTGCACACAGGGGTCCTCTGTCTGCCATGTGGCTCCAGCCACACACTCTGCACACAGGGGTCCTCTGCCTGCCATGTGGCTCCAGCCACACACTCTGCACACAGGGGTCCTCTGTCTGCCATGTGGCTCCAGCCACACTCCCTGCACACAGGGGTCCTCTGTCTGCCATGTGGCTCCAGCCACACACTCTGCACACAGGGGTCCTCTGTCTGCCATGTGGCTCCAGCCACACACTCTGCACACAGGGGTCCTCTGTCTGCCATGTGGCTCCAGCCACACTCCCTGCACACAGGGGTCCTCTGTCTGCCATGTGGCTCCAGCCACACACTCTGCACACAGGGGTCCTCTGTCTGCCATGTGGCTCCAGCCACACACTCTGCACACAGGGGTCCTCTGTCTGCCATGTGGCTCCAGCCACACTCCCTGCACACAGGGGTCCTCTGTCTGCCATGTGGCTCCAGCCACACTCCCTGCACACAGGGGTCCTCTGTCTGCCATGTGGCTCCAGCCACACTCCCTGCACACAGGGGTCCTCTGTCTGCCATGTGGCTCCAGCCACACTCCCTGCACACAGGGGTCCTCTGTCTGCCATGTGGCTCCAGCCACACTCCCTGCACACAGCTCTAGATCATGATCAGCTGCTACACTGACATCTAGTGGCAAAAAATAAGACTGCACTAATAATATGCAAAATACATTGAATAGACAGGATGCAGCACAGCACAGTGCAGTTCAAGGCCCATACACAGAAATCAAGGGGTCCCCTCCCCCCAAACAATAATGTTCAGCAAGGCTACATAAGAATGTATCACACAACTCTTCACCCTTACAAAGTAATTTTCCTCCTATTGAATCCCCTAGATTCCTCTCATTGCAGCCATAATGTATGATGCCAAAAAAAGTGACCCCCAAACACTGTATGATCCCCCCAGGGATTCCCCTATATTACCTGCCACACAGTATGATGACCCTACTGTACCCCGGGGCAATAGTTGGGAGGGCGACGTGGGGGCCCCCACTTGACTCTGACTTTGACTGATGGGATTCCACACTTCACTGGGTTAGGAGGGAGGGCGACGTGGGGGCCCCCACTTGACTCTGACTTTGACTGATGGGATTCCACACTTCACTGGGTTAGGTGATGTGCCAGTTTGCAATATTTGTTCTATGAAATGTGCTTCTTGTGCCGCTCATTACTCTTGCTGCACAAGCTATTTGAGTTACTTCCACATATGGTCCTGTGGATTTATATGATCAGATCAACCTCTAGATTGTCTGACACCTATGTGGATCAGTGTAAATCTTCCCCTGTAATTGCATACACATTTTCATAGACTACTGATACTAATGTGTTACCTTGGATGGTGCCACAGACCTAACTGTTGGTTTATTTATCTTGTGCATAATATTGTGTGCATCTACTAATCTCCTTTGTAAACTGTGCATAATTGAGCAATTATGTGCATATATTAATCACTGACAGGTCCTTCTACACACCTGGCTGTCACTTTAGTTATTTTGTTCAGCTACCCCCCCTTGCTTGGTTTTGATTCCCTTGATTACGGTCATACAACAACTACACCTATTGTTATTTCTCAACCATACTTGGGAATAGTGCAATATATATATAATTTACCTGTATAGTGGTTGCTATATTATTACAGTATTCTGCCAATCTCATTGCACCTTATAAATGAATATATATTTTTTGCACAAGATAGAATTTGCACACTGTATAATCCATTTACTATTACTTGCTATCTGTACTGGTGATTGTGGTAATTCCCCTCTGTTATCATAAATTATTTTCCTCGTATATTCTGCTTTGAGGAATGATGGGCCCCATGTCTTTTGTATGTTTATTTTAAGTGATTTTATATTGTGTGTCTCACAGTTGTTTAATAAACTTCGTTGTTCTTTTACATTCAATTATATTGTGGTGTGCTCCCTACATATGCCAATATCTTTTCTCTCCTTACCTACTGTACCCCCTCAACTACCCCCACAATTAATGGTGACCCCCAACAAAGTATAATCCCCAACTGTCACCTCCACACAGTATAATGGCTCAAACATTGCCCTCCATAAAGAATAAAGGCTCCCATAGAGCCGTCCATATAGAATGACATCCCCAGAGTATCATCCACATGAACAGTATGATGACCCTACTGTACCCCCGCAACTACCCCGGTAACACAGTATGATGACCCTACAGTACCCCCTAAATTAAGCCGGTTAAAGAATGGTGACTCCCAACACAGTAAAATGACCCTACTGTTCCCCCTCAACTACCCTAGCAATGAATGGTGACCCCCAACATAGTATGACGACCCTACTGAACCTCCATTTACTACCCTAGCAATGAATGGTGATCCCAAACACAGTATGATGACCCTACTGTACCCTAACACAGTATGATCACTAACTGTAATCTCCATACAGCCCTCAATGCACAATAGTCCTTCATATAGTGTAATGGGAACCACACAGCCCTCCACACAGTATGATGACCCTACTGTACCTTCCTCAACTACCCCAACAATGAATGGTGACCCCCAACACAGTATGATGACCCGGCTATACCTCCATCAACTACCCCGGCAAAGAATGCTGACCCCCAACACAGTATGATGACCCTACAGTACCTCCATCAACTACCACAGCAATGATCAGTGACCCCCAACACAGTATAATGACCCGGCTCTACCTCCATCAACTACCCCAGCAAAGAATGCTGACCCCCAACACAGTATAATGATCCTACTGTACCTCCATCAACTACCCCAACAATGAATGGTGACCCCCAACACAGTATGATGACCTGGCTATACCTCCATCAACTACCCCGGCAAAGAATGCTGACCCCCAACACAGTATGATGACCCTACAGTACCTCCATCAACTACCACAGCAATGATCAGTGACCCCCAACACAGTATAATGACCCGGCTATACCTCCATCAACTACTCCGGAAATTAATGGTGACCCCTAACACAGTATGATGACCCTACTGTACCTTCCTCAACTACCACAGCAATGATCGGTGACCCCCAACACAGTATAATGACCCGGCTATACCTCCATCAACTACCCCGGCAATAAATGCCGACTCCCAACAGTATGATGACCCTACAGTACCTTCCTCAATTACCCCAGCAATGATCGGTGACCCCCAACAGTATGATGACCCTACTGTACCCCCCCTCAATCACCCCGGCAATGAATGGTGACCCCCAACACAGTATGATTCCCAACTATGACCTCCGCACTGCCCTCTACATAGTATAATGGCCCCAAAAAATGATGATCTGAGAAATCACAGTAATAAAGTTTCTGTAGTAATCGACAAATCCTAGAAACAAAGAAAAAGAGCGTTAGCTAAATCCAAAAAAGTATTTTTATTTCATGATCTGAAACAGGAGGGGAGGACAGGAAAGTGGATCAGGGCCTCAGAAAACACTGGTACATATGTATATTTATGTAGGGTCACGCAGGACCCTTTATGTATATTATGAGTGGAAAGATCCGATTCACATAAATACACAATGCTTGATTAAATAAAGAATATTGCACTATATTCTACACCACTAATAGCCCAAATCAACAGCACGAGTACAAACATTACTATTAGATACATCGAGATACACAAGAGTAATGTACACATGTATCGGTCAAGTGACCAGACAAAACACTGGCTCACAAAAAGTGCAAGTAATAGTCAAAATAGCTACAAAATTGATCAATAGCTGTTACTATAAAGTGCATTATTGAGTGCAGTTTCATGTGCAAATTTGTGCAGGGGAATTACTGCTACCAGCAAACCTTGCTGTATCACAACATATAAGCAAGGGCAGGTTACCACCATCATAATTACCAGTACAAGTGTGTTAACAGGACCCAGTGGAGGGAACAAGTCAGGGCTGCAGACCCCGACGCCGTTTCGTGGCTAGGGGAAACCCCTCACAGCCGCTTCATCAGGGGGGGAAAAAATCCTAGAAACTGTTGCAAACTTGATTGTTCGGTGATTGCGCTTCAAAAGTTTGGCAATTTCCAGACTGCTGCATCCCTCTGCAAGACATCTCACAATTGTGGACTTTTCAGAGCCCGTCACAACTCTCTTCATTTGCCTAATAATTAAGCACACCTTATATAGGGTGTTGATATCATTACACCACACCCCTCCTCATTACAGAGATGCCATCACCTGATTTACTTAATTGGTAGTTGGCTCTCAGCCTATACAGCTTGGAGTAGGACAACATGTATATAAAGTATCATGTGATCACAATACTCATTTGCCTAATAATTCTGCACACAGTGTAGTTAATCCAAAAGGCATAACAAGATTCTCAACACACCCTCCCGGAAGTGTACACAATATAGCCCCCCTAAGATCAAGTTTGGAAAAGCCTTTATCCCCTGTAATCGGGAATAAGTGGAAGTGGCTGAGAATTCATAAGTTATTTTGATTAATTCACAGAAATCGAGGTCGGGACGGAGAACTCATCTTTTGTTTTTTTAATGAAGGAAAACCCAGCAGCTACAGGCGAGGAGGACGGATGAATATGTCCCTTTGTAAACTTTCGCTTATGTACACTTACATGGCCGTCCGCTCAGGGCAACATAAGTTATACAGGAGAGCTTTAGGTAGTCTGGCATCAGGAATCAGATTGATAGTACAGTCATAAGGGCAATAAAGAGGTAAAACCTCCTTGTCTGAGAAAATGTCTCCGAAATCCTTCAGGTACCCAGCAGATCGTCCAGACCTGCAGAGGACAAAGACATCTGTTACGACAATAGGGACACCTCCCCGTTAATCACCCAGACTCAGGCGTTTCCCAACGTCTTGTTGAGGGTGTGCCAGAATGACCACCATAGAGGCAGAGTCCGAGATCGCATCCACGTCTCTTCTCAATGGCCCTACAGCTGGCTGTTCCTATCTCTATAGGTTCAGCCTCAGGTAAGTGAACAGACATCTCCAGCCATTTATCGCATCTCTCCCGAATTCTTTGATCCATTCGAATGGACTGAGTCATGGCTTCCCCCAAAGAACAGGGCGAAGTATACAGAGCCACAGCAGCCTTAAAGGGACTGTCAGGTGATTTTTCAGTATGATACTAATAGTACCCCTAAATAGTGCCTGGGCAGAGCTTTCAGAATGTAAAATCATTACTGTACCCTTTGTAGTTCTCTTGTTATAAGCATCTTCACACCCAGCAGGCAGCTGCTTCACTAGTCCGGCTCATTACTGTTACTGCTGAATAGTCCGCAGTATGTAAATGCTCATGTATTATTCACTGTTTCACATGCAGCTGTCCCCTCCCTCCCCTGTGCTCTGTGTCACACTTTTATTTACCTGTGGTGCTTCTGAGGAGGAGGGGGAGGGAGAGACTGCAGACACATATCTAGCTGAACTGTCAGATCTGAGATATGGCAGTTTCCTGCATTTGTTGTTCTGAGCAGAAGCTGTGCTGTCTGTGAGAGATTCTGTGTGTTTAGTTGAACATTTGTTTCTCTGAGCAGAAGCCGTGCTGTCTGTGAGAGATTCTGTGTGTTTAGTAGAACATTTGTTTCTCTGAGCAGAAGCCGTGCTGTCTGTGAGAGATTCTGTGTGTTTAGTTGAACATTTGTTTCTTTGAGCAGAAGCCGTGCTGTCTGTGACAGATTCTGTGTGTTTAGTTGAACATTTGTTTCTCTGAACAGAAGCCGTTCTGTCTGTGAGAGATTCTGTGTGTTTAGTTGAACATTTGTTTCTCTGACCAGAAGCTGTGCTGTCTGTGAGAGATTCTGTGTGTTTAGTTGAGCATTTGTTTCTCTGAACAGAAGCCGTTCTGTCTGTGAGAGATTCTGTGTGTTTAGTTGAGCATTTGTTTCTCTGAACAGAAGCCGTTCTGTCTGTGAGAGATTCTGTGTGTTTAGTTGAACATTTGTTTCTCTGACCAGAAGCCGTGCTGTCTGTGAGAGATTCTGTGTGTTTATTGAACATTTGTTTCTCTGAGCAGAAGCTGTGCTGTCTGTGAGAGATTCTGTGTGTTTAGTTGAACATTTGTTTCTCTGAGCAGAAGCCGTGCTGTCTGTGAGAGATTCTGTGTGTTTAGTTGAGCATTTGTTTCTCTGAACAGAAGCCGTTCTGTCTGTGAGAGATTCTGTGTGTTTAGTTGAACATTTGTTTCCCTGACCAGAAGCCTGTGCTGTCTGTGAGAGATTCTGTGTGTTTAGTTGAACATTTGTTTCTCTGAGCAGAAGCCGTGCTGTCTGTGAGAGATTTTGTGTGTTTAGTTGAACATTTGTTTCTCTGAGCAGAAGCCGTGCTGTCTGTGAGAGATTCTGTGTGTTTAGTTGAGCATTTGTTTCTCTGAACAGAAGCCGTTCTGTCTGTGAGAGATTCTGTGTGTTTAGTTGAACATTTGTTTCTCTGACCAGAAGCCGTGCTGTCTGTGAGAGATTCTGTGTGTTTAGTTGAACATTTGTTTCTCTGAGCAGAAGCCGTGCTGTCTGTGAGAGATTCTGTGTGTTTAGTTTAGCATTTGTTTCTCTGAACAGAAGCCGTTCTGTCTGTGAGAGATTCTGTGTGTTTAGTTGAACATTTGTTTCCCTGACCAGAAGCCTGTGCTGTCTGTGAGAGATTCTGTGTGTTTAGTTGAACATTTGTTTCTCTGAGCAGAAGCTGTGCTGTCTGTGAGAGATTTTGTGTGTTTAGTTGAACATTTGTTTCTCTGAGCAGAAGCCGTGCTGTCTGTGAGAGATTCTGTGTGTTTAGTTGAACATTTGTTTTGCTGTATACAAGCAGAGCAGAGACAGAAGGACACATCCCCCTCCCCATCTAAATGACTTCTACTGAACTTTCCTTGTGTGCAGTGCAGTGATGTCAATTCATGAATATTCATTCCCTGGGGAGTGGTCAGCAGAGAAGTAAGTGATCACTCACTATGATTGACAGATGGAATGAATCTCTTTATTTGCAGTTTACAGAGGATAGGGGGAGTATAAATAATAGAAATACATGAATAGAGAGAGCTTCACCAGAGGAATTAGAGAATGATAGCAGTTACGTATGGATTTTTGACCTGGCAGATTCCCTTTAAGAGTATCTGAAAGGTCTGTGCGGACCTGGCACCTGAGACACGTAATTTCACACAACTTCACTGCCAGACTCAGAACTATAGTCCTCAGCGGTGTTCTTCCCCCCTCGTGTCAGGTTCATGATCTTTGCCTCAGCAACTTGGATTCTGTCCGGTTCATCATAAAATAACTCCAAGGCATCAACCAGTGACCATCATGGGGCAAAAGCGCCCAGTCTGAAGACTCCTCGCAGTAGGGACATGATTATTCCCACCCACTGGGACCCATTCCCTGATGACCGGGGTCGCAGGGCACAAAATAGCCTGTAACTCTCCCTGAACACCCTAAACTGGTCTAAAATTTGTCAGGGGGTCATCAGTGGTTCAGGAGAGACCAACTGTACATAAGAAGACACAGGCAGCGGAGGCTCTGGGAGGCAACTGACCCTGCAACGTCTCTAATCTTAGTGTTCCCTGGCCAGATCCTAAACCGCCCTGGGTCAGATTTGTCACCAGATCGCACAGTGTATGAATAGGATCCATACTGGTGGGAAGGAAAAAATGTCGGGCCAGTCATAATGTGATGCTAGTCACTGCACAGACAAGCCGTGAAGCAGGGTAGGCAAATGGTCCGGGGGTCAGGGGAAAGACAAAGGCATAGTCAGGTCAGAATACAAAGAGGATGACAGATAAAAGGGGAAAAGGAAAACGTATGGTCAGAGGAACTCCAAGGTCTGGCAGGAATAGATCAAAACACAGATGAATGAGGCCAACATGCACCAAAGAGCAAATGCTACGACTGGCGGAGATTTGAGGCTAACCGCTCAGCTAAGTAGCTGAGAAATCACAGAGAACAGGGAACACCTTAATAAGCACAACACCTCCTCAGATTGGACGACTGAGCTGTTAATGAACATAGCGGCAGCATGCCCTGATTCTATAGGGAAACAAATCTGTCACTCACTGCATCCAAGACACATTGAGTGGAGGAATAATGACAAATGGCCTGTATTCAAGCTCCTGTATGCACGCCCCTGTAAGTACTCTCCTGTATGCACCCTCTTGTATGCACCCTCCTGTATGCACCCTCCTGTATGCACCCTCCTGCATGCACGGCCCTGCATGCACGCTCCTGTATGCACGCTCCTGTATGCACGCTCCTGTATGCACGCTCTTTTGTGTACGCTCCTGTATGCACGCCCCTGTATACACCCTCCTGTATGCACGCTCCTGTATGCACCCTCCTGTATGCACGCTCCTGTATGCACGCCCCTGTATGCACGCCCCTGTATACACCCTCCTGTATGCACGCTCCTGTATGCACCCTCCTGTATGCACGCTCCTGTATGCACGCTCCTGTATGCACGCTCTGCATGCACGCTCTGCATGCACGCTTCTGTATGCACGCTCCTGTGTGTACGCTCCTGTATGCACGCCCCTGTATGCACCCTCCTGTATGCATGCTTCTGTATGCACGCTCCTGTGTGTCAGCCCCTGTATGCACGCCCTGTATGCACGCCCCTGTATGCACGCCCTGTATGCACCCTCCTGTATGCACGCTCCTGTGTGTACGCTCCTGTATGCACGCTTCTGTATGCACCCTCCTGTATGCACGCTCCTGTATGCACGCTCCTGTATGCACCTCCTGTATGCACGCTCCTGTATGCACGCTCCTGTATGCACGCTCCTGCATGCACGCTCCTGTATGCACGCTTCTGTATGCACGCTCCTGTGTGTACGCTCCTGTATGCACGCCCCTGTATGCACCCTCCTGTATGCACGCTTCTGTATGCACGCCCTGTGTGTACGCTCCTGTATGCACGCCCCTGTATGCACCCTCCTGTATGCACGCTCCTGTGTGTACGCTCCTGTATGCACGCTTCTGTATGCACCTCCTGTATGCACGCTCCTGTATGCACGCTCCTGTATGCACGCTCCTGTATGCACGCTCCTGTATGCACGCTCCTGTATGCATGCTCCTGTGTGTACGCTCCTGTATGCACGCCACCTGTATGCACCCTCCTGTATGCACGCCCTGTATGCACACTCCTGTATGCACGCTCCTGTGTGACGCTCCTGTAACGGTCCTGTATGCACGCCCCTGTATGCACCTCCTGTATACACGCTCCTGTATGCACGCTCCTGTGTGTACGCTCCTGTATGCACCCCCTGTATGCACCCTCCTGTATGCACCCCCTGTATGCACGCCCCTGTATGCTCGCTCACCATGCAAGACTCTATTGCTGAACAAAGCAGAACAAAAGCAGGTTCAAGAGCATTTAAAGTTTACTCGACAACATTTAGACAAGTCTGTGCAATACTAGTGAATATATTCTGATCAGATTTAAACCAAAACTGGACTCTTTGGAGGCCATAAAACACAACATGTTTGGAGGCCAAAAGGCAAATCACCTCAAAAACACCAACAGTGAAGTGTGGAGGTGAGAACATCATGGTGTGGGCTGAGTTCAGCATACGGAACTGGCAAATGTCATATTATTAAAGAAGGATGAATGGAAAAGGTAGTGAGACAATCCTGATAACAATTTGCTGCATCTACCAGGATGATGAGGATGACGAGGATGACGAGGGCGACATTTCACCAGACAATGACCCCAAACACACAACCAAGAAAGAAAATACATCTGGAATGGACCGAGCGAATCACCAGAGCTGAATCCAATAGAAAATGTCTGAAAGGATCTAAAGCTCAGAGATCATAGAAGGATCCATAGGATCTGCAGGAGGTGAAGAGTGTTTGTGTGGAAGAATGGACCAAAATCCCCTGAGCAATGCAGGGACTGGTGTCTCCATACAATGCTGGGACCAGTGTCTCCATACAATGCAGGGACCGTGTCTCCATACAATGAGCAGGGGACCAGTGTCTCCATACAATGCAGGGACCGGTGTCTCCATACAATGCAGGGACCAGTGTCTCCATACAATGCAGGGACCAGTGTCTCCATACAATGCAGGGACCGGTGTCTCCATACAATGCAGGGACCGTGTCTCCATACAATGCAGGGACCGGTGTCTCCATACAATGCAGGGACCAGTGTCTCCATACAATGCAGGGACCAGTGTCTCCATACAATGCAGGGACCAGTGTCTCCATAACAATGCAGGGACCGTGTCTCCATACAATGCAGGGACCAGTGTCTCCATACAATGCAGGGACCAGTGTCTCCATACAATGCAGGGACCAGTGTCTCCATACAATGCAGGGACCAGTGTCTCCATACAATGCAGGGACCAGTGTCTCCATACAATGCAGGGACCAGTGTCTCCATCAACAATGCAGGGACCAGTGTCTCCATACAATGCAGGGACCAGTGTCTCCATACAATGCAGGGACCAGTGTCTCCATACAATGCAGGGACCAGTGTCTCCATACAATGCAGGGACCAGTGTCTCCATACAATGCAGGGACCAGTGTCTCCATACAATGCAGGGACCAGTGTCTCCATACAATGCAGGGACCAGTGTCTCCATACAATGCAGGGACCAGTGTCTCCATACAATGCAGGGACCAGTGTCTCCATACAATGCAGGGACCAGTGTCTCCATACAATGCAGGGACCAGTGTCTCCATACAATGCAGGGACCAGTGTCTCCATACAATGCAGGGACCAGTGTCTCCATACAATGCAGGGACCGTGTCTCCATACAATGCAGGGACCGTGTCTCCATACAATGCAGGGACCAGTGTCTCCATACAATGCAGGGACCAGTGTCTCCATACAGGAGCAATGCAGGGACCGGTGTCTCCATACAATGCAGGGACCAGTGTCTCCATACAGGAGCAATGCAGGGACCAGTGTCTCCATACAATGCAGGGACCAGTGTCTCCATACAATGCAGGGACCAGTGTCTCCATACAATGCAGGGACCGTGTCTCCATACAATGCAGGGACCAGTGTCTCCATACAATGCAGGGACCAGTGTCTCCATACAATGCAGGGACCGGTGTCTCCATACAATGCAGGGACCAGTGTCTCCATACAATGCAGGGACCAGTGTCTCCATACAATGCAGGGACCAGTGTCTCCATACAATGCAGGGACCAGTGTCTCCATACAATGCAGGACCAGTGTCTCCATACAATGCAGGGACCAGTGTCTCCATACAATGCAGGGACCAGTGTCTCCATACAGGAGCAATGCAGGGACCAGTGTCTCCATACAATGCAGGGACCAGTGTCTCCATACAATGCAGGGACAGTGTCTCCATACAATGCAGGGACCGGTGTCTCCATACAATGCAGGGACCAGTGTTCTCCATACAATGCAGGGACCGGTGTCTCCATACAATGCAGGGACCAGTGTCTCCATACAATGCAGGGACCAGTGTTCTCCATACAATGCAGGGACCAGTGTCTCCATACAATGCAGGGACCGTGTCTCCATACAATGCAGGGACCAGGTGTCTCCATACAATGCAGGGACCAGTGTCTCCATACAATGCAGGGACGTGTCTCCATACAATGCAGGACCAGTGTCTCCATACAGAGCATGCAGGGACCAGTGTCTCCATACAATGCAGGGACCAGTGTCTCCATACAGACAATGCAGGGACCTGGTGTCTCCATACAATGCAGGAGACCAGGTGTCTCCATACAATGCAGGGACCAGTGTCTCCATACAATGCAGGGACCGTGTCTCCATACAATGCAGGGACCAGTGTCTCCATACAATGCAGGGACCAGTGTCTCCATACAATGCAGGGACCGGTGTCTCCATACAATGCAGGGACCAGTGTCTCCATACAATGCAGGGACCAGTGTCTCCATACAATGCAGGGACCAGTGTCTCCATACAATGCAGGGACCAGTGTCTCCATACAATGCAGGGACCAGTGTCTCCATACAATGCAGGGACCAGTGTCTCCATACAATGCAGGGACCAGGTGTCTCCATACAATGCAGGGACCAGTGTCTCCATACAATGCAGGGACCAGTGTCTCCATACAATGCAGGGACCGGTGTCTCCATACAATGCAGGGACCGTGTCTCCATACAATGCAGGGACCAGTGTCTCCATACAATGCAGGGACCAGTGTCTCCATACAATGCAGGGACCGGTGTCTCCATACAATGCAGGGACCAGTGTCTCCATACAATGCAGGGACCGTGTCTCCATACAATGCAGGGACCAGTGTCTCCATACAATGCAGGGACAGTGTCTCCATACAATGCAGGGACCGGTGTCTCCATACAATGCAGGGACCAGTGTCTCCATACAATGCAGGGACCAGTGTCTCCATACAATGCAGGGACCGGTGTCTCCATACAATGCAGGGACCAGTGTCTCCATACAATGCAGGGACCAGTGTCTCCATACAATGCAGGGACCAGTGTCTCCATACAATGCAGGGACCAGTGTCTCCATACAATGCAGGGACCAGTGTCTCCATACAATGCAGGGACCAGTGTCTCCATACAATGCAGGGACCAGTGTCTCCATACAATGCAGGGACCAGTGTCTCCATACAATGCAGGGACCAGTGTCTCCATACAATGCAGGGACCAGTGTCTCCATACAATGCGGGACCAGTGTCTCCATACATGCAGGGACCAGTGTCTCCATACAATGCAGGGACCAGTGTCTCCATACAATACAGGGACCAGTGTCTCCATACAATGCAGGGACCAGTGTCTCCATACAATGCAGGGACCAGTGTCTCCATACAATGCAGGGACCAGTGTCTCCATACAATGCAGGGACCAGTGTCTCCATACAATGCGGGACCAGTGTTTCCATACAATGCAGGGACCAGTGTCTCCATACAATGCGGGGACCAGTGTCTCCATACAATGCAGGGACCGGTGTCTCCATACAGGAGGCGTCTGCGGTTTCATCACCAACAAAGGGTCACTTCTCATTATTACACATCATTTATGGAATCTATGGTTTGATTTCTTTGCCTGTGTGGATTGGATGGGTTGTTACTGACATCTGGTGACAAATTCATGTTGATAGCAGCTTTATAAATATAGAAAATAGGTGATGTGTCCAATACTTATTTCACCCGCTGTATATACAGACACGTCTTCCCTGGGATCGGCACACTCCTCTTTGGAAAGGTTAATGGCTGCTCCGGGCTTCTCTGAGGGTCGTAGTGTGAAATCTCCGCTCGTCGTGGTGTTAGGACGGAGCTGGCAGGGGATTGATCCAGGCTGTAATTGGGTCTCGGCCTCCTGTCCATCACCATCAATATAAATCCCAGCGGGGTCTACAGAGCGGAGTGAGGAGCCGCCTGGACGAGGATGTGCCGCGCTCACATGTCCAGGTCATTACGGAGGCTCAGGGGTGGACGGACCCCAGGGGGGTGAAGTCTGGGCTGCACATTCCTGATCAATCATTAGTCTCTCAGCGTCATATATGCAATAGATATAATTGTGGCGCCCCTGCGGACCGGTCACCACAGTGATGCTGCACCTACTCCACAGTGTGGTGTCACCGCTCTCAGGTGAGGGGGTCACACACCGGAGACCATGACTTACACCCAACTCCAGGCCAAGGGATGCCGGGCGGAAGAGACCCCATGATGGGCAGACCCCATCTACTGGCTGGAGGAGGGAGTAGACAGAGGGGCTGGGACAGGAGAGAGAGGAGAGTAGCAGGGCGTGGAGAGAGGGAGTCCTAAGGGACACCGGAGTGGAGGGTCCACCTGTGGGGCCCTGAATCCGAGCTGACCGGAGTCGGGCTGAGAGACTGATTTTGAGAGGGGACCGGACTGATCTGGCGGGAACAGTCCAAGATTCCACCAGGAAACCGGAGGCCGCTGCATCTGTGTGGACATGAACAATCTGCAGGACGGTGGCTAGACCTAGGGGGTCAGGGGACGTATTGCCCGACGAGGCCCGCAGCCATCAGCTTGGGGCCCTGTACACGAAGGCGCAGGGCAGTAGAGGAGAGCGACCTGGGAAGGCTCATGAAGGGTGTCTCAGTGGAGCGATCCAGGCCGCCCCGTAGAAGAGCACAGCACCTGGCTGGGTTTCCCTGGCCTGATCAGCGAGTAAACAGGTAAAAGGACTCCATGAACTGTGTCTGTCTGCTCCGTCGGCGTCCTGCTGCCTTCTACACCGCTACGGCCTCCATCTTTACTATTGACTCTAACATCAGCCCTGGGGCCCCGCTCCATCTGTGGTGAGTGATACCATCCCGGCTGCCGCACCATCTGCCCCAGAGGCCCTAACCAGCAGCGTCAGCCGTCCCTGGCCGAATACCACAGGTGGCGTAACGAACAGACTATCAATAACCCCCATCATTACACGACCAGGGCTGCTCCCCAAAGAATCGGCCGGCCCGGCTACCGAGTAATCCCCGGTCCTTGTGCCGGATGCATAATCATCCTACAGAGGATGGGACTGTATCTGATCCTACAGAGGACGGGACTGTATCTGATCCTACAGAGGATGGGACTGTATCTAATCCTATAGAGGACGGGACTGTATCTGATCCTATAGAGAGAGGACGGGACTGTATCTGATCCTACAGAGGACTGGACTGTATCTAAACCTACAGAGAGAGGACAGGACTGTATTTGATCCTACAGAGGACGGGACTGTATCTGATCCTACAGAGGACGAGACTGTATCTGATCCTACAGAGGACGGGACTGTATCTGATCCTACAGAGAGAGGACAGGACTGTATTTGATCCTACAGAGGACGGGACTGTATCTGATCCTACAGAGGACGGGACTGTATCTGATCCTACAGAGGACAGGACTATATCTGATCCTACAGAGGACAGGACTGTATCTAATCCTACAGAGAGAGGACAGGACTGTATTTGATCCTACAGAGGACAGGACTGTATTTGATCCTACAGAGGACGGGTCTGTATCTGATCCTACAGAGGACGGGACTGTATCTGATCCTACAGAGGACGGGACTGTATCTGATCCTACAGAGGACAGGACTGTATCTAATCCTACAGAGAGAGGACAGGACTGTATTTGATCCTACAGAGGACAGGACTGTATCTGATCCTACAGAGGACGGGACTGTATCTGATCCTACAGAGGACGGGACTGTATCTGATCCTACAGAGGACGGGACTGTATCTGATCCTATAGAGAGAGGACGGGACTGTATCTGATCCTACAGAGGACTGGACTGTATCTAATCCTACAGAGAGAGGACAGGACTGTATTTGATCCTACAGAGGACGGGACTGTATCTGATCCTACAGAGGACGGGACTGTATCTGATCCTACAGAGGACAGGACTGTATCTGATCCTACAGAGGACGGGACTGTATCTGATCCTACAGAGAGAGGACAGGACTGTATTTGATCCTACAGAGGACGGGACTGTATCTGATCCTACAGAGGACGGGACTGTATCTGATCCTACAGAGGACAGGACTATATCTGATCCTACAGAGGACAGGACTGTATCTAATCCTACAGAGAGAGGACAGGACTGTATTTGATCCTACAGAGGACAGGACTGTATTTGATCCTACAGAGGACGGGTCTGTATCTGATCCTACAGAGGACGGGACTGTATCTGATCCTACAGAGGACGGGACTGTATCTGATCCTACAGAGGACAGGACTGTATCTAATCCTACAGAGAGAGGACAGGACTGTATTTGATCCTACAGAGGACAGGACTGTATCTGATCCTACAGAGGACGGGACTGTATCTGATCCTACAGAGGACGGGACTGTATCTGATCCTACAGAGGACGGGACTGTATCTGATCCTATAGAGAGAGGACGGGACTGTATCTGATCCTACAGAGGACTGGACTGTATCTAATCCTACAGAGAGAGGACAGGACTGTATTTGATCCTACAGAGGACGGGACTGTATCTGATCCTACAGAGGACGGGACTGTATCTGATCCTACAGAGGACAGGACTGTATCTGATCCTACAGAGGACAGGACTGTATCTAATCCTACAGAGAGAGGACAGGACTGTATCTGATCCTACAGAGGACGGGACTATATCTGATCCTACAGAGGACGGGACTGTATCTGATCCTACAGAGAGAGGACAGGACTGTATATGATCCTACATAGAGAGGACGGGACTGTATATTATCCTACATAGAGAGGACAGGACTGTATCTGATCCTACAGAGAGAGGACGGGACTGTATCTGATGCTATAGAGAGAGGACGGGACTGTATCTGATCCTACAGAGGACTGGACTGTATCTGATCCTACAGAGGACGGGACTGTATCTGATCCTACAGAGGACAAGACTGTATCTAATCCTTCAGAGAGAGGACAGGACTGTATCTGATCCTACAGAGGACGGGACTGTATCTGATCCTACAGAGAGAGGACAGGACTGTATATGATCCTACATAGAGAGGACGGGACTGTATCTGATCCTAGAGAGGACGGGACTGTATCTGATCCTATAGAGAGAGGACGGGACTGTATCTGATCCTACAGAGGACTGGACTGTATCTAAACCTACAGAGAGAGGACAGGACTGTATTTGATCCTACAGAGGACGGGACTGTATCTGATCCTACAGAGGACGGGACTGTATCTGATCCTATAGAGAGAGGACGGGACTGTATCTGATCCTATAGAGAGAGGACAGGACTGTATCTGATCCTACAGAGAGAGGACAGGACTGTATTTGATCCTACAGAGGACGGGACTGTATCTGATCCTACAGAGGATGGGACTGTATCTGATCCTACAGAGGACAGGACTATATCTGATCCTACAGAGGACAGGACTGTATCTAATCCTACAGAGAGAGGACAGGACTGCATCTGATCGTACAGAGGACGGGACTGTATCTGATCCTACAGAGGACGGGACTGTATCTGATCCTACAGAGGACGGGACTGTATCTGATCCTATAGAGAGAGGACGGGACTGTATCTGATCCTACAGAGGACTGGACTGTATCTAATCCTACAGAGAGAGGACAGGACTGTATTTGATCCTACAGAGGACAGGACTGTATTTGATCCTACAGAGGACGGACTGTATCTGATCCTACAGAGGACGGGACTGTATCTGATCCTACAGAGGACAGGACTGTATCTGATCCTACAGAGGACAGGACTGTATCTAATCCTACAGAGAGAGGACAGGACTGTATTTGATCCTACAGAGGACAGGACTGTATCTGATCCTACAGAGGACGGGACTGTATCTGATCCTACAGAGGACGGGACTGTATCTGATCCTACAGAGGACGGGACTGTATCTGATCCTATAGAGAGAGGACGGGACTGTATCTGATCCTACAGAGGACTGGACTGTATCTAATCCTACAGAGAGAGGACAGGACTGTATTTGATCCTACAGAGGACGGGACTGTATCTGATCCTACAGAGGACGGGACTGTATCTGATCCTACAGAGGACAGGACTGTATCTGATCCTACAGAGGACAGGACTGTATCTAATCCTACAGAGAGAGGACAGGACTGTATCTGATCCTACAGAGGACGGGACTATATCTGATCCTACAGAGGACGGGACTGTATCTGATCCTACAGAGAGAGGACAGGACTGTATATGATCCTACATAGAGAGGACGGGACTGTATATGATCCTACATAGAGAGGACGGGACTGTATCTGATCCTACAGAGGACGGGACTGTATCTGATCCTACAGAGGACGGGACTGTATCTGATCCTACAGAGGACGGGACTGTATCTGATCCTACAGAGAGAGGACAGGACTGTATATGATCCTACATAGAGAGGACGGGACTGTATATGATCCTACATAGAGAGGACGGGACTGTATCTGATCCTACAGAGGACGGGACTGTATCTGATCCTACAGAGGACGGGACTGTATCTGATCCTACAGAGGACGGGACTGTATCTGATCCTGCAGAGAGAGGACGGGACTGTATCTGATCCTACAGAGGACTGGACTGTATCTAATCCTACAGAGGACGGGACTGTATCTGATCCTACAGAGGACGGGACTGTATCTGATCCTACAGAGGACAGGACTGTATCTGATCCTACAGAGGACGGGACTGTATCTGATCCTACAGAGAGAGGATGGGACTGTATCTGATCCTATAAAGAGAGGACGGGTGTCACTCTGGGGAAGCCGGGGTGCCCAGAAGTAGGAGGGAGCTGGGTGTTGGGAGTCAGGGGAGCCTGCTCTGGCCCTGATACTGGGGTCCCTGACTTGCCCTGATCTAGGAGGTACCTCTAAAGTTGAGGATGTCCGAGCCACCAGCCTAAGTCCCTAACTCCTGAGAAGCCCTAGGCATAAGCCCCTTCCTCCACCCACGGACCCTAACAACTTCCAATGGAGAATATTACAGCAGCTCTGGATCAGCATCCGCTTACAACAGGTCACAGTGCAGAAGTGAACTGAATCAGCGACATCAGGTGGATGTGAGCTGACCCATTTATGGCTGAGGGGTGGGGAGCAGCCTGCTTAGGCACGCCCCTCAGCTCATCTAAATCATATCCATCACACACACCTGTGTTTTGCCAACTACCTGCCCTTTAAATCCAGCTCCCCAGCTATCTCTATACCCCAGTCTCAGCCCCCCCTGATCTAGGGCATCACACGAGACCTGCCATTAGTGAGAAGGCATTGGACCAAACCACAAGGAACTGGCATGGACAAGTCATGGCCGAGCCAAGGAGACAATGCAGACAAGGCAACGAAACATGGGGCAAGAGAGCCAACACGGAGCAGGACCCCAACAAGAAGATGAGAGAAATCACCAATGACACCGACTATTGGGGTCCTGACTGGCTGCCGGCACTGGAGAGTGACCACAGGGGACCAGACCCCTGATCGTGACCTCATGAGACACTGGAGAACATCATGGACGGCCTGTGAAACCCAAAGCTGGAGCCGCCGCAGTCCACAGGCTCAGGGAACTGGACAGCGGCACAATATAAAGATTAGAGTAACCAGGAAAGCTCCAAGGCAAAGCTAGACAGCGATAGTGGCTTCTGATGAATCAAACCTTTTGCGGCAAATTTTAAAGGGGTTGTCCTTAACTTTTCACCATTGTTCCACTGAGACAAAGCTCAAAAAAGATTTTACAAAATGTATTTAATTTATTATTTAACGACCTTCACTTCAATATCAAGCTATAGCAACTTGATGGATGAACTCTCTGTAGGAAGACTGATCTTGTGCAGCCTAGATAGGTCCACCAGGGTCATCTCCAAGCCTTAGATAAATCCACCAGGGTCTACTCCAATCCTAAATAGGTCGACCAGGATCTCCTCCAAGCCTAGATAGGTGCACCAGGGTCTACTTCAAGCCTAGACAGAACAACCAGGGTCTTCTCCAAGCCTTAATAGGTCAACCAGGGTCTTCTCCAAGCCTTAATAGGTCAACCAGGGTCTTCTCCAAGCCTTAATAGATCAAACAGGGTCTTCTCCAAGCCTTAATAGGTCAACCAGGGTCTTCTCCAAGCCTTAATAGGTCAACCAGGGTCTTCTCCAAGCCTTAATAGGTCGACCAGGATCTCCTCCAAGCCTAGATAGGTGCACCAGGGTCTACTCCAACCCTAGACAGAACAACCAGGGGCTTCTCCAAGCCTTAATAGGTCAACCAGGGTCTTCTCCAAGCCTAGATAGGACCAACAGGGTCTTCTAGAAACCTAGATGAGTCCACCAGGTTCTTCTCTACCGTTATCTTGAATGCATCAAACCATCATGTTGCTGGTCTTCCTCTTCATCTTGCTCAGTCTATTCTTCCCACCATGATCTCTTCTCCAGTGATTGCTCTCTTCGTATGATGTGTAGGCAAGTCGTAGTTCAGTGGGACAATGGTGAACAGTAGTGGACAAACCCTTTACAATATTGGAGTCTCCATTGCACTGTGGCCACCATAGTGTCCCCAACTCTCCACCTCTCCCTGCGTTCCTCGGCGGCACGTGCGGACTCGGCAGCATTACACGTGAGGTCCTAAGTCCAACCTTAGTGAGAATTCAGAGTCTTCGGTGCAGAGACGTCGCCATTATGGCACCGAACTCCATTACGAGACGTTTGTGGATCTAATTAGGAAGAGTTTGTAAGAAAGTAAACTACAAGACGCAGCTCGCAAGACGAGACCTCGGTATCCCGTGGATGAAGCCGTCACATTTGTGTCCTTTCACAAACAACCAATTAATCACTTTGATTTAACCCCTGGTCGCAGCGCTCGCCCCGCAGTACCCCCACTCCCCCCAGGAGAGATAAATCATTAGAGATGAATAATGTCCTATATAGCACCCAGGACGGATCAATTAACAGTTCGTTAGGCTCCATTGCCTGCCAAGCTTTTCCTAAATCACCTTTTGTTTCAATGTCCTCTCCTAATTAAAACTCTGAATAGAATCCATCGCCCGGTCGCAGTTCGTTTTAAATGTCTTTTTATGACTGCAGTTAACGGGAAAATAGAGTAATATTATCTCGGAGGAGTGGGCTCCAAGACCGCAATGGAATAAAGGTGTAGGAGACCCCGAAATCACAAGGAAAGAACTATGCTGCAGGGTCTGAAGCCAATTAATTATTAAGGACGGGTGTTGGGTGTTGAGGCCATGATCATGGTCTGGTGTTGGGTGTTGAGGCTACGATCATGGTCGGGTGTTGAGGCTACGACCATGGTCGAGTGTTGGGTGTTAAGGCTACGACCATGGTCGGGTGTTGGGTGTTAAGGCTACGACCATGGTCGAGTGTTGGGTGTTAAGGCTACGACCATGGTCGGGTGTTGGGTGTTAAGGCTACGACCATGGTCAGGTGTTGGGTGTTAAGGCTACGACCATGGTCAGGTGTTGGGTGTTAAGGCTACGACCATGGTCGGGTGTTGGGTGTTGAGGCTACGACCATGGTCAGGTGTTGGGTGTTGAGGCTACGACCATGGTCAGGTGTTGGGTGTTGAGGCTACGACCATGGTCAGGTGTTGGGTGTTGGGGCTACAATCATGGTCAGGTGTTGGGGCTACGATCATGGTCGGGTGTTGGGGCTACAATCATGGTCAGGTCTTGAGACTACGATCATGGTCGGGTGTTGAGGCTACGACCATGGTTGGGTGTTAAGGCTACGACCATGGTCGGGTGTTGGGTGTTAAGGCTACGACCATGGTCAGATGTTGGGTGTTAAGGCTACGACCATGGTCAGGTGTTGGGTGTTGAGGCTACGACCATGGTCAGGTGTTGGGTGTTAAGGCTACGACCATGGTCAGATGTTGGGTGTTAAGGCTACGACCATGGTCAGGTGTTGGGTGTTGAGGCAACGACCATGGTCAGATGTTGGGTGTTGAGGCAACGACCATGGTCAGGTGTTGGGTGTTGGGGCTACGATCATGGTCAGGTGTTGGGTGTTGAGGCCACAATCATGGCCGGGTGGTGGGTGTTGAGGAATGATCATGATTGGATGTTGGATGCAGTTTAGATCAAGACACTTTCATTTTGATATAGAGAAACGTGTCGATAAAGTAATCAACTGTGGTCTTTTGTGCCTGAGGGTTTCCATACTGAATCAGCAATGGATATTCTCAGGGGCGGAACTACAGTGGTGCAGCTGGTGCAGCTGCACCAGGGCCCCGACCGGCTGGGGGCCCCTTCAGGCCTGGAGGGGAGCCCCCAGCCGACCCCCGCAAGCCGCCGTCAAAGGAGAGGAGGGTCAGGCAAGGGAAGCAGAGAGCTTCCTGATTCCCCTGCCTGATCCCGCCCCTCCTCTCCTCGGCTCCTCCGGCCCCTAGCGTACATCCGGTGCGGCTCCCAGGTATGAGAGCATCGCGCCTGCGGCTCCCTGCGGCTCCCAGCAGCACCCACCCCCCCTTCCCGGGCCGCGCCGACGGCCAGCGGCACCCCCCCCCCCCCCCCGGGCTGCGCAGACGGCCAGTAGCCCCGCCCACCCCGGTCCTCTCCTGCACCAGGGCCCCCGGGGGTGACGGTCCGCCCCTGGATATTCTTCAATTGTAGGTGGCTTTGCCGGTTGCATTGGGCTGCCCAGCAAAGACTCAGGATCCGTTCCACTCCAGAACCGGAGTTCAATACCCGTCTCGTTCCACCACTGGAGCCCACGACTTGTTCCGTTTCACCACCGGAGCCTGCAACCTGTTCCGCTCCAAAGCCAGAGCTTGCAACCTGTTTTGTCCCAGAACCGGGACCAACTACCTGTTTCATCCCAAAGCTAGAGACTGTGACCTGTTTCCCTCCAGAACCGGAGGCCGGGTGCTGACCACTTTCAGGCCTACCTGGTTACCGGAGCGGAGGCACCACCACCCAACGGTACAGAGGCCACAGAGGAGGAAGCGGGCAGCCTAGAAGCCCCGCAAGATGATCCAGTGGAAGACCCCACAGCTCCAGAGTCCACCTACCAGGAGACACCCGATCAAGAGTCCCCGCCAGTGCCAGAACCCGATGTGATCATCGAAGAAGTGGAGGAGGGAGAGGACGACAAGGTCCACAGTGAGTCTGAGGACTTCAGCCACGCCGGTTCCGGAGAGGATGACGCGGAAACTCCTGCCGAGCAAGCCGCTCAGGTCCAGTCATCGGGTGCTGCCGTGGCATCTTCCCCAGATCACCTTGTCCGGGTACCTGTTCAAAGCTACCATCAGCTCCGAACCTGCCACCATCCTACCCGCCGCTGGGACTACGTCCACACCCCATACCGACCCGATGATGAGGCACGTCGGCTCCGCAGAGCGGAATGGTGGGCGCAGTCGCAGGCGAGTCGGCAAGCCCTTGCCGAGGCCCGCCGTCAACCCCCATTACCGGAGGAACTCCGCAAGACAGGTAGAGTCACCTCGTTTAACCAGTCTACTGGGTGGGGTTTCGCCAGGGAGGAAGGGGTGTTTGAGGAGAGCTTTGTGGGTCGCAGGGACGTAGAGTCGCATCTCCCTAAAGGACATCCCAACCGTGATCTCTACCATGCTGGTTCTGAAGGATGGTATGCCATCAGAGCTAAAAAGTGTTGTTTACACCCTTAAACCAGTAATTTTGCTTGAACTAAAACAATGACTCTGTCATAGACACTTTTCCCGTTTATTTGAATGCCAGAAGAGCGGCCCGGCGGTAAAGCCTGGACTTACATTAAGGACAGTTACCCGCCCGCCGGGTCCCCAATGGTTAACCTGTTTATTTTTGGATAAAAATGTTTTCCTGCAGCGTTCTAAGTAATGCGCCTCCCCTTAAGGGAAGAAGAAAACAAATAGCCGTACCTGTTATTAATAAAAGTGTTTATTACCTGTTATAATAAAAATGTAAAATTCTCTGTAATGTTGGGGTTTCGTGACACTTGGGGACAAGTGTAATTTCCCAAGGGGGAGTGTGGCGTCCCGCAACGAGTGCGTCACAGGAGGGTATTGCATCCCTGACTGAAGATGCAATATTCTCTGTCTCAGTGATGATCTGCTTAAACTCAGAGCTCCATACCCTACATGCACCACTAGTATAGAGGGCCAATAAGGTCCTGGTGTGCGGAGTGTAGGAGAATGTAGGAGACGAAGGAGGAAGAAGTGTGGTCGGGAGGAACGTAGGAGAAGGGGCTCTGCACAGTTCCGTGCAGCCCTGCAGACCACCTACCGGTTGGCACCATTACTCGGTGCCCTGAAACCGGAACCTGGGCGACTACCGTCGGGTCAAAATATACCCGCGCCCATTAACTACCGGATCACTGGTTCCGAAGCTGAACAGTCGTTCATCGCTGACTAGCAAACCAGAAGTGGAGGAAAAGCTTCCTAGGAGCACCCCACTACCGCCGCGACTAGAGCCGTCTTGCCAGCGGAGTACCCACCAGAAGGAATCAGGCTCCCCTCACACAGGGCTGTATACACCGGCAGGGAAATTGAAGTAGCCCCCTTTGTACCCGATCTGGCACCCCAAGGCGACATCGGTACTAGCACAGAATAGGAACGGAGGAACACCGTGGAGCTCTGAAACTACACCAGTCACTGCTGAGACCACCCGGTCCGTTACCCGCTGACTGTATGCCCTGTATCATCTGCCTACCGCTTACAGTAAAAGACCCGTTACAGAGAACACTGGTGTCTGTACTTCTTCAGAACTGTTTAGCTCCGCAAACTAAGAACCGTTGAGCTGCCGCACACCACCAAGTGCAGCTCCTGGCTGCGGGGACTCCCGCTCGCCCTGCGGGGAGCGTCCCATCTGGCTGCATTCCATCCCCCGGAGGCCCAAGCAGCGCCGGTGAAATCACCGGAGTTCCCACAGGTGGCGTCACGACAAGAATATTAACCCCTTATCTGTTCAGCCATCCCCTATTGATCTGGACCACCTGGCCCCACAGCGGCAGGCGCGGACCCGTGACAGGAGAAGAAAACGCCTGCCCCATGAAGTCCCGGCCACGGTGAGTCACATGAATGCGTCTCTATCTATTCCCTGAATCTTCTTTGTACTGTTCGGGAAACCTGACCCTGGACCGTTGCATGACTATGTCTCTGCCGACTCCTTGAATACTACAAGCTCTACAGGAAACTTGACCCTTGACTGTTACATGGCTTTGTCTCTGTCTACTCCCTAAATCCACTTCATACTGTTCTGGAAACCTGACCCTGGACAATTACATACCTACGTCTCTATATACTCCATGAATCCTCTTCACACTGTTCTGGAAACCTGACCCCGGACTGTTGCATGACTACGTCTCTGTCTACTCCCTGAATACTTGAACTCTCCTGCAACTTGTACCCGCTATCTATACTTCCTGTAAATAGTGACTGTGTCACACCATAGCAATTAGTAGTGACTAGTGTCACCAGGTCTCTTTATTGTTGGGGGTCCCAGCGGTCAGACCCCCAGTGATCAGTAAGTTATTCCCTAGTGTTATAAAGGCCTTACATTTTGGCACAGATTTCACATCACGGCCCACAGTTTTAAAGTACGCCTCTGCGCCATCCCCGAAATAATGGAAAGGTCAGAAGTGTGAGGGCCCTCAGTATTAATGTGGGCAGGTATTGGACAGGGCTCGTGATGATAAGCTGCTGGCGTTACTTGTCTGACCATAATGATAATTCGGGGAGAAATGATGACTTTTCTGGCCTTTTCACCTGCCGGACCCATAAAGGTAATCTCATTTAGTGAAGCGGGCGGCTTTGTGCGGCGTCCACCATCGATCTCCTGCCCCATGTATCTACTCGCAGTTAAACTTCTGCGGACAAGTTGGTATTTTTTCCTGCAGGATTAATTATAAGTATTGATGAGTCCGGGGCGTCATTTGCATAGGAAGCGTTAATGAGAAGAAATTCAGTTTTAGAAAAGAGCCCTAAAGAAAAGCCGGAGAACAAACACCCGGCTCCAAAATCAATGGTGATTTGCACTGTAGAGATGGCGGTGGCGTCTGAACGCGTTCCTGCTAATCAATGCCGGCGAGAGGGAGCCGGGGGACCGGCTCTAAGAGTCTCCGAGAGGGAGCGGGGGGACCGGCTCTAAGAGTCTCCGAGAGGGAGCGGACACCTTCGACTTTGATGCCTGGATGACACTCGGGGGATCTTTCCCAAGGACAAAGCATTTTCTGCCTGAGGGTCTCCACCCCGATACTAGATGGTGGGTGATCAGAGACGAGCCCAATGTCATCAGCCCCAAAAATGAAAAAGTAAAAATGCTATAGTGCTAAAAACATAATCAAGGTACTTAGTAACATAGATATGATCGAATAAATGCATAAGCTGTCCCACCGCGCCAAGGTGACCCCATCGGGACAGTCCTGCCTTTGTGGTGTTCTCTGTTGGGGCCCGGGTCTGCTTGATCCAGTCCTTGTAATTTCATGTCGCTGGCAAGGTATTAGTACTAATGTTAGGCAAGACTGTCTCGATGGGGTCACCTTGGCGTGGTGGGACAGCTTACGCATTTATTTGATCATATCTATGTCACTAAGTACCCGGATTATGTTTTTTGCACTATAACATTTTTTACTTTTTTTTTTATTTTTGGGGTATTTTGCTTTTTTGTTGTATTTTCTATTTTGAGGCCAGTGTGAACTCGCGCCACTGCAGAGTATCACCTTCGTTCCAGCCCTGGTTTTATTTATTCATGTTTTCTTGCAGTCCTGCAATCATAGGTGTGGCCTACCTTGGAGCTGGACATGATATAATGTGTAGCATCCCGTGGCATAGTGTTCTCTGTTGGGGCCCGATTCTGCTTGATCCAGTACTGGTCAATTCACGACGCTATCCTGATGGGGTCACCTTGGCGCGGTGGGACAGCTTACACATTTATATGATCATATCTATGTCACTAAGTACCCTTATTATGTTTTTTTGCTTATAGCATTTATACTTTTTCATTTTTGGGGTATTTTGCTCATTTGTTGTACACCTGCTACCCCCCAAAACAACACCCCCTACTACCCCCAATACAACACCTGCTACTACCTTCAATACAACACCCGCTACTACACCCATACAACACCAGCTACTACCTACAATACAACACCCCCGCTACTACCTCCATACAACACCCGCTACTACCCCAAATTCAACACCCGCTAATAACCCCATACAACACCTACTACCACCTCCTATACTACTCCCGCTACCCCCAATACAACACCCACTACTACCTCCAATACAACACCCACTACTACCCCTAACACCACACCCACTACTAACCGCATACAACACCCGCTACCACCACCAATACTACAGTCACTATCCCCCAATACAACACCCGCTACTACAACACCCACTACTACCTCTAATACAACCCCGCTACTACCCCCAATACAACTCGCGTTACCACCTCCAATACAACACCCACTACTAACCCCATACAACACCAATTACCATGTCCAATACAACACCCCCTACTACCTCCAATACAACACTCGCTACTACCTCCAATACAACACTCGCTACTACCTCCAATACAACAATCGCTACTACCTCCAATACAACACTCGCTACTACCTCCAATACAACACCCGCTACTACCTCCAACACAACACCCACTACTAACCCCATACAACACCAATTACCATGTCCAATACAACACCCCCTACTACCTCCAATACAACACTCGCTACTACCTCCAATACAACACCCGCTACTACCTCCAATACAACACCCGCTACTACCTCCAATACAACACCCCCTACTACCTCCAATACAACACTCGCTACTACCTCCAATACAACACTCGCTACTACCTCCAGTACAACACTCGCTACTACCTCCAATACAACACTCGCTACTACCTCCAATACAACACTCGCTACTACCTCCAATACAACACCCGCTACTACCTCCAATACAACACTCGCTACTACCTCCAATACAACACCCGCTACTACCCCCAATACAACACCCACTACTACCCCCAATACAACACCCACTAATACCTCCAATACAACACCCACTACTACCTCCAATACAACACCCGCTACTACCTCCAATACAACACTCGCTACTACCTCCAATACAACACTCGCCACTACCTCCAATACAACACCCACTATTACCCCCAAAACAACACCCGCTACTAATTCCAATACAATACCCATTAGTACTCCCAATACAACACCCCCTACTACACCTAATACAACACCAGCTACCTCCAATACAACACCCCCTACTACACCTAATACAACACCAGCTACCTCCAATACAACAGCCGCTACTACCTCCAATACAACACCTTATTTCTACCTCCAATACAACACCCCCTACTACCCCCAATACAACACCCATTACTACCCCCAATACAACACCCATTACTACCCCAATACAACACCCTCTACTACCCCCGGTACAAGAGATTCAAAGAAGCTTTATTGGCAGGACTAAATACACATTAGTTTTGCCAAAGCAAGTGTACAAAAGGGAATTGGAATAGGGACTGTAGGGATGTTGGGTAGCGGCTGTAGTAAAGGTGGATGGGGCGAGATCCAGGGTGGGGGCTATAGATGTTCATGGCAACACCCACTACTACCTCCAACTATTTTCAATACAACATCCACTGCTATCCCCAATAAAACACCCGCTACTATCCCGAACACAACACCCACTACCACCTTCAATACAGCAGTCCATAAAACCTTGGATAAATCAGTCTTCAGATATGTCTTGGCCCAGTCTTGACGTTTTATCTTATGTTTCTTGTTCAGAGGTGGTGGTTTTTTCGGCCTTCCTTACCTTGGCCATGTCCCTGAGTATGGCACACCTTGTGCTTTTTGATACTCCAGTAACGTTGCAGCTCTGAAATATGGCAAAACTGGTGGCAAATGGCATCTTGGCAGCTTCACGCTTGATTTTCCTCAATTCATGGGCAGTTATTTTGTGCCTTTTTGCCCTCACGCTTCTTGTGACCCTGTTGGCTATTTGCCATGAAACGCTTGATTGTTTGGTGATCACATTCAAAAGTTTGGCAATTTCCAGACTGCTGCATCCCTCTGCAAGACATCTCACAATTTTGGACTTTTCAGAGCCGTCACATCTCTCTTCTGATCTATTTTGCCTAAGGAAAGGCATTTGCCTAATAATTAAGCACACCTTATATAGGGTGTTGATGTCATGACACCACACCTCTCCTCATTACAGAGATGCCATCACCTGATTTACCTAATTGGTAGTTGGCTCTCAGCCTATACAGCTTGGAGTAGGACAACATGGATAAAAAGTATCATGTGATCAAAATACTCATTTGCCTTATAATTCTGCACACAATGTACAATGCCCTCTACTATCTCCAATACAACTCCCGCTACTACCTCCAATACAACACCCTACTACCCCCAATATAACACCCACTACTCCCCCTAATAGTAGGGGCTGCCAGTTTTTTGGTTATTCATTTCAGAGTGCCTTGAGAGGGGCTACCTGCTCTGTAACCACCCCGCTCACCCGGGGTTTCTGAGTTTTGCTATTGACTTGCGCTTTAGTTCCTCCGTCTGCTGTTTTCCTGATTCCTTCTGTTTTCTGTCCTGTGACTTTTGACTGTACTTGCAGGGCTGTATCTAGAGGGGGACTGGCGGAGCATCTGCCCCGGGTGTAGCAAGCAGGGGGGCGCCGCTGGGCCTCCTGCTGCAGCGCCTGCCGTCACTCCCTACCAGCCACATGTTTCACCCTCCCCTCCGCCTGCAGTGTGAGCCGGATTTCTTCTTCTCTCCACCTGCACAGCAGCACACTCTGCACTTACAGGACCTGTGTTGATGTCAATGGAGGGGAGGACTCACGGGGTCACATGATCAGCTCCTCAGTGTATGCAGGATTCCACCGTGCAGGTCATCATGATGCTGAATGAGGTGAAGTTGTGGGGTCGGGAGGGATTTACAGTGTGGATGTACCAGAGCCGAGTGCGTACGGGGCGCACGGACCAGAGCCGAGTGCGTACAGGGCGCACGGACCAGAGCCGAGTGCGTACGGGGCGCACGGACCAGAGCCGAGTGCGTACAGGGCGCACAGACCAGAGCCGAGTGGGTACGGGGCGCACGGACCAGAGCCGAGTGCGTACGGGGCTCACGGACCAGAGCCGAGTGCGTACAGGGCGCACGGACCAGAGCCGAGTGCGTACGGGGCGCACGGACCAGAGCCGAGTGCGTACAGGGCGCACAGACCAGAGCCGAGTGGGTACGGGGCGCACGGACCAGAGCCGAGTGCGTACGGGGCGCACGGACCAGAGCCGAGTGCGTACGGGGCTCATGGACCAGAGCCGAGTGCGTACGGGGTGCACGGACCAGAGCCGAGTGCGTACGGGGCGCACGGACCAGAGCCGAGTGCGTACGGGGCGCACGGACCAGAGCCGAGTGCGTACGGGGCGCACAGACCAGAGCCGAGTGCGTACGGACCAGAGCCGAGTGCGTACGGGGTGCACGGACTAGAGCCGAGTGCGCACGGACCAGAGCCGAGTGCGTACTGGGCACACGGACCAGAGCCGAGTGCATACGGGGCACACGGAGCAGAGCCAAGTGCCTACGGGGAACACGGACCAGAGCCGAGTGCGTACGGGGGACACGGACCAGAGCCGAGTGCGTACGAGGAACACGGACCAGAGCCGAGTGCGTACGAGGAACACGGACCAGAGCCGAGTGCATACGGGGCGCACGGACCAGAGCCGAGTGCGTACGGGGCGCACGGACCAGAGCCGAGTGCGTACGGGGCGCACGGACCAGAGCCGAGTGCGTACGGGGCGCACGGACCAGAGCCGAGTGCGTACGGGGCGCACGGACCAGAGCCGAGTGCGTACGGGGCGCACGGACCAGAGCTGAGTGCGTACAGGGCGCACGGACCAGAGCCGAGTGCGTAAGGGGCGCACAGACCAGAACCGAGTGCGCACAGGGTGCACGGACCAGAGCCGAGTGCGCACGGGGTGCACCGACCAGAGCCGAGTGCGCACGGGGCGCACGGACTAGAGCCGAGTGCGCACGGACCAGAGCCGAGTGCGTACGGGGCACACGGACCAGAGACGAGTGCATACGGGGCACACGGAGCAGAGCCAAGTGCGTACGAGGCGCACGGAGCAGAGCCAAGTGTGTACGAGGCGCACGGAGCAGAGCCGAGTGCATACGAGGTGTACGGAGCGGAGCAGAGTGTGTACGAGGTGTGGAGCGGAGCAGAGTGTGTGCAGGGTGTAGAGAGGAGCAGAGAGAGTACAAGGTGTACGGAGCAGAGCTGAGTGTGTACGAAGCGAAGCCATGTGTGTACGGGGCATGCGGAGCCGTGTGTGTATGAGGTATGTGTACCAGTGGTAGCCCTCTGTGGATGCCACTCCCACTTGTATAGCCCCAGCTGCCGCTGTCTGCCTTCTGGAGCTCAGCACACCAGGGCACGATGATGTCATCACTGAGCTGAGACGTGCAGAGCAGATGCTGAGGAGACCAGAGCAGCGAGAAGAGAGGGGAGTATTCACTTTTTTTTTAATCAGTGAGTATACTGATGGGAGACTATGTAATCTGCAATATAATATAGGACAACTATGGGGGTGCACTATACTATATGGAGGACAACTGGTGCCCATTATACTATATGGAGCTATATGGAGGGACTATGAGAGTGCATTATACTATAAGGAAAGCTATAGGGGATGCATTATACTATATGGAGGACTATGGGGGTGCATTATACTATATGAAGGTGCAATATACGATATGGAGGACTGTGGGGTGCAATATACGATAATGAGGACTGTGGGGGGTGCATTATAATATATGGAGGATTATTGGGTGCATTATACTATATGGAGAACTATGAAAGATGTATTATAATATACGGAGTCAATTATACTATATGGATGCCATTATAATATATTAAGGGCTCTGTGGGGGGGGGGCATGATAATACTTGGTGGGGTGTGAGGAGCCTTTATACTTTATGCAGGGCTGTTTGAGGGTTGTGTTGGGGGCCATTATACAGCGTGAAGAGGTGTAGAGACCATCATACTGTATGTAGGTCCATTATATTGTATGGAGGGCTGTATGGGGGTCATACTGTGTTAGTGTAGTTGAGGGGCTTACAGTAGGGTCATCATACTGTGCGCATGGAGGAATTCACTGTGGGGCATCATATAGTGTTTGGGAGGCACGTTTGTTGGCATCACACTTCATGGCTGTAACGATAGGGGAATCAAGTGGCTTCAATAGGTGGAAAAATGTAAAGGGGCACAAAATAGAGACTGAGCATGTGTGGAGCTGTATGGAGAGGGGGCAGCATGCGGGGACAGTATGTCGAGTTTGATGAGGGAGAACAGTATAAACTGTCTGCAGTATAGGAGGACACAGTGTAGAGAACAGTGTGACCAGGGAGCCCAGTATGGAGAGGAGAGGGCAGTGTGATGAGAGGGCAGTGTGACCAGGGAGTCCAGTATGGAAAGGAGAGGGCAGTGTGACCAGGGAGTCCAGTATGGAAAGGAGAGGGCAGTGTGACCAGGGAGTCCAGTATGGAAAGGAGAGGGCAGTGTGACCAGGGAGTCCAGTATGGAGAGGAGAGGGCAGTGTGATGAGAGGGCAGTGTGACCAGGGAGTCCAGTATGGAAAGGAGAGGGCAGTGTGACCAGGGAGTCCAGTATGGAGAGGAGAGGGCAGTGTGATGAGAGGGCAGTGTGACCAGGGAGTCCAGTATGGAAAGGAGAGGGCAGTGTGACCAGGGAGTCCAGTATGGAGAGGAGAGGGCAGTGTGATGAGAGGGCAGTGTGACCAGGGAGTCCAGTATGGAGAGGAGAGGGCAGTGTGACCAGGGAGTCCAGTATGGAGAGAGAGGGCAGTGTGATGAGAGGGCAGTGTGACCAGGGAGTCCAGTATGGAAAGGAGAGGGCAGTGTGACCAGGGAGTCCAGTATGGAAAGGAGAGGGCAGTGTGACCAGGGAGTCCAGTATGGAAAGGAGAGGGCAGTGTGATGAGAGGGCAGTGTGACCAGGGAGTCCAGTATGGAAAGGAGAGGGCAGTGTGATGAGGGGGCAGTGTGGAGGGCAGTGTGATGAGGGGGCAGTGTGGAGGGCAGTGTGATGAGGGGGCAGTGTTTAGGGCAGTGTGATGAGGGGGCAGTGTGGAGGGCAGTGTGATGAGGGGGCAGTGTGATGAGGGGGCAGTGTGGAGGGTAGTGTGATGAGGGGCAGTGTGATGAGGGGGCAGTGTTTAGGGCAGTGTGATGAGGGGGCAGTGTGATGAGGGGGCAGTGTGGAGGGTAGTGTGATGAGGGGCAGTGTGATGAGGGGGCAGTGTGGAGGGCATGTGCCAGAAGAGGGACAGTGTGTAAATCATATTTTGTGCAGTGAACTCTGAGCAGGAGCAATTAATTATTACGGGGCACAATGTAGGGCAGATATTGTTACTCATGAGAACTTTGATCATTTTGCTATTTTTAAAGATATCGTTCCGGGATGTGCTGAAGATCGGAGAAGATGGAAATCTGCAGAGACGAGCTGTGGATGTGAAAAGTCATCATGGTGCCTGGACATGATGAAGAAAAGAAAAAGACGACCCCGATCAGAGACAAGGTCATCTATAAGGTACCAGGATGTAAATGATTATTTGTGATAATGTTTAATTCTCATCAGTGCTGTGGTTCCTGTATGCTTTTATTGACGGCCGGTAACAACAACTCCCAGTATGTCCTCACCATTGCTAATAATATAGTAGGAGTTGTAGGTTCATTCAGAACAAATGTGTATGGGTCTGACCTGACATTACAATTGTTTTACCATGGTTCCATGGTGGTTCTGATGATGAATTTTGGTACTGATGAGGGTTGTGATTTCTGTAACGAGGGGGGCTCTATTTATGTATTTCTGTACCTCTGGTGGGTCTGGTGATGTATTTCTGTATTTATGGGGGTTATATGGATGTATTTCTGTATTGATGGGGGTTATATGGATGTATTTCTGTAATGATGGGGGTTATATGGATGTATTTCTGTACCTCTGGTGGGTCTGGTGATGTATTTCTGTACTGATGGGGTTTATATGGATGTATTTCTGTACCTCTGGTGGGTCTGGTGATGTATTTCTGTACTGATGGGGGTTATATGGATGTATTTCTGTACCTCTGGTGGGTCTGGTGATGTATTTCTGTCCTGATGGGGGTTATATGGATGTATTTCTGTACCTCTGGTGGGTCTGGTGATGTATTTCTGTACTGATGGAGGTTATATGGATGTATTTCTGTACCTCTGGTGGGTCTGGTGATGTATTTCTGTCCTGATGGGGGTTATATGGATGTATTTCTGTACCTTGGTGGGTCTGGTGATGTATTTCTGTCCTGATAGGGGTTATATGGATGTATTTCTGTACCTCTGGTGGGTCTGGTGATGTATTTCTGCACTGATGATAGTTTTGACATATTGTTTCTGTAATGATAGGGGTTGTATGAATGTATTTATGTATCTCTGGTGGGTCTGGTGATGTATTTCTGCAATGATAAGGGTTTTGCTGATGTATTTCTTTACCTCTGGTGGGTCTGGTGATGTCTTTCTGTAATGATAGGGGTTATATGGATGTATTTCTGTACCTCTGGTGGGTCTGGTGATGTATTTCCGTACTGATGGGGGTTATATGGATGTATTTCTGTACCTCTGGTGGGTCTGGTGATGTATTTCCGTACTGATGGGGGTTATATGGATGTATTTCTGTACCTCTGGTGGGTCTGGTGATGTATTTCCGTACTGATGGGGGTTATATGGATGTATTTCTGTACCTCTGGTGGGTCTGGTGATGTATTTCTGTCCTGATAGGGGTTATATGGATGTATTTCTGTACCTCTGGTGGGTCTGGTGATGTATTTCTGTCCTGATGGGGTTATATGGATTATTTCTTACCTTGTGGTGTGATGTATTTTGGCGGGTTATGTTATTCTGTACCTCTGGTGGGTCTGGTGATGTATTTCTGTTCTGATGGGGGTTATATGGATGTATTTCTGTACCTCTGGTGGGTCTGGTGATGTATTTCTGTAATGATGGGGTTATATGGATGTATTTCTGTACCTCTGGTGGGTCTGGTGATGTATTTCTGTACTGATGGGGGTTATATGGATGTATTTCTGTACCTCTGGTGGGTTGGTGACGTATTTCTGTTCTGATGGGGGGTTATATGGATGTATTTCTGTACCTCTAGTGGGTCGTGTGAGTATTTCTGTTACTGATGGGGGTTATATGGATGTATTCTGTACCTCTGTGGGTCTGGTGATGTATTTCTGTACTGATAGGGGGTTATATGGATGTATTTCTGTACCTCTGGTGGGTCTGGTGATGTAATATCTTCTGAGTATTTCTACTCTGGTGGGTCTGGTGATGAATTTCTGTTCTGATGGGGGTTATATGGATGTATTTCTGTACCTCTGGTGGGTCTGGTGATGTATTTCTGTACTGATGGGGGTTATATGGATGTATTCTGTACCTCTGGTGGGTCTGGTGATGTATTTCTGTACTGATGGGGGTTATATGGATGTATTCTGTACCTCTGGTGGGTCTGGTGATGTATTTCTGTACTGATGTGGGTTATATGGATGTATTTCTGTACCTCTGGTGGGTCTGGTGATGTATTTCTGTACTGATGGGGGTTATATGGATGTATTTCTGTACCTCTGGTGGGTCTGGGGACGTATTTCTGTTCTGATGGGGGCTCTATTTATGTATTTCTGTACCTCTCGTGGGTCTGGTGATGTATTTCTGTACTGATAGGGGTTATATGGATGTATTTCTGTACCTCTGGTGGGTCTGGTGATGTATTTCTGTACTGATGGGGGTTATATGGATGTATTTCTGTACCTCTGGGGGGTCTGGTGATGTATTTCTGTACTGATGGGGTTATATGGATGTATTTCTGTACCTCTGGTGGGTCTGGTGATGTATTTCTGTAATGATGGGGGTTATATGGATGTATTTCTGTACCTCTGGTGGGTCTGGTGATGTATTTCTGTACTGATGAGGGTTATATGGATGTATTTCTGTACCTCTGGTGGGTGTGGTGACGTATTTCTGTTCTGATGGGGGTTATATGGATGTATTCTGTACCTCTAGTGGGTCTGGTGATGTATTTCTGTACTGATGGGGGTTATATGGATGTATTTCTGTACCTCTAGTGGGTCTGGTGATGTATTTCTGTACTGATAGGGGGTTATATGGATGTATTTCTGTACCTCTGGTGGGTCTGGTGATGAATTTCTGTTCTGATGGGGGTTAAAATGGATGTATTTCTGTACCTCTGGTGGGTCTGGTGATGTATTTCTGTACTGATGGGGATTATATGGATGTATTTCTGTACCTCTGGTGGGTCTGGTGATGTATTTCTGTACTGATGGGGGTTATATGGATGTATTTCTGTACCTCTGGTGGGTCTGGTGATGTATTTCTGTTGTGATGGGGGTTATATGGATGTATTTCTGTACCTCTGGTGGGTCTGGTGATGTATTTCTGTTCTGATGGGGGTTACATGGATGTATTTCTGTACCTCTGGTGGGTCTGGTGTCACGCTGGGAGTGGGGAAGACACCCAGCGTAGGATAACGACGGGGGGGGGGGGAATCAGGAGTCCCTAATGCTAAGGGCACAAGAAGGAGACGGTGACCCCTAGACTTCCTAGAGCTGACCCTGTCTGCCCTAACGTCCCTATACAGTCTCCTCAACTGTCGCCGACCACGAACCTCGTCCCTCTCTGATCCTAGCACTACCTTATCTAAGGATCAGATGGAGAGGTTCACTAGACCCCTCCACTAACAACTAAAGACAAACACCAGGGAAGACAGACATTTGGGAAAAGGAAACACTTATCTGACAGCAGAACACAGCAACCTCCACCATCTCAGCGTCTGCTGGAGCAAGGATAATGAGTGCACAAGGAACTATCACCTGCACCGAGGAAGGGTAATGAACCTCCTTATAAAGGTGGAAGGAGTCTGCTGGGTCCTAGTGACCTACAACATTGGTGGATAAAACCAGACCGAGCGCAAGACCTCCACAGCCGTCTCCCCATAATAGAGAGATCTCATCACACCTTCTCTCCATCAACACAGAAGGTAAATGCCCCTGAAAGAGACGGACCATCCTCCACCATTATGGCTGGTGGGCCACACGCTGGGATCGTCTGCGCGTGGCCTCCACCCTGTCATCCGTGCCACCCGTGACATCTGGTGATGTATTTCTGTAATGATGTGGGTTATATGGATGTATTTCTGTACCTCTGGTTGGTCTGGTGATGTATTTCTGTACTGATGGGGGTTATATGGATGTATTTCTGTACCTCTGGTGGGTCTGGTGATGTATTTCTGTACTGATGGGGGTTATATGGATGTATTTCTGTACCTCTGGTTGGTCTGGTGATGTATTTCTGTACTGATGGGGTTATATGGATGTATTTCTGTACCTCTGGTGGGTCTGGTGATGTATTTCTGTTGTGATGGGGTTATATGGATGTATTTCTGTACCTCTGGTGAGTCTGGTGATGTAGTTTTGTGTTAATTGTTCTGATCCTGTACACATCTAACAATCCATAACTTGTAACTTTCTAGATACATGGCTGTTAATAAAGTGTTGTGCATTCTATAAAGTTAAGGGTTCTATGTATTTATTTATTGGAAGTATTAAATGGGTTGTCCCAAGCTTGTGATGAGTCTGCGGTCACTCTATGTGTCTCTATGTGTCTCTATGTGACTGCAGACTTCTGAATTCTCACAGAGCGCACACTGCCTGCTGTCAGGATTGTCTGGTGCCGGCGGTGAGAGTGGAAGGTCACGTAACCATAGGAATGCAATTTACATACATGTAGTCACGTGCTGACTAGACATGCGAGGCTCCGATCGAGGCCGGACACGTCTTGTGTTCACATGACCGCCCAATCTTACCATTGACATGGGAGAATCCTGACAGTGTGCAGGGCACGCGCCATGAGAATTCGGAGGCCTGCAGTCACCTAGACTTTCATCTCAAACCTAGACAAGCCCTTTAATTATAACATTAAACACCTCAGCCCACTCCTAACACCGTGTAATATACTCACTGTCAGATACAGCTCTCGCTGGTTCCAGCAGTCCCTGTACCAGTAAGTGTAAAAGTCACATATGGATGATTGGTCACATGACGTCTACTGAGACCACTAAGGGGAGGGAGAGGCGCCAAACAAACTAGTAGATCGTGTTGGAAGACCAATGTTATGCACACATGTAATCCTACTTGGGTAAAGGGGAAATAAAGGATATCTGACAGTTGTCGCTCCTAACTGGTTCCTGTACAGACTAGTATTCCTACACAGCCCCTAATAGCGCCAGCACAGACCAGAATATCCCCAAGCACACAACCCAAACCTGCCCTAAACACCTCGATGAGGGGAGTCTGCAAAGCGCTACGAACACAAGCGTGCAGATAAAGACCCACAGCGAGGACACATAAAACACAGGCACTAATGGGTAAAGATGAGATAATAAAGGCAAAAACCCTGCAGGGCTGGACCTCAGCAGACATCCACCTAGAAATATAGCCAGCAGAGAATGGCTGGAGGATAAATAGCCCCATCCAGAATGTGATAGGCCAGAGACAATACTAATAGAGAACAGGTGATAAGAACAACACACCATAGGGAAAAAGACTTCCATCATCCTTATCCTGGTTCACCTGTCCTGGGGGTCTGGAGGCACCTCATGGGGGGGGGGGTCTGTACCACCTGTGCCACCTCCTGTCCCTCTTGTTCCCGGTTCGGCCCTTTATTGCCTTCTATAAGACACTCTCTACTGTCTACAGCAGAACATCCTCATCTACCTCCCATTCATCTGCTGCTACTCACCATACACTTACTACTAGCTCTGATACAGCACCCACTATCTTGGGCAGTAGAACTCTATTATGTGGTTCTGCAGCAGCTACTGGCTGTATTATGATATTCTGCAGCAGCTGAGGCTATATTATGAGGTTCTGCAGCAGCTGAAGTCTGTATTGATGTTCTGCAGCAGCTGGGGGCTGTAATATGAGGTTCTGCAGCAGCTGGGGGCTGTATTATGGAGTTCTGCAGCAGCTGGGGGCTGTATTGTGAGGTTCTGCAGCAGCTGGGGGCTGTATTGTGAGGTTCTGCAGCAGCTGGGGGCTGTATTGAGGTTCTGCAGCAGCTAAGGGCTGTATTATCATATTCTGCAGCAGCTGGTGGCTATGTTATGGAGTTCTACAGCAGCTGGGGGCTGTATTATGAGGTTCTGCGGCAGTTGTGGTTGTATTATCATATTCTGCAGCAGCTGGGGCTATGTTATGGAGTTCTGCAGCGGCTGCATTATGGAGTTCTGCAGCAGCTGGGGCTGTATTATGAGGTTCTGCGGCATCTGGGGGCTGTAATATGAGGTTCTGCAGTAGCTGTGGCTTCTCACAGTTTCCTGTACTCTGACTTTCTGGGTTATCACTGATAGCACACTACTCTCTCTAGATCTCGGGATGTCGGACGCCCGAGTCCGGTGGTAACAGGCCCCGCCCTCCTCACGGGCGGTGACGTCACTCACGGAGCGGGCGATGACGTAGTTCCTGTTTATTCCGGAAGTAGTCGGAGGACAAAGATGGCGGATGTGCGGGAGCTGCAGAGCCGGGTGCAGGAGCTGGAGCAGAGGCTGTACGGGGAGAGCGGGGCCAACACCAGGAAGGTGAGATACACCCGGGAACACCATACCTCCTCCCGGGGCACACCATCCCTCCACCCGGGGCACCTCCACCCGGGCCCACCATACTCCTCCTTCCACCCCACGGGCACAGCACATCATCACTGGCTGCTATACAATCTCAGCTCCTCTGACACTGGCTGTACGTGTCCCGACTTCAGTGTAGTGTGTGTGACTGGAAGTGCTGGACCACCTCAAATCATGCGCAGTGAGCCTGTGAGGCCAGGACACATACACCCGGCATCAGAGGAGCTGAAAGGTACAAAGCCGCACAACAAGCTGTATACAGCCTGTCCACACTGCCACAGGGGTGTGAGAACATGCTAAGGGCCGACTAGATGGGGAACTAACACCCCCTCCACTAGGGGGCATCCCTGGCCCAAGATATCCTTATATACCGTGTTTCCCCGAAAATAAGACCCTGTCTTATATTTTTTGGGGGGGCCAAAAGTGGCCCCCTGTCTTATTTTCAGGGGGGGGGGGGGGACTTATATTGACAGCCCCATACATACACACACACACACATATCTAATATATAAAGCTGAATGTATGTGTGTATATCCGGGATTGGCATCTGCACCGTCGCAACTACAGCCACAAAATTTTGCACAGTCACACGTCTGGACCCCGGGAGCGTCATAGGCTATGTTGTGAAGCGAATTCACCAAACAATTTTGCCCCTATCTACATAATGGGGAAAAAGTGACAGTTACCTCTTGACAGTTGTGACTGAGAGGGGCTTAATGATAGCGCCAAAGACTAACAGCACATACCAGCATGTAGTCACTAAGGCGGCCGTCACACTGCTCAATATCGTGAGCGATATTGTTAGCGATCACGTGCACGCGCGATCGCTTACAATATCGTTCACATCGCTGGTGAGATGTCACACAGACAGACTCACCAGCGATGTGGATCTGCGAGATCGCTGGTAACTATGGTACACATCGGGTTACTAGGCGCCGCACATCGCTTAGTAACCTGACGTTTACCATAGTTACCATCTCCCAGCATAGGCTCTGCCGCTGGGAGATCGTTCATCGTGGTGTCACACACCACGATGAGGCAGGTTGAACAAGCGTTTCTCGCTTGATCTGAGCTCCGGCTCTCATATCTGCGATGTCACGATCAAGCGATTTTACATTGTAAAATCGATTGATCGCACGTAACGATGCACAAACGATATCGCTTAAGCGATCAAAAAGCAGATAGCTTAAACGATATCGTTCAAGATATTGCACCGTGTGACGGCCGCCTAAGGTGAGGCCCCAACATTGGATATTCACCACGCACGGGGACATGTATACACACCACATGCACACAAAGAGTAACAGCAAGTGTATAGTCGCTAAGGTGCAGCCCCAATATTGGATACTCACCACACACCTGAACACACACACACACCACAAAGAGACACACACACACCCTATAGCGACACAGACACACACACACCACACAGACGCCACCCTATAGGGACACATGCACTCACCCCACAGGGACACACACACACCACACAGACAGACACAGATATGCACAAATCACCTCACACCTCGCCTCATACGTGTGCTATCTTTAATTTCCAAACATAAACATCTGATTAAAAACAGCCAATGTGCAACACATGTGTCATATAGGGAATTAAGGCAGATGTCAGTCACATGAGCTGTGGGCCTGTCTTGTGTCCTTGTCCTCTGGCCTGTGCCTCTGTCCTGTGGCCCAGTCCTCTGTCCTGTGGCCCAGTCCTCTGTCCTGTGGCCCAGTCCTCTGTCCTGTGGCCCAGTCCTCTGTCCTGTGGCCATCTCGTCTGTGGCCCAGTCCTCTGTCCTGTGGCCCAGTCCTCTGTCCTGTGGCCCAGTCCTCTGTCCTGTGGCCCAGTCCTCTGTCCTGTGGCCCAGTCCTCTGTCCTGTGGCCCAGTCCTCTGTCCTGTGGCCCAGTCCTCTGTCCTGTGGCCCAGTCCTCTGTCCTGTGGCCCAGTCCTCTGTCCTGTGGCCCAGTCCTCTGTCCTGTGGCCCAGTCCTCTGTCCTGTGGCCCAGTCCTCTGTCCTGTGGCCCAGTCCTCTGTCCTGTGGCCCAGTCCTCTGTCCTGTGGCCCAGTCCTCTGTCCTGTGGCCCAGTCCTCTGTCCTGTGGCCCAGTCCTCTGTCCTGTGGCCCAGTCCTCTCTGCTCCTGTGGCCCAGTCCTCTGTCCTGTGGCCCAGTCCTCTGTCCTGTGGCCCAGTCCTCTGTCCTGTGGCCCAGTCCTCTGTCCTGTGGCCCTCTCTGCCTGTGCCAGTCTCTGTCCTGTGGCCCAGTCCTCTGTCCTGTGGCCCAGTCCTCTGTCCTGTGGCCCAGTCCTCTGTCCTGTGGCCCAGTCCTCTGTCCTGTGGCCCAGTCCTCTGTCCTGTGGCCCAGTCCTCTGTCCTGTGGCCCAGTCCTCTGTCCTGTGGCCCAGTCCTCTGTCCTGTGGCCCAGTCCTCTGTCCTGTGGCCCAGTCCTCTGTCCTGTGGCCCAGTCCTCTGTCCTGTGGCCCAGTCCTCTGTCCTGTGGCCCAGTCCTCTGTCCTGTGGCCCAGTCCTCTGTCCTGTGGCCCAGTCCTCTGTCCTGTGGCCCAGTCCTCTGTCCTGTGGCCCAGTCCTCTGTCCTGTGGCCCAGTCCTCTGTCCTGTGGCCCAGTCCTCTGTCCTGTGGCCCAGTCCTCTGTCCTGTGGCCCAGTCCTCTGTCCTGTGGCCCAGTCCTCTGTCCTGTGGCCCAGTCCTCTGTCCTGTGGCCCAGTCCTCTGTCCTGTGGCCCAGTCCTCTGTCCTGTGGCCCAGTCCTCTGTCCTGTGGCCCAGTCCTCTGTCCTGTGGCCCAGTCCTCTGTCCTGTGGCCCAGTCCTCTGTCCTGTGGCCCAGTCCTCTGTCCTGTGGCCCAGTCCTCTGTCCTGTGGCCCAGTCCTCTGTCCTGTGGCCCAGTCCTCTGTCCTGTGGCCCAGTCCTCTGTCTGTGGCCCAGTCCTCTGTCCTGTGGCCCAGTCCTCTGTCCTGTGGCCCAGTCCTCTGTCCTGTGGCCCAGTCCTCTGTCCTGTGGCCCAGTCCTCTGTCCTGTGGCCCAGTCCTCTGTCCTGTGGCCCAGTCCTCTGTCCTGTGGCCCAGTCCTCTGTGCTGTGGCCCAGTCCTCTGTGCTGTGGCCCAGTCCTCTGTCTGTGCCAGTCTCGTCTGTGGCATCCTCTGTCTTGGCCCAGTCCTCTGTGCTGTGGCCCAGTCCTCTGTGCTGTGGCCCAGTCCTCTGTGCTGTGGCCCAGTCCTCTGTGCTGTGGCCCAGTCCTCTGTGCTGTGGCCCAGTCCTCTGTGCTGTGGCCCAGTCCTCTGTCCTGTGGCCCAGTCCTCTGTCCTGTGGCCCAGTCCTCTGTCCTGTGGCCCAGTCCTCTGTGCTGTGGCCCAGTCCTCTGTGCTGTGGCCCAGTCCTCTGTGCTGTGGCCCAGTCCTCTGTGCTGTGGCCCAGTCCTCTGTGCTGTGGCCCAGTCCTCTGTGCTGTGGCCCAGTCCTCTGTGCTGTGGCCCAGTCCTCTGTCCTTGTGTGTCTCTGCCCTCATTCCCTCCTTCGGAGCTGTGACAGCTCCGTGTCATAGCTAGGAAGGAGTGAAGACCACAGGAGGCGGAGTTGCAGTGATGTACGGTCATGTGTGTGATCACATGACTGTGACATCACCAAAGGTCCTGTCGGCTTACTGCGCATGCGTGCGCGTCGGGAAGCCGCGGCTGGTGGCGAAGATCGGCGGTGCTGGCATCCGGCCGCAATGCATGCTGGAATAGCGGCACAGTGGCCGGATGCCAGAAACTGGTAATTATATAAAGAGATGTGTGAGGTAACATATACTGCCCGGCCGGGGGGAGGGTGTACTGTTGGCTGGAGATTTATCAGGCTGCCTATAGCAACCAATCACAGCTCAGCTTCTATTTTCCTACAGGTCATTAATATGACATATTCAAATTCTATTTTGTTATAGCTAACAGCAGTTATTAATTAACCTGGGCGTAGCCGGGTACTACAGCTAGTATACACATACATACACACACACATGCACCGCTTCTTACCTTGTCCGGTGGAGTCCCCTCTGTCATGCCCCGCTCCTCTGGCCGTCCGGTGGTGTCCCCGCTCCTCTCCTGGTCTGCGGTGCGGTGTCCCGGTCCAGTTGCATGGTGATCGGTGCGGTGCCCGGCCGACTTCCTGGTTCCTCCGGCAATCCCCGCCCAGGTCAGGCCCTGCGCCAATGAGAGCGCAGGACCTAGGACGTGAATCACCGCCCAGACGCAGCTAGATGTTTGTTGGGGCCTCTGATTGAGGAACCAGGAAGTCGGCTTGGCACCGCACCGATCACCATGCAACTGGATCGGGACACCACACCGCAGACCAGGAGAGGAGCGGGGACACCACCGGACAAGGTAGTATACATTGCGCAGCACCCTGCCAGGCAGACTTATATTGTGGAGCGCCAACCCCCTTCCCCCGTCTTATTTTCGGGGGGGGGGGGGCGACTTATTTTAGCAGGCCCTCTTCCCCCCTGTCTTATTATCGGGGGGGACGACTTAATTTCGGGGAAACACGGTATATATATTCCCATGTGTGATGGATGTGTTCAACCATGCAGGAAAAGGTGGGATATACCACACACACAGCTCCTGGGCAGGGGGGAGTAAGAGAGTATACAGACATCCTCACCTGTAATGTCTATATATTCTGTGATCCCCGGCTGTAATGTCTGTATACTCTTATATTATGTGATCCCCGGCTGTAATGTCTGTATACCCTTATATTCTGTGATCCCCAGCTGTAATGTCTGTATACTCTTATATTCTGTGATCCCCGGCTGTAATGTCTGTATACTCTTATATTCTGTGATCCTGGGTGTAATGTCTGTATACTCTTATATTCTGTGATTCCCGGCTGTAATATCTGTATACTCTTATATTCTGTGATCCCCGGCTGTAATGTCTGTATACTCTTATATTCTGCGTTCCCCGGCTGTAATGTCTGTATACTCTTATATTCTGTGATCCCCCGGCATGTAATCCACGGCCACTTTCAGCTCTGATCACTTTTTCGTTGCAGGTCACAGATGGGTTAATAAAGGTCCAGGTCGGTTTGGGGAACATCGCCAGCAAGAGGGAGCGAGTGAAGACCCTGTACAAGAAAAGTGAGTGGCTCCGCTGGCGGCTGTGAGTGGGGTTTCCATACATGCGGCTGATGATGGGGATCCCACCCTTCATATCATTACTGAGCCGTTTGCGGTGACTTTGGGGTCCCTGTAGAGCCGCAGGTCGCGCCTGTAGCCACATACAGACTGTGCAGTGCGGCCATATCACATATTTAACCTTGCCGGTGCTTCTTTCATGAGGCTCTGCTGCCCTCTACAGGCTGTGAAGTGTATTGCAAGTTCATCCCTTTAATGTCTTGTAAATGTGAAGTAACAGTTCTGCTGTCGTCTTTTATTCAGGATTTCAGGATCTCTGCTTACTGTAAGGGAATTACTTCATCCTCATTGAGCTGATAACCTGCCCCGATGCAAAACTGCTCACAGTTGATGGTTTGTTTCAGTTGCATCAATTATCATTGATGCCTTTTACCTGCACTGACACATTGTAACGGAAGATCATAATACTATCCTGTCCCCACAAAGGAGGTTTACAATTCATGCAGTTGAAACAAACCCTCAGCTGTGAGAAGCTTCTGTCATCTTCCTGGTGTGTATATGGCTGTAGTCCCAGGGTACCACCAACTGTATGTCCCAGGAACAGTGGAGTAGACACTTGTCACCGGCATGAAGCCGCCCTCCAAAAACCTCATGCTTTGTATGTGGACACATGGCCTTCCTCAGGCAGACAAATAATGGTGGCGCACCCGGGTGTGTGGGGAAGGACGCCGGTGATGGGGAAGCGCCCAGGTGTGTGGGGGAGGATGCCGGTGATGGGGGAGCACTCAGGCGTGTGGGGGAGCGCCCGGGTGTGTGGGGGAGGACGCCAGTGATGGGGGAGCGCCCGGGTGTGTGGGGGAGGACAAACCCCGGGTGTTGGGGGAGTCCCCGGGTGTGTGGGGGAGGACGCTGGTGTTGGGGGAGTCCCCGGGTGTGTGGGGGAGAACGCTGGAGACGGGTGAATCCTGACAATGAGCAGAGATGTTGGATGTTTCAGAGGCCATTGTTGGATTGTTGTCAGTTTTCTGTGTCACTGTTTTTCCTTGCAGTCGATGATCTGATGAAGTATCTGGACCCGCAGTACATTGACAGGATCGCTGTCCCCGACGCCATGAAGCTGGAGTTCATCCTGGCAGGTGATTGCAGACATAGGCGGGTATATGGGGGCAGTGACGTCCCTGATGGTGTGGGATCGCTGTCCAGTGCTGACATCTCTCTCTCACCACAGAGGAGCCGTACATCCTGTCCCAGGTAGCTCTGCTGGAACAGCTCCACTCCCTGCAACCGCTGCTGGACAGCGAGCACATCACAGGTAAGGAGCAGACCTGAACCATGGAGATAAAGACCTCCTAAACATCCCTACAGAAGTCCAAAGGCGGCATCCGATCTCCCCACCATCCCCCCCACTTTCTTAGCGGTAGGAAAGAGGTGCTGCTGACACAGCGTCCCTGGGACTTGAGAATAGTGGACGCCATATCAGCAGCGCCTCTTTCCTCCTGAGGCTCGTACAGCTCTTTCTTACCACTTGTAAGATCTCTGCTCGCTGTGAAGGGTAACATCCCACGTCTGCAGAGCCCGAGACCTTAACTGATTTATCATTTTCCACCACTGAGTGTTTACTTCACTGTATCAGTGCAGGTGAAAGCTATTATTTTGCCTCACAAAGGATTTTTCTGCACCAGGTGCTGCTGTTACATTTACTTTTTAATGCTGTAGTGACTGATTAACTCTTTGTGACATCTCTGTCCTGACAGCGGTGCCGGCTCAGACCTCCAAGCTGCAGACTCTATCCCAGATCCACATCAAGCAGCAGGTGGGTGTCCAGCAACGTCCTCTGACCTCTCGTGTCTCTTTTGATCAGTGCAGCTCCAGGTCGTCTCCTCCAGTCACGTGGTATTAGATTGTTAGAGGTGCAAGGGTGCGTGCGTCTCCCCCCGGCGTCGCGAGGGTGCGTGCGTCTCCCCCGGCGTCGGAGGGTGCGTGCGTCTCCCCCGGCGTGGGAGGGTGCGTGCGTCTCTCCCCGGCGTTCACGGCGGGTTACCGCTGCAGACCTGGCTCTTCGCACATCCGGCTGGTGTCTTCGGCTTCATCATTGATCGCCCGGCGGTGCTGACGGCGGCTGCTCACATAATCCGGTTTATGGGACGATTTTATGGCTTTTTTATTTTCCGCTGACTTAAACTGTTTAGAAAGTGAAGCACTTAGCAGTAATGTGCGATGATCAACGAGGGGGGTGGGGGGCGTCTCCCGGTCTGTGGTTTATAATGTGTCGCCAACTGCCAGGAAAAGAAAAGCTCATAGTGTATTCTCAGTCCTGTATAATCACTCCCAGCATCTGTGTCTGCATTTTCACTCCTCTCATCATCAGATCTAATCGTTCACAATTCCCAATTTCTCTCCCCCCCATACTGACCACCACCGCGTCCTCTCCACAGGACCAGAGCGAGGAGGTGACTGCCGAGACCAAGAGACTCCTGGAAGACTACAACAAGATGGTATCCTTCATATACAGCGCCGGACGTGTGACACCTGCAGTCCTATGTAACACCACTGATAACTGTGATATCTGAGTACAGATAATGTAGTAGATGTCACCTGCAGTCCTATGTAACACCACATATAACACAGTGATATCTCTGAGTACAGATAATGTAGTAGATGTCACCTGCAGTCCTATGTAACCACACTGATAACACAGTGATATCTGAGTACAGATAATGTAGTAGAGGTCACCTGCAGTCCTATGTAACACCACAGATAACAGTGATAGCTCTGAGCACAGATAATGTAGTAGATGTCACCTGCAGTCCTATGTAACACCATAGTTAACACAGTGAGATCTGAGTTCAGATAATGTAGTAGATGTCACCTGCAGTCCTATGTAACACCCCTTAACTCTCTGTCAGACTCTCCTCCTGTCTAAGCAGTTTGTGATGTGGGACGAGGTTCTTTCTAGGATTGAAGCAGCCAGACAGGTGAAGCCGCGATCGGAGTGACGCCGGTGATGTTTCTATGCCTCCGCCATGGTGTACCCCCATGTTACTCCGCAGCGTCTCTCATCTATTCTCTGTGTTGGAGCAATGCCGCTGCTCTCCCTCTCCTGTGGAGTCCGGGTTTCGCCTCTCATCGCTGTACTATCCTGTAATGCCTGGGTTTCGCCACTTTAGTCTCTGTATTTGTGAGAGCTGCACTTATCGTTCCTGGGCGGGGGATGGGTGGACGACCTCACATGAGCGATTGTGACCCCGTAATCTCCTAATACTCGGCTCCAGGGTGAGCCTGGCTGTAATCCGGCAGCTCCACTCACATTCCTTCATTTTACTTCTGATCGTCCATTACATCTTTTACTCCAGGCTTCAGAGCTGCATTCACCATTCTGCTGAAGCGGCTCCTTTAAGAACTTGTGGTCTTGGCCATTACTCCCACAATGCAATGTGCAGAGCCGCGTCATCACAGGTACCGCGGGGTTCTAGGTCCTTGCAGCTCTGGATGTGACTGGAGTAGGATACATGGTGGGATGAGTCTCGCTGCAGCTTCAGCTGTGATTGGAGTCAGGATTCCTCTGTTGCATTTTACGCTTTGCTCATCCTGTATAAGCATTAACTATTTATGTCCTGGGAGCTGAATCCATGTCTGTCTATATTCCCCCTCCCACCAATGCCGCCGTCTGCCCCGGTTTCCTCCGCTGGAGCCGCCATCATGACATTATTTATGGAATTGTTTCATTTCTTCATCCTGTAAAATTCCAATAAAGATCTGGACTCCGAGCTCCGTCCTGGTTATTGCATGTACGGTCACTTTTAGAGGAGTGCGGTGGCTGATAACAGAGGAGAAAAGCTCACAAGATTCTTAGTTTTTGATTGATCGTGAGAAATCCAAGAGGATAAATCCTGTTCATCAAGACTGAAGACATCACCATGATCACGAGTCTCTGTAATCAGCACCAGAAGAGGAAGAATCAGAAGAGGATGATTGTAATGTACAGTAGAGGAGGGGTTAATGAGGGGGTGATGGGAATGTACAGTAGAGGAGGGGTTAATGAGGGGTGATGGCAGTGTACAGCAGAGGAGGGATGATGGTAATGTATAGCAGAGGAGGGGTTAATGAGGGGGTGATGGTAATGTTAAGCAAAGGAGGGGTTAATAAGAGGATGATGGCAGTGTACAGCAGAGGAGGGGTTAAAGAGGGGATGATGGGAATGTACAGCAGTGGAGGGGGTTAATGAGGGGATGATGGTAATGTACAGTAGAGGAGGGTTAATGAGGGGTGATGGTAATGTTAAGCAAAGGAGGGGTTAATGAGAGGATGATGGCAGTGTACAGCAGAGGAGGGGTTAAAGAGGGGATGATGGGAATGTACAGCAGGGGAGGGGTTAATGAGGGGATGATGGCAGTGTACAGCAGAGGAGGGGTTAATGAGGGGATGATGGCAGTGTACAGCAGAGGAGGGGATGATGGGAATGTACAGCAGTGGAGGGGTTAATGAGGGGATGATGGGAATGTACAGCAGAGGAGGGGTTAATGAGGGGATGATGGGAATGTACAGCAGAGGAGGGGTTAATGAGGGGGGATGGAAATGTACAGCAGAGGAGGGGTTAAAGAGGGGATGATGGGAATGTACAGCAGGGGAGGGGTTAATGAGAGGATGATGGCAGTGTACAGCAGAGGAGGGGTTAAAGAGGGGATGATGGCAGTGTACAGCAGAGGAGGGGTTAATGAGGGGATGATGGGAATGTACAGCAGAGGAGGGGTTAATGAGGGGATGAATGGAATGTACAGCAGAGGAGGGGTTAATGAGGGGATGATGGGAATGTACAGCAGAGGAGGGGTTAATGAGAGGAGGATGGCAGTGTACAGCAAAGGAGGGGTTAATGAGAGGATGATGGCAGTGTACAGCAAAGGAGGGGTTAATGAGGGGATGAGGAGAATGTACAGCAAAGGAGGGGTTAATGAGGGGATGAGGAGAATGTACAGCAGAGGAGGGGTTAATGAGAGGATGATGGCAGTGTACAGCAAAGGAGGGGTTAATGAGGGGATGAGCAGAATGTACAGCAAAGGAGGGGTTAATGAGAGGATGATGGGAATGTACAGCAGGGGAGGGGATGATGGGAATGTACAGCAGAGGAGGGGTTAATGAGGGGGTGATGGGAATGTACAGCAGGGGAGGGGTTAATGAGAGGATGATGGGAATGTACAGCAGGGGAGGGGTTAATGAGGGGATGATGGTGTAACGCCCCACTGGTCGGGACGCCATGGAGGGGAACTGCACCCAAATAAGAGTGTGGTATTCCTGTGACTAAAGGCACCATCACACGTGACAATATTGCTAGGAATTTCACTGGCAATTTGCTGGTTGCAGTGAAATCATGGACACATTGTTACATTTATACACAGCAACAAAATAGAACAATGTGTCCATGATTTCACTGCAACCAGCAAATTGCCAGAGAATATTACCTAGCTACCCTAAGGGAACTGGGATGGTAAACATGGGACCCTCACAACAGCCATTCACACACCCTAGAGTAGAGGATCATGGGTGAACCTGCTGCAGGGAAGACCCAGTCCCATGGGAGGAGTCAGGTGGGTAGTAAAAGTGTATGGGTGGGAGGGCAGTCAGGCATTTAGGGTACAGACACTGACGGGAAACTCGGACGACTGCAATGCGAGTTAACATTGCACTGGAGTCGGACCAATGTTAGCCAATGTCTGAGAGCAGATTTCCGAGTGTCGGGCGAGTCAGTCACAACATGCTGCGATAGTATGCGAGTCACAGATGATGAGTCAGTCACAACATGCTGCGATAGTATGCGAGTCACAGATGACGAGTCAGTCACAACATGCTGCGATAGTATGCGAGTCACAGATGACGAGTCAGTCACAACATGCTGCGATAGTATGCGAGTCACAGATGACGAGTCAGTCACAACATGCTGCGATAGTATGCGAGTCACAGATGATGAGTCAGTCACAACATGCTGCGATAGTATGCGAGTCACGGATGATGAGTCAGTCACAACATGCTGCGATAGTATGCGAGTCACGGATGATGAGTCAGTCACAACATGCTGCGACAGTATGCGAGTCACAGATGACGAGTCAGTCACAACATGCTGCGATAGTATGCGAGTCACAGATGATGAGTCAGTCACAACATGCTGCGATAGTATGCGAGTCACGGATGATGAGTCAGTCACAACATGCTGCGATAGTATGCGAGTCACGGATGATGAGTCAGTCACAACATGCTGCGACAGTATGCGAGTCACAGATGACGAGTCAGTCACAACATGCTGCGATAGTATGCGAGTCACGGATGATGAGTCAGTCACAACATGCTGCGACAGTATGCGAGTCACGGATGATGAGTCAGTCACAACATGCTGCGACAGTATGCGAGTCACAGATGATGAGTCAGTCACAACATGCTGCGATAGTATGCGAGTCACAGATGATGAGTCAGTCACAACATGCTGCGATAGTATGCGAGTCACAGATGATGAATCAGTCAACATGCTGCGACAGTCTGCGAGTCACGGATGATGAGTCAGTCACAACATGCTGCGACAGTATGCGAGTCACGGATGACGAGTCAGTCACAACATGCTGCGATAGTATGCGAGTCACGGATGATGAGTCAGTCACAACATGCTGCGATAGTATGCGAGTCACGGATGATGAGTCAGTCACAACATGCTGCGATAGTATGCGAGTCACGGATGATGAGTCAGTCACAACATGCTGCGATAGTATGCGAGTCACAGATGATGAGTCAGTCACAACATGCTGCGATAGTATGTGAGTCACAGATGACGAGTCAGTGACAACATGCTGCGATAGTATGCGAGTCACGGATGACGAGTCGGTCACAACATGCGACAGTATGTGAGTCACGGATGACAAGTCAGTCACAACATGCTGCGACAGTATGCGAGTCACGGATGACGAGTCAGTCACAACATGCTGCGATAGTATGCGAGTCACAGATGACGAGTCGGTCACAACATGCGACAGTATGTGAGTCACGGATGACGAGTCAGTCACAACATGCTGCGATAGTATGCGAGTCACGGATGACGAGTCGGTCACAACATGCGACAGTATGTGAGTCACGGATGACGAGTCAGTCACAACAAGCTGCGATAGTATGCGAGTCACAGATGACGAGTCAGTCACAACATGCTGCGACAGTATGTGAGTCACAGATGACGAGTCAGTCACAACATGCTGCGACAGTATGCGAGTCACAGATGGCGAGAGTCAGTCACAACATGCTGTGATAGTCTGCGATTCACGGATGACGAGTCAGTCACAACACGCAGCGACAGTCTGCGAGTCACAGATGACTAGTCAGCCACAACATGCTGCGATAGTATGCGAGTCACAGATGACGAGTCAGTCACAACATGCTGCGATATTATGCGATTCACGGATGATGAGTCAGTCACAACATGCTGTGATAGTATGCGTCACAGATGACGAGTCAGTCACAACATGCTGCGACAGTATGCGAGTCACGGATGATGAGTCAGTCACAACATGCTGCGATAGTATGCGAGTCACAGATGACTAGTCAGCCACAACATGCTGCGATAGTATGCGAGTCACAGATGACGAGTCAGTCACAACATGCTGCGATAGTATGTGAGTCACAGATGACGAGTCAGTCACAACATGCTGCGATAGTATGCGAGTCACAGATGACGAGTCAGTCACACAACATGCTGCGACAGTATGCGAGTAACAGATGATGAGTCAGTCACAACATGCTGCGATAGTATGTGAGTCACGGATGACGAGTCAGTCACAACATGCTGCGACAGTATGCGAGTCACGGATGACGAGTCAGTCACAACATGCTGCGATAGTATGCGAGTCACAGATGACGAGTCAGTCACAACATGCTGCGATAGTATGCGAGTCACAGATGATGAGTCAGTCACAACATGCTGCGACAGTATGCGAGTCACAGATGACGAGTCAGTCACAACATTGCTGCGATAGTATGTGAGTCACAGATGACGAGTCAGTCACAACATGCTGCGATAGTATGGAGTCACAGATGATGAGTCAGTCACAACATGCTGCGACAGTATGCGAGTCACAGATGACGAGTCAGTCACAACATGCTGCGACAGTATGCGAGTCACAGATGATGAGTCAGTCACAACATGCTGCGATAGTATGTGAGTCACGGATGACGAGTCAGTCACAACATGCTGCGACAGTATGCGAGTCACAGATGATGAGTCAGTCACAACATGCTGCGATAGTATGTGAGTCACGGATAACGAGTCAGTCACAACATGCTGTGATAGTATGTGAGTTACGGATGACGAGTCAGTCACAACATGCTGCGATAGTATGCGAGTCACAGAGGATGAGTCATTCACAACATGCTGCCATAGTATGCGAGTCACAGATGACGAGTCAGTCACAACATGCTGCGATAGTATGCGAGTCACGGATGATGAGTCAGTCACAACATGCTGCGACAGTATGCGAGTCACGGATGACGAGTCAGTCACAACATGCTGTGATAGTCTGCGATTCACGGATGACGAGTCAGTCACAACACGCAGCGACAGTCTGCGAGTCACAGATGACGAGTCAGCCACAACATGCTGCGATAGTATGTGAGTCACGGATGATGAGTCAGTCACAACATGCTGCGATAGTATGTGAGTCACAGATGATGAGTCAGTCACAACATGCTGCAATAGTATGCGAGTCACGGATGAGGAGTCAGTCACAACATGCTGCGATAGTATGTGAGTCACAGATGAGGAGTCAGTCAAAACATGCTGCGACAGTATGCGAGTTACGGATGACGAGTCAGTCACAACATGCTGCGATAGTATGCGAGTCACAGATGACGAGTCAGTCACAACATGCTGCGACAGTATGCGAGTCACAGATGATGAGTCAGTCACAACATGCTGCGATAGTATGCGAGTCACAGATGACGAGTCAGTCACAACATGCTGCGACAGTATGCGAGTCACAGATGATGAGTCAGTCACAACATGCTGCGATAGTATGTGAGTCACGGATGATGAGTCAGTCACAACATGCTGCGATAGTATGTGAGTCACGATGATGAGTCAGTCACAACATGCTGCGATAGTATGCGAGTCACGGATGATGAGTCAGTCACAACATGCTGCGATAGTATGCGAGTCAGGATGACGAGTCGGTCACAACATGCGACAGTATGTGAGTCACGGATGACGAGTCAGTCACCACATGCTGCGATAGTATGCGAGTCATGGATGACGAGTCGGTACAACATGCACAGTATGTGAGTCACGGATGACGAGTCAGTCACAACATGCTGCGATAGTATGCGAGTCACAGATGATGAGTCAGTCACAACATGCTGCGACAGTATGTGTCACGGATGAGAGTCAGTCACAACATGCTGCGATAGTATGCGATCACGAGATGACGAGTCAGTCACAACATGCTGCGATAGTATGCGAGTCACAGATATGAGTCAGTCACAACATGCTGCGACAGTATGGAGTACAGATGACGAGTCAGTCACAACATGCTGACAGTATGCGAGTCACGATGAGAGTCAGTTCACAACATGCTGCGATAGTATGCGAGTCATGATGACGAGTCAGTCACAACATGCTGCGAAGTATGCGAGTCACGGATGATGAGTCAGTCACAACATGCTGCGACAGTATGCGAGTCACGGATGACGAGTCAGTCACAACATGCTGTGATAGTCTGCGATTCACGGATGACGAGTCAGTCACAACACGCAGCGACAGTCTGCGAGTCACAGATGACGAGTCAGCCACAACATGCTGCGATAGTATGTGAGTCACGGATGATGAGTCAGTCACAACATGCTGCGATAGTATGTGAGTCACAGATGATGAGTCAGTCACAACATGCTGCAATAGTATGCGAGTCACGGATGAGGAGTCAGTCACAACATGCTGCGATAGTATGTGAGTCACAGATGAGGAGTCAGTCAAAACATGCTGCGACAGTATGCGAGTTACGGATGACGAGTCAGTCACAACATGTGATAGTAGGCGAGTCACAGATGATGAGTCAGTCACAACATGCTGCGACAGTATGCGAGTCACAGATGATGAGTCAGTCACAACATGCTGCGAGAGTCTGCGAGTCACGGATGATGAGTCAGTCACAACATGCTGCGACAGTATGCGAGTCACGGATGATGAGTCAGTCACAACATGCTGCGACAGTATGTGAGTCACAGATGAGTCAGTCACAACATGCTGCGACAGTATGCGAGTCACAGATGATGAGTCAGTCACAACATGCTGCGACAGTATGCGAGTCACAGATGATGAGTCAGTCACAACATGCTGCGATAGTATGAGTCAGGATGATGAGTCAGTCACAACTGCGACAGTATGTGAGTCAGGATGATGAGTCAGTCACAACATGCTGCGATAGTATGCGAGTCACAGATGATGAGTCAGTCACAACATGCTGCGATAGTATGCGAGTCACAGATGATGAGTCAGTCACAACATGCTGCGATAGTATGCGAGTCACAGATGACGAGTCAGTCACACACATGCTGCGACAGTATGCGAGTCACAGATGAGAGTCAGTCACAACATGCTGCGATAGTATGCGAGTACACAGATGAATGGAGTCAGTCACAAACATGCTGCGATAGTATGTGAGTCACAGATGACGAGTCAGTCACAACATGCTGCGATAGTATGTGAGTCACAGATGATGAGTCAGTCACAACATGCTGCGATAGTATGCTGAGTCACGGATGATGAGTCAGTCACAACATGCTGCGATAGTATGCGAGTCACGGATGATGAGTCAGTCACAACATGCCTGCGATAGTATGCGAGTCACACGGATGAGAGTCAGGTCACAACATGCGACGTATGTGAGCACGTGACGAGTAGTCCATGCTGCGATGTATGGGTCAGTGACGAGTCGGTCACAACATGCGACAGTATGGAGTCACGGATGACGAGTCAGTCACAACATGCTGCGATAGTATGCGAGTCACAGGATGACGAGTCAGTCACAACATGCTGCGTAGTATGGTGGTCACAGGATGACGAGTCAGTCACAACATGCTGCGATAGTATGCGAGTCACAGATGACGAGTCAGTCACAACATGCTGCGACAGTATGCGAGTCACGGATGACGAGTCAGTCACAACATGCTGCGACAGTATGCGAGTCACAGATGACGAGTCAGTCACAACATGCTGCGATAGTATGCGAGTCACAGATGATGAGTCAGTCACAACATGCTGCGACAGTATGCGAGTCACAGATGACGAGTCAGTCACAACATGCGACGAGGAGGTACTGCGAGTCACGGATAGATGCGAGTCAGTCACAACATGCTGGACAGTATGCGAGTCACGATGAGAGTCAGTCACAACATGCTGCGAAGTATGTGAGTCACGGATGAGTCGTCAGTCACAACATGCTGCGACAGTATGCGAGTCACAGGATGATGAGTCAGTCACAACATGCTGCGACAGTATGCGAGTCACGAGATGAGAGTCAGTCACAACATGCTGCGATAGTATGGAGTCACGATGATGAGAGTCAGTCACAACAGCATGCGGACAGTTTGCGAGTCACGGATGAGACAGAGTCAGTCACAACATGCTGCGATAGTATGGAGTCACGGATGATGAGTCAGTCACAACATGCTGCGATAGTATGGAGTCACAGATGATGAGTCAGTCACAACATGCTGCGAAAAGTATGCGAGTCACGGATGAGAGTCAGTCACAACATGCTGCGAAGTATGGAGTCACAGATGATGTAGTCAGTCACAACATGCTGCGACAGTATGCGAGTCACAGGATGACGAGTCAGTCACAACATGTCGAAGTAGCGAGTCACAGATGATGAGTCAGTCACAACATGCTGCGATAGTATGGAGTCACGGATGATGAGTCAGTCACAACATGCTGCGAAGTATGCGAGTCACGGATGATGAGTCAGTCACAACATGCTGCGACTAGTATGCGAGTCACGATGATGAGTCAGTCACAACATGCTGCGACAGTATGCGAGTCACAGATGAGTCAGTCACAACATGCTGCGACAGTATGTGAGTCACAGATGATCGAGTCAGTCACAACATGCTGCGACAGTATGCGAGTCACATGGATGATGAGTCAGTCACAACATGCTGCGATAGTATGTGAGTCACGGATGATGAGTCAGTCACAACATGCTGCGATAGTATGTCGAGTCACGGATGATGAGTCAGTCACAACATGCTGCGATAGTATGCGAGTCACGATGATGAGTCAGTCACAACATGCTGCGATAGTATGCGAGTCACAGATGATGAGTCAGTCACAACATGCTGCGATAGTATGCGAGTCACAGATGATGAGTCAGTCACAACATGCTGCGACAGTATGCGATTCAGAGATGACGAGTCAGTCACAACATGCTGCGATAGTATGCGAGTCACAGATGACGAGTCAGTCACAACATGCTGCGATAGTATGCGATTCAGAGATGACGAGTCAGTCACAACATGCTGCGACAGTATGCTAGTCACAGATGACGAGTCAGTCACAACATGCGACAGTATGCGAGTCACGGATGACGAGTCAGTCACAACATGCTGCGACAGTATGCGAGTCACAGATGACGAGTCAGTCACAACATGCTGCGACAGTATGCGAGTCATGCGCGAGACTCACCAATACAAGTCTATGTGTCCGACAAAAATCAGACAACACTCGTCCGACTCTCGTGTACATCAATTAGACCGTTCTTTCACTCGCCAGTGTGTTTCCAGCCTTAGGGTGTGTGCCCACATAGTGGTTTAGTGTCGGTTTAGCAGCGAAAACCGCCGGCGGTTTAGCATAGGTTTTATTTAAATTTATGTAAATCCTTAGCAGCTATAGGACTTACAAGTAACCCTATGTAATTTAGAAAACGCTGTGCACACATAGTGGGTTTATGTGAGCGGATCTGCCAGCGGTTGAGCGGTTTCCTAGCGGTTTAGCAGCATACAGCATGTCAATTTTTCTCAGCGGTTTCCATGGACAAAATCCTCCATAGAAAACCGCCGGAAAAACCGCTGGAAAAACCGACTGTAAAACGCTGTGCACACGCTGAAAAAAACGCTGGGAAACCACTGAGAAACCGCTGGAAAACCGCTGGTGACTTCTGAGCTCAGGAGTCTAGGCTCCTTGAATTTTCCAGCGGTTTACTGACGATTTGAACGTCACTAAACCACTATGTGGGCACACACCCTTAGAGAGTGAGAGGAGGATGACGCATGGGAAGGACGTCATGACAGGAGAGAGACCCCAGGGGCACCAGGAGCTGAGGGGCGGCTGAATCTGGACCCGGTACTACTGACCAGAAGGGTCTGGACAGAGGACCGGCTCTGGACACGGTGTGGGAGCTGCTACACCGGAGCCAAATGACCCGGCGTATACTGAACTAGAGTCAGGGGGACCTGAAGGGGAGTCGCCCACCACAGACTCGGGGAGCCGACTCCAGGCTGTGCACGGTAAGGAGAAGTCTGTCCCCAGCCCCGGTAACCATAGCAGAACCGTAGGTGGCGTCACGAACTACTTTTATTTTTATTATTTTTACTGACATTTAGAGACCCCCCATGACATCCCCCGAGAATCAATGCCTGGAACCGGGTACCCCATGGCCCTGGGGTGGGTCAATGGTAATGTACAGCAGGGGAGGGGTTAATGAGGGGAAGATGGTAATGTACAGCATCTAAAGAGTGCCTGCAGTTCCCTCAGTGTCCGGCAGGTGGCAGCAGTCTGCAGCGAATTAGAGAGTTGGAACGAGTTCCCGGAAGTTGTGTAGCCCCGCCCAGCTGGTGACGTCAGCGCAGATGGCGGCGCGGTGAGGCCGGCTGGTGTGAGGTGAGTGGCGTGGCCTCCTGTTTGTGCTGGGGCTGATGATAGGTGGGTGTCTGTCTGTCTGTCTGTCTGTCTGTCTGTCTGTCTGTCTGTCTGTGTGTCTGTGTGTCCTGGGGTCTCTCCCGGTAGTGTCGCACTGTCTATACTGCGCGCTCTACAGCTGTGACGCCACGTGTGGGGACTCCCGGTGGTGTCGCACTTTACGACCTGTCGCACTGTCAGTGACGTCACGCGGTGGTTTCTCTTCATGGAGGTGAGAGGAGCCGAGGATCTGATCCCCATAGAAGTGACTGGAGTGGAGGAGGCCGCAGTGTGACTGAGGACTGGAGCGGAGGCGCGGTGTGACTGAGGGCAGGGGCGGAGGCTGCGGTGTGACTGAGGACTGGAGCGGAGGCTGCGGTGTGACTGAGGACTGGAGCGGAGGCTGCGGTGTGACTGAGGGCAGGGGCGGAGGCCGCGGTGTGACTGAGGACTGGGGCGGAGGCTGCGGTGTGACTGAGGGCAGGGGCGGAGGCCGCGGTGTGACTGAGGACTGGGACGGAGGCCGCAGTGTGACTGAGGACCGGGGCGGAGGCCGCAGTGTGACTGAGGTCTGGAGCGGAGGCTGCGGTGTGACTGAGGACCAGGGCGGAGGCCGCAGTGTGACTGAGGACCGGGGCGGAGGCTGCAGTGTGACTGAGGACAGGGGCGGAGGCTGCGGTGTGACTGAGGGCAGGGGCGGAGGCTGCGGTGTGACTGAGGACTGGAGCGGAGGCTGCGGTGTGACTGAGGACTGGGGCGGAGGCCGCAGTGTGACTGAGGACTGGAGCGGAGGCTGCGGTGTGACTGAGGACTGGAGCGGAGGCTGCGGTGTGACTGAGGGCAGGGGCGGAGGCCGCGGTGTGACTGAGGACTGGGGCGGAGGCTGCGGTGTGACTGAGGGCAGGGGCGGAGGCCGCGGTGTGACTGAGGACTGGGACGGAGGCCGCAGTGTGACTGAGGACTGGGGCGGAGGCCGCAGTGGACTGAGGACTGGGGCGGAGGCCGCAGTGTGACTGAGGACTGGGGCGGAGGCCGCAGTGTGACTGAGGACTGGGGCGGAGGCCGCGGTGTGACTGAGGACTGGGGCGGAGGCCGCGTGTGACTGAGGACTGGGGCGGAGGCCGCGGTGTGACTGAGGACTGGGGCGGAGGCCGCGGTGTGACTGAGGACTGGGGCGGAGGCCGCGGTGTGACTGAGGACTGGGGCGGAGGCCGCGGTGTGACTGAGGACTGGGGCGGAGGCCGCGGTGTGACTGAGGACTGGGGCGGAGGCCGCGGTGTGACTGAGGACTGGGGCGGAGGCCGCGCGGTGTGACTGAGGACTGGGGCGGAGGCCGCGGTGTGACTGAGGACTGGGGCGGAGGCCGCGGTGTGACTGAGGACTGGGGCGGAGGCCGCGGTGTGACTGAGGACTGGGGCGGAGGCCGCGGTTGTGGACTGAGGACTGGGGCGGAGGCCGCGGTGTGACTGAGGACTGGGGCGGAGGCCGCGGTGTGACTGAGGACTGGGGCGGAGGCCGCGGTGTGACTGAGGACTGGGGCGGAGGCCGCGGTGTGACTGAGGACTGGGGCGGAGGCCGCGGTGTGACTGAGGACTGGGGCGGAGGCCGCGGTGTGACTGAGGACTGGGGCGGAGGCCGCGGTGTGACTGAGGACTGGGGCGGAGGCCGCGGTGTGACTGAGGACTGGGGCGGAGGCCGCGGTGTGACTGAGGACCGGGGCGGAGGCCGCGGTGTGACTGAGGACCGGGGCGGAGGCCGCGGTGTGACTGAGGACCGGGGCGGAGGCCGCGGTGTGACTGAGGACCGGGGCGGAGGCCGCGGTGTGACTGAGGACCGGGGCGGAGGCCGCGGTGTGGCTGAGGACCGGGGCGGAGGCCGCGGTGTGGCTGAGGACCGGGGCGGAGGCCGCGGTGTGGCTGAGGACCGGGGCGGAGGCCGCGGTGTGGACTGAGGGTAACCTTTACACGCCGCTACGGCAGGATGGATGCATCCCGCTACAGGCTACAAATGTAGCTTGTAGCGCCAATGTAGCCCGTCGTAGCGGCGTCTGAAGACGTGACGATACAGCCGGCAACAGATACATCTGTTTCCTAGCTCTGCTCGAAAACAGAGAGCTACAAAGCCGATGGTAGCAAGATGCATCGGCGTGTAAAGACGTTACGGAAGGGAACTCGGGACAGCCGGCAATGTAGCTGCAATGTAGCTAAGGCGTGACCCTGGCTCCGTGTTACCACGCCCCATCTGCGATCATTGGTGGAAGCTGCTGCATGACGATTGGTAGTCGCTGCATAGGGCGGCATATTTAAGGAGCTGACCAGTCACACTACACAATCGCTCGAGCGTGCTGTTTTTCTCAGCCTCCTGCGTTGCCTGCCCAATCAGGATGTTATTGCTTTGTCCTATCAGCGTACGGACGTCTCGTAATCCACAATTGTGGCATGCCTATGTGCTGTCCCTGCTGCACCAGGTACGCCCATAGTAGCTGGTTATAGCGGTGTGTAAATGAGCTACAGATGGCTACTTGAGACACCCGGCGATGTAGCTAGCTATAGATGTCACGTAGCGTAGCGCACCTTATGGCGGCGTGTAAAGGTGATGCGTGGAGCGTTTGTAACCGTTTGAGCGTGTTCGTGCACGTGAAGTAGCGGGATGCATCCATCCTGCCGTAGCGGCGTGTAAAGGTACCCTGAGGGCCGGGGCGGAGGCCGCGGTGTGACTGTGGCCTGGGGTGGAGGCATTCCCCCCTCCTGTATCCCCACCCGCCACTCATAGACTGTGAAGGCCACTTCACACACAGATATCTGAGTCCAATATCTGAACAGATCTCTGGTTGCAGTGAAATCATGGATACATTGCTCCATGTTGTACACAGCCACCAAATGGAGCAATGTATCCATGATTTCACTGCAACCAGAGATCTGTTCAGATATTGGACTCAGATATCTGTGTGTGTGAAGTGGCCTTGAGCCCTCCGGACACGATTTCTCCCCTCTTGTTTCTGTACAACCGAATTGTCCACATTTATTGTTACTTGTCCTAGTCTGCCCTTTTAGCATGTAAAGCGCCATGGAATATAATGGCGCTATATAAATAATTACATGAAACAAGTAAATGGCACAGTCCGCACTCTTGCCATTCCCTCGCTGTGTCCGTGCCCTCGCTGTGTCCGTGCCCTCGCTGTGTCACCGTGCCCTCGCTGTGTCACCGTGCCCTCGCTGTGTCACCGTGCCCTCGCTGTGTCACCGTGCCCTCGCTGTGTCACCGTGCCCTCGCTGTGTCACCGTGCCGTGTCCGCGTCGTGTCCACGCCCTCGCTGTGCAGTGTCCGTGCCGTGTCCGCGTCGTGCCCTCGCTGTGTCACCGTGCAGTGTCCGCGTCGTGTCCACGCCCTCGCTGTGCAGTGTCCGTGCCGTGTCTGCGTCTTCGCCGCGCCGTGTCCTCCGCTCTCGCCGTGAACCATCCCTGTTTTACACAGATGTTACAGATCAGTTCCCTAAAGCCATTTAACCCCGTCAATAACAGCCCAGTGCCCACTGTGTGCCAGTCTTCTCATTCCTGTAGCAGTCTTTCAGTGTAACCTCCACACAGCACAGGACTGCAGGGATTTTATAGTTCTGCTGATTTAGGCTATGTTCACACACGCCGTATTTCACCATTTACACAGCGCTCTTTAGCACCAGGGTAAATGCAGTGAAATCCAGTGGTGAAACATCCCAGCAAAACCAACGGCTTTTACTGAAATACGTTCAGAAGATGAATTTTTTCACTAAAAATCAAATTCGCAAAAAGAATCCCCATGTCAGTTCTGTGCCCCTTTTTTCGGCGTCCTTTTCCCATAGCACATATCATAAAATGGCCTCGGGAGAAGTGCTGCGTCTGAATGCAGTTGTGCTTTTTTGTGCATATTCGCCGCAAACACGCGCAACTGCATATAAGCGCCACGTACAAAACAGAATACACCACGTGTGAACACTGCCTTAGTTTTGTGGTTTAATGTGTAAAAAAACAGAAAATAAATAAGAGGAAAAGGAAACCGACTTCATCATGACACGTGTAGATGGAACGGCCAGAAGGGGCGGGGTGTTAGCGGCTCGTGGTGGGTGTGGTCTGGTGTTGGTGGGTGTGGTTTGGCCTCGATGGGTGTGGTTGTTGAGATGGGTGTGGCTTGGCACCGGTAGGCATGGTTTGGCCTCGGTGGCTCAGCATTTCACCAAGGGGATAAATGTTATTTTTCAAGTCTACGTGGTCATTGAGCTGATTATATTAGAAGCAGGGAACTGAGGGTAAGAACCCCAAGCAGGGGAATAGGGGGATGGTCTTGATCCATAAGAGCACGCAGACAGCCACCCCACCACCTAAGCTCACACCCACTAGCAAGCTTTAAGTATGCATACCTCTACCCCCCCTTCCGTACCCGCCGGTCCTCCAGACAACGGCTATCTGCACCACGCACGCTACCAGCACACCATCCACTTCTTGCTACTCAATCTGCAATTATGTTGACTAAATATAGATATATAGTTTGGGCTCCCCCCCTCATTATTGATAACTAGGGTTAGGGTGGGGTAGTTCATGGTCATTGGTAACTTTCCAGCATAAATATTGAAGCTTGCAGCCACCCCAGAAGTGGTGCATTATGAGATCTTCCCGATCCCCTGGTGCGGTGGCTATCAGGATACTGGTTTAAGGGGTTGATGTCAGCAGTGTAGTGTCAGCTGGCATCATTCCCTGGTGTTAGTAATGGAGAGAGGTCTGCCAGACACCCCCATTACTAACCCAAGAAGTGTAAACTTAAAAACCAGTCACAGAAAAAAGCCATAGTTTGTCAGGGTAAAGCCTCTCCTGCAGTCCCTCCTTCACCAATTTATTAGTTTTTAATAAATCCTAAAAGTTCCAACATAATCCAATGGTGTATAATGTCCCACACGCCCATCGATTCTGAGAACAAAGTGCCATAAACCACTGACAGCGGCACAGAACCTCTCACTGGTGGAGGAGTCACTTCTGGGGCGGCTGCAGGCTCCTGTGGGACAGGTCAATAACCATGGAGCTCCCTATTCTGATTTACCAGCCCCCAGCTGTCTGCTTTATCTTGGCTGATTATCAATAATGAGGGGAGCCCACGTCATTTTTTTAACATTTATTAGAGCTGAAAACATTTAGTGTCCCATGGGGTGCGAGTGTACAATATACATGGGGGGTGGGACTTGGCTTATGTGAACTTCCAGAGGAGACTGTGTGCCGAGCTTCAGGTCACCGGGTCCTATATAGACCAATGATGGAACGTGGCCAACCAATCACAGCCCTACTAGTACTCAGCATGGGGACTCTGGTAGGGGTAAAACGCGTTGGTTGGTTACACCAGTCGATTTGGAGGGAGCCCTGCAGATCTGTCCTTGGGTCCTCGCTTTTCATCTCCTGATTTTGTGACGTTATCATTCGTTTCTCCCCTTTTACAGCTGGTGTCATGGAGAACTACCGGAAGGTGCGGGTGGAGGAGAAGCCCCCAGAGCCGCCGTTTCCCCGCCCTCCCCCAGACACCATCGAGATGAAGGTGAAAGACGGCAGTAAGATCCGGAACCTGATGGGATTTGCGATCGGCCGGATGGAGAGCGAGGACGTGCGGCAGATCCTGTTCACCGGGAGCGGGAAAGCCCTGAGCAAAACCATCTCCTGTGTGGAGATCATGAAGAGGAGGGTGAAGGATCTCCACCAGATCACCAGGATCTACTACCGACCATGGAGGAGATCTGGGAGCCCATCGTGCCGGAGGTGGGCTTAGATCCACTCACTGTGAAGAGGAACAGCCCCTCCATCTGTGTCCTCCTCAGTAAGGACCCCCTGGACACCGCGGAGCCGGGATACCAAGCTCCGGGCGACTACGACTCCATGTGGATCCAGGACCTGAAAGCGGAGACTAAGGTGCCAAAGAGGAGGAAGCCGGGGGCGGGAAGAGGAGCCGCGGTGGGGAGAAAACAGCCCAGAGTCCCAGGAGGACGAGGCGAGACCCCCAAGAAAGTGTGAGCTCAGTCACAGGTCCTCCAGGAGAGACGTCTGCGGACAGTCAGGGCCCCCCTGTGTGCAGCCGAGGGGCCCTCACCAGACATATAGGGGTCCCACCGAGAGGTCAGAGGACAGGACCGACCACAGTCCTACCTTGTGTAATGGGATTTTTCTGGCAGATCTCACTATTTATGGCTGAACTTCGGGATTGGTGTTTTTTTTTTCTTCTTGGAGTCAAACGCGGAACGAGACGAAAGCAGAAGCTCCTTCCCCAAATAAATGTTTATTTTATTACTGAGTCTCCCACCGTCATTGGACCTCCAATTTTCCAAGTTTTTTTGGGTTGGGTGGATGGTTTTTGGGTCGGGGATGTTGTTGGGTCAGGGATGTTTTCGGGGTTGGGTGGAGGGTTTTTGGGTCAGGGAGGTTTTTGGGTCAGGGATGGTTTTTGGGGTCAGGTGGAGGGTTTTTGGGTCAGGGAAGGTTTTGGGGCAGGGATGTTTTTGGGGTCAGGTTTAGGGTTTTTGGGTCAGGGGAAGGTTTTTGGGGCAGGGATATTTTCGGGTCGGGTGGAGGGTTTTTGGATTGTGTGAAGGGTTTCCGGGTAGCGGGAAGGTGTTTGGGTCAGAGATGTTTTCGGGTCGGGTGGAGGGTTTTCGGGTTGTGGTCAGTTTTCGAGTCGCTATCTCTCCGCCATTGTTGGGTCATGTGACAGCGTCTTCCCCTTTGATGTCACATTCTGTTTGAGCGGCCTCATTAGCCTCATTTTATGTCCCGGACGGTTCCCATTAATTGCGTTTCCGGCATTGTGTGATTTCTCCTGATGCCAATTACCGCCGGTCTCCTCTTCATTACAGATAAAATCAAAGCTGACGGCGGCTGAGCGAGCGCGGTCTGCGCAGAGCCACTGATCTCCTATAATTATCCGGGTATCCGTCACTGCTGCAGCCCTCGTTACAGTGTCAGCACTTTCTACATTTTACCTTTGGGTGTAAACTCTGCTGTTCCGAGGTTCCTACATATAAATGAACGTTCCAGGCGGTGCGAGGTTTAGTGCTGGCACTGATGGGGGCAGTGTGACCCCAACAAATACTCTGGATATCTGATACGGGGGAGGTCACAAGCCTGCACTGTCCTTCTTCTGATACAGGTTTTGTGAATTCAAATTTATCCATCAACTATAAAGATTGTGGATTATCAGATCCTTGACACCTCAGGTTTTTATCGAATCTTACAGAAAGGTGTCAGACTGCTTCCCTTAGGTCCAGTTGGGGGGTACAGTTTGTGGAGTTCATATGTGGTGATACAATTAGTGGAATCCAGTAGGTGGTGCCAGTTGCTGGTAGGGTATAATAGGTGGGGCACGAATGTGGGTACAGTAGGTGGTGGTTATGTAGACGGTGTAGTTGGTAAGGTCATGTGAAGCAGTGGTGGTTTGTAGTGGGTCCATTTGGGGCTATAGCTGTTGGTACAGTAGGTGGCATCTCATATGTGGGCAGTAGTGGGTAAGTTGGCGGGGTACAGTAGGTGTGGTAAGTGGGGGCGTCAGTATGTGTTCATATTTGTTGGGTGGCCCCTTGTAAGCTGTATGTCATTAATAGGCTTTCTGACTTATGCTCACTATTGAGTGGTGCGCCCAGTAGTGATTCATGCCAGTGATACACTGTTCCTCCTGTGGCAGCTGGTCCGGTCACAATCGCCCGTGTCAAGGTTGTGGGATGGAGCATCGGTGTGAGGTAGGTTGCTTCTAGGTGGTGATGTATCTGTAATGCAATGGTATTGTAGAGGCCAATTTAGTGAGTTTTTTTTTTCTAATATTTTTATGTACCAATCGTGATTTGTCTACAGTGGTAGGGTAATAGGTGGGGTGCTGTTGTTGGGGTCTCGTTGTGTGTGTGTGTGTGTGTGTGTGATAGTGGAATCTAGTAGGTGGGTACAGTTGGTGGGGCCTCGTATGTGGTGTAAGGTGGGGTCTGTATGGGATCAGTTGAGGTGGTACAGTTGTGGGATCAGTGTGGCACAGTAGTGGTGGTACAGTTGATGGGTCTGTAGGTGGTGGTACAGTTGATTGGGGTCCTGTATGTGGGATAGAGTTGGTGCTCCAGTAGTGGTGGTACAGTTGGTGGGGTCTCGTATGTGGGATGTAGGTGGTGGTACAGTTGATGGGGCCTTGTATGTGGATACAGTAGGTGTGGTACAGTTGATGGGGTCCCGTATGTTGGGTCCAGTGCTAAGACTATCATTTGCCCAATTTAAAATTAAAGCCGTGAACAACCACATTCAGGGTCGGTGCACAAATTCAGTTTTGCTACATCTGCATGGCTGCAGTGTTGGCACCAGGGGGCGCTCAGTGCTCATTCTTCAGTGTTTGGGTTGAGTTTCCTTCATCTGCTCCCAGAGCCGCTCACATCTTAGTCTGGGAGAAGTCGGGGTCTTATATAACCTTAGAAGTTAGTGACCCCCCCCCCGGCGCTCCACACAGATTCTGGAAATGGTTTCACAGAGGAAGATCAGACAAATGAACGATTCACATCTGGTGCTGGGTCTCAGTAGAGCAGATTACTTAGGTTGGGGGCTCATTACACCGCCCCCCCCCCCCAAACATATTTGTAGAAAATTCGACGATTTCTCTTCCCTTCTGGCGTTTAGTTTGCCAAAGATTGGGGTCCAGTGTTGGAGTCACGTCATCTTGGGATTGAATATTTTGATTGTCCAGTCTCTTGTGAGTCCAGAAATCTAACTCCTGGTGTATATTTGTAGTAGACATCCACCTCTACCCACCATGTGCTCCAGTCCTCCACCTTACCCATCCATGTGCTCCAGTCCTCCACCTTTACCCACCATGTGCCGCCTGTGCTCCATCCTCTACCTCTACTCATCCTGTGCTTCACCTCCACCTACTCACCTGTGCTCCAGTCCTTACCCATATGCGCTCCAGTCCTCCACCTTTACCCACTTGTGCCCCCCTGTGCTCCAGTCCTCCACCTCTGCCTTTCCCGTGCCCCCATGTCCTCCACCTCTACTATCCTATGCCACCTTTCCCACATATACCCTCCTGTGTTCCAGTCCTCCACCTTACCATCCTGTGCTCCAGTCCCTTCCCCATGTGCTCCAGTTCCACCACCTCTACCACCATGTGCTCCAGTCCTCCACCTTTACCACTATTCCACCATGTGCTCCAGTCCTCCACCTCCTACCATCCTGTGCTCCAGTCCTCCACCTCCTACCCATCCTGTGCTCCAGTCCTCCACCTCTACCCATCCTGTGCTCCAGTCCTCCACCTCTACCCATCCTGTGCTCCAGTCCTCCACCTCTACCCATCCTGTGCTCCAGTCCTCCACCTCTACCCATCCTGTGCTCCAGTCCTCCACCTCTACCCATCCTGTGCTCCAGTCCTCCACCTCTACCCATCCTGTGCTCCAGTCCTCCACCTCTACCCATCCTGTGCTCCAGTCCTCCACCTCTACCCATCCTGTGCTCCAGTCCTCCACCTCTACCCATCCTGTGCTCCAGTCCTCCACCTCTACCCATCCTGTGCTCCAGTCCTCCACCTCTACCCATCCTGTGCTCCAGTCCTCCACCTCTACCCATCCTGTGCTCCAGTCCTCCACCTCTACCATCCTGTGCTCCAGTCCTCCACTCTACCATCCTGTGCTCCAGTCCTCCCCCACCTCTACCCATTACCTCTGTGCTCCAGTCCTCCACCTCTACCCATCCTGTGCTCCAGTCCTCCACCTCTACCCATCCTGTGCTCCAGTCCCTCCACCACCTCTTACCCCATTACCATGTGCTCCAGCCCTCACACCACTCTCACCCCATCCCTGTGCTCCAGCCCTCCACCTCTACCCATCCTGTGCTCCAGCCCTCCACCTCTACCCATCCTGTGCTCCAGCCCTCCACCTCTACCCATCCTGTGCTCCAGCCCTCCACCTCTACCCATCCTGTGCTTCCTGTCCTGCACCTCTGCTCATCCTGTGCTCCCGTCCTCCACCTCTGCTCATCCTGTGCGCCCGTCCTCCACCTCTGCTCATCCTGTGCTCCAGTCCTCCACCTCTGCTCATCCTGTGCTCCCGTCCTCCACCTCTGCTCATCCTGTGCTCCCGTCCTCCACCTCTGCTCATCCTGTGCTCCAGTCCTCCACCTCTGCTCATCCTGTGCTCCAGTCCTCCACCTCTGCTCATCCTGTGCTCCAGTCCTCCACCTCTACCCATTGTGTGCCCCCTGCGCTCCTGTCCTCTGCCTCTACCCATTGTGTGCCCCTTGCGCTCCAGTCCTCTGCCTTTACCCATTGTGTGGCCCCCTGTGTCCCGCCAGCTCAGCAGTCATTCATCCTCATACAATGGAGCAGATCCCGGTTTCCTGGTACAGACTGGATAGAATTGTGTCACAGGACCACAAAGACCCATTGTGAGCGGCGCCAGAGCCCGGGGGGAATTTACATTACAAAGAACCTCATCTATATCCAACCCAATGTGCTCCGGGGGGGTTTATGTAATAGTGGCTGCTCTGCAGATACCAGTCACAGAGGATACACCCGGATACAGATATTACTTCCATAGCGCCAACATATTCCGCAGCATTGTACAATTTAGAGGAAACGTATAAACAATGACAGTAACACATAGTCCAGCAGATACCAGGAGGAGTGAGGGCCTCATCACAAGAGCTTACAATCTGAGGACATAGGGGAGGCACAAAAGGTAAATCATAAAAAGTGCCGTCATATATGGTCCAGCCATCAATATAATAAATATGGGATTCACATAACACTGCAGGATCCGATCACCACCCAGAATCAGTACAAGTAACAGGTATAAAAACCTACTGAGTGCAGAGAGGACAGGGGATGGATAGTGAGGTGAGAGGACAGTCTGAAGAAAAGTGATTATAGGACACGCTGTGGATACTGGTAAATATTATGGAGGGGGGAAGTGTGGGGGAATATTATGGAGGGGGGTAGTGTGGGGGAATATTATGGAGGGGGCAGTGTGGGGGAATATTATGGAGGGGAGCAGTGTGGGAGGAATATTATGGAGAGGGGCAGTGTGGGGGAATATTATGGAGAGGGGCAGTGTGGGGTAATATTATGGAGGGGGGCAGTGTGGGGGGATATTATGGAGAGAGGCAGTGTGGGAGGAATATTATGGAGAGGGGCAGTGTGGGGGGATATTATGGAGAGGGGCAGTGTGGGGGAATATTATGGAGAGGGGCAGTGTGGGGGATATTATGGAGAGGGGCAGTGTGGGGGGATATTATGGAGAGGGGCAGTGTGGGGAATATGAGAGAGGTAGTATGGTGAGGATATTATGGAGAGAGGCAGTGTGGGGAATATGGAGAGAGGTAGTATGGTGAGGATATTATGGAGAGGGGCAGTGTGGGGGAATATGGAGGAGTATGTGAGGATATATGGAGGCAGTTGGGAATATGAGGAGGGATGTGAGGATATTATGGAGAAGCATGTGGGAATATGGAGAGAGGTGTTGGTGAGATATTGAGAGAGGAGAGTAGTATGGTGAGGATATTATGGAGAGCAGTTGGGAATATGGAGAGGTAGTATGGTGAGGATATTATGGAGAGGGCAGTGTGGGGGAATATGGAGAGTAGTATGGTGAGGATATTATGGAGAGGGCAGTGTGGGGGGAATATGGAGAGGGAGTATGGGGGATATTATGGAGAGGGCAGTGTGGGGATATTGGAGAGGGCATGGGGGAATATGGAGAGAGGCAGTGTGGGGATATATGGAGAGGAGTGTGGGGGATATTATGGAGAAGGGCAGTGTGGGGGAAAATTATGAGGGGCAGTGTGGGGAATATGGAGAGGTGTGGGGGATATTATGGAGAGAGGGCAGTGTGGGGGATATTATGGAGAGGGCAGTGTGGGGGAATATTATGGAGAGGGGCAGTGTGGGGGATATTATGGAGAGGGGCAGTGTGGGGGAATATGGAGAGGGCAGTGTGGGGGGATATTATGGAGAGGGCAGTGTGGGGGATATTATGGAGAGGGCAGTGTGGAGGGATATTATGGAGAGGGGCAGTGTGGGGAATATTATGGAGAGGGCAGTGTGGGGGATATTATGGAGAGGGCAGTGTGGGGAATATTATGGAAGGGGCAGTGTGGAGGATATTATGGAGAGGGGCATGTGGGGGAATATTATGGAGAGGGGCAGTGTGGGGAATATTATGGAGAGGGGCAGTGTGGGGGAATATTATGGAGAGGGGCAGTGTGGGAGGATATTATGGAGAGGGCATGTGGGAGGAATATTATGGAGAGGGGCAGTGTGGGGGAATATTATGAGAGGGCAGTGTGGGAGGAATATTATGGAGAGGGGCAGTGTGGGAGGATATTATGGAGAGGGCAGTGTGGGGGATATTATGGAGAGGGCAGTGTGGGATATTATGAGAGGGGCAGTGTGGGGGAATATTATGGAGAGGGCAGTGTGGGATTTATGGAGGCAGGTGAGGATATTATGGGAGGGCAGGGGATCTAGAGTGGCAGGGGATATTATGGAGAGGGGCAGTGTGGGGGTAATATTATGGAGGGGCAGTGTGGGGGGATATTATGGAGAGGGGCAGTGTGGGGGAATATTATGGAGAGGGGAGTGTGGGGGGATATTATGGAGAGGGGCAGTGTGGGGGATATTATGGAGAGGGCAGTGTGGGGGGATATATGGAGAGGGGCAGTGTGGGGATATTATGGAGAGGGCAGTGTGGGGGAATATTATGAGAGGGCAGTGTGGGGGATATATGAGAGCTTGGCCATGAGCTGTGGGTGGAAGATTATGATATGATCCTGTATGGCGGATTATGACAAGTGGGACGATTATGAAGAAGGATGTATGGGGATTGTGCAGCTCCCATATTGTGACTACAGACAGAATCTTATCATGTATCTCTGCATAACAGGGAGCTCCTCCTAGTGGTGTTGCAGACAGATCTTATCATGTATCTCTGTATACAGGGAGCTCCCCTAGTGGTGACTGCAATAGCATCTTATCATGTATCTCTGTATACAGGGAGCTCCTCCTAGTGGTGGCTGCAGACAGGATCTTATGTATTCTGTATACAGGGAGCTCCTCCTAGTGGTGGCTGCAGACAGGATCTTATCATGTATCTCTATACAGGGAGCTCCCCTAGTGGTGACTGCAAAGCATCTTATCATGTATCTCTGTATACAGGGAGCTCCTCCTAGTGGTGACTGTGACAGGATCTGATCATGTATCTCTGTATACAGGGAGCTCCCCTAGTGATGACTGTAGACAGGATCTTATCCTGTATCTCTGTATACAGGGACTCCTCCAGTGATACTGAGACAGATCTATCCTGTATCCCTGTATACAGGGAGCTCTCCCTAGTGGTGACTGCAGACAGGATCTGATCATGTACCTCTGTATACAGGGAGCCTCCCCTAGTGGTGACTGCAGACAGGATCTTATCATGTATCTCTGTATACAGGGAGTTCCCCCTAGTGACTGCAGACAGAATCTTCTCATGTATCTCTGTATACAGGGAGCTCCCCTAGTGTTGGCTGCAGACAGAATCTTATCATGTATCTCTGTATACAGGCATCTCCCCCTAGTGGTGGCTGCAGACAGGATCTTATCATGTATCTCTATATACAGGGAGCTCCCCCTAGTGGTGACTGCAGACAGGATCTTATCATGTATCTCTGTATACAGGGAGCTCCTCCTAGTGGTGGCTGCAGGAACATATGTTATTGTAGGTCTATGCAGTAAATTTAAAGAATGTGTCACAAAGCCAAATATGTTATTAGCACTCAATTTGTGGCCTGTTTAGTTAAGAAAGTTAGATTTTTTTACTTTAAAATAGTCTCTCTCTAAGATAGTTTACTCTATACAATGAATAAGTTGTATTCAATAATTCTGGTTGGATCCTGGATATTACTTGTAGGTCAGGGAGGCAAAATTTAGACACGTAGGAGCCAGTAAGGAGTTAACCATAACGTGCAATTCAGCTTCACTCCTGGTCTGTAGGGAGGTGCACTGACAATGTGGTGCCAGAGATGTGGAACTAATAGGGATGACATGTTCACAGCCCATCCTGATGCCCCCTGAGGCCCAAACATATGGAAGTCAGTGGGCTGAGGAATAATGCTGAGTGGTGCAGCCTGGAGCAGCCGCAGAAGGATCCGCACCCTCCTCGCCCTTCACCTGGACCTGCCGCTCCTGAGTGCTGACTGTGTGTATAGAAGAATGTTACAATCTGAGAGTCCTCTGGGGTTGATGGTAAGAAATAGCAGCTTCTGGGACACCGCAGGTCTCTTCTTTGGGCTGGTATAAGACAAAATGTGATGCGTCACATAAATACAGTTGTGCTCATAGGTTTCCACACCCCGGCAGATTTTGTGCTTTCTTGCCTTTTTTCAGACAATATGAATGATAACGCATTCTCTTTTTTCCCCTCATGGTTAGTGGTTGGGTGAAGCCATTTATTGTCATCTACTCCTATTGTCATCTACGCCCCCCTCACTCTCCATGCCCCACACATTAACAGGCAACCCTGGCACACCACCCTCACTAAAAACCTGAGACGGGCGTCCAGGGTCGCCGAGAGGAGATGGAAAAAGTCCCACACCCCCGAGCACTTTGCTCTGTTCAAGCAATCCATCAATGACTTCAAGACTGCACTTGCTATCGCCAAGCAAGTGTTCTTCTCATCCCTTATAACCTCTCTGTCCCGCAACCCCAAACAGCTCTTCAAAACTTTCAACTCCTTACTTCGCCTGCCTGCTCCTCCCCCTTCTCCCCTCATCTCTAAGACTTTGCGACCTTCTTCAAGGAGAAGATCGACAAGATCAGAAACAGCTTCGGTTCACTATCCCCACAACTCCCCTTCCCACCTACACTGCCCTCCTCCTCCATCAGCCACTTCCCCCCCATAACTGAAGACCAACTCTCCTCCCTCCCTGTCAAAATCACACCTCACCACCAGCGCCCACGACCCGCTCCCATCCCACCTCATTCCCAACCACACCTCCATTTTCATCCCAGCCCTCACCCAACTCTTTAACCTTTCACTTAGCACTGGTGCCTTCCCCTCGGCCTTCAAACACGCCCTAATCACGCCCATCCTAAAAAAAACCTCACTTGACCCTACCTCTGTCTCTAACTATCGCCCCATATCTCTTCTCCCATTCGCCTCTAAGCTACTTGAACAACACGTTCACTCCGAACTGTCCTCTCACCTCTCCTCGTGCTCCCACTTCGACCGCCTACAGTCCGGCTTCCGACCCCTCCATTCCACCGAAACAGCCCTGACCAAAGTCACCAACGACCTACTGACCGCCAAGAACAAACACCACTACTCCATCCTCCTCCTCCCCCTTGACCTGTCTGCCGCCTTCGACACAGTTGACCACTCCCTTCTTCTCCGGATCCTGGAATCCCTCGGCATCACCCACCTTGCCCTCTCCTGGATCTCCTCATACCTAGCGGACCGGACCTTCAGCGTCTCGCACTTCCACACCTCCTCCTCACCCTACCCCCTTTCTGTCGGAGTCCCCCAAGGTTCGGTCCTGGGACCCCTACTTTTCTCCATTTACACTCTCGGTCTAGGGCAACTCATTGAGTCCCACGGCCTCCAGTACCACCTCTACGCCGACGACACCCAAATCTACCTGTCCGGCCCTGACATCACCTCCCTACTCTCGAAAATCCCAGAATGCCTTTCCGCCATCTCATCCTTCTTCTCTGCTCGCTTCCTTAAAGGGAACCTGTCACCCCAAATCACCCTTGTAAGCTCTAAATACATGTCCCTGAAGCATTACAATACAGTCCTACACATCCCTTTGTGAGGTTTTAGTGAAATATGAAAGTGCAATAAAGTCGTTTGTAAACTTACTAAATCCATGGCAGTGGGGCGTTCCAAAGCCTCCTTGTCTGCTAGGCGGTTCCCCTGTGCCGCTGTATTACGCCCTAACGGGCGTTTTTTCAAACTTTCTAGCGCGGGCACGATTCAGATTCTCGCGCCCGCGACGTCACGGTCATGTGATGCCGTGACGCGTCATTTCCGGGCGGCCGGGGCACTGTTGTCTGACGCGCACTGGCCCGACTTCAGCATGCGATCTGCGGATGCGCTGAAGTTGGCCAGTGCGCGTTCACAGAGAGAGGCAGGTGCGCGTCAGACAACAGCGCCCCGGTTGTAGGTGAGATACTTAGTGGCATTTGTGCAGTAATGGCTTCCTTCTGGTGACTTGACCATGCAGCCCATTGTTCTTCCAGTGCCTCCCTGTTGTGCATCGTGAAGAAGCCCCACCGCTAGTTTTCAGTCAGTCCTGGATTCCAGCTTATATTATTTGTGGGTTTTTCTTTGCATCCTGAACTATTTTCCTGGCAGTTGTGGTGAAATTTCTGTTGGTGCCTGATCGTGGTTTGGTGTTTACAGAGCCCCTGATTTTCCATTTGTTAATCACAGTGTGAACACTACTGACTGGCATCATCAATCCCTTGGGTATCTTTTTGTATCCCTTTCCAGTTTTATAGAGTTCACCTATCTTTTCCCATAGATCCATTGACAATTCTTTTGCTTTCCCCATGACTCACAATCCAGAAATGTCAGTGGCTGGATGAAAATTGAGAGAGTCTGTCTGGATCCCAGAAACTCACTCAGCTTTTATGCACACACTGATTACAAGCAAACAGGTCACAGGTGAGGATGTTACCTTTATTAGCCATTCACACCCATTTGTGTCACCTTCTGTGCATGTTATCAGGCCACAATCACCAGGGGATGTGAACCTGTGATCAGGGTCATCTGGATGTTTTTGGTGTCATTATGATTTATAAAGAGAAAACACAGCAGATGACAATAAAGAGGGCATGGAATAGGGCGGCTCTTAAGACATGTGAGTTGGAGTAGAACAGGAATGATCAGTATGAGATGGGGTGAAACATTTATGGCCGTAAATATCGGAACCGTTCATTGAGAAGAGTGAAATTTTGGGGATCTGTTCAAAGATATGATGGCCCCAAATGCCCCTTTAATAGATGTAAAAAGACATGAATCCATATGTATAGTCATAATTCTGGATATTATGATATCTCTGTATTATTCTAATCTTAACTTTAGCCTCATTCTATCATTCTTTACCTCCTTCGAATTCATTCCCAGCAGAACACATTTCTTCTAAAGGAAACCACAACCTGTATATTGCAGAACATTCAACTCCTTTTGCAGCAAATCATCATCCTTTGTGCAATATATCCACCTTCTCCAGTACAATCCAGCACATCCTCCCTCCACTGCAGCATATCCACCTCCAGTATAATCCAGCACACCCTCCCTCCACTGCAGCATATCCACCTCCAGTATAATCCAGCACACCCTCCCTCCACTGCAGAATATCCACCTCCTCCAGTACAATTTAGCACATCCTCCTTCCACTGCAGCATATCCACCTCCTCCAGTACAATCCAGCACATCCTCCCTCCACTGCTGCATATCCACCTCCTTCAGTACCATTCAGCACATCCTCCTTCCACTGCAGCATATCCACCTCCTCCAGTACAATCCAGCACATCCTCCCTCCACTGCAGCATATCCACCTCCTCCAGTACAATCCAGCACATCCTCCACTGCTGCATATCACACTTCTCCAGTACAATCCAGCACATCCTCCATCCACTGCAGCATATCCACCTCCTCCAGTACAATCCAGCACATCCTCCTTCACTGCAGCATATCCACCTCCTCCAGTACAATTCAGCACATCCTCCACTGCTGCATATCCACCTCCTCCAGTACAATCCAGCACATCCTCCCTCCACTGCAGCATATCCACCTCCTCCAGTACAATCCAGCACATCCTCCCTCCACTGCAGCATATCCACCTCCTCCAGTACAATCCAGCACATCCTCCATCCACTGCAGCATATTCACCTCCTCCAGTACAATCCAGCACATCTTCCCTCCACTGCAGCATATCCACCTACGTCCAGTACAATTCAGCATATCCTCCCTCCACTGCAGCATATCCACCTCCAGTATAATCCAGCACACCCTCCCTCCACTGCAGAATATCCACCTCCTCCAGTACAATTCAGCACATCCTCCTTCCACTGCAGCATATCCACCTCCTCCAGTACAATCCAGCACATCCTCCCTCCACTGCTGCATATCCACCTCCTTCAGTACCATTCAGCACATCCTCCTTCCACTGCAGCATATCCACCTCCTCCAGTACAATCCAGCACATCCTCCATCCACTGCAGCATATTCACCTCCTCCAGTACAATCCAGCACATCCTCCCTCCACTGCAGCATATCCACCTACCTCCAGTACAATTCAGCACATCCTCCCTCCACTGCAGCATATCCACCTCCAGTATAATCCAGCACACCCCCCTCCACTGCAGAATATCCACCTCCTCCAGTACAATTTAGCACATCCTCCTTCCACTGCAGCATATCCACCTCCTCCAGTACAATCCAGCACATCCTCCCTCCACTGCTGCATATCCACCTCCTTCAGTACCATTCAGCACATCCTCCTTCCACTGCAGCATATCCACCTCCTCCAGTACAATCCAGCACATCCTCCACTGCAGCATATCCAACTCCTCCAGTACAATCCAGCACATCCTCCCTCCACTGCAGCATATCCACCTCCTCCAGTACAATCCAGCACATCCTCCCTCCACTGCAGCATATCCACCTCCTCCAGTACAATCCAGCACATCCTCCCTCCACTGCAGCATATCCACCTCCTCCAGTACAATCCAGCACATCCTCCCTCCACTGCAGCATATCCACCTCCCTCCAGTACAATCCAGCACATCCTCCCTCCACTGTAGCATATCCACCTCCTCCAGTACAATCCAGCACATCCTCCACTGCAGCATATCCACCTCCTCCAGTACAATCCAGCACATCCCCCCTCCACTGCAGCATATCCACCTCCTCCAGTACAATCCAGCACATCCTCCCTCCACTGCAGCATATCCACCTCCTCCAGTACAATCCAGCACATCCTCCCTCCACTGCAGCATATCCACCTCCTCCAGTACAATCCAGCACATCCTCCCTCCACTGCAGCATATCCACCTCCCCCAGTATAATCCAGCACATCCTCCCTCTAATACAGCATATCCACCTCCTCCAGTACAATCCAGCACATCCTCCCTCCACTGCAGCATATCCACCTCCTCCAGTACAATCCAGCACATCCTCCCTCCACTGCAGCATATCCACCTCCTTCAGTACAATCCAGCACATCCTCTAATGCAGCATATCCACCTCCTCCAGTACAATCCAGCACATCCTCCCTCTAATGCAGCATATCCACCTCCTCCAGTACAATCCAGCACATCCTCCCTCCACTGCAGCATATCCACCTCCCCCAGTATAATCCAGCACATCCTCCCTCTAATACAGCATATCCACCTCCTCCAGTACAATCCAGCACATCCTCCCTCCACTGCAGCATATCCACCTCCTCCAGTACAATCCAGCACATCCTCCACTGCAGCATATCCACCTCCTTCAGTACAATCCAGCACATCCTCTAATGCAGCATATCCACCTCCCCCAGTACAATCCAGCACATCCTCCCTCCACTGCAGCATATCCACCTCCTCCAGTACAATCCAGCACATCCTCCTCTAATGCAGCATATCCACCTCCTCCAGTACAATCCAGCACATCCTCCCTCCACTGCAGCATATCCACCTCCTTCAGTACAATCCAGCACATCCTCTAATGCAGCATATCCACCTCCCCCAGTACAATCCAGCACATCCTCCCTCCACTGCAGCATATCCACCTCCTCCAGTACAATCCAGCACATCCTCCCTCTAATGCAGCATATCCACCTCCTTCAGTACAATCCAGCACATCCTCCCTCCACTGCAGCATATCCACCTCCTCCAGTACAATCCAGCACATCCTCCCTCCACTGCAGCATATCCACCTCCTCCAGTACTATCCAGCACATCCTCCCTCTAATGCAGCATATCCACCTCCTCCAGTACAATCCAGCACATCCTCCCTCTAATGCAGCATATCCACCTCCTCCAGTACAATCAAGCACATCCTCCCTCCACTGCAGCATATCCACCTCCTCCAGTACAATCCAGCACATCCTCCCTCCACTGCAGCATATCCACCTCCTCCAGTATAATCCAGCACATCCTCCCTCCACTGCAGCATATTCACCTCCTCCAGTATAATCCAGCACATCCTCCCTCCACTGCAGCATATCCACCTCCTCCAGTACAATCCAGCACATCCTCCCTCCACTGTAACATATTTCCTTCCGTTGCCCCTTAGGGTATGTGTTGACACTGCAGATTTTGCAGCAGTTTTTCTTTTTACATATCTGCAGTATAACACATTTCCTACAAAGTGTATGGAAAATTAGAAGTGTTGTGCACATGCTGCAGATTTTCCCATGGTGGAAATGGTGTGCATTTTACCGTAGAAATATATGCAGCATATCAGCTCTTGCAGCGTATTTTGCTGCGATTTTCACTCATAGACCTCAATGTTCTCTTCTAAATATGCAGCAAGTAGACAGAACTGTTCACACAGTGAGTATTTGCTGTGTATTTGGCGCAGATTTGGTGCAAATTGTGCGCTTATGACATGGGGCTCTGCTGTACTTTTGGTCACCAGCCCAGGTACAGTAGGCAGCTGCAGGCTGCCACCCACCACCAGCTGCGTACTTTTACCTGGCTCTTAAGCAAAATACAGGAGCCCTTTCATTAAATTATTTCTTTAAATAATATTTTAAAAAATTATGTGGAGCTTCGCTGTATTTTTGGTTTCCAGCCAAGTACAGCTGGGGACTGGAATCCTCAGTGTGGGGAGTCCCAAGCATTTCTGGGCTCCCCACGCTGAAAATTGCAGCTGCCACAAAAAATGGCGCATTCATCAAAGTGCTTTTTTCTGGTGCTGTATCCGACTCTTTCAGATGCCCTGTGGCGGTGGCAGATTTGATAATAAAGGGGTTAATGACAGCTGATTATTGCCAGCTGGCACTAAGTCCGAGCTTTATAAATTTGTGCTGTTAGACTCGGCCATTATGAACCTCTGGGTAAATGATAAATAATACACCACACCGTCAAAAATAATTTATGTATAAAAAGAACAAAGACAACATTCATACCCATCTTTATTATTCCCACACTAACCCTCCACAATCCTATCCAATCACGGCGGGAAACGAAACTGACTGAGTTTTGGCTCTCTCTGTGAGAGTGTTCATGTCACGGTCTGGGTCACCTAAAGTCAGGCAGAGCAATGCTGCTTTCTGACCTGAGGTGAACTGTCCCTCGTCATCACTCACAGCGGTTGGCGAAATTCAGTCAGTTTCTGGTCCCGCCATGATCGGACATCGCAGAGGATCGTGGAAGGTTTGTGTGGGAATAATAATGATGGGAATGAGGCATGGTGTGGTGTATTATTTACTATTTATTTAGAGGTTCATAATTGGCGGGTCTAACATTGGCCTGACATTATGAACCTCGAGCTTAGTGCCAGTTGTCAATTTTCAGCTGGCATTAACCCCTTATTACCCAGTCTGCCACCGCCACAGGGCAGCTGGAAGAGTTAGGTATAGCGCCAGAAAATGGTGCTTTGATGAATACACCATGTTCTGGGGTGGCTGCTGAATGCACTTTGCCGCTTGGTGATCTCTGAACGCTTGGGCCTCCATGCACTGAGGATTACAGTTCCCAGCGGCCTACTTGTACCTGTACAGCAAAGCCCTGTGTAATTTTATTCTTAATTTACTTATTTCAAGAACTTAAAAAAAAGGGCTCCAGTATTTTGATTTCTAGCCAGGTAAAACTAGGCTGCGGAGGTGGATGGCAGCCTGTAGCTGCCTGCTGTTCCTGGGCTGGTAATCAAAAATACAGCGGAGCCCCACGTCACATTATGACATCAATAAATCCTTTTTTTTTTTTTCCACCCTAGATTTTGTCAATCACAACAGTGAACAATTGCTAAAGAAATTGCAGTAAAAATGCACCCAGAGACGACAGACTTCTCTATGAAACCTGGTGCGGATTTTGCACACATTTTGACAGCTTGTTTACCAATTGGGATAATTAATACTATATTTTGAAGGATCAAACTTTTATGGATTCAGCGATATCACGTGTATTTTTTTTTTAACATTTTGATATCCCGTTTAGATATCATTAGTACCACGGTACTGCTTTATGTAGCACAAATCGCGATCCCTAGTGGATACCAGCTTCTAATTTTGAGATGACTCTGCTGACTCAGTCACAGTCTATACAGCAAAGCTGAAAAATGAGAATATGGATAATTCCAGAATATGGATTAATCCTTACTAGCTTTTTTTGTCTTATTTTCTGGGTTCATTGTCATTTGTGTTGCATACAGATTGATTCTATGAACACCATCCTGCCCTACAATTGTGTGATGACATAGCCGACTCTGACTCAGTCTATACGGCAAAGCTGACAAGTGATCGATCTCCCCATTTAGCACTTTGCATTCGGGGAGAATACAGAATATGGATACGGTAAATCCTTTCTACCTTTCATCACAATCTGATTTTCAGGATTTATGGTCGTTTTACACAGACTGATTCTCTGATTATGAAATGACTCTGCTGCCCCTGTCTCAGTCTATATGGCAAAGCTGAAAAGTGATCTATTTCCCTGTTTGTTGTGATTTTTGTTGTTCATAGATTGATCCCATGAATACAAGCCTCCTCGTTAATTATGAGATCACTCTGCCGACTCAGTCACAGTCTATACAGCAAAGCTGAAGAGTGAACTATTTCCCAGATTATCTCTTTTACTTTCAAGGAGAAAACAGAATATGCATACCGTAAGTCCTTTATACCTTTCGCCTGTCTTATTTACTGGGTTTATGGTCATTTTACACAGATTGATCATATGAATACTAGCCTGCCCTCTAATTGTGAGATTACTCTGCCAATTCTGTCTCGGTCTATACGACAAAGCTGAAAAGTGATCTATTTCCCTGTTTCGGCGAAAAAATAGAATATGGATAAATCCTTCCTAGCTTTTTTTTGTCTTATTTTCTGGGTTCATTGTCATTTGTGTTGCATACAGATTGATTCTATGAAATACCAACCTGCCCTACAATTATGTGATGACATAGCCGACTCTGACTCAGTCTATACGGCAAAGCTGACAAGTGATCTATCTCCCCATTTAGCACTTTGCATTCGGGGAGAATACAGAATGGATACACTCTTTCTACCTTTCACCCATCTGATTTTCAGGATTTATGGTCATTTTACACAGACTGATTCTCTGATTATGAAATGACTCTGCCGCCCCTGTCTCAGTCTATGCAGCAAAGCTGAAAAGTGATCTATTTCCCTGTTTGCTTTAGGGGAGAAAAAAGGACATACAGTAGATAAATTGTTGGGTTTATGGTCCTTTTACATACATTGATCCTATGAATATTAGCCTGCCCTCTAATTATGAGATGGCTCTGCCGACTCAGTCACAGTCTATACGGCAAAGCTGAAACCGAGTATGGATAAATCCTTTCTACCTTTCATCACAATCTGATTTTCAGGATTTATGGTCATTTTGCACAGTCTGATTCTATGATTATGAAATGACTCTGCCGCCCCTGTCTCAGTCTATACGGCAAAGCTGAAAAGTGATCTGTTTCCCTGTTTGTTTGCTTTAGGGGAGAAAGAAGGACATACAGTAGATAAATTGTTGGGTTTATGGTCCTTTAACATACATTGATCCTATGAATATTAGCCTGCCCTCTAATTATGAGATGGCTCTGCTGACTCAGTCACAGTCTATACGGCAAAGCTGAAACAGAATATGGATACATTCTTTCTACCTTTCACCCATCTGATTTTCAGGATTTATGGTCATTTTGCACAGTCTGATTCTATGATTATGAAATGACTCTGCCGCCCCTGTCTCAGTCTATACGGCAAAGCTGAAAAGTGATCTATTTCCCTGTTTGTTTGCTTTAGGGGAGAAAGAAGGACATAGATGAATCGTTGGGTTTATGGTCTTTTTACATACATTGATCCTCTGAATATTAGCCTGCCCTCTAATTATGAGATGGCTCTGCCGACTCAGTCACAGTCCATACGGCAAAGCTGAAACAGAATGTGGATGAATCCTTTCTACCTGTGGCCCAGGTGTTATTTTCTGGGTTCACGGTAATTTTTGTTGTGCACAGATTGATCCTTGGAGCCTCGGTCCAAGTCCTCGTCGTCCTGTCACCGGGAGCAGATGCTGTTAGTCGCTAATTACCGTCCCAGATGGAGAATCCTTCCGCTCGGCCCTCAAGAACAGCAACAACCTGCGGTGAGAAGAGCTGACAGCTCAGCCGTGATGTCCGACCGCCCATCTGCTGCCACAGGCTAAAATTATCCAACATGGAAAAGCTTTTATATGGAGAGGGGATGTCATGTTAAATCCCTGCCGCCCGCTGGAGACGAGGCCACCGCTCCGTCAGCTTCTCCGGAGCCTATTCCAGGAGGACGATTGGAGATGTCCCCCCCTGCAAATTCTGTGACACCCCTCCCACGCTACTGCGATGTCGTGCCTCACCTTTACTGATGATCTGACAAACATCAGACCATAGGAAACCCCCAATATTGGGAATTAGGGGCCAGAAAGACCAACGTCATCATGGTTAGAGGTAATGGAAACAGTCACGATAGACCCTGGGACGACCCCACATTCCTGCCAGGCGACGCCTATAAAAGGGTTTCTTCATTGCCCTAAACAGAAAAGTTTATTATAAATAAAAGTTCTGCAAACTTCAAATCATTTTCACATTCTCTGCAGCCAGAGAAGAAAAACATCCAGGAAGGCACAAAGATACTCCTACTACTGCTATTGTCACGACTAACTCATTCTCAATCTTATCATGTATCTCTGTATACAGTGAGATCCCTCTAATGGTGACTGCAGACAGGATCTTATCATGTATCTCTGTATACAGGGAGCTCCCCCTAGTGGTGACTGCAGACAGGATCTTATCATGTATCTCTGTATACAGGGAGCTCCCCTAGTGGTGACTGCAGACAGGATGTTATCATGTATCACTGTATACAGGGAGCTCCCCCTAGTGGTGACTGCAGACAGGATGTTATCATATATCTCTGTATACAGGGAGCTCCCCCTAGTGGTGACTGCAGACAGAATAATATCATGTATCTCTGTATACAGGGAGCTCCCCCTAGTGGTGACTGCAGACAGGATCTTATCATGTATCTCTGTATACAGAGAGCTCCCCCTAGTGGTGGCTGCAGACAGGATCTTATCATGTATCTCTGTATACAGGGAGCTCCCCCTAGTGGTGGCTGCAGACAGGATCTTATCATGTATCTCTGTATACAGGGAGCTCCGCCTAGTGGTGGCTGCAGACAGAATAATATCATGTATCTCTGTATACAGGGAGCTCCCCCTAGTGGTGGCTGCAGACAGGATCTTATCATGTATCTCTGTATACAGGGAGCTCCCCCTAGTGGTGGCTGCAGACAGAATAATATCATGTATCTCTGTATACAGGGAGATCCCTCTAGTGGTGACTGCAGACAGAATCTTATCATATATCTCTGTATACAGGGAGCTCCCCCTAGTGGTGACTGCAGACAGGATCTTATCATGTATCACTGTATACAGTGAGCTCCGCCTAGTGGTGGCTGCAGACAGAATAATATCATGTATCTCTGTATACAGGGAGCTCCCCTAGTGGTGGCTGCAGACAGAATCTTATCATGTATCACTGTATACAGGGAGCTCCCCCTAGTGGTGGCTGCAGACAGAATCTTATCATGTATCTCTGTATACAGGGAGATCCCCTAGTGGTGGCTGCAGACAGAATCTTATCATGTATCACTGTATACAGGGAGCTCCCCCTAGTGGTGGCTGCAGACAGAATCTTATCATGTATCTCTGTATACAGGGAGCTCCCACTAGTGGTGGCTGCAGACAGAATCTTATCATGTATCTCTGTATACAGGGAGCTCCCCCTAGTGGTGGCTGCAGACAGAATCTTATCATGTATCTCTGTATACAGGGAGCTCCCCCTAGTGGTGGCTGCAGACAGGATCTTATCATGTATCTCTGTATACAGGGAGCTCCCCCTAGTGGTGGCTGCAGACAGGATCTTATCATGTATCTCTGTATACAGGGAGCTCCCCCTAGTGGTGGCTGCAGACAGAATAATATCATGTATCTCTGTATACAGGGAGCTCCCCCTAGTGGTGACTGCAGACAGTATCTTATCATGTATCTCTGTATACAGTGAGCTCCGCCTAGTGGTGGCTGCAGACAGAATAATATCATGTATCTCTGTATACAGGGAGCTCCCCCTAGTGGTGGCTGCAGACAGAATCTTATCATGTATCTCTGTATACAGGGAGCTCCCCGTAGTGTTGGCTGCAGACAGAATCTTATCATGTATCTCTGTATACAGGGAGCTCCCCCTAGTGGTGACTGCAGACAGGATCTTATCATGTATCTCTGTATACAGGGAGCTCCCCCTAGTGGTGGCTGCAGACAGAATAATATCATGTATCTCTGTATACAGGGAGATCCCTCTAGTGGTGACTGCAGACAGGATCTTATCATGTATCTCTGTATACAGGGAGCTCCCCCTAGTGTTGGCTGCAGACAGAATCTTATCATGTATCTCTGTATACAGGGAGCTCCCCCTAGTGGTGACTGCAGACAGGATCTTATCATGTATCACTGTATACAGTGAGCTCCGCCTAGTGGTGGCTGCAGACAGAATAATATCATGTATCTCTGTATACAGGGAGCTCCCCTAGTGGTGGCTGCAGACAGAATCTTATCATGTATCTCTGTATACAGGGAGATCCCCCTAGTGGTGGCTGCAGACAGAATCTTATCATGTATCACTGTATACAGGGAGCTCCCCTAGTGGTGGCTGCAGACAGAATCTTATCATGTATCTCTGTATACAGGGAGCTCCCACTAGTGGTGGCTGCAGACAGAATCTTATCATGTATCTCTGTATACAGGGAGCTCCCCCTAGTGGTGGCTGCAGACAGAATGTTATCATGTGTCTCTGTATACAGGGAGCTCCCCTAGTGGTGGCTGCAGACAGGATCTTATCATGTATCTCTGTATACAGGGAGCTCCCCCTAGTGGTGGCTGCAGACAGAATAATATCATGTATCTCTGTATACAGGGAGCTCCCCTAGTGGTGACTGCAGACAGGATCTTATCATGTATCTCTGTATACAGTGAGCTCCGCCTAGTGGTGGCTGCAGACAGAATAATATCATGTATCTCTGTATACAGGGAGCTCCCCCTAGTGGTGGCTGCAGACAGAATCTTATCATGTATCTCTGTATACAGGGAGCTCCCCCTAGTGTTGGCTGCAGACAGAATCTTATCATGTATCTCTGTATACAGGGAGCTCCCCCTAGTGGTGACTGCAGACAGGATCTTATCATGTATCTCTGTATACAGGGAGCTCCCTCTAGTGGTGACTGCAGACAGGATCTTATCGTGTATCTCTGTATACAGGGAGCTCCCCTAGTGGTGGCTGCAGACAGAATCTTATCATGTATCTCTGTATACAGGGAGATCCCCCTAGTGGTGGCTGCAGACAGAATCTTATCATGTATCACTGTATACAGGGAGCTCCCCCTAGTGGTGGCTGCAGACAGAATCTTATCATGTATCTCTGTATACAGGGAGCTCCCACTAGTGGTGGCTGCAGACAGAATCTTATCATGTATCTCTGTATGCAGGGAGCTCCCCCTAGTGATGGCTGCAGACAGAATCTTATCATGTATCTCTGTATACAGGGAGCTCCCCCTAGTGGTGGCTGCAGACAGAATCTTATCATGTATCTCTGTATACAGGGAGCTCCCCCTAGTGGTGGCTACAAACAGAATCTTATGATGTATCTCTGTATACAGGGAGCTCCCCCTAGTGGTGACTGCAGACAGAATCTTATCATGTATCTCTGTATACAGGGAGCTCCCCTAGTGGTGACTGCAGACAGAATATTATCATGTATCTCTGTATACAGGGAGCTCCCCTAGTGGTGGCTGCAGACAGAATCTTATCATGTATCTCTGTATACAGGGAGCTCCCTCTAGTGGTGACTGCAGACAGAATCTTAGCATGTATCTCTGTATACAGGGAGTTCCCCCTAGTGGTGGCTGCAGACAGGATCTTATCATGTATCTCTGTATACAGGGAGCTCCCCCTAGTAGTGGCTGCAGACAGGATTTTATCATGTATCTCTGAATACAGGGAGCTCCCCCTAGTGGTGACTGCAGACAGGATTTTATCATGGATCTCTGAATACAGGGAGCTCCCCCTAGTGGTGATTGCAGATAGAAGCTTATCCTGCATCTGTATACAGGGAGCTCCCCTAGTGGTGGCTGCAGGCAGAATATTATCTTGTATCTCTGTATACAGGGAGCTCCCCCAGTGGTAATTGCATAACAACTTTTCTAAAGTTTACTGTATCGATTTACAAGCACAAAGTGATGCCTAGCAATATATTAACATGGTGCAGGGAGAGGTATATAGATGCTGGGGGCACATTTTGCGAGGTCAGGATCCCTTTAAGGTATAACTTATGATGATTTCTTATTTATCTCGATAATATTGTATTTTGTTTGCAAATTTGTAATATGCCACTCATGGGTTACACAAGATTTCTTGGAGCCTGCTACTATTTAAAGTGGGGAATGTAATTATCTTGCCTCTTTGTATTGTATTTTATTTCCTACCTTGTGATGGCCCACTCATTGTTCCTACAAGACTTGTAGATGACTGGTAGTGTTTAACATGTGTAATGTAATTATCTCACTTCTTTGTCATAGAAGGCTCAGAGAAGTACTAACCTACTAACATTCCATTGTATTACTATGTGTATTGCTGATTCTATGTAAACTACTTCAGCCACCATTGTTTGTGGTCAGGATGGTATACTACATGTCACTCTCCTTGACCCCTCTCTGTCAAACATCATTTAAATGAACATTGTGCAGGCAGCTTGAAATAGAGCCAATGAGAGAACAAGTCTTATTCCACCAATTGGGAAGTCTCCAATATTCTGCTTCGAGTTGTCGGGGGATATGTAAGCCTGCAAGGTCAGGGTCCTCTCTCCTCTCTGTATCGGTCTGTCACTTTGTTCCTTCTATTTGAACTTGTCTGTATGTAACCTTTTCTCATGTACAGACCATGGAATGAATGGTGCTCTATAAATAAATAATAATAATATAAGGAGACCTATTCATTAACCAAGGTGATTGAGATTCTGTCTAGTGACCTCAGTCTAGGGATTTCTGTCCTGACTAGAGGTGCATGGGATATGATACAGACAGCTAATCTAGGATTTTTGCATCCGATTGGCCGGCCATAACCCCAGGCCTAGGCGTTTCGATGCCGACCGAGGGGATCAGAACCTGGATTATAATTCTACAAGGACTTCAGCATCGAATGTTTGGATTTGGCTGGTATAATAAAGACTGCATAAGGAAGCAACACAGGTTGGGACAATCCAGTCACCTGGCTACAGACTTTGCTGTGCTATATTCTACTCCCTGCTGAGTCAGCGGAAGGGTGAGACTCTGTTGCCTGTTACATTGTGTGTTTTGCTGCTTATGTGTTATATGCGGTTAACTGTTTGGGATCAAATAAAGCCTTAATATTGTGGTTCCCTCACATTGTGTTGTCTGAGTAGTATTCCGCCCACGGTTAAGGAGCTCGGGCGCTCAGTTTTGGGATGAGCCCTGGTCCAGGCTGTCTTGCTAAAGGCGGCTGGGCCAACAAACGAGGGCACCCACTGACCCCCGTGTCTCCACAGAGGAGAGCACCCACTGACCCCCGTTTCTCCACAGAGGAGAGCACCCACTGACCCCCGTGTCTCCACAGAGGAGAGCACCCACTGACCCCCGTGTCTCCACAGAGGAGAGCACCCACTGACCCCGTGTCTCCACAGAAGAGAGCACCCGCTGACCCCCATGTCTCCACAGAGGAGAGCACCCACTGACCCCCGTGTCTCCACAGAGGAGAGCACCCGCTGACCCCCATGTCTCCACAGAGGAGAGCACCCACTGACCCCCGTGTCTCCACAGAGGAGAGCACCCACTGACCCCCGTGTCTCCACAGAGGAGAGCACCCGCTGACCCCCATGTCTCCACAGAGGAGAGCACCCACTGACCCCCGTGTCTCCACAGAGGAGAGCACCCACTGACCCCCGTGTCTCCACAGAGGAGAGCACCCACTGACCCCCGTGTCTCAACAGAGGAGAGCACCCACTGACTCCCGTGTCTCCACAGAGGAGAGCACCCACTGACCCCCATGTCTCCACAGAGGAGAGCACCCACTGACCCCCATGTCTCCACAGAGGAGAGCACCCACTGACCCCCGTGTCTCCACAGAGGAGAGCACCCACTGACCCCCGTTTCTCCACAGAGGAGAGCACCCACTGACCCCCGTGTCTCCACAGAGGAGAGCACCCACTGACCCCCGTGTCTCCACAGAGGAGAGCACCCACTGACCCCGTGTCTCCACAGAAGAGAGCACCCACTGACCCCCGTGTCTCCACAGAGGAGAGCACCCACTGACCCCCGTGTCTCCACAGAGGAGAGCACCCGCTGACCCCCATGTCTCCACAGAGGAGAGCACCCACTGACCCCCGTGTCTCCACAGAGGAGAGCACCCACTGACCCCCGTGTCTCCACAGAGGAGAGCACCCGCTGACCCCCATGTCTCCACAGAGGAGAGCACCCACTGACCCCCGTGTCTCCACAGAGGAGAGCACCCACTGACCCCCGTGTCTCAACAGAGGAGAGCACCCACTGACTCCCGTGTCTCCACAGAGGAGAGCACCACTGACCCACATGTCTCCACAGAGGAGAGCACCCACTGACCCCCGTGTCTCCACAGAGGAGAGCACCCACTGACCCCGTGTCTCCACAGAGGAGAGCACCCACTGACCCCCGCGTCTTCACAGAGGAGAGCACCACTGACCCCCGTGTCTCCACAGAGGAGAGCTCCCACTGACCCTCGTGTCTCCACAGAGGAGAGAGCACCCACTGACCCCCGTGTCTCCACAGAGGAGAGAGCACCCACTGACCCCCGTGTCTCCACAGAGGAGAGAGCACCCACTGACCCCCGTGTCTCCACAGAGGAGAGCCCCACTGCCCCCCGTGTCTCCACAGAGGAGAGCACCTACTGACCCCGTGTCTCCACAGAGGAGAGCACCCACTGACTCCCGTGTCTCCACAGAGGAGAGTACCCACTGACCCCCGTGTCTCCACAGAGGAGAGCACCCACTGACCCCCGTGTCTCCACAGAGGAGAGCGCCCACTGACCCCCGTGTCTCCACAGAGGAGAGCCCCCACTGACCCCGTGTCTCCACAGAGGAGAGCACCCACTGACCCCCGTATCTCCACAGAGGAGAGCACCCACTGACCCCCGTGTCTCCACAGAGGAGAGCACCCACTGACCCCCCCCCGTGTCTCCACAGAGGAGAGCGCCCACTGACCCCCGTGTCTCCACAGAGGAGAGAACCCACTGACCCCCGTGTCTCCACAGAGGAGAGCACCCACTGACCCCCGTGTCTCCACAGAGGAGAGCACCCACTGACCCCCGTGTCTCCACAGAGGAGAGCACCCACTGACCCCCCCGTGTCTCCACAGAGGAGAGCGCCCACTGACCCTCATGTCTCCACAGAGGAGAGCGCCCACTGACCCTCATGTCTCCACAGAGGAGAGGACCCACTGACCCCCGTGTCTCCACAGAGGAGAGCGCCCACTGACCCCCGTGTCTCCACAGAGGAGAGAACCCACTGACCCCCGTGTCTCCACAGAGGAGAGCACCCACTGACCCCCGTGTCTCCACAGAGGAGAGCACCCACTGACCCCCGTGTCTCCACAGAGGAGAGCACCCACTGACCCCCCCGTGTCTCCACAGAGGAGAGCGCCCACTGACCCTCATGTCTCCACAGAGGAGAGCTCCCACTGACCCTCATGTCTCCACAGAGGAGAGCACCCACTGACCCCCGTGTCTCTACAGAGGAAAGCCCCCACTGACCCCCGTGTCTCCACAGAGGAGAGCACTCACTGACCCCCGTGTCTCCACAGAGGAGAGCACCCACTGACCCCCGCGTCTTCACAGAGGAGAGCACCCACTGACCCCCCCGTGTCTCCACAGAGGAGAGCCTCCACTGACCCCCGTCTCCACAGAGGAGAGCCCCCGCTGACCCCCGTGTCTCCACAGAGGAGAGCACCCACTGACCCCCGTGTCTCCACAGAGGAGAGCACCCACTGACCCCCCCGTGTCTCCACAGAGGAGAGCACCCACTGACCCCGTGTCTCCACAGAGGAGAGCACCCACTGACCCCCGTGTCTCCACAGAGGAGAGCACCCACTGACCCCCGTGTCTCCACAGAGGAGAGCACCCACTGACCCCCGTGTCTCCACAGAGGAGAGCACCCACTGACCCCCGTGTCTCCACAGAGGAGAGCACCCACTGACCCCCGTGTGTCCACAGAGGAGAGCACCCACTGACCCCCGTGTCTCCACAGAGGAGAGCACCCACTGACCCCCGTGTCTCCACAGAGGAGAGCGCCCACTGACCCCCGTGTCTCCACAGAGGAGAGCACCCACTGACCCCCGTGTGTCCACAGAGGAGAGCACCCACTGACCCCCGTGTCTCCACAGTATGAATCACAGACTGCGGACGGTGATTGATTGTTGTGTATTAAGTGAAGGATGATCCCGTAGTTTTATCTATGAGCGGAAAATAATTTTAGCGCAGAAAACGCTAAATCTGTGGATTCAGAGGAAAAGTGATAATCTGGGATTGTACAGAACGGGATTATTGGTGACATCACAACACATGAACCTGAGAACTAAGTGCACAGTGAACGAGGAGAGGAAGCGACGGATGGATTTTATGTCCCATAATCCAGATTATTTTATCCTCCAGGGACCATTATCACCAGATTATAGAGATCTCACCCACCGCGTTCACTTCAAAGGGAGAAGACGACGCCCTGCAGTCGCTGTAACATCCGCCAAATCCATCATTGTTTTGGTCTTTGTGGCGCTAAAGTCTAAAGCTCGATTTTAGGATCGGAATCTCCGTCTCCCTGCTAGAATCTCCTTAAAGCTACAGTCCAGACAAAACTGATCCACTGACTTATTGATTTTACCTAAACAGGGGGCGAAACATAAAGAACCAGAGGCTCAGACCCTTCAATCCTGCAACCTATGGGAGTCTGGTGTCCACATCTGCTCCATAACCCCCCTGAAAAAGCACTAAATAAAGGCTAAACATAATGATCACGTGCGCTGCAGTGTAACAACAACTCATGGATCATATTTTCCGTCTTTTGAGCTTCTTTTAACCTCTTGTCGGGGGAGATAAAGCTCTGGCATGTTTGATTTTGGACGCCAGAGATGCCTGACAGGGGTTTTCTCATAGAAGACCAGGGAGCATATATCAGGGGTTAACCTCCATGTGTATGATGAATCATCGGCCAGCTAACTATAATATATGGAGGATTTAGTCAAACACTTTACAGCTGTAATTTTAGTCCAACACATTGACCCTATTATAATCTATTATCATGTCTAATAAATAAAAGATTACAACATCTACATGACAACATTACCAGAACCATCGTCAGTACAGCAATACATTACCAGAACCATCATCACTACAGGAATACATCAACAGAAACACCGTCACTACAGGAATACATCACAATAACCAACATCAATACAGAATTACATCACCAACCCTACTATCAGTACAGGAATACATCACCATAACCCACATCAATACAGAATGACATCACCAACACTACTATCAGTACAGCAATACATCACCGTATTCACCGTCAGTACAGGAATACATCACCATAACCAACATCAATACAGAATGACATCACCAACACTACTATCAGTACAGCAATACATCACCGTATTCACCGTCAGTACAGGAATACATCACCATAACCAACATCAATACAGAATGACATCACCAACACTACTATCAGTACAGCAATACATCACCGTATTCACCGTCAGTACAGGAATACATCACCATAACCAACATCAATACAGAATTACATCACCAACACTACTATCAGTACAGCAATACATCACCGTATTCACCGTCAGTACAGGAATACATCATCATAACCAACATCAATACAGAATGACATACACACACTACTATCAGTACAGCAATACATCACCGTATTCACGTCATACAGGATACATCATCATAACCAACATCAATGCAGAAGTACATCACCAAACATACTATCAGTACAGAATACTCACCGAATTCACGTCATACAGGAATACATCACCATAACCAACATTAATACAGAATTACATCACCAACACTACTATCAGTACAGCAATACATCACCTTATTCACCCTCAGTACAGGAATACATCACCATAGCCACCATCAGTACAGAAATACATGTTCAGAACCATTAACAGTACACCATTTCCTCATCAGAACCACTAACAGTACATGAATACATCACCAGAATCATAATTAGTACAGGAATACATCACTAGAACCACTAACAATACTTGAATACATCACTTGAACCACCATCAGTATACCACTGCATCAACAGAACCACCTTTAGTAAATGAGCAGAAGACCAGAACCACCGTACATGTACATGACTAGATCACCACAACCATCATCAGCACATGACTTATCATCAGAACCATCGTCAATACACAAATACATCACCATCATTACTCTACTATATTACCAGAACCATCATCAGTACAGAAATACATCTCCAGAACATGAATACAGCACCAGAATAATCATGAGTACATGAATACATCAGCAGAGCCATCATCAGTACAGGAATACCTCACAAGAACCACCACCAGTGCATGTACTGTCATGGCCAAAAGTATTGACACCCCTTCAATTCTGTCAGATAATACTCAGTTTCTTCCTGAAAATGATTGCAATCACAAATTCTTTGGTATTATTATCTTCATTTAATTTGTCTTCAATGAAAAAACACAAAAGAGAATGAAGCAAAAAGCAAAACATTGATTATTTCACACAAAACTCCAAAAATGGGCCTCCCAAAAGTATTGGCACCCTCAGCCTAATACTTGGTTGCACAACCTTTAGCCAAAATAACTGCGATCAACTGCTTCCGGTAACCATCAATGAGTTTCTTACAATGCTCTGCTGGAATTTTAGACCATTCTTCTTTGGCAAACTGCTCCAGGTCCCTGATATTTGAAGGGTGCCTTCTCCAAACTGCCATTGTTAGATCTCTCCACAGGTGTTCTATGGGATTCAGGTCTGGACTCATTGCTGCCACCTTAGAAGTCTCCAGTGCTTTCTCTCAAACCATTTTCTAGTGCTTTTTGAAGTGTGTTTTGGGGCATTGTCCTGCTGGAAGACCCATGACCTCTGAGGGAGACCCAGCTTTCTCACACTGGGCCCTACATTATGCTGCACAATGTGTTGTTAGTCTTCAGACTTCATAATGCCATGCACACGGTCAAGCAGTCCAGGGCCAGAGGCAGCAAAGCAACCCCAAACCATCAGGGAGCCTCCGCCATGTCTGACTGTAGGGACCGTGTTCTTTTCTTTGAATGCCTCTTTTTTTCTCCTGTAAACTCTATGTTGATGCCTTTGCCCATAAATCTCTACTTTTGTCTCATCTGAACAGAGAACATTCTTCCAAAATGTTTTAGGCTTTCTCAGGTAAGTTTTGGCAAACTCCAGCCTGGCTTTTTTATGTCTCGGGGTAAGAAGTGGGGTCTTCCTGGGTCTCCTACCATACAGTCCCTTTTCATTCAGACGCTGACGGATAGTACGGGTGACACTGTTGTACCCTCGGACTGCAGGGCAGCTTGAACTTGTTTGGATGTTAGTCGAGGTTCTTTATCCACCATCCGCACAATCTTGCGTTGAAATCTCTCGTCAATTTTTCTTTTCCGTCCACATCTAGGGAGGTTAGCCACAGTGCCATGGGCTTTAACCTTGTTGATGACACTGCGCACGGTAGACACAGGAACATTCAGGTCTTTGGAGATGGACTTGTAGCCTTGAGATTGCTCATGCTTCCTCACAATTTGGTTTCTCAAGTCCTCAGACAGTTCTTTGGTCTTCTTTCTTTTCTCCATGCTCAATGTGGTACACACAAGGACACAGGACAGAGGTGAGTCAACTTTAATCCATGTCAACTGGCTGCAAGTGTGATTTAGTTATTGCCAACACCTGTTAGGTGCCACAGGTAAGTTACAGGTGCTGTTAATTACACAAATTAAGAGAAGCATCACATGATTTTCCTCTAGTCACCTTCCACGACAGCAGATTGAGGTTGACTCCCCGCCCTAATAGGGACAGGAAACACAAAGAGGTTAAAAACCCCTCCCCTTCCTGCACACACCAGTGTGTTTCCTGTCCCCTATGGGGCATGAAGAGGTTACTCTGTGCTGCCGGTGGCCGGTGACTAGGCAGCTGCTAGGTGCTTACCGGGCGGCTGGGGTCGGGCCTTCGGGTCTCTCCCTTGGTGCCGCTCCCGTCTTCCCTGGGGGGCAATTCGGGACCTTCGCCGCCCCTCCTGCGCTCCCTTGGGGGGTAAAGCGGGGCTGGTGTGCCTTTGACCGGGGGCCTCTCGGAGCTCCCCGGCTTCCTCCTCCGCTGTGCGTGGCCGCCGCTGCTAGCCACGACCGGAAGTGACATCGCGGAGGTTATCGCGTCACTTCCGGTAGGCGTTCCGGGCAGGAATGCGTGCGGTCCTGCGGCGCGGCGTGCTGGGGCGGCCGATTCTGAGGCCGGATGCAGGCCTAGCGGATGGAGCTGCTGGACCCGGGGGAGGAGGAGATCTGCGCTGTGGACCAGGCTACTTAAAGCCTGGTCGCCTTCTTGCTCAGGTAAGGCCTGTGTAAGGTGTTCAGGTCTGTGACCATCCCCCTGAGTGCCTCTGATCCCGGTGCTCTCAGTCGCTTAGCAGGGTTGGCCTGGTTAGTACTAGCTGTGCATTATGGAGTCTGAGAAAGCAGAGCCCAGCGTTCATCCCCCTACTGTGAGTAGCTGGATGGGGTCCACCATTGCATGGGTATGGCTTGTTTGAGTCCTTATGGGGTCCCTCTCTGTCTCTCTTTTAGGGAGAAAAGGTTTCCGGATCCCGGAAGGATAAGGATAAACTGGTGTCCCGTAAATGTGGGGTCTGCTCGGTCAAATTGCCCTCTTCCCATAAGAAAAAGTTATGCCAACCCTGCACTGATGATGTCTTGCGGGCGGAGCAGCCGTCACTTCTGGACAGTATCAAATCCCTTATCCAGCAGGAAGTCCAGTCTTCCTTGTTTGCACTCTCTACACCCCCTGCCCCTGTGTTAGTCCTCCGGTAAGAACGTAATTTGCCCCTGAGGATTTGTCCTCTGAGTCCGGGGAGTTGCTTTCTTCTGACCCTGAGGGATTGGGAGGTTCTGAGGAGTCTCTGGATTCCGCGGGCTCGGATAGAAAGCGCTTTCTTTTCTCTTCTGAGGATATGGAGGAGCTTCTTGAACTTGTTCGCTCCACTATGGGGGTAGAGGGGGTGGAACCGTGCTCCTTCCGTGCAGGATGTCATGTTTGGGGGCCTGAAGGCTAGGGCCCGTAAGGGACTTCCGGTTCATGACAACATCTTCAATTTGATTATGCAGGGAATTGGAATGTCCGGAGAAACGTCTGTCTGTTCCCTCCGAGATGAAGCATAGGTTTCCCCTCTCTGGAGATTGTTCCAAATGGGAACTTCCCAAGGTGGATGTCCAGGTGTCCAGGGTTGCGAGGAAATCTGCCCTCTCTTTCGAGGACTCCTCGCAATTGAAGGACCCCATGGATAGGAAGATTGAGGGTCTTCTTCGGAAAACCTGGGATTCTTCTTCTTACCTATTACAATCTAATATTGCTGCTACCTGCGTGGCTCGGTCCCTCTCTCGGTGGCTTGTCCAACTGGAGGACCATGTCTCTCAGGGTACTTCCCGTGAGGAAATTGTTAATTCTCTCTCCCTGCTTCATAAGGCTACCGGATTCCTTGCTGATGCCTGGGGAGTCGGTCGGGTGGCCTCAGTGCGGCGGCTCTGTCTGACTCGCCGGAGAGCTCTTTGGTTAAAGCTTTGGCTGGGGATGTTACTTCCAAGGTCACTTTGTTCTCCCCTTCAAGGAGGAGTTGGTATTGGCCTGCTCTTGATGAATTCTAGAGCAGGCCACGGACAGGAGAAGTCTCTTCCGAACAGCGGTCGGCACGTAAGCCTTTTTTTCGCCTCCCCGTGAACAGGCCCCTTCCTCTCGTGGTAAGGGGAAGTCGGGGCGGTGGAGTTACCCGAAAGGGGGTAGAGGTCGGCCCTTCTTTGGTCCCCCTTCTCAGTCCGTCCCTGACAAGCAGTGACTACGCCATTGTAGGGGGTCGGCTGTCGCGTTTTTTCCCGAGGTGGCAGGAAGTCTCCTCAAATCCGTGGGTGCTCCGCACCATCCAACACGGATTACGGATAGAGTTCGTCTCCAGCTTCCACCACACTTCCCTCTCGCACTCTTCAGGACTCCTTGTGGCAGGGTCTTCAGACCTGTTGGATTTGGAGTAATTTCTTCTGTTCCCCTGCGGGAGGTCGGCAGGGGTCATTACTCCCGCCTCTTCGGGGGCCTACAGAATTATTATCAACCTGAAGCCTCTGAATCAGTTCGTGGTTTACCATCGGTTCAAGATGGAATCCATTTGATCCATCATTCCCTTGATAGGTCAGGATTGGGTGATGGCCACTCTCGATCTCACGGATGCGTATTACCATGTCCCGATCCATCCGGATCATCGTCAGTTTCTTCGTTTTGAGGTCAGGCGTAATCGGGATGTTGTTCATTTCCAGTTCAACGCCCTTCCCTTCGGGCTCTCCTCGGCCCCTCGGGTATTTTCCAAGATCTTGTCGGAAGTCGTTTCCTTTCTCCGGGGTCGAGGGATTTTTATTGTCCCCTACCTCGACGATTTTCTGATCCTGGCTCCGTCGTCTCCGCAACTGTCCCTCTCGGTTTCCACCACCCTTCAGGTTTTGCGCTCCCTGGGCTGGCTTCCAAATTTGGCGAAGTCCGACCTGACTCCGTCCATGCGGAAACAGTTTCTGGGGATTCTCCTAGATTCCTCCAGTCAGACTTCCTTTCTGCCTCCGGACAAGAGAGTGGAACTCGTTCGGAAGCTCTCCCGCTTCCGTAACTCCCGCCGTCCTTCCCTGAGGGAGGTCATGTCGGCTTTGGGGTCCCTGACGGCCTGTATCCCGGCGGTTCCTTGGGCGCAGGCTCACTCCAGATTTTTGTAGGAATTTCTCCTGGCTTCCTGGGACCGGTCCTCCACCTCCCTCTTTCGGAGGGTTCCCTCACAAGTCATGTAAGGTCCTTTCTTGCCTGGTGGCTGACTCCTCGGAACCTCCGGTCGGGAGTCTCTTGGGTCCAGGCTCCTTTGCTATCCCTCACGACGGACGCCAGCAAGCGGGGGTGGGGAGCCACGGTCGCGGGCCGTCACTTCCAGGGCCGATGGTCAACTCTGGTCAGTACCAAGTCGTCAAACTTTCGGAGCTGATGGCGGTGGACGAGGCCTCCGGGCTGCGGGTGCTCTTGTCCGGGGCTGTCACGTCCGGTGTGTTCCGACAATGTCACTACGGTGGCCCATATCCGTCACCAAGGGGGTACCCGCTTTGCCAGTCTTTCGTCTCTTTCAGCAAGGATTTTTTCCTGGGCGGAACGCCATGTTCTGTCTTTGTCGACGGTTCATTTACAGGGGTCCGACAACGTCCAGCCGGAGGGACATTCTGGTGGTGTCTCCATCGGGAGGTCTTGGACTCCCTGGTCTCTCGGGGTCTTCCGAGGTGGATCTGTTTGCATCCCCTCACAATGCCCAGGTGGAGTCGTTCTTCGCCCTGTCTCCGTCAGGTCGCCTTCTGGGGGAGGACGCGTTCTCTCATCCCTGGGGGTTCTCCCTGGCGTATGCGTTTCCTCCGATTCCTCTCATCCCGCGGACGCTTCAGAAGATCAGGCTGGACGGGGTTCCTACGATCCTGGTGGCTCCTCTCTGGTCGGGACGCAGTTGGTTCAGCGCCCTGTTGAGCCTGGCTCAGGACGGTCCTGTTCTTCTTCCTCGAGACCCGACTACTTCACCAGGGGCCCATTCTTCATCCCGACCTTCCCAAGTTGAACCTAGCGGCCTGGTTGTTGAAGCCGGCTTGCTGAGGGCTAAAGACCTCTCGGATAGAGTGATCTCGACTTTGCAGAAGAGTAGGAAACCGGTCACCAATGCTATCTATGGGAAGATCTGGAAGAATTTGTGTCTTGGTGTGTGGCTGACCCTCCTGATCCCCTTCATCCGAATATTGCTCGCATTTTGGATTTTTTGCAGGCTGGTCTGGAGTTGGGTCTCTCCCCCAGTACTCTCAAGGTGCAGGTCTCTGCTCTCAGTTCCTTTTTTGATCAGGGTCCGGCCGCTCACCCTTGGATCCGTCGGTTTCTGACTTCCGCCGGTAGGCTTCGGCCACGCTGCGGTGTCATGTCCCTCCTTGTCCTCTCCGGTCTCACGAAGTCTCCCTTTGAGCCGCTGTCCTCCTCGGATCTCCGGGTGCTGTCCCACAAGACTGCCTTCCTCGTGGCTCCTCGGCTAGGCGTGTGGGTGAACTCCAGGCTCTTCTCTTCTTCGGATCCTGGACGATAGTCTGGTGTTTCGCCTTGACCCGTCCTTTCTACCTAAGGTGGTCTCGGACTTCCATCGATCGCAGGACATTGTTTTACTTTTCCTTTTGTTCGGGATCTCACGTTTGGCAAGAGGGTCCTGCAGGCTGTTATCCCACCCTAAGGTATATTCGTTGGTATTCCTCCGTTCTACTGTCGTGGAAGGTTCCTAGAAACTGAATTACCGGTAAGTCTAATTCTATTTTCTAAGGGTGCCAATACTTTTCTCCTCCCCCTTTTTTATGTTTGGTGGAATTAGATCCAATTTGGCTTTAGGACAATTCTTTTTTGTGTTTTTTTTCATTGAAGACAAATTAAATGAAGATAATAATAGCAAAGAATTTGTGATTGCAATCATTTTCAGGAAGAAACTGAGTATTATCTGACAGAATTGCAGGGGTGTCAATACTTTTGGTCATGACTGTGTATCTCACCAGAACAACCATCAGTACATGACTACAGCACCAATTTTTGTACAATGATCATTTGCAGTGCCAGCTAAGCCCTATATTGTATCGCATCTCCCAATATGTATTAGATAGTATAGTATGGAGATACTGGGAGTTGTTATCATCATGATTTGACTTGGACCATACAGGAAACACAGTTCTAATGAGACGCAGCAGTAACATTATTAAACATTTGCAGAGTATCTGGGTGATATCTTATATGTTTTGTATTCTGAGCACATTGGTGGGGATCCGGGACCTTAGACTCCCAGTCATTGTTCAAGAGACCGGTGTCGGTGTTTAGTTCTCTCGGTCCCCGGTGTTTAGTCTCTCGTTCCCCGGTGTCCAGTGTTTAGTCCTCGGTCCCCGGTGTTTAGTCTCTCGGTCCCCGGTGTTTAGTCTCTGGTCCCTGGTCTCCGGTGTTTAGTCTCTCGGTCCCCAGTGTCCGTGTTTAGTCTCTCGGTCCCCGGTGTTTAGTCTCTGGTCCTGTCTCCGGTGTTTAGTCTCTCGGTCCCCAGTGTCCAGTGTTTAGTCTCTCGTCCCCGGTGTTTAGTCTCTTGGTCCTGGTCTCCGGTGTTTAGTCTCTCGGTCCCCAGTGTCGTGTTTAGTCTCTCGGTCCCCAGTGTTTAGTCTCACGGTCCCCGGTGTCCAGTGTTTAGTCTCTCGGTCCCCGGTGTCCGGTGTTTAGTCTCTCGGTCCCCGGTGTTGGTGTTTAGTCTCTCGGTCCCAGTGTTTAGTCTCTCGGTCCCCAGTGTTCGGTGTTTAGTCTCTCGGTCCCCGGTGTCTGGTGTTTAGTCTCTCGGTCCTCAGTGTTTAGTCTCTCGGTCCCGGTGTTTAGTCTCTCGGTCCCCGGTGTTTAGTCTCTCGGTCCCCGGTGTTTAGTCTCTCGGTCCCCGGTTGTCCTGGTGTTTAGTCTCTCGGTCCCGGTCGTGTTTAGTCTCTCGGTCCCCGTGTCGGTGTTTAGTCTCTGGTCCCCTGGTCCGCTCCGGTGTTTAGTCTCTCGGTCCCCGTGTCGGTGTTTAGTCTCTCGGTCCCGTGTCGGTGTTTAGTCTCTTCGGTCCCCGGTGTGCGGTGTTTAGTCTCTGGTCCCCGGTGTCGGTGTTTAGTCTCTCGGTCCCGGTGTCCGGTGTTTAGTCTCTCGTCCCCGGTGTGCGGTGTTTAGTCTCTCTGGTCCCCGGTGTCCGGTGTTTAGTCTCTCGGTCCCCGGTGCGGTGTTTAGTCTTTTGGTCTCCGGTGTGCGGTGTTTAGTCTCTCGGTCCCCGTGTCCGGTGTTTAGTCTCTCGTCCCCGGTGTCCGGTGTTTAGTCTCTCGGTCCCCGGTGTCCGGTCTTTGGTCTCTCGGTTCCCGGTGTTTAGTCTCTCGGTCTACAGTGTCGGTGTTTAGTCTTTCGGCCCCTGGTGTGCAGTGTTTAGTCTCTCGGTCCCCGGTGTGCGGTGTTTAGTCTCTCGGTCCCCGTGTCCGGTCTTTGGTCTCTTGGTTCCCGGTGTTTTAGTCTCTCGGTCACGGTGTCCGGTGTTTAGTCTCTCGGCCCCGGTGTGCGGTGTTTAGTCTCTCGGTCCCCGGTGTTTAGTCTCTTGGCCCCGGTGTCCGGTGTTTAGTCTCTCGGTCCCCGGTGTCCGGTGTTTAGTCTCTCGGTCCCCGCGGTCCGGTGTTTAGTTCTCTTGGTCCCCGTGTTTAGTTTTCAGTCCGGTGTTTAGTCTCTCGGTCCCCGTGTCCGTGTTTAGTCTCTCGGTCCTCGGTGTTTAGTCTCTCGGTCCCCGTGTAGTTCTCGTCCGCGGTGTTTAGTCTCTCGGTCCCGTGTCCGGTGTTTAGTCTCTCGGTCCCCAGTGTTTAGTCTCTCGGTCCCCGGTGTGTTTAGTCTCTCGGTCCCCGGTGTCCGGTGTTTAGTCTCTCGTTCCCCGGTGTTTAGTTTCGGTCCGTGTTTAGTCTCTTGGTCCCGGTCTCGGTGTTTAGTCTCTCGGTCCCCGGTCTCGGTGTTTAGTCTCTCGGTTCCCCGGTGTTTAGTCTCTCGTCCGGTGTTTTAGTCTCTCGTTCCCGTGTTTAGTCTCTCGGTCCTCGGTGTTTAGTCTTCGGTCCCTGGTGTGCTTTTAGTCTCTCGGTCCCCAGTGTTTAGTCTCCGGTCCCGTGTCCGGTGTTTAGTCTCTACGTCTCCGTGTCCGTGTTTAGTCTCTCGTCCCGGTGTTGGTGTTTAGTCTCTCGGTCCTCCGTGTTTAGTCTCTGGTCCCCATGTTCCGGTGTTTAGTCTCTCGGTCCCCGGTGTCCGGTGTTTAGTCTCTCGGTCCCTCGGTGTTTAGTCTCTCGGTCCCAGTGTTCGGTGTTTAGTCTCTCGGTCCCCGGTGTGTGTTTAGTCTCTCGTCCCGGTGTTTGTCTCAGGTCCCCGGTGTTTAGTTCTCGGCCGTGTCCGTGTTTAGTCTTCTCGTCCCCGGTGTTTAGTCTCGGTCCCCGGTGTTTAGTCTCTGGTCCCCGGTGTTTAGTCTCTCGTCCCCGGCGTGTTTAGTCTCTCTCCGGTGTTGTCTCCCGGTCCGGTTTAGTCTCTTGGTCCTCGGTCTCGGTGTTTAGTCTCTCGGTCCCCAGTGTCCGGTGTTTAGTCTCTCGAGTCCCCGTGTTAGTTCACGTCCCCGGTGTCGTTTTAGTCTCTCGGTCCCCGGTGTCCGGTGTTTAGTCTTCTCCGGTTCCCGGTGTTGTGTTTAGTCTCTCGGTCCTCAGTGTTTAGTCTCTCGGTCCCCAGTGTTCTTTAGTCTCTCGGTCCCCGGTGTCTGTGTTTAGTCCTCGGTCCCGTTTTAGTCTCTCGGTCCCCGGTGTTTAGTCCGGTCCGTGTTTAGTCTCTCGGTCCCCGGTGTTAGTTTCTCGGTCTCGGTGGTCTGGTGTTTAGTTTCCGGTCCCCGGTGTTTAGTCTCTCGGTCCCGTGTTTAGTCTCTGGTCCCGGTGTTTAGTCTCTCGGTCCGTGTCCCTGTTGGTTTCGTCCCGGTGTTTAGTCTCTCGGTCCCCGGTGTTTAGTCTCTTGGTCCCGTTCCGGTGTTTAGTCTCTCGGTCCCCGGTGTCCGTGTTTAGTCTCTCGGTCCCCGGTGTTTAGTCTCTTGGTCTCGCCGATGTTTAGTCTCTCGGTCCCCGGTGTGTTTAGTCTCTCGGTCCCGGTGTCCAGTGTTTAGTCTCTCAGTCCCCGGTGTCGGTGTTTAGTCTCTTGGTCCCCGGTGTCCGGTGTTTAGTTTCTCGGTTCCCCGGTGTCAGTTTTAGTCCTCCGGTCCCCGGTGTTTAGTCTCTCGTCCCCGGTGTTTAGTCTCTTGTCCCGTCCCGTGTTTAGTCTCTCGGTCCCCGGTTCCGGTGTTTAGTCTCTCGTTCCCCGGTGTTTAGTCTCTCGTTCCCCGGTGTTTAGTCTCTCGTTCCCCGGTGTTTAGTCTCTCGTTCCCCGGTGTTTAGTCTCTCGTCCCCGGTGTTTAGTCTCTCGTCCCCGTGTCCGTGTTTAGTCTCTCGGTCCCCGGTGTCCGGTTTTAGTCTCTCGTTCCCCGGTGTTTAGTCTCTGTCCCCGTGTCCGTGTTTAGTCTCTCGGACCCCGGTGTTTTAGTCTCTCGTTCCCCGGTGTTTAGTCTCTCGTTCCCCGGTGTTTAGTCTCTCGTTCCCCGTGTGTTTAGTCTCTCTGTTCCCCGGTGTCCGGTGTTTAGTCTCTTGTTCCCCGGTGTTTAGTCTCTCGTTCCCCGGTGTTTAGTCTCTCGTTCCCCGGTGTTTAGTCTCTCTTCCCCGTGTTTAGTCTCTCGTTCCCCGTGTTTAGTCTCTCGTTCCCCGGTGTTTAGTCTCTCGTTCCCCGGTGTTTAGTCTCTCGTTCCCCGGTGTTTAGTCTCTCGTTCCCCGGGTTTAGTCTCTCGTTCCCCGGTGTTTAGTCTCTCGTTCCCCGGTGTTTAGTCTCTCGTTCCCCGGTGTTTAGTCTCTCGTCCCCGGTGTCCGTGTTTAGTCTCTCGTTCCCCGGTTTAGTCTCTCGTCCCCGGTCCGTGTTTAGTCCTCTCGTCCCCGATCCCGGTGTTTAGTCTCTCGTTCCCCGGTGTTTGTCTCTCGTTCCCCGTGTTTAGTCTCTCGTTCCCCGGTGTTTAGTCTCTCGTTCCCCGGTGTTTAGTCTCTCGTTCCCCGGTTTATTCTCGTCCCCGGTGTTTAGCTCTTCTCCGTGTTCCCGTCCCCGGTGTTTAGTCTCTCGTGTCCCCGGTGTTTAGTCTCTCGTTCCCGGTGTTTAGTCTCATCGTTCCCCGGTGTTTATCTCTCGTTCCCCGGTGTTTAGTCTCTCGTTCCCCGGTGTTTAGTCTCTCGTTCCCCGTGTCCGTGTTTAGTCCTTCTTCCCGGTTTAGTCCTCGTCCCCGGTGTCCGTGTTTAGTCTCTCGTCCCGATCCCCGGTGTTTAGTCTCTCGTTCCCCGGTGTTTAGTCTCGTCCCGTGTTAGTCTCCTTCCCCGGTGTTTAGTCTCTCGTTCCCCGGTGTTTAGTCTCTCGTCCCGGTGTTTAGTCTCTCGTCCCCGGTGTTTAGTCTCTCGTTCCCGGTTATCTTCGGTCCCCGGTGTTTAGTTCTCGGACCCCGGTGTTTAGTCCCTCGTGTATGGTGTCCATAATAATAATAATATAAAATAATAATAATTATAATAATAATAATATAACAATATATCAGCTGAATTATCACCATTTTGCAGTACTTCTGTGTGGCCGCTGGGGCAGCAGAGTTCCCGCATGACGATCCCGTGCGCGCCAATCCATATAGAGCAGAGGAGGCGACAGAAGAAGAAGAAGAAGAACTTCACACTGCAAGAACAAGTGACACCGAGAGACAGAGACCTCTGCCCATCACTGCACAGAGACCTCTGCCCATCACTGCACAGAGACCTCTGCCCATCTCTGCACAGAGACCTCTGCCCATCACTGCACAGAGACCTCTGCCCATCACTGCTGGAGTCACAGAGACCTCTGCCCATCTCTGCTGGAGTCACAGAGACCTCTGCCCATCTCTGCTGGAGGCACAGAGACCTCTGCCCATCTCTGCTGGAGGCACAGAGACCTCTGCCCATCTCTGCTGGAGTCACAGAGACCTCTGCCCATCTCTGCTGGAGGCACAGAGACCTCTGCCCATCACTGCTGGAGTCACAGAGACCTCTGCCCATCACTGCTGGAGGCACAGAGACCTCTGCCCATCACTTGACAGAGACCTCTGCCCATCACTGCTGGAGTCACAGAGACCTCTGCCCATCACTGCTGGAGGCACAGAGACCTCTGCCCATCACTGCTGGAGGCACAGAGACCTCTGCCCATCTCTGCTGGAGTCACAGAGACCTCTGCCCATCTCTGCTGGAGTCACAGACACCTCTGCCCATCACTGCACAGAGACCTCTGCCCATCTCTGCTGGAGGCACAGACACCTCTGCCCATCACTGCTGGAGTCACAGACACCTCTGCCCTTCTCTGCTGGAGGCACAGAGACCTCTGCCCATCTCTGCTGGAGGCACAGAGACCTCTGCCCATCACTGCTGGAGTCACAGACACCTCTGCCCATCTCTGCTGGAGGCACAGAGACCTCTGCCCATCTCTGCTGGAGTCACAGAGACCTCTGCCCATCTCTGCTGGAGGCACAGAGACCTCTGCCCATCTCTGCTGGAGGCACAGACACCTCTGCCCATCACTGCTGGAGTCACAGACACCTCTGCCCATCACTTGACAGAGACCTCTGCCCATCACTGCTGGAGTCACAGAGACCTCTGCCCATCACTGCTGGAGTCACAGAGACCTCTGCCCATCACTGCTGGAGGCACAGAGACCTCTGCCCATCTCTGCTGGAGGCACAGAGACCTCTGCCCATCTCTGCTGGAGGCACAGAGACCTCTGCCCATCTCTGCTGGAGTCACAGAGACCTCTGCCCATCTCTGCTGGAGTCACAGAGACCTCTGCCCATCTCTGCTGGAGGCACAGAGACCTCTGCCCATCACTGCTGGAGGCACAGAGACCTCTGCCCATCTCTGCTGGTTGTCCCTGGTCTGTGCCCACTCACCCTGGCATTGTAACTTGCGGATGGTTCAGGTTCCTGGAGAGTGAAGGGGTCATGGTGGCATCACCAGGAGGCTGCCGGTGAGCACAGGTGGCGGCACACAGCTGCCCTCTGGAGAGCGGGCACCTGAGGTCACATCACCGCAGACATGAGGATCCACAGCTGAGACTCCGCGGGCACATTGGGGCATCTGTCAATAACCCTGCGCTGGGCACAGAGCCGATGGTGTCCTGACCCCATCCACAGTGATGCCGCCTGTCAGACGAGGGCTATGGGGCACCGTGGGGCGACTGAACGAGCCGGAGCAGATGGGGAATCCTGGGATGCCCAGAAAGGTAAAGGATGGTGTGTGGCGGTCTGAGGACTGTGTGTGGCGTTGTGAGGACTGTGTGCAGCAGTGTGAGGTCTGTGTGCAGCGGTGTGAGGACTGTGTGTGGCGGTGTGACGACTGTGTATCGCGGTGTGAGGACTGTGTCGGTGTGAGGACTGTGTGCCGCGGTTGTGAGGACTGTGTGCGCGGTGGAGACTGTGGTGCGGTGTGAGGACTGTGTGTGGCGGTGTGAGGACTGTGTGTGGCGGTGTGAGGACTTGTGTGTGGCGGTGTAGGCTGTGTAGGCGTAGGACTTGTGTGGCGGTGTGTAGGACTGTGTTGGCGTGTGGCTTGTGGCGGTGTGAGGACTGTGTATGGCGGTGTGGAGGACTATGTGCAGGGTGCTGAGGATGTTGAGGACTGTGTGTGGCGTGTGTGACTGTCAGCGGTGTGTGAGGACTGTGTGAGCGGTGTGTGATGTGTGGGCGGTGTTTAGGACTGTGCGGCGGTGTCGTGTGAGGACTGTATGAGGACTGTGTGCGGCGGGTGTAGATGGTGAGCTGGGTGCAGGGTGGTGTGAGGACTGGGTGCAGCGGTGTGAGGACTGTGTGTGGCGGTGTGAGGACTGTGTATGGCGGTGTGGAGGACTATGTGCAGCGGTGTGAGGACTGTGTATGGCGGTGTGAGGACTTGTGAGCGTGTGAGGACTGTGTGTGGCTGGTGTGAGGACTATGTGCAGCGGTGTGAGACTGTGTGTGGCGGTTGTGAGGACTGTGTGCAGGCGGTGTGTGTGGGGAGACTGTGTGGCGGTGTGAGGACTGTGTGGCGGTGTGAGGACTGTGTGTGAGGACTGTGTGAGGACTGTGCGGCAGTGTGAGGACTGTGTGAGGACTGTGTGCGGCGGTGTGGAGGACTGTGTGCGGCTGTGTGCAGGGCGGTAGGAGGACGGTGTGCTGCGGAGTGAGTACGATGTGCGTGCGCTGTGAAGACTGTGTGCGGCAGTGTGAGGACTGTGTGCGGCGGCTGAGGATGGCGTGTGTGGCGGTGTGAGGACTGTGTGCAGCGGTGAGGTGATGGGACTGGTGCTGCAGCGGTGTGGACTGGGTGCGCAGTGTGAGGACGTGTGCGGCGCCGTGAGGACGGTGTTCGGGCAGTATGAGGATTGTGTGTGGCACGTGAGGATGGTGTTGGTGGCGTCAGGACTGCGTGCGGCGGTGGAGGCTGTGCAGCGTGTAGGTGGTGGCGGATTGAGGACTGTGCGCGATTGTGATGAGGACTGTGTGGGCGTGTGAGGACTGTGTGCGGACGATGATGGGTGAGATGGTGTGAGGACTGTGTGCGGGCGGTGAGGACTGTGTGCAGGCGGTGTGAGGACCGTGTGAGGGACGTGGACGTTGTGCTGGCTGAGGCGGTCGGCGGGGGACGGTGTGCGCGGCAGCGGCGTGAGGACTGTGTGCGGCGGGTGAGCGGTGGGACTGTGGCGGCGTGTGAGGACGTGGTGACGGTATGTGAGGACTGTGTGCGGCAGTGTGAGGACGTGTGCGGCGGTGTGAGGACTGTGTGCGGCGTGTGAGGACTGTGCGGCTGGGTGTGAGAGACGTGTGCGCGTGTGAGGACTGTGGGCGTGTGAGGACTGTGTGTGTGAGGACTGTGTGCGGCGGTGTGAGGACTGGCTGTGTGCGTGTGACGGATGTCGTTGAGGACTGTGTGCGGAGTGTGAGGACTGTGTGCGCTGTTGTGAGGACTGTGCGCGTTGGGTGGCGGCTGTGTGAGGACTGGTGTGGCGGTGTGAGGACTGGGTGCAGCGGTGTGAGGACTGTGCGTGTGTGGTCGAGTGTGAGGACTGTGTGCTGGCGGTGTGAGAGGATGTGTGCGGCAGGTGGAGGACTGTGTGCGGGCAGGTGGTGGGACTGTGTGGGTGCAGCGTGTGAGGACTGTGTGCGCGTGTGAGGACTGTGTGCGGCGGTGTGAGGACTGGTGTGAGGACGGTGCGGTTGAGGACTGTGTGCGGCGTGTGAGGACGCGTGTGAGGACGGTGGTAGTGTGGGGGCTGTGTGGCAGGTGTGAGGAATGTGTGCGGCGGCGTGGAGGACTGTGTGCGGTGGCGTGAGGACGTTGGACTGGCGCGGTGTGAGGACTGTGTGCGGCGGTGTGAAGATGTGTGCGGCAAGTGTGAGGACTGTGGGCGTGTGTGTGAGGACTGTGTGCGCTGTGTGAGACTGTGTGTGGCGGTGTGCAGACTGTGTGCGGCGGTTGAGGACTGTGTGCGTCGTGTGAGGACTGTGTGCGGAGTGTGAGGACTGTGTGCGGCTGTGTGAGGACTGTGTGTGGCGGGTGAGGACTGGTGCAGGGTGTGGGCTGGGTGCAGCATTGAGGATGGTGTGGTGGGCGGGCGTGGTGTGTGAGGATGTGTGCGGCGTGAGACTGTGGTGCGTGTGGGTGGCACGTGTGTAGGAGTGCTAGTGTGCGGCAGCTGTGAGGACTGTGTGCGGCTGTGAGTGTGGGCATGTGAGTGTGTGAGGACTGTGTGGCGGCGTGTGGGACTGTGTGCGACGTGTGAGGACTGGGCGGGTGAAGAGTTGGCGTGTGGAGCGGAGTGTGAGAACTGTGTGCGGCGTGTGAGGACTGTGTGCGGCGTGTGAGGACTGTGTGGGCGGTGAGGACTGTGTGCGGCGTATGAGGACTGTGTGCGGTGTGAGGACGTGTGTGGACTGAGGTGCTGGGGTGTGGAACTGTGTGCGGCGGTGGTAACTGGTGACTGTGTGCGGCGGTGTGAGGACTGTGTGCGGCAGTGTGAGGACTGTGTGCGGCAGTGTGAGGACTGTGTGCGGTGGTGTGAGGAAGGTGTGCGGCGCCGTGAGGACGGTGTGCGGGCGGTGTGGAGGACTGTGTGTGGTGCCGTGAGGACGGTGTGCGGCTGCGTAAGGACTGCGTGGGGCGGTGTGGTGAGGAGTTTGAGGACTGTGCGCGGCGGTGTGAGAACTGTGTGCGGCGGTGTGTGAGGACAGTGTGCGGCAGTGTGAGGACTGTGTGCGGTGGTGTGAGGACGGTGTGCGGCAGTGTGAGGAAAGGTTATGAGGACTGTGCGCGGCAGTGTGGAGGACTAGTGCGCGGGGGACGTGTGAGACTGTGTGCGGCAGTGTGAGACTGTGGGCTGTGTGAGGATGTTGTGACGGACTGTGTGAAGACTGTGTGTGGTAGTGCGGACTGTGTGCGGCTGTAGTGAGGACTGTGTGCGTCAGTGTGAGGACTGTGTGCGGAAGTGTGAGGACTGTGTGCGGCTGGTGTGAGGACTGTGTGTGGCGGTGTGAGGACTGGGTGCAGCGGGGTAAGTGGGACTGGGTGCAGCAGTGTGAGAACTGTGTGTGGCGGTGTGAGGACTGTGTGCGGCGGTGTGAGGGACTGTGTGCGGCAGTGTGAGGACTGTGTGCCGCAGCTGTGAGGACTGTGTGCGGCAGTGTGAGGACTGTGTGCGGTGTGTGAGGACTGTGCAGCTGGTGAGGCGGTGTGCAGGAGGGCCGGTGAAGATGGTGTGCGGCGTGTGAGAACTGTGTGCGGCGGTGTGAGGGACTGTGTGCGGTGGTGTGAGGAAGTGTGCTGCGCGTGAGGACTGTGTGCGGGCGGCGTGAGGACCTGTTGTGATGGGCGGTGTGAGAACTGTGTGCGGCGGTTGTAAGAACTGTGTGCGGCGGTTAGGTTTGAGGACTGTGTGCCGGCAGTGTGAGAAATGTGTGCGGCAGTGTGAGGACTGTGTGGCGGTGGTTGTGAGGAAGGTGTGCGGCGCCTGTGAGGACGGGTGTGCGGCGGGTGAGGACTGTGTGTGGCTGCCGTGAGGTACGGTGTGTGCGGCTGCGTAAGGACTGGTGGGGCGGTGTGAGGAGTTTGAGGATCGTGCGCGCGGTGTGTGAGAACTGTGTGCGGCGGCCTGATGGTTGGAGGCATGCGGCGGCATGTGAGGACTGTGTGCGGTGGTGTGAGGACGGTGTGCGCGCAGTGTGAGGACTGTGCGGGCGGTGGTGAGGACTGTGTGTGGTGCGTGAGGACGGTGTGCGACGGCTAAGGACTGTGTGGGGCGGTGTGAGGAGTTTGAGGAGTGACTGTGGCTGGCAGTGTGAGCACGTGTGCGTGCGTGGGTGTCTTGGCGGTGTGAGGACAGTGCACGGCGGTGTGAGGATTGTGTGGCGGTGTGTGTGAGGACTGTGTAGCGGTGTGAGGATGGTGTGCGGCAGTGTGAGGACGGTGCGGCGGTGTGAGGACTGTGTGTGGCTGTGTGAGGACGGTGTGTGGCGGTGTGAGGACTGTGTGTGGCGGTGTGAGGACGGTGTGTGGCGGTGTGAGGATGATGTGCGGCAGTGTGAGGACGGTGCGGCGGTGTGAGGACTGTGTGAGGACGGTTTCTTCTGATATGAAGAGTTGGAGGCAGGAGACACGAGGATCCTCCTGCTCCTCTGATGGGGGTTGTAGTTCAGGATTGTATCTGGGGTATCTCACATTTCCTTCGGGTGTTGGGACATTTTTATTTATAGAATCTTGTGATTCCTGCGATAAATGTGAACACGTCCGAGGAACCGAAGGGGAAATGGAAGAACGAAACAATGTATCAAATAATAACAATCCACCAAACTAAATGAAGACCCCCCCAAACCAAGGACCCTTCTCACTGGCACTGCTCTGGGGTAGGGCTGGTGCTGCCCCTCAGTGGTGGGGGCTGGTGCTCCTCCGGGGTGGGGGCTGGTGCTCCTCTGGGGTGGGAGCTGGTGCTGCTACTCTGGGGTGGGGGCTGGTGCTGCTTCTCTGGGGTAGGGGCTGGTGCTCCTCTGGGGTAGGGACTGGCGTGGCTCCTCTGGGGTGGGGGCTGGTGCTCCTCTGGGGTAGGGACTGGCGTGGCTCCTCTGGGGTGGGGGCTGGTGCTCCTCTGGGGTAGGGACTGGCGTGGCTCCTCTGGGGTGGGGGCTGGTTCTGCTCCTCTGGGGTGGGAGCTGATGCTGCTCCTCTTGGGTGGGAGCTGATGCTGCTCCTCTGGGGTGGAGGCTGATGCTGCTCCTCTGGGGTGGGGGCTGGTTCTGCTCCTCTGGGGTGGGGGCTGCTGCTCCTCTGTGGTGGGGGCTAGTGCTGCTCCTCTTGGGTGGGAGCTGATGCTGCTCCTGTGGGGTGGAGGCTGATGCTGCTCCTCTGGGGTGGGGGCTGGTGCTGCTCCTTTATAGTGGAGGCTGATGCTGCTCCTCTGGGGTGGGGGCTGGTGCTGCTCCTTTATAGTGGGGGCTTGCACTGCTCCTCTGTGGTGGGGGCTGGTGCTGCTCCTCTGGGGTGGGGGCTGGTGGTGCTCCTCTGGGGTGGGGGCTGGTGCTGCTCCTCTGGGGTGGGGGCTGGTGCTGCTCCTCTGGGGTGGGGGCTGGTGCTGCTCCTCTGGGGTGTGGGCTGGTGCTGCTTCTCTTGGTGGGGGCTGGTGCTGCTCCTCTGGGGTGGGGGCTCAGTGTCCGTCGTGGTGGGCGCTCAGTGTCCGTCGTGGTGGGCGCTCAGTGTCCGTCGTGGTGGGGCGCTCAGTGTCCGTCGTGTTGGGCCCTCAGCGTCCGTCGTGGTGGGCGCTCAGCGTCCGTCGTGGTGGGCGCTCATGCGTCCGTCGTGTGTGGGCGCTCAGTGTCCGTCGTGGTGGGCGCTCAGTGTTTGTCGGTGGTGGGCGCTCAGTGTTTGTCGTGGTGGGCGCTCAGTGTCCGTCGTGGTGGGCGCTCAGTGTTTGTCGTGGTGGGCGCTCAGTGTCCGTCGTGGTGGGCGCTCAGTGTCCGTCGTGGTGGGCGCTCAGTGTCCGTCGTGGTGGGCGCTCAGTGTCCGTCGTGATGGGCGCTCAGTGTCCGTCGTGGTGGGCGCTCAGTGTCCGTCGTGGTGGGCGCTCAGTGTCCGTCGTGGTGGGCTGCTCAGTGTCCGTCGTGGTGGGCGTCTCAGTGTCCGTCGTGGTGGGCGACTCAGTGTCCGTCGTGGTGGGCGCTCAGTGTCCGTCGTGGTGGGCGCTCAGTGTCCGTCGTGGGTGGGCGCTCAGTGTCCGTGTGTGTGGTGGCGCTCAGTGTCCGTCGTGGTGGGCGCTCAGTGTCCGTCGTGGTGGGCGCTCAGTGTCCGTCGTGTGTGGGCGCTCAGTGTCCGTCGTGTGTGTGGGCGCTCAGTGTCCGTCGTGGTGGGCGCTCAGTGTCCGTCGTGGTGGGCGCTCAGTGTCCGTCGTGGTGGGCGCTCAGTGTCCGTCGTGGTGGGCTCTCAGTGTCCGTCGTGGTGGGCGCTCAGTGTCCGTCGTGGTGGGCGCTCAGTGTCCGTCGTGGTGGGCGCTCAGTGTCGTCGTGTGTGTGCGCTCAGTGTCCGTCGTGGTGGGCGCTCAGCTGTGTCCGTCGTGGTGGGCCTCTTTCGTCGTGGTGCCGCCCGTGTGGTGGGCGCTCAGTGTCCGTCGTGGTGTGCGCTCAGTGTCCGTCGTGGTGGGCGCTCAGTGTCCGTCGTGGTGTGCGCTTCAGTGTCCGTCGTGGTGGGCGCTCAGTGTCCGTCGTGGTGTGCGCTCAGTGTCCGTCGTGGTGGGCGCTCAGTGTCCGTCGTGGTGGGCTCTCAGTGTCCGTCGTGGTGGGCGCTCAGTGTCCGTCGTGGTGTGCGCTCAGTGTCCGTCGTGGTGGGCGCTCAGTGTCTGTCGTGGTGGGCCCTCACCGTCTGTCGTGGTGGGCGCTCAGTGTCCGTCGTGGTGGGAGCTCAGTGTCCGTCGTGGTGGGCGCTCAGTGTCCGTCGTGGTGGGCGCTCAGTGTCCGTCGTGGTGGGCGCTCAGTGTCCGTCGTGGTGGGCGCTCAGTGTCCGTCGTGGTGGGCGCTCAGTGTCCGTCGTGGTGGGCGCTCAGTGTCTGTCGTGGTGGGCGCTCAGTGTCCGTCATGGTGGGCGCTCAGTGTCCGTCGTGGTGGGCGCTCAGTGTCCGTCGTGGTGGGCGCTCAGTGTCTGCAGGATATTATTATCTCCTTGCTCGACTGTTCGGTAAATTGGGTGTAATTCAGTGGTGAGGACCGTACAGGAGCGAGACCTCCTGCCCCTGGGGTACTTGCGGCCCCCGGATGCCCCTGATAACATATTATTTGGGGGATTTTGTGCCGCGTCTTTAACCCTGCGTCGTCCTCGGGGCTTCTCTAATTGACTGTGTAATTAGAAAGAGAATTCAGCGGATTGTGGATGGCGTCTGGTGAGGATCGGGGGATTCAGCTGATGACGCACATCCCGGACCCCCGGAGCCGCTGCTCCCCGTGATCTGCACCAGATCTTATAGAAAAGTCTCCATCCATTATGTGATCTGAGGACGGTGAGAAGATCCGGGATCCACCATAACCTGCAGAACCGTCAGGAGGGGTCTGAGGATAGGATAGCGGCCCCTCAGGAGGGGTCTGAGGAAGAGGACAGCGGCCCCTCAGGAGGGGTCTGAGGAGAGGACAGCGGCCCCTCAGGGGGGTCTGAGGAGAGGATAGCGGCCCCTCAGGTGGTGTCTGAGGAGAGGACAGCGGCCCCTCAGGAGGGGCCTGAGGAGAGGACAGCGGCCCCTCAGGAGGGGTCTGAGGAGAGAGGACAGCGGCCCTCAGGAGGGGTCTGAGGAGAGGACAGCGGCCCCTCAGGAGGGGTCTGAGGAGAGGACAGCGGCCCCTCAGGAGAGGTCTGAGGAGAGGACAGCGGCCCCTCAGGAGGGGTCTGAGGAGCGGACAGCAACCCTTCAGGAGGGGTCTGAGGAGAGGACAGCGGCCCCTCAGGTGGGGTCTGAGGAGAGGACAGCGGCCCCTCAGGAGGGGTCTGAGGAGAGGACAGCGGCCCCTCAGGAGGGGTCTGAGGAGAGGACAGCGGCCCCTCAGGTGGGGTCTGAGGAGAGGACAGCGGCCCCTCAGGAGGGGTCTGAGGAGCGGACAGCGGCCCCTGAGGAGGGGTCTGAGGAGAGGACAGCGGCCCCTCAGGAGGGGTCTGAGGAGAGGACAGCGGCCCTCAGGAGGGGTCTGAGGAGAGGACAGCGGCCCCTCAGGAGAGGTCTGAGGAGAGGACAGCGGCCCCTCAGGAGGGGTCTGAGGAGCGGACAGCAACCCTTCAGGAGGGGTCTGAGGAGAGGACAGCGGCCCCTCAGGTGGGGTCTGAGGAGAGGACAGCGGCCCCTCAGGAGGGGTCTGAGGAGAGGACAGCGGCCCCTCAGGAGGGGTCTGAGGAGAGGACAGCGGCCCCTCAGGTGGGGTCTGAGGAGAGGACAGCGGCCCCTCAGGAGGGGTCTGAGGAGCGGACAGCGGCCCCTGAGGAGGGGTCTGAGGAGAGGACAGCGGCCCTCAGGAGGGGTCTGAGGAGAGGACAGCGGCCCCTCAGGAGGGGTCTGATGAGAGGACAGCGGCCCCTCAGGAGGGGTCTGAAGGAGAGGACAGCAGCCCCTCAGGTGGGGTCTGAGAGAGAGGACAGCGGCCCCTCAGGAGGGGTCTGAGGAGAGGACAGCGGCCCCTCAGGTGGGGTCTGAGGAGAGGACAGCGGCCCCTCAGGAGGGGTCTGAGGAGAGGACAGCGGCCCCTGAGGAGGGGTCTGAGGAGAGGACAGCGGCCCCTCAGGAGGGGTCTGAGGAGAGGACAGCGGCCCCTCAGGAGGGGTCTGAGGAGCGGACAGCGGCCCCTGAGGAGGGGTCTGAGGAGAGGACAGCGGCCCCTCAGGAGGGGTCTGATGAGAGGACAGCGGCCCCTCAGGTGGGGTCTGAGGAGAGGACAGCGGCCCCTCAGGAGGGGTCTGAGGAGAGGACAGCGGCCCTCAGGAGGGGTCTGAGGAGAGGACAGCGGCCCCTCAGGATGGGGCTGAGGAGAGGGACAGCGGCCCCTCAGGGGGGTCTAGAGGAGCGGACAGTGGCCCCTCAGGAGGGGTCTGAGGAGAGGACAGCGGCCCCTCAGGAGGGGTCTGAGGAGAGGACAGCGGCCCCTCAGGAGGGGTCTGAGGAGCGGACAGCGGCCCCTCAGGTGGGGTCTGAGGGAGGACAGCGGCCCCTCAGGAGGGGTCTGAGGAGAGGACAGCGGCCCCTCAGGTGGGGTCTGAGGAGAGGACAGCGGCCCTCAGGGGGGTCTGAGGAGAGGACAGCGGCCCCTCAGGAGGGGTTGAGGAGCGGACAGCGGCCCTCTGGAGAGGAACGGCGGTTGGGAGAGAGAGGACAGCGGCCCCTCAGGAGGGGTCTGAGGAGAGGACAGCGGCCCTCAGGAGGGGTCTGAGGAGAGGACAGCGGCCCCTCAGGAGGGTCTGAGGAGAGGACAGCGGCCCCTCAGGAGGGGTCTGAGAGAGAAGCGGACAGAACCTTCAGGATGGGGTCTGAGGAGAGGACAGCGGCCCCTCAGGTGGGGTCTGAGGAGAGGACAGCGGCCCTCAGGAGGGGTCTGAGGAGAGGACAGCGGCCCCTCAGGAGGGGTCTGAGGAGAGGACAGCGGCCCTCAGGTGGGGTCTGAGGAGAGGACAGCGGCCCCTCAGGAGGGGTCTGAGGAGGACAGCGGCCCCTGAGGAGGGGTCTGAGGAGAGGACAGCGGCCCTCAGGAGGGGTCTGAGGAGAGGACAGCGGCCCCTCAGGAGGGGTCTGAGGAGAGGACAGCGGCCCTCAGGAGGGGTCTGAAGAGAGGACAGCGGCCCCTCAGGTGGGGTTGAGGAGAGGACAGCGGCCCCTCAGGAGGGGTCTGAGGAGAGGACAGCGGCCCCTCAGGTGGGGTCTGAGGAGAGGACAGCGGCCCCTCAGGAGGGGTCTGAGGAGAGGACAGCGGCCCCTCAGGAGGGGTTGAGGAGAGGACAGCGGCCCCTCAGGAGGGGTCTGAGGAGAGGACAGCGGCCCCTCAGGAGGGGTCTGAGGAGAGGACAGCGGCCCCTCAGGGGGGTCTGAGGAGAGGACAGCAGGGCCCTCAGGGAGGGGTCTGAGGAGAGGACAGCGGCCCTCAGGAGGGGTCTGAGAGAGGACAGCGGCCCTCAGGAGGGGTCTGAGGAGAGGGACAGCGGCCCCTCAGGTGGGGTCTGAGAGAGGACAGCGGCCCCTCAGGAGGGGTCTGAGGAGAGGACAGCGGCCCCTCAGGTGGGGTCTGAGGGAGGACAGCGGCCCTCAGGAGGGGTCTGAGGAGAGGACAGCGGCCCCTCAGGAGGGGTCTGAGGAGGGACAGCGGCCCCTTCAGGAGGGGTCTGAGGACGGGACAGCGGCCCTCAGGAGGGGTCTGAGGAGAGGACAGCGGCCCCTCAGGAGGGGTCTGAGGAGAGGACAGCGGCCCCTCAGGAGGGAGTCTGAGATGAGGACAGCGGCCCCTCAGGTGGGGTCTGAGGAGAGGACAGCGGCCCCTCAGGAGGGGTCTGAGGAGAGGACAGCGGCCCCTCAGGAGGGGTCTGAGGAAGGGACAGCGGCCCCTCAGGAGGGCTGAGGAGAGGACAGCGGCCCTCAGGGGGGGTCTGAGGCGGACAGTGGCCCTCAGGAGGGTCTGAGGAGAGGACAGCGGCACCCTCAGGAGGGGTTGAGGAGAGGACAGCGGCCCCTCAGGGGGGTTTGAGGATACGAGCGCGGCTCCTCATGGTGGAGTTCTGTGGAGGTCACGGTCTCGGGGGGTCTGAGGAAGGACAGCGCCTCAGGGGGGTCTGAGGAGAGGGACAGCGGCCCCTCAGATGGAGGGGGTCTGGGAGATGGAAGCGGCTCTGGTGGGGTGTGATGTGAGGACAGCTGGTCACTCAGGAGGGTCTGAGGAATGCGAGAGGCAGCGGTACCTCAGGTGGTGTTCTGAGATGCAGACTGTACAAACCCTCAGTGAGGGGTCTGAGAGAGGACACTTGTCCTCAGGAGGGGCGAGATTGAGACAGCCCCTCAGGAGGTGTATCTGGGGGCAGGATTCAGTCTCCCTAAGGGGAGGGTCTAGTGAAGGAGAGACAGCGGTCCCTCAGGTGGGGTGTGAGGAGAGCACAGCGGCCCCTGAGGAGGGGTCTGAGGAGGAGGACAGCGGCCCTCAGGTGGGGTCTGAGGAGAGGACAGCGGTCCCTCAGGAGGGGTCTGAGGAGAGGACAGCGGCCCCTCAGGAGGGGTCTGAGGAGAGGGGCAGCGGCCCCTCAGGAGGGGTCTGAAGAGAGGACAGCGGTCCCTCAGGTGGGGTGTGAGGAGAGCACAGCGGCCCCTGAGGAGGGGTCTGAGGAGAGGACAGCGGCCCCTCAGGTGGGGTCTGAGGAGAGGACAGCGGCCCCTCAGGAGGGGTCTAAGGAGAGGACAGCGGTCCCTCAGGAGGGGTCTGAAGAGAGGACAGCGGTCCCTCAGGTGGGGTGTGAGGAGAGCACAGCGGCCCCTCAGGAGGGGTGTGAGGAGGAGGACAGCGGCCCCTCAGGGGGGTGTGAGAGGAGAGGACAGCGGCCCCTCAGGAGGGGTCTGAAGAGAGGACAGCGGTCCCTCAGGTGGGGTGTGAGGAGAGCACAGCGGCCCCTGAGGAGGGGTCTGAGGAGAGAGGACAGCGGCCCCTCAGGAGGGGTCTGAAGAGGGGGACAGCGGGTCCCTCAGGTGGGGTGTGAGGAGAGCACAGCGGCCCCTGAGGAGGGGTCTGAGGAGAGGACAGCGGCCCCTCAGGAGGGGTCTGAAGAGAGGACAGCGGTCCCTCAGGTGGGGTGTGGGAGAGCACAGCGGCCCTGAGGAGGGGTCTGAGGAGGAGGACAGCGGCCCTCAGGTGGGGTCTGAGGAGAGGACAGCGGTCCCTCAGGAGGGGTCTGAGGAGAGGACAGCGGCCCCTCAGGAGGGGTCTGAGGAGAGGGGCAGCGGACCCTCAGGAGGGGTCTGAGGAGAGGACAGCGGCCCCTCAGGAGGGGTCTGAGGAGAGGACAGCGGCCCTCAGGTGGGGTCTGAGGACGAGGACAGCGGTCCCTCAGGAGGGGTCTGAGGACAGAGGACAGCGGCCCCTCAGGTGGGGTCTGAGGAGAGGACAGCGGCCCCTCAGGAGGGGTCTGAGGAGAGGACAGCGGCCCTCAGGAGGGGTCTGAGGAGAGGACAGCGGCCCCTCAGGTGGGGTCTGAGGAGAGGATAGCGGCCCCTCAGGAGGGGTCTGAGGAGCGGACAGCGGCCCCTCAGGTGGGGTGTGAGGAGAGGACAGCGGCCCCTCAGGGGGGGTCTGAGGAGAGGGACAGCGGCCCTCAGGTTGGGTATGAGGAGAGGACAGTGGCCCCTCAGGGAGGGTTATTCGGGGATCATCGTTATGGTGTTCCGGAACGTCCCGCTTGCTCGGATTCTCGCTGACCCGTCCTCCTGTTTTTCCTTTTAGTGATGATCTATAATGTATAAGACGCCAAGACACGGAGGATCCGATTCTGCTGACAGCTCAGAAGGATCCTTTAACCCCTCGCTCCCCTCAGATCCTGGATGTCTTGTACCGGGGAGGGGGGATGTCACATCCAAGAACTGCGGTTGGGGGGGGGTGCAGTTTTTGATTTGTGTGTATCTAATATAGACAATGCTGGGAGTCCAGACTGACACATTGTAACGATCAGCAGGCTTCACCGATGTATCTACAGCATTGTCTACACTGGATGCAACTGTAACAAACCCTCAGCTGCAAACAGGTTTGGCGTAACGGCTCTTCTGTCCTGAGAGCGGCGCAGATTGAAGCAGAAAATCTCCTAGAAGTCATAGAGCTTCTCTCCTCCGATACTCTGGGGGCAGGATTTCTATTTTCTTACATTAATTATTTCCGTAATTGGGAGGAGTTAACTGAGTGTCGGGCAGTGAGCTCGTTCTGATTGGAGGAGTTAACTGAGGATCGGGCAGTGAGCTCGTTCTGATTGGAGGAGTTAACTGAGGATCGGGCAGTGAGCTCGTTCTGATCGGAGGAGTTTACTGAGGATCGGACAGTGAGCTCGTTCTGATCGGAGGAGTTAACTGAGGATCGGGCAGTGAGCTCGTTCTGATTGGAGGAGTTTACTGAGTGTCGGGCAGTGAGCTCGTTCTGATTGGAGGAAATAACTGAGGATGCGGGCAGTGAGCTCATTCTGATTGGAGGAGTTAACTGAGGATCGCGCAGTGAGCTCGTTCTAATTGGAGGAGTTTACTGAGGATCGGGCAGTGAGCTCGTTCTGATTGGAGGAGTTTACTGAGTGTCGGGCAGTGAGCTCGTTCTTATCGGAGGAATTTACTGAGGATCGGGCAGTGAGCTCGTTCTGATTGGAGGAGTTAACTGAGAATCGGGCAGTGAGCTCGTTCTGATTAGAGGAGTTAACTGAGGATCAGGCAGTGAACTTGTTCTGATCGGAGGAGTTAACTGAGGATCGGGCAGTGAGCTAGTTCTCATTGGAGGAGTTAAATGAGGACGGGCAGCGAGCTCATTCTGATTGGAGGAATTAACTGAGGATCAGGCAGTGAGCTCGTTCTGATCGGAGGAGTTAACTGAGGATCAGGCAGTGAGCTCGTTCTGATTGGAGGAGTTAACTGAGGATCGGGCAGTGAGCTCGTTCTGATCGGAGGAGTTAACTGAGGATCAGGCAGTGAGCTCGTTCTGATTGGAGGAGTTAACTGAGGATCGGGCAGTGAGCTCGTTCTGATTAGAGGAGTTAACTGAGGATCGGGCAGTGAGCTCGTTCTGATCGGAGGAGTTTACTGAGTGTCGGGCAGTGAGCTCGTTCTGATCGGAGGAGTTAACTAAGTGTCGGGCGGTGAGCTCGTTCTGATCGAAGGAGTTAACTGAGTGTCGGGCAGTGAGCTCGTTCTGATTGGAGGAGTTAACTGAGGATCGGGCAGTGAGCTCGTTCTGATTGAGAGGAGTTAACTGAGGATCGGGCAGTGAGCTCGTTCTCATCAGAGGAATTAACTGAGGATCGGGCAGTGAGCTGCGTTCTGATCGGAGAGTTAACTGAGGATCGGGCAGTGAGCTCGTTCTGATCAGAGGAGTTAACTGAGGATCGGGCAGTGAGCTCGTTCTGATTGGAGGAGTTAACTGAGGATCGGGCAGTGAGCTCGTTCTGATCGGAGGAGTTAACTGAGGATCGGGCAGTGAGCTCTTTCTGATTGGAGGAGTTAACTGAGTGTCGGGCAGTGAGCTCGTTCTGATCGGAGGAGTTAACTGAGGGTCGGGCAGTGAACTCGTTCTGATCGGAGGAGTTAACTGAGGATCGGGCAGCGAGCTCATTCTGATTGGAGGAGTTAACTGAGGAACGGGCAGTGAGCTTGTTCTGATTGGAGGAGTTAACTGAGGATCAGGCAGTGAGCTCATTGTGATTGGAGGAGTTAACTGAGGATCGGGCAGTGAGCTCGTTCTGATTGGAGGAGTTAACTGAGTGTCGGGCAGTGAGCTCGTTCTGATCGGAGGAGTTAACTGAGGGTCGGGCAGTGAACTCGTTCTGATCGGAGGAGTTAACTGAGGATCGGGCAGTGAGCTCGTTCTGATTGGAGGAGTTTACTGAGTGTCTGGCAGTGAGCTCGTTCTGATTGGAGGAGTTTACTGAGTGTCGGGCAGTAAGCTCGTTCTGATTGGAGGAGTTAACTGAGGATCGGGCAGTGAGCTCGTTCTGATTGGAGGAGTTAACTGAGGATCGGGCAGTGAGCTCGTTCTGATTGGAGGAGTTAACTGAGGATCGGGCAGTGAGCTCGTTCTGATTGGAGGAGTTAACTGAGGATCGGGCAGCAAGCTCGTTCTCATTGGAGAAGTTAACTGAGGATCGGGCAGTGAGCTCGTTCTGATTGGAGGAGTTAACTGAGGATCGGGCAGTGAGCTCGTTCTGATTGGAGGAGTTAACTGAGGATCGGGCAGCAAGCTCGTTCTCATTGGAGGAGTTAACTGTGGATCGGGCAGTGAGCTCGTTCTGATTGGAGGAGTTAACTGAGGATCGGGCAGTGAGCTCATTCTGATCGGAGGAGTTTACTGAGTGTCGGGCAGTGAGCTCGTTCTGATCGGAGGAGTTAACTGAGGATCGGGCAGTGAGCTCGTTCTGATCGGAGGAGTTAACTAAGGATCGGGCAGTGAGCTCGTTCTGATTGGAGGAGTTAACTGAGGATCGGGCAGTGAGCTCGTTCTGATTGGAGGAGTTAACTGAGGATCGGGAAGCGAGCTCGTTCTGATTGGAGGAGTTTACTGAGTGTTGGGCAGTGAGCTTGTTCTGATCGGAGGAGTTAACTGAGGATTGGGCAGTGAGCTCGTTCTGATCGGAGGAGTTAACTGAGTGTCGGGCAGTGAGCTCGTTCTGATTGGAGGAGTTTACTGAGGATCGGGCAGTGAGCTCGTTCTGATCGGAGGAGTTAACTGAGGATCAGACAGTGAGTTAGTTCTGATTGGAGGAGTTATTATTATTATTATTATTAAATATTTATAGCGACATTAGGTTCCATGGCACTTTTCATGTGAAGGGTAGAACGAGGGCAAGAACGTGAAATCGCGACAATTGAATCAGACAGGTACAGTAGGGCAGAGTTAACTGAGACGCGGGCAGTGAGCTCGTTCTGATCAGGGGAGTTAACTGAGACCGGGGCAGTGAGCTCGTTCTGATCGGAGGAGTTTACTGAGTGTCGGGCTGTGAGCTCATTCTGATCGGGGAGTTAACTGAGGATCGGGCAGTGAGCTCGTTCTGATTGGAGGAGTTAACTGAGGATCGGGCAGTGAGCTCGTTCTGATTGGAGGAGTAACTGAGGATCTGGCAGTGTGCTCATTCTGATTGGAGGAGTTAACTGAGGATCGGGCAGTGAGCTCATTCTGATTGGAGGAATTAACTGAGAATCGGGCAGTGAGCTCATTCTGATCGGAGGAGTTAACTGAGGATCGGGCAGTGAGCTCGTTCTGATCGGAGGAGTTAACTGAGGATCGGGCAGTGAGCTCGTTCTGATCGGAGGAGTTAACTCAGGATCGGGCAGTGAGCTCGTTCTGATCGGAGGAGTTAACTGAGGATCGGGCAGTGAGCTCGTTCTGATCGGAGGAGTTAACTGAGGATCGGGCAGTGCACTCGTTCTGATTGGAGGAGTTAACTGAGGATCGGGCAGTGAGCTCATTCTGATTGGAGGAGTTAACTGAGTGTCGGGCAGTGAGCTCGTTCTGATCGGAGGAGTTAACTGAGGATCGGGCAGTGAGCTCGTTCTGATTGGAGGAGTTAACTGAGGATCGGGCAGTGAGCTCGTTCTGATTGGAGGAGTTAACTGAGGATCGGGCAGCAAGCTCGTTCTCATTGGAGAAGTTAACTGAGGATCGGGCAGTGAGCTCGTTCTGATTGGAGGAGTTAACTGAGGATCGGGCAGTGAGCTCGTTCTGATTGGAGGAGTTAACTGAGGATCGGGCAGCAAGCTCGTTCTCATTGGAGGAGTTAACTGTGGATCGGGCAGTGAGCTCGTTCTGATTGGAGGAGTTAACTGAGGATCGGGCAGTGAGCTCATTCTGATCGGAGGAGTTTACTGAGTGTCGGGCAGTGAGCTCGTTCTGATCGGAGGAGTTAACTGAGGATCGGGCAGTGAGCTCGTTCTGATCGGAGGGGAGTTAACTAAGGATCGGGCAGTGAGCTCGTTCTGATTGGAGGAGTTAACTGAGGATCGGGCAGTGAGCTCGTTCTGATTGGAGGAGTTAACTGAGGATCGGGAAGCGAGCTCGTTCTGATTGGAGGAGTTTACTGAGTGTTGGAGCAGTGAGCTTGTTCTGATCGGAGGAGTTAACTGAGGATTGGGCAGTGAGCTCGTTCTGATCGGAGGAGTTAACTGAGTGTCGGGCAGTGAGTTCGTTCTGATCGGAGGAGTTAACTGATTTGTCGGGCAGTGAGCCGTTCTGATTGGAGGAGTTTACTGAGGATCGGGCAGTGAGCTCGTTCTGATCGGAGGAGTTAACTGAGGATCAGACAGTGAGTTAGTTCTGATTGGAGGAGTTATATTATTATTATTATTATTAAATATTTATAGCGACATTAGGTTCCATGGCACTTTTCATGTGAAGGTAGAACGAGGGCAAGAACGTGAAATCGCGACAATTGAATCAGACAGGTACAGTAGGGCAGAGTTAACTGAGACGCGGGCAGTGAGCTCGTTCTGATCAGAGGAGTTAACTGAGAGACGGGCAGTGAGCTCGTTCTATGGAGGAGTTACTGAGTGATCGGGCATGTGAGCTCATTCTGATCGGAGAGATTAACTGAGGATCGGGCAGTGAGCTCGTTCTGATTGGAGGAGTTAACTGAGGATCGGCAGTGAGCTCGTTCTGATTGGAGGAGTTAACTGAGGATCAGGCAGTGTAGCTCTTCTGATTGGAGGAGTTAACTGAGGATCAGGCAGTGAGCTCATTCTGATTGGAGGAATTAACTGAGGAATCGGGCAGTGAGCTCATTCTGATCGGAGGAGTTAACTGAGGATCGGGCAGTGAGCTCGTTCTGATCGGAGGAGTTAACTGAGGATCGGGCAGTGAGCTCGTTCTGATCGGAGGAGTTAATCGGATCGGGCAGTGAGCTCGTTCTGATCGGAGGAGTTTAACTGAGTGATCGGGCAGTGAGCTCGTTCTGATCGGAGGAGTTACTGAGGATCGGGCAGTGCACTCGTTCTGATGGAGGAGTTAACTGAGGATCGGGCAGTGAGCTCATTCTGATAGAGGAGTTAACTGAGTGTCGGGCAGTGAGCTCGTTCTGATCGGAGGAGTTAACTGAGGATCGGGCAGTGAGCTCGTTCTGATTGGAGGAGTTAACTGAGGATCGGGCAGTGAGCTCGTTCTGATTGGAGGAGTTTACTGAGGATCGGGCAGGCAGCTCGTTCTATCATTGGAGAAGTTAACTGAGGATCGGGCAGTGAGCTCGTTCTGATTGGAGGAGTTTAACTGAGGATCGGGCAGTGAGCTCGTTCTGATTGGAGGAGTTAACTGAGGATCGGGCAGCTAAGCTCGTTCTCATTGGAGGAGTTAACTGTGGATCGGGCAGTGAGCTCGTTCTGATTGGAGGAGTTAACTGAGGATCGGGCAGTGAGCTCATTCTGATCGGAGGAGTTTACTGAGTGTCGGGCAGTGAGCTCGTTCTGATCGGAGGAGTTAACTGAGTGATCGGGCAGTGAGCTCTTCTGATCGGAGGAGTTTAACTAAGGATCGGGCAGTGAGCTCGTTCTGATTGGAGGAGTTAACTGAGGATCGGGCAGTGAGCTCGTTCTGATTGGAGGAGTTTGAGAGTTAACTGAGTGTCGGGAAGGAGCTCGTTCTGATTGGAGGAGTTTACTGAGTGTTGGGCAGTGAGTTGTTCTGATCGGAGGATTAACTGAGGATTGGGCAGTGAGCTCGTTCTGATCGGAGGAGTTACTGAGTGTCGGCGTGATTCGTTCTGATCGGAGGAGTTAACTGAGTGTCGGGCAGTGAGCTCGTTCTGATTGGAGGAGTTTACTGAGGATCGGGCAGTGAGCTCGTTCTGATCGGAGGAGTTAACTGAGGATCAGACAGTGAGTTAGTTCTGATTGGAGGAGTTATTATTATTATTATTATTAAATATTTATAGCGACATTAGGTTCCATGGCACTTTTCATGTGAAGGGTAGAACGAGGGCAAGAACGTGAAATCGCGACAATTGAATCAGACAGGTACAGTAGGGCAGAGTTAACTGAGACGCGGGCAGTGAGCTCGTTCTGATCAGAGGAGTTTAACTGAGGATCAGGCAGTGAGCTCGTTCTCATTGGAGGAGTTAACTGAGGATCGGGCAGTGAGCTCGTTCTGATTGGAGGAGTTAACTGAGGATCGGGCAGTGAGCTCGTTCTGATTGGAGGAGTTAACTGAGGATCAGGCAGTGAGCTCGTTCTCATTGGAGGAGTTAAACTGAGGATCAGGCAGTGAGCTCGTTCTGATTGGAGGAGTTAACTGAGGATCAGGCAGTGAGCTCGTTCTGATTGGAGGAGTTAACTGAGGATCGGGCAGTGAGCTCATTCTGATCGGAGGAGTTTACTGAGTGTCGGGCAGTGAGCTCGTTCTGATCGGAGGAGTTAACTGAGTGTCGGGCAGTGAGCTCATTCTGATCGGAGGAGTTTACTGAGTGTCGGGCAGTGAGCTCGGTCTGATCGGAGGAGTTTACTGAGTGTCGGGCAGTGAGCTCGGTCTGATCGGAGGAGTTTACTGAGGATCGGGCAGTGAGCTCGTTCTGATCAGAGGAGTTAACTGAGGATCGGGCAGTGAGCTCGGTCTGATCAGAGGAGTTTACTGAGGTCGGGCAGTGAGCTCGTTCTGATCAGAGGAGTTAACTGAGGATCGGGCAGTGAGCTCGATCTGATTTGAGGAGTTTACTGAGTGTCGGGCAGTGAGCTCGTTCTGATCAGAGGAGTTAACTGAGGATCGGGCAGTGAGCTCGGTCTGATCAGAGGAGTTTACTGAGTGTCGGGCAGTGAGCTCGATCTGATTTGAGGAGTTTACTGAGTGTCGGGCAGTGAGCTCGTTCTGATTGGAGGAGTTTACTGAGGAGGAGTTAACTGAGTGTCGGGCAGTGAGCTCATTCTGATTGGAGGAGTTTACTGAGTGTTGGGCAGTGAGTTCGTTCTGATCGGAGGAGTTAACTGAGTGTCGGGCAGTGAGCTCATTCTGATTGGAGGAGTTTACTGAGGATCGGGCAGTGAGCTCGATCTGATTTGAGGAGTTTACTGAGTGTCGGGCAGTGAGCTCATTCTGATTGGAGGAGTTTACTGAGGAGGAGTTAACTGAGTGTCGGGCAGTGAGCTCATTCTGATTGGAGGAGTTTACTGAGTGTCGGGCAGTGAGTTCGTTCTGATTGGAGGAGTTTACTGAGTGTCGGGCAGTGAGTTCATTCTGATTGGAGGAGTTTACTGAGGAGGAGTTAACTGAGTGTCGGGCAGTGAGTTCGTTCTGATCGGAGGAGTTAACTGAGTGTCGGGCAGTGAGTTCGTTCTGATCGGAGGAGTTAACTGAGTGTCGGGCAGTGAGCTCGTTCTGATCGGAGGAGTTAACTGAGGATCGGGCAGTGAGCTCATTCTGATCAGAGAGTTTATAACTGTTTTAGGATTCAGCTACTCACGTGATGTACAGAAAACCAAGCGGGCGTCACTCGTCCGACCTTTCTGGATGAATATCGGAGCGATTCTAGTTGGGAGTCACACACACAGATAACTGTGCAGAGATTGTTTGCAGATCTCTGGTTGCAGTGAAATCATGGACACATTGTATCATTTGTACACGGCCACAAAATGTAACAATGTGTCCATGATTTCACTGCGCACAATCTGCACAGTTATCTGTGTGTCACCTGCTCTTTACAGTTATCTGTGTGTCACCTGCTCTTTACAGTTATCTGTGTGTCACCTGCTCTTTACAGTTATCTGTGTGTCACCTGCTCTTTACAGTTATCTGTGTGTCACCTGCTCTTTACAGTTATCAGTGTGTCACCTGCTCTTTACAGCTCTGGATGTGCTCACTGACAGACTCTCAGTTGCCTCATTCTCACACACGGGTTATAGAAGAGAAACGGTGCAAAATTTATAATAAAACCCAATTGCAAAAATGATTTTTAGCCCAAAATACACGTGTTTAAGCTAATAGGAAGTCCCCAGCGTTGTCCGGGTATATGGGGGCAGTTGTGGGGGTGATGGAGGTGGTCGTTCCTGGTGATCTAATGCTTTCCTTCTTTTGCAGGTTCGGTCGTGCTGATGGATCTGGACTTCGCTTCGCTGATCCTTGGGATGATCCATAGTTGATCCTCGCTTTGTTTTGTGACCTCCAATATGAAGTCCTGCCGCTGACGGTGGAGGTGTAGGACCACCGCTCATCTCACCGCTACATCTGCCATTGACCGGACCACCTGCCATGGGTGGGGGGCTGTCCACCGGCGCGGTGGTGGCCATCTCCTTTAACTGTGTGATTGCATTACTGATCCTCATCCTCTTCCTCATCCTGTGTAAGGCATGTCAGACCCCGTCCTGCCCCAACTCCAGCCCCTCGCCCGACTCCGAAAATAGGGAGGAAAAGTACCTGCTGCAGCCCTGACCCCCTCACCAGCCGGGGGCCCGCGGGGGCCCGAACGCTGCACCTTCATCTCTTCCATATCGGATGCTGCGTCAGTTCTGCGATGAACGTTAACCCCATGAGTGACGCAAGTCCCTGGAGCCATAACAAGCCTGAAAATGCAAAGGGAATAATGAGATTGTGCTACGTCTTCCTCCTGACAACCTCCTGTGGCCTCGATTCTGCTGTCATGTCTGCTAGAGCACTCGCTCCTGATCGGGGGCTCCTGACTGACCGGGGGCTGGCTCCTGATTGGGGACTCGCTTCTGATCGGGGGCTCATGACTGATCGGGGGCTCGCTCCTGTTTGGGGGCTCACTCCTGGCTGGGCGCTTGCTCCTGATTGGGGACTCGCTTCTGATCAGGGGCTTGCTCATGATCGGGGGCTCGCTTCTGATCGGGGGCTCACTCCTGATCGGGGGCTCGCTCCTGATCGGGGGCTCGCTTCTGATCGGGGGCTTGCTCCTGTTTGGGGGCTCGCTTCTGATTGGGGACTCGTCCTGATCGGGGGCTCATGACTGATCAGGGCTCGCTCCTGATCGGGGACTTGCTTCTGATCAGGGACTCGCTTCTGATCGGGGGCTCACTTCTGATCAGGCGCTCGCTCCTTATCAGGGGCTCGCTTCTGATCGGGGGCTCGCTCCTGATTGGGTGCTCGCTCCTGATCAGGGGCTCGCTCCTGATCGGGGGCTCATGACTGATCGGGGGCTCGCTTCTGATCAGGGGCTTGTTCCTGATTGGGGTCTCGCTTCTGATTGGGGGCTCGGTCCTGATCGGGGGCTCGCTTCTGATTGGGGGCTCGGTCCTGATCGGGGGCTCGTTTCTGATTGGAGTCTCGCTTATGATCGGGGCCTCGCTCCTGTTTGGGGGCTCGCTCCTGATCGGGGGCTCGCTTCTGATCGGGGCCTCGCTCCTGTTTGGGGGCTCGCTTCTGATCGGGGGCTCACTCCTGATCGGGGGCTCATGACTGATCAGGGGCTCGCTCCTGATCAGGGGCTTGCTTCTGATCAGGGGCTCGCTTCTGATCAGGGGCTCACTTCTGATCAGGCGCTCGCTCCTTATCAGGGGCTCGCTTCTGATCGGGGGCTCGCTCCTGATTGGGGGCTCGCTTCTGATCAGGGTCTCGCTTCTGATCAGGGGCTCGCTCCTGATCAGGGGCTCGCTCCTGATTGGGGGCTTGCTCCTGATCGGGGTCTCGCTCCTGATCAGAGGCTCGCTCTTGTTTGGGGGCTCGCTACTGTTTGGGCATTCGCTTTAGATCAGGGGCTTGTGACTCACCAGCTGCAGATGACCTCCTCACTGTGCACCGGAGCCCTGGGGGGGGTCACGGACTACAGAGCTCCCCCCATGTAGCTCCAGAGCTCGGGGTGTGCGGTGCGAGGGGCCTAACTGTTAGGTAGCAGTGATGGCGATGATGATTTGTAGGTGGGAAGGGGTTAATATGTATCACTAATAGACATCAAAAAGCAATAATGGGACAGGGACGTTCCTCGTGGCGCTGGAACTTCTCACCCTTCCTAGAATATGAATGCAACAATCCCCTGAGCTTTGCGCGATCATGTGACCCCAGGAGGGGGAGGCTCCTGCTGCAGCTGATGGTGGTACCAAGGCCTCTCCTTCCTCAAACGTTGAGGGGTCTTTGGGGCTGGATTAGGCCCTGTCCGAATTGTGGTCAGAGGTCTCAGCCCTATCCTCTGGCCCCGCGTTATGCACTGCCCCCATCTTCTGCCTCTGGATTAATACCGCCCTCTAGTGTTGAGGTAACACATGTGCACTTAAATTGTCCACCCATCACCTAAAATCACACCTGTCTATGTTATATATTGGCACAGACCCCCGGCCTTATATACATGGTCCTGCACCTCTAGATTTATCGGTCGGTGCTGCACCCCTACGCTCCATCATGGTACATAACGTCACACAGTATGGTGACAATGGAGATAAACCATAAACCATAGGGGCTGTGGGGTCGGGGCCATGGTGGGCTCAACTCCTTATCATCGCTATCACAGAGGAAGCGCAGGTGATTGCTCCATTCTTGTGAGGGTCCCACTGATCGGGGGTATGAGATCGTCTCTGTCGCTGCCTTATGGATCATAGTTGGGAAGATTGGGGAGGGGGAGTCTGGATGTGAGGGTGCAGACCCCGATACCAGCACCGCACTGTAGCCACTGAGCGATGTGTCCTGTGCCGCGCACCTTCCTGGTTCTAACACTGATCACTTTATATTCTGTACTGACACTTTAATAAACACAGAAAAAAAACTATTTGCTGCCTAAAATTCTTCTCTGAGTCACCACCAAGATCTCCAGCCTCTGCACCGGTCACCTCCCAGATTTCCAGCCTCTGCACCGGTCACCTCCCAGATCTCCAACCTCTGCACCGGTCACCTCCCAGATCTCCAGCCTCTGCACGGTCACCTCCAGATCTCCAGCCTCTGCACCGGTCACCTCCCAGATCTCCAGCCTCTGCACCGGTCACTCCCAGATCTCCAACCTCTGCACCGGTCACCTCCCAGATCTCCAGCCTCTGCACCGGTCACCTCCCAGATCTCCAGCCTCTGCACCGGTCACCTCCCAGATCTCCAGCCTCTGCACCGGTCACCCCCAGATCTCCAGCCTCTGCACCGGTCACCTCCCAGATCTCCAGCCTCTGCTCCGGTCACTTCTCAGATCTCCAGCCTCTGCACGGTCACCTCCCAGATCTCCAGCCTCTGCTCCAGTCACCTCCCAGATCTCCAACCTCTGCACCGGTCACCTCCCAGATCTCCAGCCTCTGCACCGGTCACCTCCCAGATCTCCAGCCTCTGCTCCGGTCACCTCCCAGATCTCCAGCCTCTGCATCGGTCACCTCCCAGATCTCCAGACTCTGCACAGGTCACCTCCCAGATCTCCAGCCTCTGTACCGGTCACCTCCCAGATCTCCAGCCTCTGCATCGGTCACCTCCCAGATCTCCAGCCTCTGCACCGGTCACACTCCCAGATCTCCAGCCTCTGCACCGGTCACCTCCCAGATCTCCAGCCTCTGCACCGGTCACCTCCCAGATCTCCAGCCTCTGCACCGGTCACCTCCCAGATCTCCAGCCTCTGCTCCGGTCACCTCCCAGATCTCCAGCCTCTGCACCGGTCACCTCCCAGATCTCCAGCCTCTGCCCGGTCACCTCCCAGATCTCCAGCCTCTGCCCGGTCACCTCCCAGATCTCCAGCCTCTGCACGGTCACCTCCCAGATCTCCAGCCTCTGCACGGTCACCTCCCAGATCTCCAGCCTCTGCTCCGGTCACCTCCCAGATCTCCAGCCTCTGCGCCGGTCACTCCCAGATCTCCAGCTCTGCGCCGGTCACCTCCCAGATCTCCAGCCTCTGGCCGGTCACCTCCCAGATCTCCAGCCTCTGCCCGGTCACCTCCCAGATCTCCAGCCTCTGCGCCGGTCACCTCCCAGATCTCCAACCTCTGCCCGGTCACCTCCCAGATCTCCAGCCTCTGCATCGGTCACCTCCCAGATCTCCAGCCTCTGCACCGGTCACCTCCCAGATCTCCAGCTCTGCACCGGCACCTCCAGATCTCAGCCTCTGCTCCAGTCACCTCCCAGATCTCCAGCCTCTGCACCGGTCACTCCCAGATCTCCAGCCTCTGCACGGTCACCTCCCAGATCTCCAGCCTCTGCACGGTCACCTCCCAGATCTCCAGCCTCTGCACCGGTCACCTCCCAGATCTCCAGCCTCTGCACCGGTCACCTCCCAGATCTCCAGCCTCTGCACGGTCACCTCCCAGATCTCCAGCCTCTGCACCGGTCACCTCCCAGATCTCCAGCCTCTGCTCCGGTCACCTCCCAGATCTCCAGCCTCTGCTCCGGTCACCTCCCAGATCTCCAGCCTCTGCTCCGGTCACCTCCCAGATCTCCAGCCTCTGCTCCGGTCACCTCCCAGATCTCCAGCCTCTGCTCCGGTCACTCTCCAGATCTCCAGCCTCTGCTCCGGTCACCTCCCAGACCTCCAGCCTCTATCGTGTAGACATTTCCCAGTGGTCTTGTGACACTACATTGTGGATATTTTTCTCGTGGTCTTATGGCGCTATACTCCCATCATGGAGACATTTCCCCGTGGTCTTGTTGTGCTATACTCCATCACGGAGACATTTCCCGGTGGTCTTGTGGTGCTATACTCCATCGCGGAGACATTTCCCGGTGGTCTTGTGGTGCTATACTCCATCGCGGAGACATTTCCCAGTGGTCTTGTGGCACTATACTCCATCGTGGAGACATTTCCTGGTGGTCTTGTGGTGCTATACTCCATCGCGGAGACATTTCCCGGTGGTGTTGTGGCGCTATACTCCATCGTAGAGAATTTCCCGGTGGTCTTGTGGTGCTTTACTCTATCGCAGAGACTTTCCCCGTGGGTCTTGTGGCGCTATACTCCATCGCGGAGACATTTCCCGGTGGTCTTGTGGTGCTTTACTCTATCGCGGAGACTTTTCCCGGTGGTCTTGTGGCACTATACTCCATGGCGGAGACTTTTCCCGGTGGTCTTTGTGCGCTATACTCCATGGCGGAGACTTTTCCGGTGGTCTTGTGGCGCTATACTCCATGGCGGAGACTTTTCCCGGTGGTCTTGTGGCGCTATACTCCATGGCGGAGACTTTTCCCGGTGGTCTTGTGGTGCTATACTCCATGGCGGAGACATTTCCCGGTGGTCTTGTGGCGCTATACTCCATCGCGGAGACATTTCCTGGTGGTCTTGTGGCGCTATACTCCATCGTGGAGACAGTTCCCGGTGGTCTTGTGGCGCTATAGTCCATCGTAGAGATATTTCCCGGTGGTCTTATGGTGCTATACTCCTTCACGGAGACATTTCCTGGTGGTCTTGTGGTGCTATACTCCATCACGGAGACTTTCCCAGGTGGTCTTGTGGCGCTATACTCCATCGTGGTGACATTTCCCGGTGGTCTTGTAGTGCTATACTCCATCGTGGTGACATTTCCCGGTGGTCTTGTGGTGCTATACTCCTTCACGGAGACATTTCCCGGTGGTCTTGTGGTGCTATACTCCATCGCGGAGACTTTTCCCGGTGGTCTTGTATTGCTATACTCCATCTAGAAGACTTTTCCCGGTGGTCTTGTAGCGCTATACTCCATTGCGGAGACTTTTCCCGGTGGTCTTGTGGCGCTATACTCCCATCATGGAGACATTTCCCGGTGGTCTTGTGGTGCTATTCTCCATCGCGGAGACTTTCCCCGGTGGTCTTGTGGTGCTATACTCCATCACGGAGACATTTGCCGGTGGTCTTGTGGTGCTATACTCCATCGCGGAGACATTTTCCGGTGGTCTAGTGGTGCTATACTCCATCGCGGAGACATTTCTCGGTGGTCTTGTGGTGCTATACTCCATCGTGGATACTTTTCCCGGTGGTCTTGTGGCGCTATACTCCTTCATGGAGACATTTCTCGGTGGTCTTGTGGTGCTATACTCCATCGCGGAGACTTTTCCCGGTGGTCTTGTGGCGCTATACTCCATCGCGGAGACTTTTCCCGGTGGTCTTGTGGTGCTATACTCCATCGCGAAGACTTTTCCCGGTGGTCTTGTGGTGGTATACTCCATCGCGGAGACTTTTCCCGGTGGTCTCGTGGTGCTATACTCCATCGCGGAGACTTTTCCCGGTGGTCTCGTGGTGCTATACTCCATCACGGAGACATTTCCCGGTGGTCTTGTGGCGCTATACTCCATCGCAGAGACATTTCCCGGTGGTCTTGTGGCGCTATACTCCATCGTGGAGACTTTTCCCGGTGGTCTTGTGGCGCTATACTCCATCGCGGAGTCTTTTCCCGGTGGTCTTGTGGCGCTATACTCCATCGCGGAGACATTTCCCAATGGTCTTGTGGCGCTATACTCCATCGCGGAGACATTTCCCGATGGTCTTGTGGTGCTATACTCCATCGCGGAGACATTTCCCGGTGGTCTTGTGGCGCTATACTCCATCGTGGAGACATTTCCCGGTGGTCTTGTGGTGCTATACTCCATCGCGGACACTTTTCCCGGTGGTCTTGTGGTGCTATATCCATCGCGGAGACTTTTCCCGGTGGTCTTGTGGCGCTTTACTCTATCGCGGAGACTTTTCCCGGTGGTCTTGTGGCGCTATACTCCATCGCGGAGACTTTTCCCGGTGGTCTTGTGGCGCTATACTCCATCGCGGAGACTTTTCCCGGTGGTCTTGTGGCACTATACTCCATGGCGGAGACTTTTCCCGGTGGTCTTGTGGAGCTATACTCCATGGCGGAGACTTTTCCCGGTGGTTGGGGCTTTTCCGGTGATGATTTCCCTCTAAATAACTGAACTCGGATAGAACATGACAACGGAGCAGAGAACATTTGGAGCCGCGGAGTGAGCGCCTGCCGCGTCCCTGCCCGAGGGGCCGCCGTCCTGTTTATCCAGCAGGAAGAGACGCGTCTGTTTCGCACACGCAGCAGCTTTACGGCACAGAAACATCCAGCTGCTTCAGCACAATGTCACGTTAACCCCTCGTACCCCGAACCGATCCCGTGCCAGGTCATAGGTCGCTGGGATCACAAGATGGTCGTAGCACAAAAACGTGTATCACAATGGAGGCCAGGTCCGAAAACACTTTTCCCACTTTATCGTCGCCCATAAACTGAACAAAGTGAAATCTTTACAGCAGTAAAACGTGATGTCGTGTTTGGCAGAAGATATCTGGGCCGGGATGTTTCTCTATGTAACATAAGGCCTCGGTCTATCCCCGACCACACGTGCCGGAAGGTGCAACCGACCAATCGCCTCTGCTATGCACAGCACTGCATGAGCACTGCTGTGTATAGCAAACATCACAATTTCCTATACATGCCGGCCACGGGCTGGTGTACATGAAGGATAATGATGATGATGGGCACGGTGGTCTTCAGTAGACCCCCGGCTGGCATGACTTCCATTGGCATCCCCGCGATCACATGACAGGCTCGCCTATGGGTAGGATGAATGACATGTTTACACACACAGATGAATCTCGGATCCACCCGCGGGAATTAGAGGCACTTGTTTAAATCAGCCATCATGTAGAGATGCAGGCTCAGCCTCAAATATACGTCACCAGTTGTGAAAGGGTTAATGTTGCTGTCGGCCTCTTGGACCAAATTTCTTCCTGTATTTTCATCAATTATTAAGGGACCAGTTCTAGGTAACGTCACTGTTGCACCAGATTTAAGTCACGTCTTGTTGACGTCTTCAATGTCTTGGACATTTTTTAAGGGTCTCTCCTGACTGATACATTTCTAAAGTGAGATCCTTTGCTGTGTTGTCAGCTGTTTATAGACCAGGAAGATCCTACTAGAAGAGCAACACTTTCCCTGGGATTAATCAGAATCGCTGTAAATGATGGCAGCCGAGGATTGACTACAAAGTACCAGGGGGGATGTGATCAGCTGATTCTGAACACAACCGCAACCCTGATTATAAGAGGGTGTGAACACTTATGCAATCACATTATTGTAGTTTTAGTCCTATTTTCCCCTCAAAATGATTTCCATTTGTTTCTCTTGGATTTTTACAGATTATGGGCGACATTAAAGGTGGAAAAGGTTCTGAAATCATTCTTCTTGGTAGGAAATTTTTAGGTGACAAAACCTGGGATTCAACTTTTTCTTCTAGCCAATGTATATAAAAGGGTATCAATACTAAACATGTGTGTAGGGATGATGGGGACAACAATATTTTATGAAGAGGAGACCCAGATACTTTAGAAGAACCAGTTGAGCATCTAATGTGTTTGGGGCCGACCAACTCTCCCAACTGATGATGATAGGGATGAAGGATCGGGTAAGTTCAAAGCTAGATCCTCTCGTTCCTGCTGGAATTAGGATGCTGCCAGATCACTCTGCAAACAATGGAGAGCAAGAGTATGGAGGACTGAGGAGGTGGAGTACAGAAGAGCCTGGAGGAGGACAGAGGGGTGTGGAGAAGGGGACCTAAATGAGGGGAGTGTACAGACTGAGCTGGAAGGACAGGAGAGAATCGTTTGGAGTCAGGGACATACAGTATGTTTCGAAAGGAGGGAGCAGAGGGGTACAGAGAAGAGGACAGAAGAACCTGGTGAAGGGTACAGAGGTGTCAGGAGGAGGGGGCAGTGGTGTCTGGAGGGACAGAGGAGTACAGAGGAGACACTATGGTCTGGAAGAGGGAACAGTGGTCTCTGGAGGAAGGGACAGAGGAGGGAACACGATTCTGGAGGAGCGGACACTATGGTCTGGAGAAGGGGATAGTGGGTTCTAGATAAAGGGACAGGGAGGGGACACTATGTCTGGAGAAGGGGATAGTGGGTTCTAGACAAAGAGACAGCGGAGGGGACATATGGTCTGGAGAAGGGGATAGTGGGTTCTAGACAAAGAGACAGGGGAGGGGACACTATGGTCTGGAGAAGGGGATAGTGGGTTCTAGATAAAGTGACAGGGGAGGGGACACTATGGTCTGGAAGAGGGGGCAGTGGTGTCTGAAGAAAGCGGCAAAGGAGTGGATACTAGTCTAGAAGAGGGAACAATGCTGTCTGAAGGAAGGGACAGAGAAGGTGGCATTGGTCTGAAGCAGGGGATAGCGGTTTCTAGAGAAAGAACAGAGGAGGGGACACTGGTCAGGAGGGGGACACTGTGTTGGAACAGAGGACAGAGGAGTCTGGATAAAGGGTCAGAGGAAGGGACTCCGGTCTGGCGGAAGGGATAGTGGGTTCTAGACAAAGGGACAGAGTAAGGGACTCTAGTCTGGAGGAGGGGGACACTGTGGTCTGGAAAAGGGGACAGTGGTTTGGAAAAAGGGGTAGAGGAGGGGATACTGGTTTGGAGGAGGGGAAACTATGGCTTGGAAGAATGGACAGTGGTGTGTGAAGGAAGGGACAGAGAATGTGGCATTGGTCTGGAGGAACGGATAGTGGTTTCTAGAGAAAGGAACAGATGAGGGGACACTGGTCTGAAGGATGTGAAACTATGGAAGATGGGACAGAGGAGACGACACTAGTCAAGGCACTGTGTTGGAAGAGAGGACAGTGGTGTTTGAAGGGTAAGGGAAGGGGACATTGGTCTGGAGGAGGGGATAGCGGTGTCTAGAGGAATCTGGAGGAGGGAATAGAGGTGTCTTGAGAAGGGTGTATCATTACCTGGAGGAGGGAACATGGGTGTCCAGAGAAGGTGGCATTAGGGTCTAGTGGAGAGGGCCCTATGGTCTGGAGAAGACGGGGAGGTCAGTAGGAGGACACAGATTGCTATAGAGGAGGTTACAGGTTGTCTGGTAGCCTCTTTGTCTCTTCTGCTTGCCCGCACTCAGTGTTCATGGGTGTGCTGGAGTTAGTACATCTATCTAAGGTTTCACTGAAGATCCCTATTCACCATCTTCTACACTGAAGAGACGGGAAGAGATCGTCCTTAGACTGGTGAAAGATTGCAAAGATCTTCTAGTGCCAGTAATCAAGAACCCATGAAGGTTCATATAGTCCAGGAGAAGATGGATGGAGCCTCCTCCTCACGGGCCCCATACAAGGCCTGGACCTCAGCAGTCCTCCAGATCTGGGGAATCTTCAGATGGAACGAAAGGTGAAGTAGAGACGTCTGGTCTCACCGACTTCTGCATCTTGGTAGGGTCTTCTCCAATCCTTCACATTGTGACGTCATGTTGAGTCCCTCAGTTCAGGGTCTTTTCTGATTTATGTTACAATCTAGATAACAATCTATAAGGAGCCAAAGCTATAATGGAGGGATCCGGTGGATCATGGCAGAGGAGCAGATCAAAGCTGCTGCCGTCACCTGAGGAGTCCGCTCAATGCCAGTCTGCACCTGAACAGCTGGCATTGGAAAGTCTCTGTGCGCTGATGGTGAGCCTGTGAGTAAGCAGAGCTTCAGTATAAAGCATGGTGGATGGAGATCAGAAACTAAACACAAGGCAAAGCTAAAAAGTGTCCAGACTGAAGGAGGTGGATTGTCCACAGCGGCAGTGACCTCACCGATGTCTCGCTGGGACAGAAGACGTCACACACTTATCACATGTAACATACAGGTTTATTATAGGAGCACAGGATCTCCCCGGATCCTCTGGATCACATATTGATCAGCCGGATACCGTCACTTCTCAGGTCTGTCTTCCGGCTCTCGGACCAGGGCCAGTAACTTGTCCAGTTTGGCCACCTCCACCTCTGGACCTTTGGGAGCTTCTTGTCCTTTCTTTTCCTGAAAAGTAACAAAAGGAAAAAAACCATCAAAACTCAAGAAGTGCTGAAGACTCTGCAGAGGATGATGGGGGTCGTAGTCATCCCTAGTGTATATCAGCTGGGGACTCGCAGGTAGAAGCACCTGGAACATCACAACACGGCTCTACAGCGGCTCTGGAGCGTCCGCAGGCGAGGAACGTCTGAGCGACAGAATTAAGTGATGAACGCAGCACATTCCTGGTGACTCTGTAACCGGAGGATCCCCCGGGGCCGAAATGGTTAATAAAGGATCTCGTCTCCTTCATTACCAGATTACAGCGAGCAACACCGAGTGCAGCCGTATATTCAGTAATGTAATGTATGTACACAGTGACTGCACCAGCAGAATAGTGAGTGCAGCTCTGGAGTATAATACAGGAGGAAACTCAGGATCAGTAATGTAATGTATGTACACAGTGACTGCACCAGCAGAATAGTGAGTGCAGCTCTGGAGTATAATACAGGAGGTAACTCAGGATCAGTAATGTAATGTATGTACACAGTGACTGCACCAGCAGAATAGTGAGTGCAGCTCTGGAGTATAATACAGGAGGTAACTCAGGATCAGTAATGTAATGTATGTACACAGTGACTGCACCAGCAGAATAGTGAGTGCAGCTCTGGAGTATAATACAGGAGGTAACTCAGGATCAGTAATGTAATGTATGTACACAGTGACTGCACCAGCAGAATAGTGAGTGCAGCTCTGGAGTATAATACAGGAGGTAACTCAGGATCAGTAATGTAATGTATGTACACAGTGACTGCACCAGCAGAATAGTGAGTGCAGCTCTGGAGTATAATACAGGAGGTAACTCAGGATCAGTAATGTAATGTATGTACACAGTGACTGCACCAGCAGAATAGTGAGTGCAGCTCTGGAGTATAATACAGGAGGTAACTCAGGATCAGTAATGTAATGTATGTACACAGTGACTGCACCAGCAGAATAGTGAGTGCAGCTCTGGAGTATAATACAGGAGGTAACTCAGGATCAGTAATGTAATGTGTGTACACAGTGACTGCACCAGCAGAATAGTGAGCGCAGCTCTGGAGTATAATACAGGAGGTAACTCAGGATCAGTAATGTAATGTATGTACACAGTGACTGCACCAGCAGAATAGTGAGCGCAGCTCTGGAGTATAATACAGGAGGTAACTCAGGATCAGTAATGTAATGTATGTACACAGTGACTGCACCAGCAGAATAGTGAGTGCAGCTCTGGAGTATAATACAGGAGGTAACTCAGGATCAGTAATGTAATGTATGTGCACAGTGACTGCACCAGCAGAATAGTGAGTGCAGCTCTGCAGTATAATACAGGAGGTAACTCAGGATCAGTAATGTAATGTATGTACACAGTGACTGCACCAGCAGAATAGTGAGTGCAGCTCTGGAGTATAATACAGGAGGTAACTCAGGATCAGTAATGTATGTACACAGTGACTGCACCAGCAGAATAGTGAGTGCGGCTCTGGAGTATAATACAGGAGGTAACTCAGGATCAGTAATGTAATGTATGTACACAGTGACTGCACCAGCAGAATAGTGAGTGCAGCTCTGGAGTATAATACAGGGGGTAACTCAGGATCAGTAATGTAATGTATGTACACAGTGACTGCACCAGCAGAATAGTGAGTGCAGCTCTGGAGTATAATACAGGAGGTAACTCAGGATCAGTAATGTAATGTATGTACACAGTGACTGCACCAGCAGAATAGTGAGTGCAGCTCTGGAGTATAATACAGGAGGTACCTCAGGATCAGTAATGTAATGTATGTACACAGTGACAGCACCAGCAGAATAGTGAGTGCAGCTCTGGAGTATAATACAGGAGGTACCTCAGGATCAGTAATGTAATGTATGTACACAGTGACTGCACCAGCAGAATAGTGAGTACAGCTCTGGAGGATAATACAGGAGGTAACTCAGGATCAGTAATGTAATGTATGTACACAGTGACTGCACCAGCAGAATAGTGAGTGCAGCTCTGGAGTATAATACAGGAGGTAACTCAGGATCAGTAATGTAATGTATGTACACAGTGACTGCACCAGCAGAATAGTGAGTGCAGCTCTGGAGTATAATACAGGAGGTAACTCAGGATCAGTAATGTAATGTATGTACACAGTGACTGCACCAGCAGAATAGTGAGTGCAGCTCTGGAGTATAATACAGGAGGTAACTCAGGATCAGTAATGTAATGTATGTACACAGTGACTGCACCAGCAGAATAGTGAGTGCAGCTCTGGAGTATAATACAGGAGCTGACTCAGGATCAGTAATGTAATGTATGTACACAGTGACTGCACCAGCAGAATAGTGAGTGCAGCTCTGGGGTATAATACAGGAGGTAACTCAGGATCAGTAATGTAATGTATGTACACAGTGACTGCACCAGCAGAATAGTGAGTGCAGCTCTGGAGGATAATACAGGATATTATGGTCTGAGCCGCTCTGATGCCGGTATGGGCTGTGACATATTCCTCTGTGGATTCTTTCGCCCTCAGTCACACTCTCTCCTTGTCAGTCTCGGGCTGGAGGATGTAATTGCCATCACCATGGACAGATGAAGACAGGTAACATTTTAGATAATGACTCTGGAGCTGTGGATCGGGGTCAGGAGCGTTCTGGTGTCTTCTTCCCTGGATGATGGGAGATGACTGAGCATAATACACAGGAGGGAGGTGTGAAGGGGGGGGGGGGTCACTATATGATAATATACAGGTGGGGGTCACTATATAATACACAGGTGGGGGTCTCTATATGATAATAAACAGGTGGGGGTCACTATATAATACACAGGTGGGGGTCACTATATAATACACAGGTGGGGGTCTCTATATGATAATATACAGGTGGGGGTCACTATATAATATACAGGTGGGGGTCACTATATGATAATACACAGGTGGGGGTCACTATATGATAATACACAGGTGGGGGTCACTATATAATATCCAGGTGGGGGTCACTATATGATAATACACAGGAGGGGGTCACTATATAATACACAGGTGGGGGTCACTATATAATACACAGGTGGGGGTCACTATATGATAATATACAGGTGGGGGTCACTATATGATAAATAGGTGGGGGTCACTATGTGACAGTATATTATTGACTCTGTCCTCCTTTCCTGCACACACTCGATCATAGTTGGGAGGTGTGCAGTATTTGGTGGATGAATATGTAGGTATACATTGAGCTTTAATGGAAGGTTTTACTTTGGAATGAAGACATCAAGGGGTCTGGATAAAAGCCTCATTAATCTCATCGGTGGAGGTCCGGGTGATCCGTGCAGAAAGCTTTCAGCTGCTGCACTTGGCCCTGGGGGGTGAGCGGCCTCACAATACTCAGCCTGAGATGTGAACCTGGGAAGGGAATAATGCAGACTACAAGTCAAAACACAGGTCCTCGCAGAGGGGAGAGGGGGCAGCTGCAGAATGATACAGGGACTGCTCTACATGTCATACTCTGTAGCTGGGATGGGATCAGTACCAGAGACAAAGGTCAGTGGTTTAATAAGAGGAATCTCCAGGACTGACTACTAGATACTAGGCCAGCAATTGTTCTGGGACACACGGCAACCTGATGCTATATCTTTCTACTGTGTCCACACCTGAATCTGTAATATGCGCCATCACAGCAGGCTAAATATATAGGGGCTGAAAAGAGTGATGTGCTGCAAAAGGGGGCAGAGAGGAGTGATGTGCTGCAAGAGGGGGAAGAGAGATATACTGCAAGAGGGGGAAGAGAGGAGAGATGTGCTGCAAGAGGGGGCTGAGAGAGAGATGTGCTGCAAGAGGGGGAAGAGAGGAGTGATGTGCTGCAAGAGGGGGAAGAGAGATATACTGCAAGAGGGGGCTGAGAGGAGAGATGTGCTGCAAGAGGGGGCTGAGAGAGAGATGTGCTGCAAGAGGGGGAAGAGAGGAGAGATGTGCTGCAAGAGGAGGATGAGAGGAGAGATGTGCTGCAAGAGGGGGCTGAGAGGAGAGATGTGCTGCAAGAGGGGGCTGAGAGGAGTGATGTGCTGAAGAGGGGGCTGAGAGGAGTGATGTGCTGCAAGAGGGGGAAGAGAGGAGAGATGTGCTGCAAGAGGAGGCTGAGAGGAGAGCTGTGCTGCAAGAGGGGGCTGAGAGGAGAGATGTACTGCAAAAGGGGGCTGAGAGGAGTGATGTGCTGCAAGGGGGAAGAGAGGAGGGATGTACTGCAAGAGGGGGCTGAGAGGAAAGATGTGCTGCAAGAGGGGGCTGAGAGGAGAGATGTGCTGCAAAAGGGGGCTGAGAGGAGTGATGTGCTGCAAGAGGGGGAAGAGAGGAGGGATGTACTGCAAGAGGGGGCTGAGAGGAAAGATGTGCTGCAAGAGGGGGCTGAGAGGAGAGATGTGCTGCAAAAGGGGGCTGAGAGGAGTGATGTGCTGCAAGAGGGGGAAGAGAGGAGGGATGTACTGCAAGAGGGGGCTGAGAGGAGAGATGTGCTGCAAGAGGGGGCTGAGAGGAGAGATGTGCTGCAAAAGGGGGCTGAGAGGAGTGATGTGCTGCAAGAGGGGGAAGAGAGGAGGGATGTGCTGCAAGAGGGGGCTGAGAGGAGAGATGTGCTGCAAGAGGGGGCTGAGAGGAGAGATGTGCTGCAAGACTGCTCAGTGGCCATGGGACTGCGGGACACCGACGCTGAAAGGACTTTGGTGCGACCCAAAATGGTCTCCCCTCAGGACTTGATCCCCGGAAGGTCCCTCACCGTCTCCGGAATTGGAGGCGTGGAACCCGCATTGCCTGTTGCCAGGGTTTATCTGGACTGGGGCACGGGGAGGGGAGTGAAGGAGGTTGGAGTTTCGGCTAATATTCCGGCAAATGTGTTGCTGGGGTCAGACTTGGGGCAGCTAGTGTCCAAGTATGTGGCCACTGACCCCCAAGTTCTGATCCACCAGAACATTTTTTACAGTCCAATGTTGATAACGTTGTTGATGCTGATGTGATTAATGATGATGTTGATGATGTTTGCAGTGACACTCCATACAACACAGCACACACAGGTCTGACATTGACAGGTGGGAGGGGGAGGAAGATAAAGGGAATTGTAGAATGGCCTCAGGCCAGCCAGCGCACCTTTTGTTCTCAGAGGGCAGACAGAGGGGGCTGAGAGCTGCAGAAGGAACAGACACAGATGGCTGTGACACTGCTCTCTGCTGTAAGCAGCAAGGTATTGTAGCCAGGGAGTCAGCGGTCGAGGTCGGAGTACCCACAGGGAATGTGGTGCTACCAGGTAAGGCCCAGACGTGGAGCTCTGAGGAGCTGCAAGGGGGGGAACATGCCGGGGGTATGGGACTGTCACAGGAGAAGTGAAGCTACCAGGTGAGATCCCAGGGCAGGAACCCCCCACCCTCGGGATGTCAGGAGGCCAGGATAGTCCGCCTGAACCGGCGACTTGGTCAGGAGCGGAGGGGAAGCAGGCACTGCCCATGGTTACAGCAGCCATAGCCGCTGTCACCAGGAGTGGGGGTGCTGGAGCCCAGGGAACCTCGCGGAGGTTCAGAGGCTTCTCCCCTTCAGACCAAGTGGCTGCCGAGTCAGACGGAGGCCAGAAGACAGGTCCCGGGGAACTGACAGAGGACGCGGCAGTTTCTTCTTCGCTGACCACGTCTCGTCAGGAGTCTCAGGTGGTGTCAGGGGCTGACGACCGCCTGGAAGCTGTCCAGGAGCAGGTGGCACAGCCTCTCTCGGACTCGGACCACGAGCAGGTGGTCTGGAACCAAGGACGACTGTAACAGTCCAGCAGGGGTCAACGGAGGTGTGGCCCAGGGACCAACCGGTAGTTGTACCCACTGGCTGCCAGGGGGGTGGGGATGCGGTCCCCATAACTTGGCAGGGCAGTGGGGAAGGTTCACACAGAGGCCCGGAGACTGGTCCCATGGAACTGACGGAGGACGTGGCAGTTTCTTCTACGCTGACCACGTCTCGTCAGGTGGCGTCAGGAGCCGACATCAGCCTGAAAGCTCTCAAGGAGCGGGTGGCACAGCTTCCCTTAGACTGGGGCCTCGAGCAGTTGGTCTGGGACCGAGGATGACTGTGCAAGGTAACGGTCCAGTAGGGGTCACCAGAGGTGTGGCCCAGGGACCAACTTGCAGTTGTGCTCACTGACTGCCACGGAGATGGGGAGGCGATTCCCATACCGTGTTGGGGCAGTGGGGGCAGGTGTTCCTACAGCCAGTCAAGGGGATGGGCGGGTCAAGCCCATAGCCTATCTGGATGATAGGAAAATGTACCCCCAACCGGTCAGGACTATGGGAAAGTTATACCCATACCCTGTCCGGGTGCCATAGGGGTACCCCCGGTCTGTCAGAGTGATGGGACCTCATTGCCCAACACCTGTCAGAGGGGCGGGGACATGTTTCCCGCGAGCTGTCATGATGAGGGGCAGGGGCTGCCCCTAACTTGTCAGGATGATGGGAAATCTGTATCCCCGGCCTGTCAGCATGACAGGAAAGAGTTGTCCCAGGCCAGTAAGGCCGATGGGAAGGTGACGTTATCCCCCGGGGAGACAGCTGTCCAAGCCTCTGTCGCCCGTGGACTGAGGAGTGAGAATGCAGGTCACACACGGCTTTCTGGGCCCTCACTCTGTCGAGGGTAACCGAACCCATGTCTGACCCAGAACAGGTCCCAGGGGGTCCCTGTGGGAGTGAGACCTTTGCACCGCTTCTGGCTGAGGTGCGGAGACGGCCGTCTCCACCACCAGAGAAGAGAGGGTACTGTGGGATCCAGGGAGGGAGGCTGCCTGCTCCACGATGGAAAAGGGAGTTTCCGGCAATTGTGTGGGCCCTGCAGCGTCTGCTGCCACACTTGTGCGGCCGCCACTCCATCGTGGGGACAGACCACAACCCCCTCAGCGGTTACACACGGTCGCCGGGACGAATGGTAGGTTGCTGCGCTGGAGCCTTGCACTCCAGCAATACGACTTAGCCATTCGCCACAGGAGGGGCCGGGACCACAGTAACGCTGATGGGTTATCCCGGCGAGGGGAGGACAGCGGATGGGCACGCGGGGGAACAAAGGAATGTGCTGCCCCCTAGCACTCTCTAAAGGAGGGAGGTGTGATGATTAAGCAGTATTTGATGTGATGATTAAGCAAAATTTGTAAGTAATATTGCCATGTTCCCCAGATTCCATTTCGTCCCAGAAAGCAATAGTTATCTGTTCAGATAAGACACATTTCACTCTTAAAGAGATAAGCCCCCACCCTTGGTAGCCAGAGGCAATTCATCTCTGGCAAGTAGTAGATTAATTAGCATGAAGATGCCATCCAACAGGCCATACAATAGGGCAGCTAGGTAAAGGATGACTCCCTGCTGGGATTTGCAGAAAGGTGACAAATCCAATTTCCCTGTAATGCCAGTGGGAAGGAAATCCTTTCTTCAAATCAGACTGACTGGAGTCGTGAATATAAAGTAAATATCTAATGAGCCGTGTTGTCTATAAACATGGCAAGCATAGATATGTGATCGCGACATTCAGACGGTCACCCCACATCGTTTTACATATGTGTGGGATGACCAAAAGGCATCTAAACGTGATAGTGGCTAGTAGGATGCCCTTAGAATAGCCAGGTTTCATATCCAGACGAAGATAAAATCATAACTGAAAATATGAAGTGTTGTCTTCCGTCGGTGATGCCCACAGACAAGGCTAGGGCAGATAATACGTTTTGGATATCTATATCTCCACTCAGAGGGGTGGGAATTGTGAGACAGCCCAGAGGTGCGAGATGTGTGGAGACAGGGGTCAGCCCATAATGTATAAAAATCATCTGCCCCATCTCCATTGTGTATTTCTTCTGAATGGGCATTATTCCACCAAAGCCAGAGATTACCCAAGGAACAGATTGGCATCACGCCGCCCTTGTGGTGCCTTCAGCACTAAGGTAACTGATCACATGTGTGTGTAATTCTGTGTATTCCATTTATCCTTGCGTTTGCATAACTGACTAATATTTGTAACATCTTAATAATAACTGTAAATATTAATATCTAGTGTACCATTAGGGTGATTAAATATATAAATTTAATCTTGAGTTGCTCTTTTTATCTTGATCCTGATCCCCACGTCCGTGTGCTCATATAACGCTACCTGGGTTGGTTTCTGACCCAATATAAGCCCGACCACGGACCGGACTTTTATTAAACCAGAAGCTGGTGGCAGCATTTGTGCTTGGGGTTATTCAGGGCCTCTGGCAGTGACGGGGTGGAGGAGATTATATGTGCTTCTGGCTGCGGACTAGAAGGCATATACCACACTCACTGAGAGGCGCCTTAGTAAACCAGCACAGACAGGGCAGCTGCGGACCTTCTTTATCCTCAGGCAGTTCTCTGACTGACCTGGGTTTAACAGGAGGCGCTGTGGAGCTGCCAGGTTCGGTGGCCGATTCACCACAGATGCCATTGTCTGTGGCTGTGACAACAGGTGAGATGCATCACTCGTACAGCAGTTCTGTGCTTGCTGAGTGCTGCTGTCTGTCGGCCCCTGGTCTCTGTGCATGTAGCCGTGTTCAATCAGCGGTTATGTACGTCACGTGGTGAAGCCGCGCTCTGGGATGACATATACACATGTGCATTTCAATCACCGTATGTAACGGGGATATTATTAACCTTGGTGGGGGATGATTAGTTACACAGGTCTGCACGGGAGACATGTTTGGACAAGTAAGAGGGGATTTTTATAAACTTTTGATCGGTGAATTCAGGAACAAATTCGGACACGTCCAGTTTATTCCCAAACACTGATCCCAAAGGTTTTTATCTTGCGCCGTACTATGACCCCTTGTGGGACCTTTGCTGGATGATTTTGGGATCATTCAAATGGTTAGAAATGATAATGCTCGATCTTTAATGGTACAGAAGCCGAGAAAAGGAATTCCTCCCATACTTTACTCAAGACGACACTCTGGAGTATTGCACTGATGTTCCTGTGCTGATGGAAACCTGTAACATTGAGGACAACGAGCGGAGACTCCTTATTGATTCATCCGAAAACAGTCTGAAAGCTGCTCCGGCACAATGGAGGCGAGTATGACCAGTGCCGGAGGGGCAGCCTGTGCACGTGAAGGAAAGATAGGAGAACTTACACTTCATTGTCAACACACTTAACTTCAAGGATCAAAGATGGTCAATATGAGGATGGTCAGTATGTGTGTGGTCAAGGATGGTCAGTATGTGGATGGTCAAGGATGGTCAGTATGTGTGTGGTCAAGGATGGTCAATATGTGGATGGTCAATATGAGGATGGTCAAGGATGGTCAGTATGTGGATGGTCAATATGTGGATGGTCAATATGTGGATGGTCAATATGTGGATGGTCAAGGATGGTCATTATGTGTGTGGTCAAGGATGGTCATTATGTGTGTGGTCAAGGATGGTCAATATGTGTGTGGTCAAGGATGGTCAATATGTGGATGGTCAAGGATGGTCAATATGTGTGTGGTCAAGGATGGTCAATATGAGGATGGTCAAGGATGGTCATTATGTGTGTGGTCAAGGATGGTCAGTATGTGGATGGTCAAGGATGGTCAATATGTGTGTGGTCAAGGATGGTCAATATGTGGATGGTCAAGGATGGTCAATATGTGTGTGGTCAAGGATGGTCAATATGAGGATGGTCAAGGATGGTCATTATGTGTGTGGTCAAGGATGGTCAATATGTGGATGGTCAAGGATGGTCATTATGTGTGTGGTCAAGGATGTCAATATGTGGATGATCAAGGATAGTGAATATCTGTGGTCAAGGATATGGATGGTCAAGGATGGTCAATATGTGGATGGTCAGTATGTGTGTGGTCAAGGATGGTCAATATGTGGATGGTCAGTATGTGTGTGGTCAAGGATGGTCAATATGTGGATGGTCAAGGGATGGTCAATATACGTTCCTTGGGCAGCCAGAGGATACTTGAAGTGCAATCAGGACTCAGGAACATAGTTGTGGAAAGTTTAGTTGATCCCATCAAAGTTCTCCTGCCACCAATCTGCATTAAGCTTGGACTGATGACGCAGTTTGTAACAGCTCTACTGAAGGAAAGAGAGACTTAACTACCTGTGTCAACACTTTCAGGGACTGTCTGAAGCAAAACTGAAGAAAGGCATTTTTGTGGGTCCGGATATTCGGAACCTTGTGAAGGGCGACGTGTTTGAAACAACAATGAAAGCTGTTGAGAAAAGGGCTTGGGATTCTTTTAAAGAAGTTATGAAGAAATTTCTAGGTAACAACAAATATCCAAAATATTAATCCATCGTGAGGACTGTGCCGAAATGTATCAAAGCCTTGGGATGTCTGTTTTGCTCCTAAAAATCTAAATCAACATTTTTATTATTTTGTTAAAATTGTGTAAATCTTCCTATGTCTTTCACCCCTGCTTTCACCCCTGCTTTCACCGCTGCCTGAATCCTTCAGCTCCCATCAGACTCAATCATCTGCTCCCAGGTCTCTTCCCAATATTGGTGTATACCGGACGATCACTTGGGGATGTCACAGCTTTATCTTCTACCCACAAGTGCTGGATTGGGATTGAGCCTTCGATTTGGGAATTGACCCTATAACACACTGAGCTACTGGAGAATGTGAGAGCAAGTTGTACTTTGTAGCATAAGGGAAGAAAGGAGCAAAACGGTAACAATGCAAAGACATTACAAGAATCTGCATAACTAATCATATGCTAAATAGATGCAAGTCACTTTTATGTATGAGATAGCCAAGAAGATTGTATATAAAATGCAGGTAGTCTCACACTCAAAGCTGTAGTGGATGGTGAGATATGGAGCCAGAAGGTCAAAAGCACAAAACATGAATACCCTATTGCTCGTCAAGGTATATTATTGACAGCATGAAGTGCACAGTGAGTTACACACAAGGGAGACAGCACATGGCCGGCGGCACTTTAAGGAGATTTTTGGTACTCACTCTCAGGTTCGGTACATTAAGTTGTAGAGACACGGGGGTCAGTGGGTGCTCTCCTCTGTGGAGACACGGGGGTCAGTGGGCGCTCTCCTCTGTGGAGACACGGGGGTCAGTGGGTGCTCTCCTCTGTGGAGACACGGGGGTCAGTGGATGCTCTCCTCTGTGGAGACACGGGGGTCAGTGGCTGCTCTCCTCTGTGGAGACACGGGGGTCAGTGGCTGCTCTCCTCTGTGGAGACACGGGGGTCAGTGGCTGCTCTCCTCTGTGGAGACACGGGGGTCAGTGGCTGCTCTCCTCTGTGGAGACACAGGGTCAGTGGGTGCTCTCTTCTGTGGAGACACGGGGGTCAGAGGGTGCTCTCCTCTGTGGAGACACAGGGTCAGTGGGTGCTCTCCTCTGTGGAGACACGGGGGTCAGTGGGTGCTCTCCTCTGTGTAGACACGGGGTCAGTGGGTGCTCTCCTCTGTGGAGACACGGGGGTCAGTGGGTGCTCTCCTCTGCGGAGACACAGGGGTCAGTGGGTGCTCTCCTCTGTGGAGACACAGGGGTCAGTGGGTGCTCTTCTCTGTGGAGACACGGGGGTCAGTGGATGATCTCCTCTGTGGAGACACGGGGGTCAGTGGGTGCTCTCCCCTGTGGAGACACGGGGGTCAGTGGATGATCTCCTCTGTGGAGACACGGGGGTCAGTGGGGGCTCTCTCTCCTCTGTGGAGACACGGGGGTCAGTGGGTGCTCTCCTCTGTGGAGACACGGGGGGTCAGTGGCTGCTCTCCTCTGTGGAGACACGGGGGTCAGTGGGTGCTCTCCTCTGTGGAGACACGGGGGTCAGTGGCTGCTCTCCTCTGTGGAGACACGGGGGTCAGTGGCTGCTCTCCTCTGTGGAGACACAGGGTCAGTGGGTGCTCTCCTCTGTGGAGACACGGGGGTCAGAGGGTGCTCTCCTCTGTGGAGACACAGGGTCAGTGGGTGCTCTCCTCTGTGGAGACACGGGGGTCAGTGGGTGCTCTCCTCTGTGTAGACACGGGGTCAGTGGGTGCTCTCCTCTGTGGAGACACGGGGGTCAGTGGGTGCTCTCCTCTGCGGAGACACAGGGGTCAGTGGGTGCTCTCCTCTGCGGAGACACAGGGGTCAGTGGGTGCTCTCCTCTGTGGAGACACGGGGGTCAGTGGGTGCTCTCCTCTGTGGAGACACAGGGGTCAGTGGGTGCTCTCCTCTGTGGAGACACGGGGGTCAGTGGGTGCTCTCCTCTGTGGAGACACGGGGGTCAGTGGATGATCTCCTCTGTGGAGACACGGGGGTCAGTGGGGGCTCTCCTCTGTGGAGACACGGGGGTCAGTGGGGGCTCTCCTCTGTGGAGACACGGGGGTCAGTGGGGGCTCTCCTCTGTGGAGACACGGGGGTCAGTGGGTGCTCTCCTCTGTGGAGACACGGGGGTCAGTGGGTGCTCTCTCCTCTGTGGAGACACGGGGGTCAGTGGGTGCTCTCCTCTGTGGAGACACGGGGGTCAGTGGGTGCTCTCCTCTGTGGAGACACGGGGGTCAGTGGGTGCTCTCCTCTGTGGAGACACGGGGGTCAGTGGGTGCTCTCCTCTGTGGAGACACGGGGGTCAGTGGGTGCTCTCCTCTGTGGAGACACGGGGGTCAGTGGGTGCTCTCCTCTGTGGAGACACGGGGGTCAGTGGGTGCTCTCCTCTGTGGAGACACGGGGGTCAGTGGGTGCTTTCTCTGTGGAGACACGGGGGTCAGTGGGTGCTCTGCTCTGTGGAGACACGGGGGTCAGTGGGTGCTCTCCTCTGTGGAGACACGGGGGTCAGTGGGTGCTCTCCTCTGTGGAGACACGGGGGTCAGTGGGTGCTCTCCTCTGTGGAGACACGGGGGTCAGTGGGTGCTCTCCTCTGTGGAGACACGGGGGTCAGTGGGTGCTCTCCTCTGTGGAGACACAGGGGTCAGTGGATGCTCTCCTCTGTGGAGACACAGGGGTCAGTGGGTGCTCTGCTCTGTGGAGACACGGGGGTCAGAGGGTGCTCTCCTCTGTGGAGACGCGGGGGGCAGTGGGGGCTCTCCTCTGTGGAGACACGGGGGTCAGTGGGTGCTCTGCTCTGTGGAGACACGGGGGTCAGAGGGTGCTCTCCTCTGTGGAGACGCGGGGGTCAGTGGGCGCTCTCCTCTGTGGAGACACGGGGGTCAGTGGGTGCTCTCCTCTGTGGAGACATGGAGGTCAGTGGGTGCTCTCCTCTGTGGAGACACGGGGTCAGTGGGTGCTCTCCTCTGTGGAGACACGGGGGTCAGTGGGTGCTCTCCTCTGTGGAGACACGGGGGTCAGTGGGTGCTCTCCTCTGTGGAGACACGGGGGTCAGTGGGTGCTCTCTGTGGAGACACGGGGATTAGTGGGCGCTCTCCTCTGTGGAGACACGGGGGTCAGTGGGTGCTCTCCTCTGTGGAGACACGGGGGTCAGTGGGTGCTCTCCTCTGTGGAGACACGGGGGTCAGTGGGTGCTCTCCTCTGTGGAGACACGGGGGTCAGTGGGTGCTCTCCTCTGTGGAGACATGGGGGTCAGTGGGTGCTCTCCTCTGTGGAGACACGGGGGTCAGTGGGTCCTCTCCTCTGTAGACCTCTCCTTCAGCAACTGGTGGCCCTTTCTGCGCCCCTCCTGCAGGTCCTGTTGACCCTCTCGGCAGCTCCCTTACAAGTCCTGGTGGCCCTCCCAGTGGCCTCTCCTGCAGGTCCTGGTGGTTCTTCCAGTGGCCTCTCCTGCAGGTCCTGGTGGTTCTTCCAGTGGCCTCTCCTGCAGGTCCTGGTGGTTCTTCCAGTGGCCTCTCCTGCAGGTCCTGGTGGTTCTTCCAGTGGCCTCTCCTGCAGGTCCTGGTGGTTCTTCCAGTGGGCTCCCCTATAATTCCTGGTTTGAAGAATAAAGAAATCTTTGCTTGGAACATCGTTTCCCTTGTGATTCCTTGGATGACCGGGCAGCGTGGACTGTAGCACACCTGTTTGATCCCAGAACTTTTAAGTACCCACTATCGTGTGGAGGTGGAAGTCCAGCAGCAGCCTACAATACTAAAACCTATGCCTTTATTCCAGTTGTGGGAATCACAACTGGACCAGGTTAGTGCAAACCTGATTACACCTATAAGTCTTTACTCAGTGATAGGGCACTATTGCGCCTCTGTTGTCTCCCCTTATATTTTTATATACTATAAGTCCTGGTGGCCTTCCTGGCGGCCCCTCCTGCAAGTCCTGGTGGCCCTCTTGGTGGGCTCCCCTACAAGTCCTGGTGGACTTCCTGGTGGCCCCTCCTGAAGCTCCGTTGGCCCCTCCTGCAGGTCCTGGTGGCCTGGTCTGGGGGGACACATTATCAGACATGAGTGTAATGTGCAGGATATTTCTGATAGGACCTTCAGCCTCTCATTGTACATGGGAGAACCCGCTGCACCAGGATGATTCACTGATCCAATTAGCGGTGCCCTCCTGACGGGTGCTGTACGACACGGGCACAATTACCCAGATAACGGCCCGCTGAGCGCACAATACACCAGATTATTACACTATAAATTATCATGCTCTGCAGAATTGCGCGCTCCACCACAATAGGATCAGGCCTCAGCCCCATCCCGAGACGCCGGGACAATGGGCACAACATGCATTCAGCGGCACAAAGACCCCGCACCGTCCCAGAAATACACTTCTCCTCCGATTCTGAGGACGCTGCGTTTTGCATTGATGCCACAAATAGCCGCCATTCATCAAACAGGTGTCGTATTAATGCCTCAATCACTGGCAGCGCAGCGGACCCTGCGCCGTCGCATCTGTGAGTGGTTATTAAAAGGCGTAAGGCAGGGGGTTATGGGTAACGGGCCCGGTCTTGATCTCCAGCCATCCAAAGGGCACAAAAGTGCATTTATTTTGGGACTTGTATCCCCCTTAGCCCCGCTGTATTGTGACCCATATGGTTTGGAGGCACGTGGAGCTGTCTGTGTTGATGAAGACTCCAGCTGCTCATACAGCACATGGGTGACATTCGTGTGTTGACTGCTTTGCTGTCTATGTGTGTTGCTGCTGTGATTTAAGTCTGAGTTTATTTCCTTTGGCACATCCGGAGTTAATGCCAGAAATCTGCTGTAGTCCATACTGTGTGCAGCTCTGCAGGTGGAGATCAGGAGCAGGGGTGTGTTATAGCATTCAGATCTCCACTCCCTCAGCTTTGGAGTAGTTCCACTTCCTGCACCCGGTGTGGTAGATAGAGTTCATTCTCTACTTGGACCCCTTGCAGTAAAGATGTGCTGAGCTGTGCTGCTGCTGTTCCCTTTCATAGAAACTGCTGGGTTTTCCTGGTCTGTGGGTGGAGGTGGGGGCTCTTAGCCTAGGGCTGATCAGAAGTGAAGGGCAAGGGTGGTGGCCTGGACGTCCCCACCTTAAGAGGTAATTCCAGGACCCCCAGTCTAAGGGTCAGACTAGTTCCCCAGTTCGCCGTTGTCCATCTCACCATCTTGCCTCCTGATTCCTTGTCAGCTTTACCACCCCGTGACACTCTGACCCTACAGTCTGGGGTCTGGTTTGTGATTTTAGTGTCTCCTGTATATCATACACATTCCTTGTGTTTCAGAGGAGGGATGGCAGCACCAGATGGCTGTCATATGTGCCACACTGTCAGGTGAGAGATTTCACTTCTGTTTGGTGTTGGCTGCCAAGCTTCACCCTGCAGGATTCCCCCACCGGCCGGGTCTGTATACCAGGATTCTGTATACCTGCAGGATTCCCCCCGCCAGCGGGGTCTGTATACCAGAATTCTGTATACCTGCAAGATTCTCCCCAGCAGAGCACTGTCCTGGGTGCAGCAGAGCACTGTCCTGGGTGCGGTGGAGCACTGTCCTGTGCGCGGCAGAGCAATGTCCTGGCCATGGTGGAGCATTGTCCTTTTTGCAGTGGAGCACTGTCCTGGGTGTGCTGGAGCACTGTCCTGGGTGTGGTGGAGCACTGTCCTGGGTGTGGTGGAGCACTGTCCTGGGTGCAGCAGAGCACTGTCCTGGGTGTGGCGGAGCACTGTCCTGGGTGCGGCAGAGCACTGTCCTGGGTGCGGCAGAGCACTGTCCTGGGTGCGGCAGAGCACTGTCCTGGGTGTGGTGGAGCACTGTCCTGGGTGCGGCAGAGCACTGTCCTGGGTGCGGCAGAGCACTGTCCTGGGTGCGGCAGAGCACTGTCCTGGGTGCGGCGGAGCACTGTCCTGGGTGCGGCGGAGCACTGTCCTGGGTGCGGCAGAGCACTGTCCTGGGTGCGGTGGAGCACTGTCCTGGGTGCGGTGGAGCACTGTCCTGGGTGTGGTGGAGCACTGTCCTGGGTGCAGCAGAGCACTGTCCTGGGTGCGGCAGAGCACTGTCCTGGGTGCGGCAGAGCACTGTCCTGGGTGCGGCGGAGCACTGTCCTGGGCGCGGTGGAGCACTGTCCTGGGCGCGGTGGAGCACTGTCCTGGGCGCGGTGGAGCACTGTCCTGGGCGCGGTGGAGCACTGTCCTGGGCACGGCGGGCATATTCCACGACACGGCTAAGCATAGTCGTAAGGACAGCAGAACATGATCCTGGGTGCAGCAGAGCATAGTCCTAAACACAGCAGAACATGGTCCTGGGTGCGGCTGATTATAGTCCTGGGTGCGGTGGAGCATATTCCTCAGCACGTTGGAGCATAGTCCTGGGTGCGTCAGAGAATAATCATGGGTGCAGCGGAGCATATTCCTGGGCATGGTGAACTATAGTCCTGGCCAAGGTGAACTATAGTCCTGGGCAAGGTGGAGCATATTCCTAAACACAGCAGACCACGGTCCTGGGCACGGCGGAGCATCTTCCTGGGCGCAGTGGAGCATCTTCCTGGTCGCAGCGGAACATCTTACTGGGCACGGCGGACCATAGTCCTAAGCACAGCAGGGAATTTGTCCTGGGTACGGCGGAGCAAAGTTCTGGGTGCGGCGGAGCATATTCCTCGGTACAGTGGAGCATATTCCTAAGCACAGCGGAGAATAGTCATGGTCACGGCAGAGCATAGTCCTGGGCGCGGCAGAGCAAAGTCCTGGGCACGGTAGAGCAAAGTCCTAAACGGGATAGAGCATACTCCTGGGTGCGGCGGAGCTAAATCCTGGGTGCAGCGGAGCAATGTCCTGTGCGCAGCTCAGAATAGTTTTGGGCGTGGTGGAGTATAGTCCTGGGGGCGGCGGAGCATAGTCCTTGTCGCAGCTCAGAATAGTCCTGGGCGCAGTGGAGAATAGTCCTGGGCGCGGCGAAGCATAGTCCTGGGCGCGGCGGAGCATTGTCCTGGGCGCGGCGGAGCATAGTCCTGGGCGCGGCGGAGCATAGTCCTGGGCGCGGCGGAGCATTGTCCTGGGCGCGGCAGAGCATAGTCCTAAACACAGCAGAGTATTGTCCTGGGCGCGGCGGAGCATAGTCCTAAACACAGCAGAGTATTGTCCTGGGGGCGGCGGAGAATATTCTAAGCACAGCAGAGTATTATCCTGGGCGCGACAGAGCATAGTCCTGGGCACGGCAGAGCATATTCCTAAGCACCGCAGAGCATAGTCCTGGGCACGGCGGAGCATAGTCCTGGGCACGGCGGAGCATAGTCCTGGGCACGGCGGAGCATAGTCCTGGGCACAGCAGAGTATTATCCTGGGCGCGACAGAGCATAGTCCTGGGCACGGCAGAGCATAGTCCTGGGCACGGCAGAGCATATTCCTAAGCACAGCAGAGCATAGTCCTGGGCACGGCAGAGCATATTCCTAAGCACAGCAGAGCATAGTCCTGGGCACGGCAAAGAATATTCCTAAGCACAGCAGAGCATGGTCCTGGGCACGGCAAAGCATATTCCTAAGCACAGCAGAGCATGGTCCTGGGCACGGGGGAGCATAGTCCTGAATGGGGCGGAGCATATTCCTGGGCGCGGTGGAGCTAAATCCTGGTTGCGGCTTAGAATAGTTTTGGGCACGGTGGAGTATAGTCCTGGATACGGCAGAGCATAGTCCTGTGTGTGGTGCAGAATAGTCTTGGGAGCGGCCGAGCATAGTCCTGGGCGCGGTGCAGCATAGTCCTGGTCGCGGCGGAGCAAAGTCCTAAGCATAGCAGAGTATTGTCCTGGGCATGGTGGACCATAGTCCTGAATGGGGCGGAGCATATTCCGGGGCGCAGCGGAGTTATATCCTGGGTGTGGCGGAGCAATGTCCTGGGCTCAGCTCAGAATAGTTTTGGGCGTGGTGGAGAATAGTCCTGGGCGCGGCGAAGCATAGTCTTGGGCGCGGCGGAGCATTGTCCTGGGTGCGGCGGAACATAGTCCTGGGCGCGGTGGAGCATAGTCCTGGGCGCGGCGGAGCATTGTCCTGGGCGCGGCGGAGCATTGTCCTGGGCGTGGCAGAGCATAGTCCTGGGTGCGGCGGAGCATAGTCCTGGGCGCGGCTCACAATAGTCTTGGGCGCGGCAGAGCATAGTCCTGGGCGCGGCTCACAATAGTCCTGGGCGCGGCGGAGCATAGTCCTGGGCAGAGCATTGTCATGGGCACGGCGGAGCATAGTCCTGGGCGGAGCATTGTCATGGGCACGGCGGAGCATAGTCCTGGGCGCGGCGGAGCATTGTCCTGGGCATGGCGGAGCATTGTCCTGGGCATGGCAGAGCATTGTCCTGGGCGCGGCGGAGCATAGTCCTGGGCGCGGCGGAGCATTGTCCTGGGCGCGGCGGAGCATTGTCCTGGGCGCGGCGGAGCATTGTCCTGGGCGCAGCGGAGCATAGTCCTGGGCGCGGCGGAGCATAGTCCTGCGCACAGCGGATCTAATTCCTGGGCGCTGTGGAGCATTATTCAGGTCACGGCAGTGGAGCGTTTACCTGCATTCATTAAAAACCTGCCCTGAGTGGTGCCCGTCCTGAGTGGTGCTCGTCCTGAGTGGTGCCCGTCCTGAGTGGTGCCCGTCCTGAGTGGGGCCCGTCCTGAGTGGTGCCCGTCCTGAGTGGTGCCCGTCCTGAGTGGGGCCCAGCTTGTTACGGGGCATCATGCAGTGCAATATCTACCGGTAGTTAACAGAGCAGTGTGTGGACCGGATACAGTGCTTTGTTCAGTCACAGAGCAGTGTGTGGACCGGATACAGTGCTGTGTTCAGTCACAGAGCAGTGTGTGGACCGAGAATACAGTGCTGTGTTCAGTCACAGAGCAGTGTGTGGACCGGATACAGTGCTGTGTTCAGCTCACAGAGCAGTGTGTGGACCGGATACAGTGCTGTGTTCAGCTCACAGAGCAGTGTGTGGACCGGATACAGTGCTGTGTTCAGCTCACAGAGCAGTGTGTGGACCGGATACAGTGCTGTGTTCAGCTCACAGAGCAGTGTGTGGACCGGATACAGTGCTGTGTTCAGCTCACAGAGCAGTGTGTGGACCGGATACAGTGCTGTGTTCAGCTCACAGAGCAGTGTGTGACCGGATACAGTGGGGGT